>CM069135.1:26807655-27407655 GCA_035221665.1 Okamejei kenojei | reverse complement strand
CATACTACGTACCTTCAGAATTCTAGATTCTATATAATTCTTGGCTTATTCCTTGGTGTTTAAGATACTATGAAGGAGACTTCTATGTGTTGCCACAAAGTGTCAACATGGGGATTTTAATAGTGACCATGTTATAGCCTGTGCTTCAGTCCAACAGCTTGTATTGAGATTTTTATTTGATTCCTGGATAAAACAAAGCAGAACTTAGACATTACTATAGTTTGAAATGTTCAGTATAAATCAGTTTTATTTAAAAAAAGGTAGAAATGGTCCCTGGAGGCTGAGCTGAAAAATTTAATTTGCTTCATTAGAAAACCATGTGGCTATAAATGTCAACCACAAGTCACTTACACTTTCATTCATTTTATTTTAAAGGTGCTGCACATGGCTCTCAAATTGTTGTTACATCTGTTTGTGAGATACACTGGTCAGGGGAATAATAGTGAAGGAGAAGACTGAATAGTGGCAGGGAAATGGGGCAATAAACATAATATGTTTGCGATTAGTGAAAGAGATGGAGGATTTGGTCAAAGAAATCAGGTAAAACTTGAAAAGGTCTCCAATTTTTATTACTGCTTTGGATTTAATTGCACTTAATGAGGGGCTGAAATTTGAGGCATTCTTGAGCAGCTGTTATTTAAACAAATTAGATGTCTAATTTTACTGAACTTTTTTTATTTTAAATTTTGGAATCTGGCATTGATGTCAAGGCCAGCATTTACTTGCTCTTGACAAGATAGTGGTGAGTCAATGCTGTGAGCCACAACAACATCGTTGGGTAGTGAGTTCCAAGACTTGTTTATAAACTGGACAGCCAATAGTTCTTTATCACATCCACAGACATTCAGTGAAACTCGTTTTTTGCCTACAATTCAGTAATGTATTGCCATACCTAAGCACAATCCTGGATTTGTACAAAGTCCGGATTTGTAGAAATAGTCCGCTGAGACCAGATGCTTGTTTGGTCCATTCGCTCGGTCCTCTGGTGCCATGCCCGAACCAGGGAAGCCTCGGGCTGCCGCTGGGCTTCGAGTTGTCGCCTCCCTCTGGATATAGTCCATTGTTCCTCTCCTCACCCGGCACCTTCAGCCTTTATGCCCTGGGAGTACCTCCTGCAACCGACATTTAGGCCGCGGAAAGTAAGACCCAGGTTCACTTTCTTACCAGACCTTGCTTTTGTGTCTGCCGTTGCTGGCACCATCCCTCCCTCTTCTCCAATCCTTGGTGGACGAACAGGGGCCTAGCCTGGCAGTCCTTCCTTCTGGCTGAGTGGGAACTATGTGAGAACCCTCTAGGCAGTAATGTTCCCATCTGACTGCTGTTATTAGGGTTTTTTAGAGGTGCTGGCACAGTGGCCTGGGGAAATAATTTAGTAATGATAGATATAACCTCTGGTGGGACGGAGTAAATATGTTGGCTGCCAATCAAGCAGGTTGCTTTTTTCTTGTTTCTTAAGACTTGTTGAGCTCCACCTATCCAGGACAATGGAGAACAAGTGAAGGGTATTCCATTCCAGTTCTGTTTTTATGCCTCGTAGATAATGAAAAGCTGTGTGCCAGCAGGTAACTTCCTCACAATCCACCCCTCTACTCCACCATAGGATACTCAGAATATTACTTGTTCTTGAACCCATTATAGTTATGCAGCTGATCCAGTTACATTTCTGATCAATGGTTACTCCATGAGCAAGAACATAAAAAAAAGCTGAACTGAATTAAAAATGTAAACTCAAAAGTAAATAGGTTAAATGAAATGGTATATCCCAAGCTGAGAACTTGTAAATGAGTGGCCATTATTAGTGAATCTGATAAAGAGCCTTGTGACAATTGTCCTGTGTAAACTGCAGTGTAATGAGTTAGAAATAGTCAGATATGTTTGGATTGGCTGTTTTAAATACTTCCTTTGAGCCAATAATTATGAACAACGAAGTAACAGGTCGTAAATTAGAATCACCTTTTTGTCCTGGATGTCGCGCTCGGCTGCATCATTATAGTTATGAAGGGTCAGAACAATATTTTAACAAAATGTAAAACTTTTTTTTTTAAACTTGCTAGTTTAAAATCAGGAAGTGTTCTTTGCTGCAATACCATAAACATTGTCTTGTTATTACTGTTTGGCGGGGACAGTTTTTTAAACACTGAAAAATGCCTCCACAAGAGAAATGCTTTATATTGACATTAAATCGGTACCTTCATTGCACATTTTCCACCAATCGTACTTCAGCTCTTATGGTTGGTACTGATCAGCTTGTGCAGTTTTTTAATTTTTATAATTGTGAATTCACGTTAACTCTACTGTACCCATAAGAATCAAAATGCTGAATGCTGACAACTTGCATTTATTGCCACAAAATTATGGAAAGTTAATATATTAGCAATGTTACAAAATTTTGAGATTTAAAAAATCAAGTCTGCAATTTATCCCATCAGATAAAGCATAAAAAGATTTGACACCTAATTCACTTTCATATCTTCAGTATTAAAAAAGTTATGGCCATTTTCATACTCTGAAATTAGCATCTTGTTCCCTATTGCTTTTCCATTGACTTAACTCAAAAGCTGTGATCGAGGACAGTCAAAAGCCTATAACTTTCTTAAAAATTAAGAGAACTGAATGAAATTTTCAGTTATTATAGATTGAAGCATTCTGAAACTAGTATGAAACAATCTTACTTGGATGACCTGAAATTAAAGCATATAATTAGTTAGTTACGTAATTGTAGCTAATTACAAAATTCCATTACTAGATCTAAACATCTATCAAATTCTTAAGAAATGGTTAACATTTTTAAATGGACCAAATGTCCAAATAACATTCACACAAGAATTCACAATATAACATGATTTTTAAAGCTCATTGTCATTAATGTTTAGGCCAAATGGAAGGAATTTAGTGTTTAATTCCTGTAAATTAATGGCCATTTTAATCATTTTGCGAGTGGGTTTTTGTGCAACGCGATGTATTGGAATGTTGCGGTTGCGGTGAATTTAAACCCCATATCGGCAGGAAGACACGGCTGGTTCGTATATTTACATAATCACATTTTCGCTGATGAAATTTTGATTAAAGTAATCCTAAGAAGCAAGTTTATCTGTAAAATAAATGATTTACCTTATGTTTTGTCCTGTACGTGAGGTCCATTCCGTTGCCTGCATTGACGCCGTTAGAAGTAGCTTTTTATTTTACTCCAGCGCTGAAATTGTCCCGCGTTTTTTTTTTTAAATTCTGAAAACGGCAGTTGGAACGATTATTCAGCATTAGGTAGTAGCCCGAGAAAATATACCTTGGACAGGCAGGAGAAAACGACATTTAAATCCTGCCCCCCCCTCCCCCCCCCCCCCCCCCCCCAAAGGCGCCAAAGTCACGCACACGGCCAGTGGCAGAACTGCAGCGCCGCTGAAGGTTAGTTTTGTAACATACCTAAATATATCGTAAAGAAAATTCCTTTGTTTATATTTCTAAAATGCAATCTCAAGACTTGCTATTATTGGAATTTGAAGGGCGTGATACTCGTTCATTCACATTGTCCTGGTCACACTAAAGGGCCTAGTCCCACTTGGGCGTTATTTGCGCTTCACGCACCATGCACGCGTAATGCGCACCATGTGTGCATCACGTGCGTGTCGTGACGCGTAAATGATGTCGCGTAAATTACACAAAAATGGCGGCCAAGTGGGACAAGCCCTTACGTAAGATATTGTGGAAACAAACTCTTTACTGACTACACTGGTGCCTTAGCAAACATGATGCACTGAAAGCAAAAAGAGTGCTAATAGAGTCGGCAGAAAAGGGAATAATTACAGCATTATATTAAAAAAGAGGTGTGCTATTGTGCCAGGAATCCAGTATAAATTAATGTGCTGACTGTTGCTGTGTCAAGAACCGGGTGCAAATGCAACAGTAAAGTACCTCACAGCTCAGCCTGGAGAGGTTGATTGTGAGGACTGGAGTTAGGCGGGCAGTGTCGAGTGGTGTATATGTTTAGCACATAGATATGGTGCTGAGGACTGCACCCTAGCTTGCACAGTTGAGTGCTTTGGAAGATGCTCACTCTCTCCCTTTGTTTATCTGTACAGCTCTCCCCAGCCCAGAGAGTTTTCCATAGTAATAAGCTCAACAGTGGTCACTGGTTCTAAAGTTTGCTACCATGGAGAAGTGAATGTGGAGACAAATAAAGATGGGGAGGTGGCAGCTTCCATTGCATTTCAATAGTCCGTCAACAGAGAGCAGCTGGTGGCAGTCCCCAGCATCATTCATACTCACCATGCCAGCCAGAGTGCAGCCCTGAGCTCCTCATCTCAGCTCTTGGCCTGGCCCAACCAACATTGGTCTTTGGAGGCAGCCTCTTTAACCAGAAACATAGATGCTTCATTGCTGGAAGAGCTCCAGAGGAAGGCAGGGATCTGTTTTGGGTTAAAATACAAAAGGGGGGGTGGGGGGGGGGGGGGGTACAAACCCGTGACAGAATTGCTCTTTGTCATAGCAGATATTTACCTGTGCACAAAACTGCATGAGTACAGTATTGTGAGAAGTATATTATATTTACATAGATATCCCACTTAGAGACCATTAATTTGTTATAGCATCTTTAGCCCTCACAGCTCCGGTGACTTGGATTCTATGATGACATCCAGAGCTGTAAAATATATGCAGATTGGTAAATTAATTGGCCATTGAAAATTGCCCTTGGTAGATAGGTGACTGGTGAAATCTGGGGATAGTTAATTCCTCGTATGTTGCAAAACATACTTGGCAAATAAAGTACTATTCTGATTCTGATTCATAATGTGGAGAGAATAAAATGAATTGGTGTAGGATTAGTGTTAAATGGGTAATGATCAGCTTAGACTAATTGTGCTGAAGGGCCTGTTTCCATGCTATTTAACTATGACAATATCTCACTTACTGCTGTCAATACATGTCATGATTCCCAAGAAATAACTAAATATATTATAACTAAAACTACTCTTTCTGTAATAGACACAAAATGCTGGAGTAACTCAACGGGTCAGGCAGCATCTCTGGAGAGAAGGAATGGGTGACGTTTCGGGTCGAGACCCTTCTTCTATAGATCTCTTTCTATAGATCTCTTCTGCACTCTTTCTAAAGCATATGCATCTTTCCAAAAGTACGGTGAAAATCAGAACTCTTGCTTTTGGATGACTAGTTTTAAGGTACTGACATGATTAAAAATTGTCAAGAGAAAAGACTAGTATTTTGTCAAAAAGATGAGTTGCCTCCGTGCCCTAGATATTGCTCATCTGATTTCCTTTGCTGACATGGTGTGATCTGCACTTCAAGAACCTGTAGTTTGTTAGATCTTTAGCTGTGTGATTGTTCTTTTCACTTTCAAGTTCTAACTTTCATCACAGTGAGAAATGACAATTGATGGCATCTGGTTTGTATGAATGTTTGTGCTCACTGTTCGGTGTGTTACTGGCAGTGAGATTTTGCTTTCAGTAAATTGTAGCAGCTGATTTCAACCAGAAAGACACTTCCAATGATGTGGCAATGTTTGTGTCAGAAATTTACCCATGACCAACCTTTCCCACCACAGGTTGCAGTTTATATTAAGGGATAAAAAAGACTTGGAAACAGGGCCACATTGCTGACATGATGTTAAAAATGACTGACGCATTTTATATAAACATATCCATTCTACAAATTGGCAGAAGCAGCTTAGCAGGTCAGAGGCCTTGGTGATGATCGGTTTCCAATGACAGGGCTGTAGAATTGAAGTGTCAGCTCAAAACGTTGTATTGTCTGGTCAATTCAATTGCTGACAGGAGAACGAAGATTTCAGAATATCCTAATTTCTTTGAGGTCCAGCATTTGAATGCCGAAGACAAGATAGGCATATGCAGCCATATTCATCCAGCAGGGCTGAATGGATAATCCATCATGGATTTCAGCTATGCTCCTGCTTTGTAAGCCAATTTTAAAGGAATTTGACTTTGGTTGATCTCAATAAATAGCTAAAGCACTGGATGTAATAAAGTTTATGAAACAATATAAGATAATATTCTAGAGATCCAGCCACATCTCTGCCAAGCTAATCCAGTACTTTTACGAGAAGACAAAAAGCCCTGACAAAAAGCATTATAAATCCAATCTAGCCAATCACTGCTCAATCAATCAAGATATCTCTCAATCTTCAACAAAGTGAAGGAAGGTTCCTTTAATAGTGCTGTTAACAACTTTCACCAAGACATTTGGTACCAGACCTCTCAACCTTATTGAAACACACCAAAGAGCTAAGCTCTAGAAAGGTGAGAACAAATGCTCTTGGTTTCAGGGTAATAACTAACTGAGTGTAGCATCAACAAGCACTAAACATTTGAAGTTGAGTGAAAACACTCACTGAATGGAGTCACACCACATGCAAAAGAAAATTATTTGTGGATTTTGATTACCCACTTCAGTTTCCGGACTTGCTGATTGAGTTCTTCAGGGCAATGTCCTAAGCCTAAGCATTTTCAACTCCATCGAAAGTAGAAACAAGGAATTACGGATGCTGGTTTACAAACAAAAGTAACAAAGTACTGGAGTAACTCAATGAGTCAGGCAGCAAAGTCTGAAGAAGAATCCTGACCTGAAACTTCACCCCATCATGTTCTCCAACGATGCTGCCTGACCTGCAGTGTTATTCCAGCACTTATCTTCTTTTTCCTTCATCAATAACCTCTCTTCCACTGAGGTCAGAGTAGAATGTTTACTAATTGGATAACATTCAGTTTTATTTGCAACTTTTCAAAAAGAAAATGACACGGTATGCAGCAAATTACTTGCCTCTTGACATCCCAGAGCCTTTTCACCATCTAACAAAGACACATGTTAAGAACATGAAAGCATACCCACCATTTACCCAGAAGGAGTGCGGTCCAAACACTCTAAAACACTATCCAAGACAAAGCAGTCTGCTTCATTGCCATGCTAATCCATCCATCACAGTGAACATTCATTCTCTTCTGCCACCATGCCTTGACTGCAGTGTACCATATACAAAATGTACTGCATTTACTTAACCAGGTCATTCTGAGACAACCACCAAAACACAAATTGCTATGAAACCTGCAAGTGGTGGTATTACTCTCCAGGTAAGGGCCACCATCCTGACTTGGAAACATATCATCATTACTTATCAGTGCTATGTATAAATATTGAATCTCCCCCTATCCAACAGCTCTTTGAAAGTACTGGAGAATTGCAGTTGTCAAGGCAATTTTGCATAGACAATAACAGTATGCATGCCTTGCTTTGTCTGCATCCCCAAAACTGTACTGAATGGCTTTGGATGGGACTTGGGAGACATGCCAGGGAGAGGCGAAGGGTATGGGAAGAGGATGGAACTGTTTCAATGTATTTAAAAAGGTAAGAAAAAATCATTGTAATATCCACTTTTTTGCAGAAAAGAAGCACCATTATAGAATCCTTGCGGTGTGCTTAGACATGCAGAGAACGTAGGAGAATGGGCCACGTAGAGTACATTAGTTTAACTAGGCATCATGTTTGACATGGGCATTGTGGGCTGATGGGCCTGTTCCTGTGCTGCATTGCTCTGTTACTTTATGCTAGGCTCGATCCTATAGTGGAATATACATCAGTGCTTAGCAGATATCTAATATAGGAAATGGGTGATATCTGTTTAAATCCAAAAAATTAGAGGAGCACTCAGCATTTGAGGCAACATTCTTAGGGAGAAAAACAAATTCAATGCTTCAGATTATAGGATCCTTTATTGATTCAGTGCCTCAAATGTTTGCTGTGTTTCACAGTTGCAGCATTAGCAGTTTTGCTCTGTCTCTTTAATATTGCATTAAATATACCTTGCATTAATCAGAGTATAATTCAGTTTTCCCACAAAGATATGCAAGGAGAAAGAAAATAGTAAGATTAAATGAGAATTTACCAGTTCGAAGTTTGATCTTTATTTTATGAGGAGTAACGATGAGGGATTACGTGAAGAAGCCCCGCCTGGCGCTGGAACGGCATACTCAAAGCAGCGGCATGAAAAACACAGAACACAATAGCCGGAGTAAGATAGTAAGGCTCATCATAGATTTAGAACCACCAGATGATCATTTATTTTATGAGGGTGTGGAGTGGAGGGCACATAATCCCTCATCGTTACTCCTCATAAAATAAAGATCAAACTTCGAACTGGTAAGTTCTCGTTTAATCTTACTATTTTACTTCGGAGTCACGTGAGTGACTACGTGAAGATTTTGAAGCTTCTGTGTTTTTCATGTCGTAGAATTCTTCCATACGACAGTCCGGTAGGTCAACACATACATGAGAAAACCAGACTAGTTTTAGTTCTTTCCATAAATCTTTTAATGATAAAAGAACATATAATAACCCTCTTTTATACCCGAGGGAACCATTACAAAGTGATAAAAGATATAAGTGATAACATAATTGATAATATCAATCAATAGTGAAACAAAGCAGGTGATTATAGTGAACCCAACACCGCGTGTCCAAAGCCTGTCATTGTGTGAACAGGTTTATTGTAGAACTTTGAAAAAGTTTCTTCTTTACACCACCCTGCGGTTTCTAAAATATGTTCGAGTGGTACGTCCTGTAACTTCGCCGCGGATGTAGCTGCTGCCCTGGTGGAGTGAGATTTGAACACATCAGTGTCTACTCCTGCTAAAAGTAACACCTGTTTTAACCACCTTGAGATTGTTTGCACTGAAGCTTTTGTGTGTGGTTTCTTATGCGTAATCATTAATGTTTTTTTCATCTCCTCGAAGAGTTTTGGTAACTTTTACATAATGATTCAAATGTTTAACTACACACAACGTTGGATCAATGGGATAAGTTTGAAACATTACCTTCGCTCCAGTTCTCCCTGGTCTGCTTTGTTTGATCAGATCATAAACATAGAACACAATGTTATCTGCAGTCACATGCATACAGTCTAAACGTAACATTTGTAATGTTTGCACCCTTTGAGCTGAAACCAATGCCATTAACATTACTAATTTAAATGTTAACCTTTCCAATGACAAAACTTCGATTGGAGTCCACTGCCTAAGTAAGGTAGGTACAATGCTAACATCCCAAATTTCTGTATATCTTGGTTTGGGTGGATTTTTGTTAAAGATTCCTTTCATAAATCTGGATATTAATGGATGTGATCCAATTGATTTCTGGTCAGAGATTTGTCCTAAATAAGATGATAAGGCACTACGTGCACTATTAATGGCACTGTAACTTAAGTGTTGTTCAAAATGCAACTCGGCAAGGAACTCCAATATGTTTGCAATGTTCACAGTATGATAGGATATATTTGACTGTCTGCAAAAATTTTCCCATTTCTTTATATGTGTCATATATTGTCTCTGAGTACTATCTCGCCATGATGCGACTATAATATCCATAGTTCTATCCGACAATCCAAGCTCCTGTAGTGGTCTGGTCAAAACCTGCAGATTAACAAATTCATATAAGCATGTAATGGATGAATTTCTTTGGTTACTGGTTTTATCAATAAATCACTGCTGCTAGGAATTGACATATATGGTTCTTTAATCATGTTTAACATCAATGGGAACCATGGTTGTGTCGGCCAATTTGGAATTACCAATAATCCTGTGGCAGAATCTTGTTCTATTTTCTTCAGACATTGCTGAACCAGAGCAAATGGCGGAAAAGCATAAAAGAACATATTCCCCCAGTTTAGTGAAAAAGCATCTACTGCTACTGCGTCTAGATCTGGTTCCCAAGACACATATTTAGGCAATTGATGATTTAGTCTTGATGCAAACAGATCAATGTCTGGTAACCCATATTGAGTCACAATTTTACTGAAAATTACTGGGTACAACATCCATTCTGTGTTATCTTTAAACATCCTTGATCTATTGTCTGCCACCACATTGTCTTTACCTGGGATGTAATTTGCCGAAATCCAAATTTGGTGGTTAATACACCATTGCCATATCTGATTGACCAAACAATCACATGATACCGATCTGACTCCACCCATGTGATTAATATATGCAACAGCTGTTTTATTGTCTAATTGTATCAGTACATGCAGATTCTTTTTTTGTAGAACAATATGCCTTCAACCCATAAAATGCACCCAATAATTCTAAATAGTTAATAGTTTGGAGAAACATTTCCTCTTGGACAGTCCATCTGCCCCCACAGCTGGTGAATGAATCTGTCGCCCCCCCATCCGAGAGCACTAGCATCTGTTTGTAAAATTACTTCAGGCTGTTGTATCAGAATGTTTTTAGCAGCTTGTGGGACATTTTCAATCCACCATTGTAATTCCAATAAAGCTTCTTTTGTTAATTGCATAGGCCTATCAAAATGGCCTGCTCTCTTTTTTAGAGCTCTTATTTTGTCCCTTTGAAGGTTTTGGTAATGTAATGGACCAAATTCTACTGCAGGAAATGCTGCTACTAGTTTACCAATAACCTTTGCTACTTCTCGGATGGAGGGATAAGGTTTGTGAATGAGACCCCTACAGGTCACTAAAATATCATCATTCTTATCTGTTGGCAAAGTTACTAACATAGTAACTGAGTTAATTACAAACCCCAAATAGTTAATTGACTGTGCTGGCTGCAGCTGGGACTTAATTGGATGAATCAAGAAACCTAACTTCTAAAATAAAGTTTTAGTTGCTGAAACTGATTTTCCAGCTGATTCCTGATTACTATTGATGATTAAAATGTCATGCAGATAAGCCATAATGATGTGCTTTTGTGCTCTTAATTGTGCTAAAGCTGGTTTCAACAGCTTTGTAAAGAGCCTGGGAGCTGAACTTAACCCATTTGATAAAGCTTTGAATTGCCACAGCTGTCCCAGCCAATTAAATTTTAAGTACCTTCGAAAGAACTGATGTATTGGTACTGAATAGTACGCATCCTTTAAATCAATTGTAGCCATATAACAACCTGCTGATATCAAATGTCTTGCAGTGTTAAATGTTTCCATTTTAAAATGTTTATATTCGACAAATTTATTAAGATTTGTAAGGTCCAGAATAATTCTGCAACCACCATCTTTTTTTATTTCTTGGAAATATATTTGACACAAATTGATGCTCATGTTCAACAGTTTTTTCAATAACACCTTTTTTAAATAATTTGTCAATTTCCACATTTATTTCTGCCTCTTCAATTGCAGAAAACATGAAACCATAAGCAGGTTTATTTTGTACCGGAGAATTAACACCTTCTTTAAATGTAATAGTAGCTCCTGAAACTGTTTGTAAAATAAACCGATCAGATGTGATGGCAAGCCATTCCTCATAAAACATTTGTAATCTCCCTCCAACTGGAGATTTGTCCACAGTTTCTTTAAGCATAGAATACATTTTTTGTACCTCTCCATATGAACGTGGTGGTCTCCTTCTCCCCGTATACGGGTGAACATTAGGCTGTGTCGGATGATAATATTTTCTTATCATACTCCTGCCTCTGTTTCCAAAATCAAATCCCCTTCTTGACGAAAAATACCTTTTTTGTCCAAAGACGAAAGGTCTCATGTGGCTAATAGATTTAGCCTCTTCATCCATTTCTCTTATTTGTTTAGGCAGGTTTTCTCCAAATAGATAACCAGGAGCTTGAACACCACTTGATCGACACAGACCTGCAAACCTTGGATGAAATATGGGCCGAATCGCAATTTTCCTCATACAATTAATTTCATAGAAGGAATTGCATAATAAACCCAAAGTATCTTTTTGAATTTTATCCATCTCTAACCCCTCCATTTGCCTTCCAAAAGCAGTAATGGCAGCAGAAATCAATTTGAGGATTCTTTGAAATCTTATTTCTTGTCCTCTCATGCCTGGAGTCATAGGCGTCCATATAGACGGATTAACCGTAGGTACCTTCAATGAGGTGCAATTTTCCGGTGTTTTATATAATTCTGCTGTTTCAATCATCACAGAATCTTGAAGTTGGTGAGATACCATATAATTAATACTGGCAGCTAGGTTTTCTTCCATAGCCTCACCACTTCCTTCGGGTATAGCAAAATCTTTTGCCATCTCAGGCACATCTGGCCTTCTCTTTTTTATTCGTGGTGTGCACTCATAATCCACATCACCACTTGCAGGGTCTGTCTTTTGCAGCCCTGATACACTTGGAATTATATCCAATGAGACTTCCTCCGCCCTTAATCCTGGGTCCGGAGTTTCAAATTCCCAATTTGGCACATAGCCATATTCTGTATATTCAAGCCCCTCGGGGTCATTTTGGGAAACTTCTGGGTACTGTGACCCTTGTCTCTTTATATTTTGGAGCACTTTCTCCATATGTTCCATTTTTAGCCATATAGCTTTATTATCCGGAGGACTTTCATTATCAGAGTCATTATCAGAAACCACGGGCCTCACGGATTTCTTTTTACATTTTCTAGGAACATTTTCCTCCGTGGTTTGTATTTCTGGAGAAATTATAGTCTCACTAACGGGTGAATCAGCGGCCACCGGTATCGGAACCGGATCCGCGCTAAACTCTTGTCCCGTATCTTTAGCTTCACCCCGGGACGATCTTTTTACCCGCAAAATTTTCCTTTGAGACTTCTCCATTTTCTTTTCCATTTATCTGGCTAAATCAGTACGCCAGCGTGACTCTGATTTTAACTTTTACTTTCTCTTTTGCTGGTTTTACCAGCGTAACGTCTTTTTTAGAACGTCCCCACTTTTCCTTACACTTACCTGCGGGTTCGTTCCGGCCGCTGCGAGGAGCTGCGCTCTGCAACTCTTGCTTCTGCCGTCAGCGTCGACGTAATGCCGTTCCAGCGCCAGGCGGGGCTTCTTCACGTAGTCACTCATGTGACTCCGAAGTAAAATAAAAATAACATTATGTGTGGGAGATGGGAACATAGAAAGGGGTATAGACAGACACTTAAGTGTATGCGGACATGACTCCAGGATGGTACGTTCCCTCTCTGGTGGCAGAATCAAGGATGGAGGAGGTGTACAGACAACCATGGTTATGGTACATGTTGCTATCCTGCAGCGTAGGCAGAAAGACGTATTGCGTTCTGCAGACAGAATTTAGGATGCTTGGGAAAAGGTTAAAATGCAGAACCTCAAAGCTAATAATTGCGGAATTACAATCAATGTTTATTAGTGAGTGCAGTAACACGAAGATGATGCGCTGAATGTTTGAATGGAGAGATGGTGCAGAAAGGAAGGTTTTCGATTCTCGAGGAGTTGGGTCTGGTTCTGGGAGAAATGCCAGATAGGTTGCACCTCCACAGGAACTTACCAATATCCTCACATGGGGAAATACTCCTGTTGCTGGGGAATGTTTAAAGGATATGGCAGGAAGATGGGAATCAGATAGAATCGGAAATGAGAAAGGTTCAATCTTGAGATGGAGACTAAACTTTGGGTGTAGGGTATTTGGGAAGGCAAAGGAAAATATAATAGTAAAGGGCAAAGTGAATGCAAAGTATTTTCCCTCCTCCATGTGATAAAAATAACTAGTGTATCGGGAAGGGACAGAGCAGACAAGCTTTATGATGCACCAGCAAATGGATAAGAGAAATGATGATATAAAATTAAAGGCAAAGAAGGTAAAGGGCAGACTGTTCATAATAGATTAGGTCAGCATAAAGATTTTGCTTGAGTCAGTGAAAGGTGAAATAATTAAATTTGGTCTGCTGAGTATATGTGAATGTACAGATTGTGGTAAATAAGTTCCATGAGTTAGCCACAGAAAATGTGGAACTGATAACAGAAACTTGGCTCAAAAAGGGGAAGGACTGTACATTAAATATTATTGAATACAAAGACAGAACCTGTTTGGTTAAAGCTAAGAAACAGCAGAGGGAATATTATACTGCTGCACTTATTCTATAGGTCCCCACTGAGTGCGACAGATATAAAGGCACAAATATGCAGGGAAATTACAGAGAAGCTAAAAAACTAAAAGGTTATTTTAAATGAGGACTTTAATGGGGGGCGTTATTATACCAATGTAAATTGGGTAGTGGGCAGGTGCTTATAGACCTGCACGGGAAGGTAGACACTCCCGCCTCCACGAGTCACGGGCAGATGGGGCTCGTCTGATGGGAAGGCAGTCCATTTAGGAGAGGGAAAACTCTGATTTAAAACCTTCACTGCCTTGTGGCCTTATCCAGTCATGGAAAAGTCTCCAGGAGTAAACCGCAAGAAAATCCGGAGTCGGAGCCCCTAGGGCAGTTTGTCGTTGTCTACAACCTCGCTCTGGCAGCTCCTGCGATGGCGCTAGTGCCAAACTATAACAGCCCTGCTGTTCCTTTGGATCGATCAGCGACGTGGAGAGGGGGGACGTGCTGAATGGGCAACAGCCTGTCCTCCATATGACATCGCCCAGGCTTGCATCCGACCAGGATGCATCACCCATGGTCAGTCATGACCGAGAGGGGCCGACTACTGCTAAATTGGGTTAGCAATAATGTTAAGGGTATGACAGGGTGAAGGGGGTGCCCGGAACACTTTCGTTGAGCACTCTGTAACTGGCAAACAAAATAACATACACTGAATCCTGTTATGGTAAATGAGGGTATCAAGTGCGCCAAGTCATGGTAGGGGAATGCTCAGAAGATGTATCATAACATCATAAGTTTGAGATTAGCTTTAGTATTGCTGTTTCACTGCTGCACAAAGTGAACCTGCCCCCAGTGTGCATCGCTCAACAAATGCATGTCTGCCTCTGTTTATTGATTGAAATCGGAGATGAGTATGATTAACAGATGAACTCTGTTGTATCCGTGCCAATCTTAGACAATCTACATGTCAGGATCAGGAACATCTTACTGCCATGACACTCAAACTCATATTATTAACCACATAACCATATAACAATTACAGCACGGAAACAGGCCCTCTCGGCCCTTCCAGTCCGTGCCGACCATTTGTTTTCCCCTAGTCCCATCTACCTGCACTCAGACCATACCCCTCCATTCCCTTCACGTCCATATACCTATCCACTTTACTGTTAAATGTTAATTATTCAGGAATAATTCTTTTTTTTTCCATTCTGACATCACTGATACTTAATGTGTAACCTGCCCGATTGGATTCCCTACAGCATACCTACAGCCCATGAGCTTCTCATCAAACTAACCAAGCAGGATGATGAAGAAGCATTTTTTTACACATTTGAACTGACTGGACAGAGAAGGATGGGAGTGTCAGAGTTGGATGCACACCTTTGTTCCATACCTGAGTGGAGAGGCCCAGAAGGATTATTGTTCAGTACCTTGTGCTCTGCCTGCAGACTACAATGCCGTCAGGATGGAGTTACTGGCCTCTCTTCATGTGGCTGCAGCACAGGAATTGCATGACTGGATTTACCACCCCAAGAACAAGAAGGCAGATTATTATCTGAATGGTGTCAGATTAGGAAAAGGGGAGGTGCAACGAGACCTGGGTGCCTTGTACATCAGTCACTGAAAGTAAGCATGCAGGTACAGCAGGCAGTGAAGAAAGCAAATGGCATGTTGGCCTCATAGCGAGAGGATTTAGTATAGGAGTAAAGGAGGTCCGACTGCAGTTCTGCAGGGCCCTGGTGAGACCACACCTATAGTATTGTGTGCAGTTTTGATCTCCTAATTTGAAGAAGGACATTCTTGCTATTCGAGGGAGTGCAGCGTAGATTCACCAGGTTAATTACCGGGATGGCGAGACTGACATATGATGAAAGAATGGATCGACTGGGCTTATATTCACTCAAATTTAGAAGGATGAGAGTGGATCTTATAGAAACATATAAAATTCTTAAGGGATTGGACAGGCTAGATGCAGGAAAAATGTTCCTGATGTTGGGGGTCCAGAACCAGGGGTCATGTCACAGTTTAAGAATAAGGGGTAGGGCATTTAGGACTGAGATGAGGAAAAACTAATTCAGCCAGAGAGTTATCTGGCATTCTCTGCCACAGAAGGCAGTGGAGACCAATCCACTGAATGTATTTAAGAGAGAGTTACAGTACCCTCCATAATGTTTAGGACAAAGACCCATCATTTATTTATTTGCCTCTGTACTCCACAATTTGAGATTTGTAATAGAAAAATCACCTGGTTAAAGTGCACATTGTCAGATTTTACTAAAAGCCATTTTTATATATTTTGGTTTCACCATGTAGAAATTACAGCAGTGTTTATACATTGTCCCCCATATCAGGGCACCATAATGTTTGGGACACAGCAATGCCATGTAAATGAAAGTAGTCATGTTTAGTATTTTGTTGCATATCCTTTGCATGCAATAACTGCTTGAAGTCTGCGATTCATGGACATCACCAGTTGCTGGGTGTATTCTCTGGTGATGTTCTGCAAGGCCTGTATTGCAGCCATCTTTAGCTTATGTTTGTTTTGGGGGCTAGTCCCCTTCCGTTTTCTCTTCAGCATATAAAAGGCATCTCAAATGGGTTCAGATCGGGTGATTCACTTGGCCACTCATTAATTGACCATTTTTTAGCTTTGAAAAATCCTTTGTTGCTTTAGCAGTCTGTTTGGGATCATTGCTGTAGAATGAACTGCCAGCCAATGAGTCTTGAGACATTTCAAGTTCAAGTTCACATTTATTGCCACATGCACCAATTAAGGTACAGTGGAATTTGATTTACCATGCAGCCACACAATCAAAAGGAGCACAATACACAATAGAATATAACACCCACCACAGTGGAATCAACATTCTTCACTGTGGTGGAAGGCAATAACGTTCAGTCAGTCCTCCTCCTTTGCTCATCCGTGGTCGGGGCCATGAACCCTCCGTAGCCGATGCGCAGGCCCTCTCGTCGGGATGATCTAAACTCCGACGTCAGGACGGACGGACACTCCGTGGCATGGAGGTCCCGAATCGGCCGCTTCCTACCGGAGACCGCGGCTTCACGATGTTATAGGCCGGCGGTCGGAGCTCTTCTCCGGCAATTCCCGGCCACAGCCCCACGAGGGATCCTACCCCTGGCGCTGGATTGGTAAGTCAGAGTTGGACACGTTTTTCCCGCAAACACGCCCGTTTCAAACGTCTGAGAATTAAGCTTCCGCTCTGACGATGCTAGGGAAAACAAAACTGGAAGGGCCGAGAGGGCCTGTTTCCATGGTTATTCCTATTAAATCCTTTCCCCTTTACCTTGAATCAATGTCCTCTGGTCCTCGATTCCCTATTCTGTGCATCTACCTGACCTATTCCTCTCAAGATTTTATACACCTCTATAAGATCACTCTTGCGCTCCAAGGAATAAAGACCCAGCCTACTCAACCTCTCCCTGTAGCTCAGACATTCTAGCCCTGGCAACAAAATCGCTGCTATAACATAGTGCCCAGAACTGAACACTAATGCAGTCTCACTTCAAGGAACCATGCACCTGCACTCCTAATACCTCTGCTCTACAGCACTCCCCAGGCCTACCATTCACAGTGTAGGTCCTGCCCTTGTTAGACGTTTAGGGGAAAACAAATGGTCGGCACGGACTGGAAGGGCCGAGAGGGCCTGTTTCCGTGCTGTAATTGTTATATGGTTATATGGTTCTCCGACTGCTGAAGCTCAGGGCCCGACTCCGGGAAAGGCCACTCCAATCCATGCTGTTAGGCCGCAAGAGGGGAGGCGGAGAAGCGACATGAAAAAAGTTGCCTCTCCATGAGGAAGCGACTAAAAAACAGTTTCCTCCTTTTCCTCCCCACCATCCCCCACAAAAGACGCAACGAGAGACCAAAAAAAAACAAATACTCGGACATACCAAAAAAAACAAAAAAGGTCGAAATAATGAACACGCTGCTAGCAGGGCAGCCGACTCGCAGCGCTCCCAACCGACAAATTAGTTTGAACTTGAGCAGGTAGGATGCGTCTATACACTTCAAAATTCATTGTGTTATTACCATCAGCAGTTGTATCATCAATGAAGATAAGTGAGCCAGTACCTTCAGCCACCATACATGCCCGGGCCATAACACCACCACCCCCACCACCGTGTTTCACAGATGAGGTGGTATGCTTTGGATCTTGGGCAGTTCCCTCTCTCCTCCATACTTTGCTCTTGCCATCACTCTGATATAAGTTAGTCTTCGTCTCATCTGTCCCCAAGACCTTTTTCCAGAACTGTGGTTGCTCTTTTCAGTACTTCTTGGCAAACTGTAACCCGGCCAACCTATTTATGCGACTAACCAGTGGTTTGCATCTTGCAGTATAACCTCTGTATTTCTGTTCATGAAGTCTTCTGGGGACAGTGGTCATTGACAAATCCACACCTGACTCCTGAAGAGTGCTTCTGATCTGTTGGACAAGTGTTTGGGGATTTTTCTTTATTACAGAGAGAATTCTTCTGTCATCAGCGTGGAGGTCTTCCTTGGCCTGCCAGTCCCTTTGCTATCTTACCAGTGCTATCTTTCTTCTTAGTGATGTTCCAAACAGTTCATTTTGATAAACCTAATGTTTGCCTGATGTCTCTAACAGTTTTATTCGTGTTTCTCAGTCTCATAAAGGTTTCTTTGACTATCATTGGCACCTCATGTTGATAAATAGCAATAAAAGTTTCCAAAGGTGATGGAAAGACTGGGGGAAAGACTAGGTGCTGAGAGCATTAAGGAGGCAAATGTTACGCACCTGAGCTATTACAAACCCCCGTGAAGCCATGTTTCCCAAACATTCTGGTGCCCTGAAATGGGGGGGGGGGGGGGGGGGGACTGTGTATAAACACTGCTGTAATTTCTACATGGTGAAACCGAACTGTATAAAAATGGCCTTTATTATAATCTGACAATGTGTATTTTAACCACATGCGATTACGCCAAGTTCCAGCTGCCTGTATGTCTATTGCCACGAAGCTGCACAGCTCGTAGCTCACTATAGTGGTGGTTAAAAAACTCCCCGTTCCACTCCTTGCTGGAAGCGACTGTCCAAGGTTTGAAGACCTATTCGCCAACCACCCCAGGTTCTTGGAGAAGATTCAAGGAATCCTGTGAGCCTCATTCACATCCAGTGCACCTGGCTGAGTGGGACCTGCAGGCCTGAGTTGAGCAGAATGAAGAGAAAAGACTTGTTAGACAGGTTCATGAGCTTGAAGCAGAGCTGCAGGATGAACGGAAGCTGTGTACAAAAGCAGTCGCCACCTGGAAGAAATCGGAGATAGACCTTAAAGGCTTGGATGGGAAAATTAAGGCCACGAATCAGTCGTGATAAGACAATTAAGGCAATTAAGCAACTTTGTAATCTTCTGGCACATATGACAGACTACCAACGTGAGCTGGAAGAGGCTCGTGTTTCCAAAGAAGTGATCTTCACAGTCAAAAATGAATGAAGAGCCGAAGAATCTCCAGGAAGAAATCGAGCAAGAATCTCGAGGAAGAAATGAGGAATGAGCTGATTCGGAGTGAATACATCACCATATGCAACAGGAATGTGAAGCAGACGAAATTGCAAATAGTGCATCTGGAAAGTCCGCTCTCCTGGAAGATCTTGAGGGAGAACAGAGCGGCAAGGAGTGATGTCTCCTCCACAGACAAATGAGCCACAACCAAGTCCAATTAAGGTCATTGGACCAATTAAACCTATACCCCTTATAAACTAGACCCTGGAATCCAGAGGGCAGGGAAGAAGGGAAACTGGGTATGATTCTAGACCCTCTTGTTTGTCTCTAGAAATAAAGCTCATTGATCAATCGAATAATCTGTGGAAAGAGATGCAGTTAATTTATCGAGACTTCCTTTTTTTAATAAGTTAAGAGCCCAATATGGGACAATGTTCAACCAGTATGAACCGTGTGAATTATCAGTTTTCTTCGAGGTAATATAAAGTTTGATAATAGGTAAAGGAGTTCAATTTTATTAATTTTAGCAAATGAAAAGGATACTGTATATCTGCAACCTATGCCAAACTATTAGACAAAAAAAAAGTAGTCTAGATACTCCTTTAAGATGGAAAGCTTATTAGCTTTTAGATATTGTTAAAATTGGTGTTGCCCTTAGTAAAATAACTATGAATATCCTCTTGTATGGGTTCTATGATTAAAATGTAATTGTAATTCAAGATAAAATACTTCACCTTCATGAAATGTATCTGCTAATGAACTTCCTGAGTCTTTGAAGCAGATTGAATGTTTTCATTAGTATTAATGCAATTCATAACATTTGCCAGATATTAAGTTTGCTATTCAAATAACAGTGCTGTCGGTATCCTGAAAGGTAGTTTTTTTTAAATGAATAATGCATTAAGCCTTGAACATCCTGAATTTATGCTATTTCGCCAAGTTTCTATCATGTAATGTGAAAGCTGGTTACTTATTGGCAAGACAGTGATGTGAATTTTTCATTTTACTTGTTTGATGCAGGAGAGTTTTATGCAGAACTTATAAAGAAGCAATATAGTCCTATCATAAAATAGGCTCATCATTAAATAACCAAAAACATATGGGTGACGTACTGTTATTCTCCAAGACCAAGCATAAAGATGGCATCTTAAAAAAGCAGAGAAAACAGCAGTAAAAAAGGATAGAGAATTAAATGTTGAAGTTGTTTGAAGAATTAAGAGTATTAATGCTTGTCTAATAGGGAAAACAGAAAAATAAAATTGAAATAGTGACAACTCATTTTGTTTAGATTTGTGTTAAAAACTCTCGTATCATCAGCATCTATTGGTTAAATAGTTTTATGGTAATGTCTGCGTACTCTGCAATAGTTCCTTTAGGATGGTTTGTATGGTATCAGTTTTGGGGGCTTTCTTCATTCATGGTGTGGGTGTAACCTCATTTGTGAACTACTTTCTTGCCCGAGTTAAAATATTATGGATTTGTTGGAAACAAGAATTTACAGAAAAATAAAATTGGAAAATTGGAAAATTTCAGTTTTTCCAAAATGCTAGTAAATGCAGCATGTCAGGGCACATCAGCGTGAAGAGAAAGGGGTAATGTTTCATGATGAAGGACTGGGAAAGCTGTTAATCTGCAGGAAGGGTGGACGAGGCGGGTTACTCTGATAGGTTAAAACTGGGGTGACCACGGGGATACGCAGTAAACAAGGTTATCTGGTCAATGAGTGAATGGGAGCAGTTAAGAGAATAAAAACATAGACAAAAGATGGACTTGGCTTGTACTTGCTAGAATTTAGAAGACTGAGGGGGATCTTATAGAAACTTACAAAATTCTTAAGGGGTTTGGATAGGATAGATGCAGGAAGATTGTTCCCGATGTTGGGGAGGTCCAGAACAAGGGGTCACAGTCTAAGGATAAGGGGGAATTCCTTTAGGACCGAGATGAGGAAAACATTTTTCACACAGAGTGGTGAGTCTCTGGAATTATCTGCCACAGAAGGTAGTTGAGGCCAGTTCATTGGCTACATTTAAGAGGGAGTTAGATGTTGCCCTTGTGGGTAAAGGGATCAGGGGGTATGGAGAGAAGGCAGGTACAGGATACTGAGTTGGATGATCAGCCATGATCATATTGAATGGCGGTGCAGGCTCGAAGGGCCGAACGGCCTACTCCTGCACCTATTTTCTATGTTTCTATAATGTAGGAGGCGCAAAATACAGAACAGGAAGACATGCCCGACAGGTCAGGCTGGGCATGTCCTCCCCTTCCAGAGGGGGCAAAAAGACAAAAAAGTAGATGAAAAAAGGCAAACAAGCTGAGCCAATATCACAGATCACACAATATTCAGCAGGCTGCAACATGCTCAGGCTAAAGATGAGATGCTTACTTTGGCCATTGTAACAATGGAGGAGGCCACAAACATAGGTCAGAATAGGAGTGGGGTAGAGAACTCAAGCATCAGGAAACGTAGGGTCACCCTGTGGACTAAATATTTATGTTTTATAATATAATATAGTCACACAATCTATGTTCATTTTCTCCAATGCAGAGGAAACCACATTGTGAGCACTGAATGAAGTGTATGGGTCTGACCAGCTGCGTATATCTAACATTGTTTTTAGTTACGGAATCATGTCCAAATCCGAGGATAAAAGTAGTCACTAACCTGAAATGCTTTGGGGAAAGACAAAATGCTGGTGTAATTGAGTGAGTTAGACAACATCTCTGGAGAACATGGAAAGGCAATGTCCTAGGTCAGAGCCCTTCTTCAGACTGATTGTAGCAGGGAGGAAAGAGGTGTGGACTGGTAAGTGTTAAATTAATGCAGATAGTTGGGCAAGAGCCAGAGATTAATAGACGCAGAGCAGGGCTCTCGCTTAACATTTTTTCCCTGTTGCCAGCCAGGCAACCTTGACAGCTTTTTAGGTTGTAAATGACAGTTTAGGTGGTCATTGAAGACGGTTTGCATGACACGTGTGATAATGTGCTCGGACGAAGTGCGTAGTTGTCAGTTGGAATTATGCTCAATGAAGCATTCACATATTATGTTCAAGAAGGAACTGCAGATGCTGGAAAATCGAAGGTAGGCAAAAGTCCTGGAGAAACTCAGCGGGTGGAGCAGCATCTATGGAGCGAAGGAAATAGGCAACGTTTCAGGCCGAAACCCATCAGTCTGAAGAATGGTTTTGGCCTGAACCGTTGCCTATTTCCTTCGCTCCATAGATGCTGTCGCATCCGCTGAGTTTCTCCAGCACTTTTGTCCACATTCACATATTATTTCTGCTTCAAATAACTCACAAACTAAACATAGTCACCAATCAAGACATGATATATACCACAATAACATGCAGCAAAACTATAATACAATATCTCAACTCTTTTTACACATTGCAATTAATGCAATTTCTATTAGTTCTTTCCACTTCCAAACAAAAATGTGGTTGGATTATTCAGCAAATGATCAACCTGTGTCAATAAATCCTGGACCCTGGTAACATATATGCTTAACCATGCACACTACAGATTGATGCAAGCATGTTTTCTGTGAAGGACCGAAAATTTCCATGAAATGGCCATAGCATGGGTCGTTATTGCTATTGGCACAGAAACACTCTCGCTTCCCACATAATTTATCCATAACAAAATATACAGGTTGCAAGGAAATTTCTAAAGACATTTTATGATAATAGCTGTTAAAACCGACTATACCCATCTGACAGGTTAAACATTACGCTAACTGACAAGACATGGCCAAAGGACATAACTGCAGCAAATGTTCTTTTGGTAATATGTTTAAAGGTGTCAAAACAAATAATAACATTGGGAATTAAAACACCTTTGATTACATTCCGTTATAAAACATAGTCAATGTTCGCTCTGAAGACCATGAAGCACAATATGGTCAGGGGGTGTGTGAATCAGTGCGGGGTGGATAGATGGCGGGGAGAGGGGGGGGAGAAGGCAATCAGTGCGGAATGGATGGATTGAGGCAGATGAATTAGTACATGTTGGTTGGAGTATGTAAAATTGTGAGGGGAGAGCACGGGGGATGTCAGTGGTGTTGAATGGGGGTTCAGTACAGGATGAATGGGGGTAGACAGAAATGCTGGAGAAATTCAGCGGCTGGGCAGCATCTATGGAGCTAAGGAAATAGGCAACGTTTCGGGTCGAGACCCTTCCTCAGACAGTTCCCCACATTCTTCTTGAATGGGGCAATCAGTACAGGATGGATGGGGGGAGGGGTCCAGCACAGGATGAATGGGGGGATCAGTATAGGATGAATGGGGGGGGTCAGGACAGTGTGGATCGGAGGGTCTATGCAGGATGAATGGGAGATCACTACAGGATGAATGAGGGGATCAGTATAGGATTAATGGGGGATCAGTACGCAATGAATGGGGGATCAGTATGGGATGAATGAGTGGATCAGTACAGGATGCATGAGGGGATCAGTACAGGATGAATGGGGGATCAGTAAAAGATGAATGGGAAGATCACTACAGGATGGATGGGGGGATTGGTGCAGAGTAAATGGAGGGTGGGTCAGTACATGATGAATGGGTGGACCAGTGCAGTATGAATGGGGGGAGAAGTGCAGGATGGATGGGAAGGGGGGATCAGCATAAGATGAATTGGGGGACCAGTGTAGAATGGATGGATGAGGGGGGGGCGCAGGAGAATCAATGCAAGGTGGGTAGGGTGATGAATAGATTGGGGGGGGGGGGAGCACAGGGGATGTCAATGAGGACTGAATAGTGGTGGGAATGGTGATCAGTGCAGGGTGGAGAGGAGGGGTGGAGGGGGGCTACAAGAGAGAGGAGGGA
Organism: Okamejei kenojei; assembly: GCA_035221665.1. NCBI lineage: Eukaryota > Metazoa > Chordata > Chondrichthyes > Rajiformes > Rajidae > Okamejei > Okamejei kenojei. Next base: position 27,383,563 of record CM069135.1, on the reverse strand, counting down.
GGGGCAGAGGAGGTGGGGAGGAAGGAAGGTCTGCGCTCCTCGAACAACATCGCCCGCTGCCTTGGCCGTCCCTGTCCAACGCCAAAGTGCCGCCGACTCCTTGCCACCGCCTCCCCTCCCCCAGCCATCAGCAAGGTGCGGGGCCGAGCGGTGCAGTTCAAAGATCCTATAGGATCTGTCGTGCAGCTGCTTCAGACGGCGGAAGGAGACTGAACTCCCTCTCCCCCTCCCTCCCTCCCGGCCTCGGCGCACGACACGGGTTGATTTGAAAGTGCTGTTCGTGGAGTTGCAAGCAGCGATTAGGGCGATTGCAGCCGCTGATGGCAAATCCTCAAAAAGGCGCTTTCAAACAACCCGTCTCACACGCCGACGCTGGGAGGAGGAGGGGAGGGAGAGGGAGTGGAAGGCCTTGTTCCGCCGGGCAGGGTGAGGGAGGAGGAGGCTGTGGAGCCGCTGTCGCGGCCCGTCATTCGCTCCGACAATTAATTGCCTCGCAATTAAAGATACTAGAGGAATACAGCCACCGCCCACATGAAACGTCAGTTCCTATACTCCAGAGATGCTGCCTGACCGCGGAGTTACTCCAGTTTTTTGCGTCTACCGGTATAAACCAGTATTTGGGTGCCAAGCCGGGCAAAATGAGTCGGCGTTTAGGTTGCCCGGGGACACTTTGGGTGGTCAATGGCACCCGGGCAACCGCTAATTTCGAGCCCTGCAGAGTATTCAATTAAGATAGAAGAGGCATGAAATCTGAAGATACAGGAAGGAATATAGGTGGAAGGGGAAAGGGAGAAATGGGTGCTCATCTAGGTGGGACACAGGGGAGAGTGAGGGTGAAAAGGGGGGCTCCCCCCCTCACCCCCTCTACAATCAGTCTGAAGCAGGGTCCTGACCCGAAAGGTCACATATCCATGTTCTCCACCAGAGATGCTGCCTGACCTGCTGAGTTACTCCAGCAGTTGGTGTGTTACTTTTGTAAACCAGCATCTCCAGTTCCTTATGTCTAAGTGATACTTCAGGGTGCCACCAATGCAGTTTTATATTGTTGGAGTGCCTTGTTTCAGAACAGGTTGGGGGCCCTGGTCTGGAATTCAAGGATGCCCCAGAGCTATTAAAAGTAGGGAAGTTCTCTCTCGTATTGAAATACTGTAAAGAACATCGTTTTTTTAAAAAAACAAATAAACCAAAATCATCTTTTGGGTGAAACTTTGCCACGTACAAATCAATCTTAATTTTTCCTGTATATCATTTACAGTAACGACTGCAATGCAAAATAGATCGATGCATTTAATGAGCTGCACTCTGATCCGAGATCATGGATGATCTTAATGAATCAACTTGCGTTCTTTTACTTTCTCATACATCCACAGGCAAACCATTATATGGTGCTGACCTCAAATGCAGGAACAGCAAAGAGTCATATTTCTAACTAGCTTTTTCCTGCAAGGATTAGTTGTTAGAATCATTGTGTCATTACAATGAGGCCATTCTGTCCACTGTGCTAAGGATTTTTAAGAACATTTTGACCTTTTTCTTATGTTCTTTTCTCTAATCCTGTGTTTACTTTACCTTTTGTTCACTTACTCATACATTCACATTTTATTCCTCTGTCTAAGCCTCATGTATCCTACTTTTACACAGAGCATCAGAACTACTTTGGAACTGATGAAAGCTTGGGACCTGTGGCTGTCAGCATCCGGAGGGAGAAGCTAGATGAATCAAAAGAGAAGGAAGGATTGCAGTACAACTATCGTGTAGCTTTCCGGACAAGCGAGGTGAGCTTTTTCTTGTTGATATTCTGTGCTTTGTTATCAAAGCAGGCTTCTGACAAATGGACTGAAAGTTGTTAAATATTTGGCTTAACCCTGAAATATGAATTAAGCCGCGAAATTATTCATGTGTCTTATGTCTTTCTTGTATTTTCATCCTTTACATGCAACTATGGTTTGGTACTATTTGGGAATGGTTAGAGGTATTTTTACCTACTCTGAAGCGATTTGTTGGGTTATTTGCATGACAAGTTTCCCAGTACTAAAAATGTAAGCCCAGATCTTTGTCACGCAGCAGCAGCAATTTTCTTTGTTTTGACATGTAGTATAAAAATATATTTCTAAATGGTATTTTTCTATGCGAGAATAGTTGTACTTTGCAATAAATTGCCCTTTGCAGTCCAGAAATCTTTTAATGCTCACTTGATGCTGATGTTCCATTTGTAAGTTTTTCTGAATATTCTCATTTTTCTATAGCTTTCATAATATTCCCATTTTTGTTACTATTTTTATTGGTTTAATTGACTTTTTGATCAATATCCACTATTTTTATTACCAATATATGCCGGCTATGGCAAGACATGCTGGGCTGGGATGGCAAGTGTCTTTTTTTTGTCCAAATTTTGGTTAATTCTAGCTATGATTGGAGAGTCTATAGTGTTTTATTGTCATATGTCCCAGATAGGACAATGCAATTCTTGCTTGCTGCAGCACAACAGAATATGTAAACATAGTACTTAAAGGGGGAAAAAAAGTTCAGTGTGTATATATACACATGCACACATACTCAATAAATAAATAAATACAGTGCAATAATAATAATAGTCTGTTGTAGTTCAGAGCTTATTTGTTGTCATGTTTAATAGCCTGATGGCTGTAGGGAAGAAGCTGTTCCTGAACCTGGAGGTTACAGTTTGCAGGCTCCTGGACCTTCTTCCCGATGGCAATGGTGAAATGAGTGTGTGGCCAGGATGGTGTGGGTCTTTGATGATGTTGGCTGCCTTTTTGAGGCAGCGACTATGATAGATCCCTTCGATGGTGGGGAGGTCAGAGCCGGTGATGAACTGGGCAGTGTTCCCAACTTTTTGCAGTCTTTTCTGCTCCTGGACGTTCAAGTTGCCGAACCAGGCCACGATGCAACCAGTCAGTATGCTCTCTACTGTGCACCTGTAGAAGTTCAAGAGAATCCTCTTTGACATGTCGAATCTCCGTAATCTTCTCAGGAAGTAGAGACGCTGATGTGCTTTCTTTATGATTGCATCCAGGACATTGTGCGGGTCCAGGAAAGATCTTCGGAAGTATGCACACCCAGGAATTTGAAGTTTTTGACCCTCTCCTCCATCGACCCATTGCTATAAACAGGATTGTGGGTCCTCATCCTTTCTCTTCCAAAGTCCACAATCAATTCCTTTGTTTTACTGATATTGAGAGCCAGGTTTTTGTGCTGGCACCATTTGATCAATCGGTCGATCTCACCTATACTCTGACTCATCACCATCTGTAATTCGTCCAACAACAGTGGTGTCGTTGGCGAACCTGATGATGGAATTCGCACTATGTCCGGCTACGCAGTCATGCGTATAGAGTAAAGCAGGAGACTGAGCACGCAACCTTGAGGTGCTCCCGTACTGATTGTTACTGAGGATGAAGTATTTCTGACAATTCAAACAGACTGTGGTCTGGATGAGGAAGTCGAGGATCCAATTGCAGAGGGATGCGCAGAGACCCAGTTCCGTGAGCTTGGTAACTAGCTTTTTTTGTATCAAAAAATAATTTATTTAAATTCCAACACGAGACAAAAGCCAAAAAAATACTAAACCATGGCAACATACCCACCTCCATGTTACAAAATCATCAAACAACTATTTTATAGATAATCTAATAACTACTGTACAACCCCGGTAAAGGGGAAAGCATCTGGCTCGGGCAAAGCCCTCTTCTGCCTGGCGCCGTGATTCGCGGATGGCCAGCTTGAACAGGCCGAGGAGCAATGCAACCAGGACATCTTCAGTCCTGTCTACTCCCTAGATTCCGTCAGCAGTCCTTCGGCCACTGACAGCAGAGCCACTCCTCCCCTTGCAGACCCTAGGTGGAGTGGCCCTTGCCCTCCGGACCCTGGCTCCAAGGGACACTCTACTGATCCTTCTACCTTCAACAGGAACAACACTGCACTTGGTCTTGGCGTCCTTCTCCAGGTCGTCCAAGAAGGACCTGAGCTGACGTCGGTCATTCCCCTTCACCCCCCCTTCTGAGGATGTGGTTCTGTGAACTGGTGAGTCGTGTAGGTTTGGTCACTGGAGGGAAGCCAGTCTGCGCCGATGGTGGGCTCCTTCTGTGGCCTGGATGAACTCACGGATTTCCTTCACTGGAATGAGTGGAGTGACCTCGGGGGGAGCGAGAACATCCATTGATTCATAGTCCCAAGGAGTCCACTTCCACCTGCTCACTGCAGATGGAGACACCATCCTCATCCCCAGACACACCCTTAGTGCTTGATACTCCCGCCTCACTCACCCTGTGTGGCGGTTGCCTCTGCCCCACCCGCTAGTCTCTCCTCCACCTCAGTCCCAACCCTGGGGCCAGTGGAAGAAGGGCCTTCCCCAGATGTACCTGGGGAGTCAAGACCATCGACAGTAGGGGCGACTATCCTTCCCCAGTTGGGCCCAGAGTAAACTCTGCTGCACCGGACTCAGGGAGTCCCTTTGGAGCCAGGTCCTGAGGGAGAGAAGGGCTTGTTTTCCCAAGCCCCTCCCCACCTACAGTCTCTACCTCCAGAGGCGTGCTCTCTGCCTCATCCTGTGCCTGATGCGGGACTCCATCTCCAACAGGAATCTCCCCATGCTCCATATCACCCGAGTGGTCCCCATTGCCACTCTCCCCAGAATCCCCTCCAGAACATGGGACCGGGCCCCGAACCAAAGGGCGGGAGTCTTCCTCCACCACAGTACGGTACCCATGGCGGTAAGGTCGAGGGGGAGGTCTCTGACAAAGAGCAATCCAACAAAGACCTCAAAGGTGGAACAGGCGGAGGGATGGCTGACCTTAGTGGGGCGTCACAATGGCTGGGAAGGCGGATGAAGGCTGCAGCAGAAAAGGGTCTCCGGTCGTCTTGGACTCCATGCCACTGGATCCTGACCCAGATCTGTCAAGGGCCGTGGGGTGGCTGTGCACCAGTCACCCCACGTTAAACAAAGACACGCACAGTCGTCCTCCATATAGGGAATAGCACCCTGGAGACACCCATGGTCAGCCATGACCGAAGGGGGCCTAAGAAATTTTAAAGGACCCCCTTAAATTTTGATTCTCCTACGAAGTGCAGCTCCAGGCAATACCCTGGGTACCATGCAATCCCAGTAGGATTCCAGCGAAGATGCAGCAGCTGAGCATTATTTTATGTTTACTCTGCTGCTTTGATGTTTTGGCACCAAATTTGGCAAATGGCCATCTAATTCTTCACTCAATGCACAGATGATATCCTAATCTTCAGAATGGTCACGGTTTGAGTTGACAGCTGCAGTTCCTTAATGCAGTAAAACTCGATAATCCAGCACCCTTAGGATTTTGGTGCTGGACGAGCTGACTACTGTACGTTATACCTACTATTCACCAAACACTTTTTAATTGCACTTTCTTTTAGCATGTTATGCAGTGATATCACTAATTTTACAGTGAATCTGATGAGTTGAAAGCGACTAGGGAATAACGGCAGGTTAGTTTCAGGTTGACCATCAATGTTTCACGGCCAGGCTCCATCTGCCCACCTGGTTGCAATCTCAATACTGGCCCTGGCTGCGTACGTGAGCTGCAGCCCATATGCCATTCAGATCTAGAGCTCACACTCTGGACTAACTAATGAGCCAGATACTCGACCATGAGCATTTCTGAACGATGGGATGGCGGAGTTTACATTATAATTGATATATTCATGTACAGCAATGGTTACATTTTTTGTCTAAACAATCCATTCCTGCTATAATATCACGCTAGAAAATTGATCAGAATTCTGAAATGTGAAGGCAAGCTACTCTTTGTACTCCCCTTTCCCTCGACCCTATTCTCAACGTCGCACAAGATGAATGTAATTGCTGCTCTTTTTCTTTTAACTTGACTGTAGAATATGCTGGCAAATAACTTCCTGTGAAAGGCTGAAATGCAAATCAGAATCTTGCCTGTGATTTGGTTAAAGCTCCTGTAGCTGTCAATGTTCTAACATTACACTGTTTCTGTCAACATTATTTTCAATAGGTTTGTAACACAATTATTATTCTGTACTAAATACGACCTAAAGAAACTAGTTTGCTTGACTCAACGATGATTGTTCCTGTGATCAAAAGATATTTAATTGACTATAACATTTTCTGCATGAGTAATGGCAACAAAGAAGCCTAGTCAGCACTAATTTGTACTGTTGGTTCCGCAAATTAGTCTCTGGAGACATGTTAAAGTAGCTTGCTAAGTTTTTCCACGTTCTGTTCCTTCGTTCCCTACTCCCAGTGAAATTTGTTCTTGTCAAAGTGAAGATGGCACTTAAAGAATATTCCCATTTTAGGAGGAGTAAGCCATCATGCTGGTTTCACTGTGGCTGATCTGTGTCTTATCTGCCTCTCTTATGCAATTTCTGTATCCCTTTATTTCCTAACTGCCTAAAATCTGCCAACGTCAGCTTTGAATAGACTCAATAACAAACACACAGCTTGCTGAGATATAGAATTTCAAAGATTTATAAACCTTTGAGTAAAGAAATATCAGTCCTAAATATCCAACCTCTTATGCTGAGACTGCCTGTCAGTTCTAGCTAAAGGAAATAGCCTCTCAACATCTACTCTGTCAGAATGTTGTATGCCAATGATAGATCATCTCTCATTTTCGTAAATTCCAGAGTATATGCCAATCTTACTTAGTCTCTCGTGGGCCAACTCATCATCCAAGGAATCAGTGAAGTGAATGTAATCCTTTCTTGGATATGGAGATCAAAAGTGTCTACAAAACTCAAGCGGTGGTCTCTTCAGAGATTGTGTAATTGAAGCAAGAGATCAGATTTCTCCCTGCAAAAATATTTTCTTAGAAGCTTCCACAGTAGTATTAAAGTAATTCAACATTTTTCCTCAAACTATTTGTGTGGTTCTGTGGTAAAAAATATCCGAGCATTTGACTTGCAACAGTATTGACGTTGAACACAGTTTCTGTTGTTCCTCTCATTAGGTTTCTGACACACCAGGGGAATGCAATTTTTGATGCGTGCCCGAATTTTGTCATGTATTGAACAATGCCAAAATAAAGCACCTGTATGTAGATAATATTTTGTTAATATTATTGGCAAAATTTAAAAATATAATTCCAGAAGATTGCATTTTATTCATTAAATAGCTAGCTTATTTATAATGTGAGAATTTTGAAAGTACAAGGTAGATTTTGATAGAACATAATAGTTCTCAGGAATGATTCCTGACCAGAAATGAAGGGTCTCTCCCCGAAAAGTCACCTCGTGCTTTGCTCCAGTTATGCTGCCTGACCCGCTGAGTTACTCCAGCATCTATATTCTTTTCCATTGATACTGCTTGACTGGTACGAGTTCTTCCAGCATTTTCTATTTTTGTTTCAGATTGCAACATCTGCAGTTTCATTTATTTTTCTTTTGGTAGAATAAAATTTGATCAAGTAATTTCAGCGAGACAAGATATGCAACCATATTGCAATGAATTGAGTTCAGAAAATAAATAGATGGCTATCAATTTGGGTGGCTTCCCACTATTGTTCTTGCTCAAAGCGTAATAAAACGTGGGTCTCACAGCTCACATTAATCAAGTTAATCTGCTCTTTAAGTGGAGGATATCCTTGGAGTCCAAGAACTATCTTCTGTTCCTTGGTGATGTTGTCCTAAGTGGGTAACTTACAAATGTTCCAAATAGATAGGAGTTTGCACAGTATTCTTGTAGGTCCTTTGTACTGATTATTCTAAGATTTCAGAGAATGTTCAGAGAATCCAGAATATATATTGAGAGTTATTCAGCTGATGAGTTGCATGTAATTGATTTTCTTGAAATGGGATTCAGTTTTGTAATGATTTATTTTTTTGACTTATGATAGAAATGTTCCGATTCAACACAATTTGGTACTTATTCTCATCCTTGTATGAAGTAAATACAAGTGATTCTAATTATTATCTGATGTCTGGCTCCAAAGCAACTGGAAAGGCATGAATACTATTGAAAAGAGACTACGTTTGAATTCTAATTGCATTGTCTGCAATAATGTACATTTAGGTGAAAATCTTTGAAGATAACCATATCCTCCTGACTTGGGTCGTTTGCTTCCTTATCCACTGAATCCCAATTATGGGTTGATAGATGATGCATGAAATATAATTTAATGTAAAGTTGTATCAAAAGCTATGCTTGTAATAATATGCAGAGAGATGATGCATTGATTTGGTTATTTGGTCTTATTGAATTGGTATGATTTAAAAATTAGTTAAATATGGCATTGTACCCAGTTGTTGCAAAATGATGACTGTCTGTCATTGAATATTCATTCAAGTGTCAATAAATCTATGGAAGTAGTTTGATCTTCATGAATTAGTTTGGTTACCTGTGTTTTTCTCGTAGTTTGCGTTGGCAGAAGAACACGATACGCACCCATTTATTATTTGTTAGTGATTATAGACAATAGGTGCATGAGTAGGCCATTCGGCCCTTCGACCCAGCACCGCCATTCAATGTGTCATGGCTGATCATCCACAATCAGCACCCCGTTCCTGCCTTCTCCCCATATCCCCTGACTCCGCTATCTTTAAGACCCCTATCTAGCCCTCACTTGTAGGTATCCAGAGAACCGGCCTCTGAGGCAGAGAATTCCACAGACTCACAACTCTCTGTGTGAAAAAATGTTTCCTCATCTCTAAATGGCTTATCCCTTATCCTTAAACTGTGGGCCCTGGTTCTGGACTCCCCAACATCGTGAACATGTTTCCTGCCTCTAGCATGTCCAAACCCTTAATAATCTTATATGTTTCAATTAGATCCCCTCTCATCCTTCTAATCTCCAGAGTATACTAGGCCAGCTGCTCCATTCTCTCAGCATATGACAGTCAACTCCTCTTGTTATGATTAGAGGTAAATTGTTAAATTTAAGTGCACATGGCAAGAAAAAGTGCAGAGATTTAGAATCATCATGGACATGGCTTGGTAATGAACCACTCAGCATGTGAATCATGTCAAAAGTTGTCTGAATGGAAACCAAGGCTTCATTCTAGTCTGTGTTTGAATTGAGCAAGTTTCTTAATGGGTGATGATTCAATGTATAGTAGGTGTTATCCAGCTTGTTTTTTTTAAATGGATGAATTTAGGACGTGTTTGGAATGTGTCTGACTCAGTTTTATGCTTTACAGGTTTTAAAGGGAGTTTAGTGTTTGAAGCAATGAAGAGGGAGTGCAGATTAATCAGAATAATATCAAAGACTAAATTAGTGCAACTTGCCTAAAACTCGTATAGTTCCTTATGCTTAGAAGATTGAGGGGGTTATTAATTAAGATGTTGTAATGGATCAGCAAACTACCCTTCCTTTGCTTTCTGTATCATTCTGATCAATCTGAGGAATCCAGAAAAGTGGTTGCAGTTTGGTCAGATTTATTTTTGCATCAGCTCAGTATTTTTTGAAATAGTTTTTTTATTTTTTTACATGGTACAGCATGCTTTCAATCATTATTCGCACGCCCAATCTATTTTTAGTGCCATTTTCCTCTTTATCTCTAGATAATTCACCTTAAACCTTATTTAATTGGAATTAATGTTGTTATATACCGTGATCTCCTTTAAATTCTTGAGCTAGCAGCGAGACACAGTTTATTACTTCCTTGTGACCATTTTACCAAGTCATGGGGCCAGATTGAATTGTTAAACTCAAATGATGTGTGAGTTTTCAATGTAGGGATTTCAACCCAAGCCAGTGCTTCTCCACCAATTTTACATGTCTAGGTCAAATGAAACCATCAGTTTCATACAAAGGCAACTGTTCTGAGGAGCCTGTGTTTTACCTCTCTCAAACCAATATGCAAAAATATGCAATTAAACTTTAATTTATATACTCACCACCACAACTTTCACATGTATGAGATAGTCCACAGTTCTAGCTCTGCAATGAAGTCCACCATGATGAACGTGTTACTACCAGAAATCACAGACTAATTTAATGAGAATAACAGGGAGCAAATTAACTGTAAAAGCATGTTCTGTTTTAGTTGAGTTTATTATTGTCATGTGTACTGAGGTACAGTGAAAAGCTTGTGTTGCATGCTATCCAGTCAAATAAAAGACTAAACATGATTACAATCAAGTCATCCACAGTACAGATAGAAGATAAAATCCACAACATTCAGGCAAGATGAAATCCGATTAAAGATAGTTCAAAGATTTCTAATGAGGTAGAATGGAGGTCAGGAGTTCACACTTTAGCTGGTGAGAGGATGGTTCAGTTCCCTGATAACAGCTGAGAAGAAACTATCCATGAATCTAGAGGTATGCATTTTCATGTTTCTGATGAGAGTGGGGAGAGGAGGGAGTGACCAGGGGTGAGACTGGTCCTTGGTTATGCTGGTGACCTTCCATGAAGAGTAGATGGAGTCTGTGGAAGGGAGGTTGGTTTGTGTGATGTCTGGCTTCATCTACAACTCTCTCCAATTTCTTGCGCTTGGATGGAGCAGTTCCCAATCCATGCTGTGATGCATCCCAATAAACTGCTTCCAATGGAGCATCTATTGTTTGGAACATGCCAATCCTCCTTAGCCTTCTAAGGAAGTAGAGGCAGAGGTGTGCTTTCTTGGCGATAGCTTTGATGTAGCTGGTCCAGGACAAATTGCTGGTGAAATTTATTCCTAAGAACTTAAAACCTTCCACCAATTCTACTTATGCACAATCAATGTACACCAGGGTGTATGTACAGCTTTGCTTCCTAAAGTCGATCACAATCTCCTTTGTCTTGCTAACATTGAAGGAGAGGTGTTGTCTTGGCACCAGGTTACGAGTCTGCCTGTCTTCACTTTACAGCCAGCTATAGTTTTCAGGCCTTAACATGATCGACAGGTGTACGAATGTTAATACTGGGACTCGAGTCTGTCCCGGTACTGTCTCCTGGCATTCCTGATGACTTTGCAATATTCATAGCAAGATTTCATATATCACTCAGAATCATTTGACTTTCACGCAGCGGGCTTGGTCTTTACCTGGGAATGCACTTCACAGTTCATCCATTGTTTTCGATTGGAAAAAACTCAGATTGACGTCTTCGGCAACATTCCTCTATGCACTTACTGATGAAGTCAGTCATGGCGGTGGCATACTCATTCACGTTAGCCGCAGATCTGCGACACGAGAAGCCATCGGGTTGGATGGCACATTTAAGTATATCAGTGGTGAGCCCCTCTGACAGGTTCCCTGCAAAGGAACACCATTACATCTCATTGGGGGCTGGTATGGAGGAGGAAGACCCACTGGTGTCTGAAAATTGAGTTCTAACAACAAACCCGTGACCTACAAAACATAGTGAGTGGAAGGAGCAGAGGTGATCTAATAACAAATCACTTATCGCACCTCATGAATTCTTCAGCACTGCCTAGACATCTGCAGCCTAAAAACCATAAAGGTCTGTCCTGCAAGAACCAAAAGCAGAGGAGAGCTGATTGGGGATAGTGATGCAGTTAATGCCCAGACGAGGTAGCACTTGGAAGATTTCTTCAATGGTCCCAATAGTTCCATTCATAAGTAAGAGGTTTTGCCAATTAAATGCCTTGTATTAAACGTGTGATGTAGAGTTGTTTTTTTGATTCTTTTTTGGTTCTAGACATCCTGTGGAATTATGCTGCACGACTTTACAATTGTTTGCAAATGATAAGTAAAATGTAAAATCGGGACTTACCAAGTAACTTCTTAAAAATTGCCGTTTGATCCTCCTATACAAAGCGCTTCCAATCTGCCCTGTTGCCTATGATTATTGTTCTCATTTTCAGTTGCTGCCTTTAGCTTCTGCCTCTCTTTTAATGATAGCTATGTTATTAAAGATTGAACTCTCTTCTAAAAAGCATGAATTATTTTTAATTTCTTAAAATGGTGATTTAAATGGGAAAACTGGAATAATGTCAAAGCCTATAAAGCACAAACCCAAAGACTGAAAAATATTTGCAGAATAAAATCGGGATAACCCTTGAAGATTTATAATGAAGGGGGGAGGGGGGGTCAATTGGTGTCTGAAACTGTCAGAATATGTCAGAATCAATCTCCAAAGAAAGTGAATTATAAAGATAAAAAAAATAGAATAGACAATAGGTGCAGGAGTAGGCTATTCGGCCCTTTGAGACAGCACCGCCAATCACTGTGATCATGGCTGACCATCCACAATCAATACCCCAATCAATCTATTTTGAAGAGCTCTATCTAGCTCTCTCTTGAAAGTATCCAGAGAATGTCTTTACTTGGAGCATTTACTTGGACTACTTTACCAAAATAATTTTAGCAAACACCACTTAAAGGTAATATTTGGAAACACAGGTTCCAGGATATGGGCTATATGACAGGAATTTTCCACCAGATAAATTTATCTTGGATATTGGGATTTGTCTGTGATTGCTTTTGCGCAGAGATCAAAGCTGGGGATTAATCTAGGTTTACCCCACAGAGACCTGGACAGTAGGATTTGTAGAAAATTACCCAAGCAGACAGCATTAAGGAGCTGTCCCACTGCGGCGACCTAATCTGCGAGTTTAGACGAGTTTGCCCTCGACTCAAACTCTCAGTATGGTCGACATGTGGTCCTAGGAGGTCTTATGAGGTCACTGGAACTCTCCTTCATGCTCGAGAGAAGTTCCCGAATACTTGTGGCCTCAGTTAGGTCGGGGAAATTTTATCAGCATGTTGAAAATTTTTCCGCGATCAAAATTTGGTCGGCATGGTTCTTTTTAACTCGCAGTGCAGTGGAGTGAGGTTGCTATTTAGTTACAGGCACTCGAGGGCAGCCGTAGGCAATCTCCTTCACTGACCGGCATTTTGATTGGCTCATTAGAGTTTTCAGGACCAAGGAAAACCGTCCGGTAGGTAAAATGCCCGCTAAACTTTATTATACTTCTTAAAAGTGTCTCCACTCCTTCTCCCCCCCCCCCCTTCTCCCCCCCCCTTCTCCCCCACCCTTCTCTCCCCTTCTCTCTGCACCCCCCCCCCCCCCCCCCCCCCCCCCCCCCCCCACGCTCTCTTAAAGACTTACCATACACTGTGCAGCCATCTTTTACCTTCTTCATCGCGGGTCTGAATTTCGCGGGACAGCGTTCCCCCGCTTTCCCTGGCCCACGCCTTTGCAGTGTGTGTGTGTGTGTGTGCGGTCAGTCGATCCAGCTCGTGGTTTCAACGCTGACGGTCAATCCAGCTCGAGGCTTTCCAAGCGAGTGCCCTAGAACTTGAAGATCGAAGACACTCTTCTTAACTTGCGGATTAGGTTGTCGCTGCGGTGCATCAGAGTCGACGGCGGCGGCTGTATTCGTCTAGTATCTTTTGTTGCGGGGCAAAGATACTAGGTGCGGGGTGACGAAGGGTTGGTGCGAATGACGGGTCTCGAACAGCGGCGACAGCGGGGCTCCATCTCCCGCACCCCGCCCGGTGGAAGGAGGCCTCCCTCCCCCTCCCTCCCTATTCACAGCCTCGGTGTGCGAGAGGGGTTGTTTTGACAGCAGCGGCCGCTATCAACCTGATAACGGCCGCTGCCTGCAAACCCGTTAAAATTTCAAAATAACCGCTCTCGCATGCTGAGGCCGGGAAGGAGGGAGAGAGGGAGGCCTCCTTCCACCATCTGAAACAGCTGCACCAAAGATCGATCCTATAGCTAGAGGGTCTTTGAGCTGCACTGCTTGGTCCCGCACCTTGCTGGCAGAGGAGGAGAGGCGGTGGCGACGAGTTCCCAACCGCCTCCCCCTTTGGCGGCGGCACTTTGGAGGTGAACAGGGACAGCCACGGCAGCGGGGCGATGTTCTCCGAGGAGCGCTGACCTTCCTTCCTCCCCACCTCCTCTGCCCTTCCACCCTCTCTCTCTTGTACGCCCCCCTCCACCCCTCTTATCCTTGGACCCCTCCTCTCCATCCCGCACTGATCCCCATTCCTTCCTCTATTCAGTCCTCACTCCCCTGTGCTCCCCTCCCCATCTACCCCCCCCCCCCCCATTCTATTCATCACCCTACCCATCTCGCATTGATTCTCCTGCCAACCCGCCCCCCCATCCATCCTACACTGGTCCCCCAATTCATCCTGTACTGACCCCCCTTCCCATCTATCCTGCACTTCTCCCCCCCATTCATACTGAGCCACCCATTCATCCCGTACTGACCCACGTTCCATTTACCCTGCACCAAACCCCCCATCCATCCTGTAGTGATCTACCCATTCATCTTTTACTGATCCCCCATTCATCCTGTGCTGATCACCTCATGCATCCTGTACTGATCCCCCATTCAATCTATACTGATCCCCCTCATTCATCCTGCAGTGATCCCCGATTCATCCTGCACAGACCCTCCGATCCACATTGTCCTGACCCCTCCCCTCCATTCATCCTGTACTGAACCCCCCACTCATCATGTGCTGATCCCCCCCCCATTCAAGAAGAATGGGGGGAACAATCTGAAGAAGGTTCTCGACCCGAAACGTTGCCTATTTCCTTAATTCCATAGATGCTGCCTCACCCGCTGAATTTCTCCAGCATTTGTGTCTACCCCCTTTCATCCTGTACTGAACCACCCATTCATCCTGTACTGATCCCCCCCCCATCCATCCCGTACTGATCCCCCCCCATTCAACACCTCTGACATCCCCCGTGCTCTCCCCTCACAATTTTACATACTCCAACCAACACGTACTAATTCACCTGCCTCAATCCTATTGTGCTTCATGGTGTTCAGAGCGAACATTGACTATGTTTGATAACGGAATGTAATCAAATGTGTTTTAATTCACAATGTTATTATTTGTTTTGACACCTTTAAACATATTACCAAAAGAACATTTGCTGCAGTTATGTCCTTTGGCCATCTCTTGTCATTAAGGGCCTGTCCCAGCAGCATGCAACTCCATGCGATGAGGGCGACCTAATATGGTCGCTTGAGCCGTCCGGCGTCGCGGGGCCGGTCCCACTTTGATCGCCGGAGCCGTGCGTAATTCGTCCCGACATCGCGCGGGGCTCCGAAAAACTGACCATGTTCAAAAATTCCGCGCGGCAACGGCTTGTCGGCTCGCAGTCGCCTCGACGCATTACACACCGCCTCGACGTCGTGCCTCCGTGACCCTCTCTGTAGGTGCCTCCATGACGCTCTCTGTAGGTGCCTCCGTGACCCTCTCTGTGTGTGCCTTTGTGCCCCTCTCTGTGTGTCCCTCTCTGTCCTGGCGAACTTACCTTTAAGACTTTGCTCCAAGTTCGCCTCACTTCCCGCCGCGTTGCGCCACTCACCCGACGTCTGCGCGGCCCCCGCTGCCGGTTTGGTTGCGCTCTTCGCACGCAGGCGCATGCTGTTGGGAACGGCCCTGTACAGGGATCACCCGACCTCTGCGCGGCCCCCGCTGCCGGTTTGGTCGCGCTCACCGCATGGAGTCGGATGCTGGTAGGACAGGCCCTTATGTGTAATGTTCAATCTGTCAGATGGGTATAGTCGGTTTTAACAGCTATTATCATAAAATGCCTTTAGAAATTTCCTTGCAACCTGTATATTTTGTTATGGATAAATTATGTGGGAAGCCAGAGTGTTTCTGTGCCAATATCTATAACGACCCATGCTATGGCCATGTCATGGTAATTTTCGATCCTTCACAGAAAACATGCTTGCATCGATCTGTAATGTGCATGGTCCAGGATTTATTGACACAGGTTGATCATTTGCTGAATAATCCTACCACATTTTTGTTTGGAAGTGGAAAGAACTAATAGAAATTTCATTAATTGCGATGTGTGAAAAGAGTTGAGGTATTGTATTATAATTTTGCTGCATGTCATTGTGGTATATATCATGTCTTGATTGGTGAATATGTTTAGTTTTGAGTTATTTGAAGCAGAAATAATATGTGAATGTAGACAAAAGTGCTGGAGAAACTCAGCGGATGTGGCAGCATCAATGGAGCGAAGGAAATGGGCAACGTTTCGGGCCGAAACCCTTCTTCAGACTGATGGATTTCGCCCTGAAATGTTGCCTATTTCCTTCGCCGAGTTTCTCCAGCACTTTTGTCTACCTTTGATTTTCCAGCATCTGCAGTTCCTTCTTGAACATAATATGTGAATGCTTCATTGAGCATAATTCTGACTGGTAACTACGCACTTCGTCTGAGCACATTATCGCACGCATCATGCAAACCGTCTTAAATGACCACCTTAACTGTCATTTGGAAACCTAAAAAGCTGTCAAGGTTGCCCGGCTGGCAACAGGGAAAAAAGTTAAGCAAGAACCCTGCAAACCCTAACCGCACTCGATATTCCGCCGTCACCTCAGTACTACCAAGGTGGAGGCACACCTCAAAAATCCCAGTGTGCAAAACCTACAAAGTGGTTTCCCTAAACACCAATTTTTTTTTAAACTCTGGATTTTTTTTACTCTGGGGGAAAAAAAGGGGGAGAGATCGCACCCCCCCCCTTCAGACGGCCATGATTGGGTCGTGGAATTGGGACTTGGATTGCTTATCTTGAGAACCAGGCAGTAAGATTAGTGTAGGATTGCCCTAGCAGACACTGGGCAATGGAATTAGTTTGGGTTTGCTTTGACAAGGAGCATGGGATTAATATGGCATTGCTCTAGCGGAGAGCAGTACATTGATATGAATCCTTATGCGCTGTAAAAATGTAAGGAAGACAATGTGTAAATTAAAAGATAAACACTTGAAGGTTCCTATTTCAATCCTGGCAATACAATCCCAAAATGCTCTTACGTCATTTCAGCTTTGTTCTGACTTCAAAGAAAACATCTAACAAGAACAGTTCTTGCCAAAAGCTGTTGTGACTTGAGAAAACCCATATACTTTCATATATGAACAGACTATATAATCTTTATTACTACAAACAAAACTAATTTGTGGAAATAATAAAAGTTCTTGCTTGGCTAACTTTTAACTGGGGAAGTTTGGATCTGATGACAAAGTAATATTGATATAAATATTAGGTTTGCTAATTAATTTGTATGGATTAGTTTAACGAATTAGAGTATATTTTGATATTTGTATTTACAGATTGATTTTCTTCTTAATTTAGCTTTCTACTTTGAGAGGAGCCGTTTTGGAAGATGCAGTAGCATCGACTGCTCGACATGGGACAGCTCGAGGTTTGCCCATAAAGGAGGTGCTGGAGTATGTGATACCTGAATTAAACATCCAGTGCCTGAGAGTGGCTTCAAGTTCTCCCAAAGTAATGGAACAGCTGTTGAAACTTGATGAGCAAGGGGTACGTTTTTTTTTTTTTGCATAATATACCTATATGCCTACATAGAGTATGTGCAATATTTGATTAACTTAAATGTGATAATTATGAATAAAGGAACAGATATCCTCATGAAAGCGAAAAAAATGAACAGATTGAAAATCTATGACTGAGCAAACAGTAAGCAGATGGGGATGTTATCAATGTTCAATTAGATAACGATAAAACAGTTGGCATGGTGGAAAAGGGAATGGCAGTAGTAAGCTTTTGAGTATGTTTATGACTATAATCGTGTCAATTAACTGAGAATACAGTATTGAACATAAGGCTTTTGAAAAACACCAGAAACTTAAATAACTCCAAGGTGAAGACATTAAATCTGCTTGTAAAATACTTTCACTTGCATGTTGCTATTCAGTGGTATTGATTAGGGTTGGCACTAATTTCCCCACGTATGAATGAATAAACTTTTCCCATTGTTTAATACATAATTATAAATGATAAGAACAGCTGTTATTATGCGTGTATTTTTGGAATGGAAATTGAAAATAACTTGCAGGAAAAATTTGCTAAAATAATGATTAATGAATGTGGTAGCCCAGTACACATTTTCCAACATCTCCAACCACCTCAGTTACTCTGGTCATCTCTTCTCCTCATGCTAATCTCCCATCCTCAAGTCCCATATTTATCTTTTATCCCTCCCTCTTTCCACTTTCCCCTTCCATTTGTCCCTCCCCCCCAGCTTTACATTTCACTACTTTTCTTGCCTCACAGCGTTTTGTCTCTTGTTCACCTCGAGCCTTTGTCACTTCAGCTATCCACCAATCCACCCACATTGCCTATATTCATCCAACATTTGCTCGGCATTGGTCCGCTCTTTTCCAGCTTTCCTCCCTTCACCAGTCTGTCTGAAGATGGGTCCTGATCAGAAACATTGTCTGTCCATTCCCTCCATGGATGTTATGAGACCCGCTAAGTTTTTTTTTGTAGCAGCAAATTTTATTGTCCCATATTCTACATTAAAACATCATAAAACTGGATAGGCTGCCTGATGTCAATTTCAGTTGAGGATTCAGAAGCAACAAAAGTATGTCCAAATCAGGTGACTCTGATCATCACACACGTTTGCAATTAATCCCAAAATTGAAAACCCTGCCCAAAGGCTAATCAAGAAACAGCCTAAAGTAGTCATGCTCAGAGAACCTTCCTTCATATGTCCTAAATCTATGAGAGATGATGGGACATGAGTAGTATGGGGGGAGGTGGGGGATGGGAAAGGGCATGGTGAGGTGTCAGCATGGACAATCCAGCCAACTTGTCACTATCCTTTCTATCACTCATACTCAGGAGTTAAATGTGTTTAACTGTAATATGAACTGGCCAGAACGATGAAGTTATTTCTTGCTGCAGCTTTGCAGGCATATTAAAGGCATATTAAACAACGAAGACATTTTTTAATCATCTGTTAACCAATACCCAGTTTGGCTGTTACCACTCATGATTGTATTATATCTTTGCACCAAACATGGAAGAGCAATCTATATTTGGAATGTGGCATGCGAGTTCTTGTGCTTACAGTGTGATACCAAAAAGTTCTTATGCAACTAAAGTCATTGAATCAAAACTTCCCACAGGCTAAAGATGTACATGGAGCATGTGAAGGTGATTGTTTTTCAAAAGGACATCGGTTCAGTAGCAATTTTGGTGGTCTGACCAACTTCAGCTAGTTTATCAATGACACTAACTTCAATGTAAGACTAGAGATGGGGATGTTTGTTGATGATGATACTATGTTCAGTTCCAGCATAACACCACTGATACTGAGTCAATCCATGCCTAAATATGTTGAGACCCAGGCAGAATTCATTATTTTTGTTAATAATTACCAAGTAAGTTTGTGCCACACCAAGTACTAAGCAATGGGCATCTATAATGCAAAATAATCCAAGATTGACATTAATGTCGCCAACTCCTCCATCCTCAAAATCTGGGGATTGTCGATGATCTTGCACTCTTGCTTTTCTGTATTCTGTGGGTGTTCTGTGTTCTCCACATATCACAACTGACTGTAGTTCCTCCAGGATTCAAGGAATTGTTGTCATGTGAATCAAAACAAGTTCTTTGAGGCACCCTGGCTACAAATTTAAATATTCACTGTTTTCACCATTAACACTCTGTGGCTCTAAATTATAACATTTACAAATTGTAAATTTCCCTTGTGTATACTGAGTGGATGTGAAATAGGATAACTTAGAACTAGTGTGATCATTGGTTGGTGTGAACATGGTGGGCTGAAGGGCTTGTTTCCATGCCATGTCTCTAAATTATATATTTAAATGCATTGCATCATTTCAGTAAGCCCCAGGAAATTTCTTTCAAATACACGACCTTTGCCATTCAGCAGAACGAGGCCAGTAGGTATATGATTCTGCCTCCACGTAAATTTCCCTCTACATCTTACACCATCCTGACATGGAAACTGTTTACAGTTCCTTCATTATGACTGGATCTAAATCTTAGCAAATGTGTGGGAGTATTTTCATAACAAGGACTACTGCACTTTTAGAAGGCTTTCACCTCCCAATTCTCAGATGGACGATGCTAAGTTGTAATTATATACTCGTCTTGCCTGTGATGTTTACACCTGTGCATGTTTACAAGTAATCAATAGGTCTTTCTTGATGATATAGTTAAACCCCTGTCTCACGGTGCGAGTTGGCCCACGAGTGACCCCGAGTTTTCACTCGTGATGATCACGTACAATCAACGTAGCGGGAATGTCGGAACTCACGCGAGCAACTTACCGACTCGTGGCGCTAACGGCAGGTACCCCTGAAACATGTTAACTTGTGAAAAAAATCAAATATGTTTGATTTTTTCCACGTCAAATTTACTGTTCAAGTTAAAAATGGAAACATTTAAACTCGTTGTAATAACGTAGTGGCCCGTGCGTTTACCTTAGTGACTCGTGAGTCTACCGTGGGAACTTTTTAATCTGTTCGTTCGCTCGAGTAAAGACTGAACCAAAGATAGACACAAAATGCTGGAGTAACTCAGCGGACCAGGCAGCATCTCTGGAGAGAAGGAATGGAGTCGAGACCCTTCTTCAGACGTACCCAAAACGCCACCCATTCCTTCTCTCCAGAGATGCAGCCTGTCCCGCCAAGTTACTCCAGCATTTTGTGTCTATCTATACTTTACTACATTCAGATCAGAGAATCCTACTGTTCCAGGATAAAAATCCACACACCCTAGTTACATCCAATATTAAATTGCATGAATATCATGCATTAGTATGCACCTATGAGCTCAACTTCTAAGGGCTGCCCTTTAAATGAAAAGTATGCCAATCATAGAGATTGTGTTAAACCACTGTACAATATTTTAAAATATTTATAACCTGTATCTATTTACTTGGGTGACAAAATAAACGCATCAAAACCTAAAAGCGAGAAAGAGAAAATAAATAGGTTCGATATTTGCTTAAAATCATCTCTGAGATTTTAGAAATGATGCCAAAGCCCGGCTTTACCATTCAAAACTGCAGCATTTCAAATTATCTAATTTATAAAAATACATTGGGAATCAATGATTCATAATGGAATGATTCCGCTCTTCAGTAGAAACAATTAATTTCCTCTGTGGTTTTTTTTAACAGACATTCTCTTTTTAAACCAGAATTACTTTTGTTCTTTTTGTTTGGAGCCTCTCCCGCCACTTTATTTCTCAACATCATCCTCGATCGTCCGTTGAGAAAATCTCCACTGTACGCACCGGTTCTGACGGAGGAATTAAATAACATAAATCGTGGATATGTCAACATCTTTTTGATCTTGAGGTTAGGTGGGGCGGTTTAATCCATCAAGTCCAAACACACAGATCTGCTTCAGCTGAAGAAGGATCTCGACCCGAAACGTCACCCATTCCTACTCTCCAGAGATGCTGCCTGTCCCACTGAGTTACTCCAGCATTTCGTGTCTATCTCAGCAGAGCACAGTCCCACGGTAAACACCACACTCCAGACCTATCTAACCCCTTATTTGTGAAAGTTCCACACATATTTATCGATACTTTTTCCGGCAGTGTGCCCAGGCTACGGACACCACACTGAGCCCAAACTAAAACAATCCCAAAACTTATTGGTGTGTGTGGTTTGACCGAGGACACGTGCAATTTCGCCGAGGCACTTCACTGTCCGTGTGTAGGAAGGAACTGCAGATGCTGGTTTACACCGACGATAGACACAAACATGCTGGGTAACTCAGCGGGACAGGCAGCGCCTGTGGAAAGAAGGAATGGGTGATGTTTCGGGTTGGGGCCCTTCTTCAGACACCCCGCTCATTCTTCCCTCGTCGATGTGATCTTGTGGGGGTGCGAGGAATCGGGCGTCGCTGGGTAAGGGGAAGAGAGGTTTTACTGCTGAATTATGAGCAACAGAAGCATGAAGTGGGGGTAAGGTCCGTTTAAACTATCTTGTCCCCCCCCCCACCCCCCGTGTTGAGAGAGAAAGGGGAGAGAGTTGTGCAAACAAACCACGGGAGACTGCATCTTTGGAGGGAAATCATAAAATGTACACGGATGTTTCGGACCGGGACCCTAAAGGTTGACTACCCGTTTCCCAGATGCTGCCTGGCCGTTGGCTTCTTCCTGCAGTTTGCTTTTGTCCCAGACTCCAGCATCTGCAATCTCCTTGGCCTCCAAAGGGAAAAGTTGCTCGTGAAGCGAAGGTCGATATTGAACCATGCTTACTGCAAAATCAAAGCTGCAGTGCTTACGTATTTAGTTAAACCTGCACCTTAAAGAGCTTCAAACTCTTCTTCTGTGGTTGGTGCCGACAGAATTGAAACGATTTTCCAAAGCACTCGGTTTGTGCTTCAGATTTAGTCATAACTTCCTCAATTGTATGAACAAAATAATCATTGAGCCCTCAACCTGCTCTTTCATCTCGACCAGTTCGCTCTTCACCTCTTCACCTCTTCTGACCTCCCGCCGAGTCCACGCCCACTCCTCTACCCCTTCCTCTCATTCCTTCTCCTCAACCGCCAACGCCGTTCCCAGCCCCCCTCTCAATCCTCCCCACCCATAGTCCTTGCCTTCTCCCAATTCCACCATCCCTCCTCACCCCCGAACCTGTCCTATTACCCTCCTCGCCATCACCCCTCGCCCTCCCTTCCACCCCCATTCCCTCAACTACCCCTCCTAGACCTTCCGTGATTCCTTCCCTGCCCAACCTTCTTCAGTCAGTTTCCTCAGCACTCCCCAACCCCATCTCCCCCCACCCCCCCCCCACTTCAGCATCTCAATCCCCTTCCCGTCTCACCTCCAAGGTCCTCTAAAACCTATTTTCTCTGTTGGAATTTTAAGTCAAATCGGGCGCATGCAGGTGCATGCAAATATATTGCCAAACTTCTCGCCTGAACTGCTGAAGATAACCGAGAGCTTTAAATGCGAATCCCAGACTGCGGCAACAACACACGCCCTGAGCGGGAGAGGAACTTGGTAACTCAAGAGTAAACGGGAGAGGAACTTGGTAACTCTGAAGACGAACTTGGAACATCGCAGAAATTACAAGTAAACGGCAAACTTACCATACCCGTGGGAAATCGGTTCAAACACTTGAACATCAACTTGGAATCTCGTACACAACCACGAGTCTGCCACTCGTGGGTCAACTCGCACCATGAGACAGGGCCTTTAAGGAAACTCTATACTCGTTATCCATAACAAAACACTTTATATTTGTTAAAATCAGCATTTTCTGTTATAGGAATATGTTATGAATTACTCAACAAGTCTTGTTGCATTCACTGGAAGAGAAACAGAATTATCGTTTTATCGTTTCAATTAACGTTTCAAATTTTGCGATTAAATGCTGACATTGGCATAAGAAATTAAACTTATGAAAACAATAAGCGTTCAAAATACCAGTGCTGACAGAATATGTTTTCATAAGTCATACCCAGCCAAAGCAAGAATGATTCATACTCAAAGATAAAAGAAATGTTTATATGTGCCGATGGCAGGGAAGGAGGATTTGTATTGAATGCACACAATCATTGTAGAATTCTTTGTATAGGAGCGACTGTTGTACTATTCAGGTCATCTGTAACATAACCTTCCCATAAACCCAACCATTGACAAGCCAACTGCTATTTCTTCAAATTCAAATGTTGGTGCTTGCTGCAATTCTGCTTTAGCAGAAGACAAAAGAGGCTGCAGGTGGATGTGTGTGGGAAGAGAATACCAGGGGTTGAAGTTACCTGAAATTACCTGAAGGCATACCATTTTTGTTGTAAGGTACAAGTGGAATATGAGATGTCATTCTTCCAATTTGTGTTTGGCCTTCGGTGGCTAAGGACCTCTTAGGGTGATGTGGGAATGAAAAAGAAAGTTAATATGACCTGCAGCTGGAAGTTCAAGATTGCCATTGGAGACAAAATGTAAGCGATAGTACAGGTGGTACATCTTACAACCCGGTCTACTGCATTCGATGCAGAAACTATTTCTGTTCGCTATCCCTCCTTTTCAGGCCAGTTTTGTCTGACAGGAAACCAAGAGTAATTACGAATGCTAGAACTGGGAAATGTATCGTTTAAATGCATTTAACAATTTGATTAATCCAGCTTTCACAAGAAAAATGGTTGCCATAGTGAAATTCATGAGAGAATGAGCTATTGGAAGTGTCTGCCGGCAATGGAAATTGGATTGCAAGGACAATCCACAGATTTGTGAAAAAATGGATCTGTCAAATCGAATAATAAACTTTAGTTTAAGACGACTTCTCTTTAAAGGCCTTCCTTCACCTAAAATAATATAACTACTTTCTTTATAGAGAAAAACAAAAGCAATCATAAAAGGTGTTGATGCAGCACATTTCAATGATTACATTTTAGTCAGTTTGATTTTCCAGTCATTCAAATGGAACAGTTGATTAGCACTAGTCCTCTATTTGAAATTTGATACTTGGTGGTAATAGACTGAGAAAAATAACAATTTTAGTTAGGATTTTTTTTACCATTTGCCCTTTTTTACAAGAAAAAATTGCAAGTGGATTGCTTCCACCTTGAATTAGAGATATCTGGTGCTCAGAACTCATGGGTATACAAGTGAGATCTGGAAATCCTAGTCCTAGGTGAATACTCACATCATGTCGGCAGATATTTGTTTGACCCAAAAATGATATGTGATGAGGATGGCAAGGTAGCTTTACATTGATTCTTGTCGACCTTCTGTTTGGTGGGAATAATTGTGAGTGCCATATTCTCTAAGAGTAACTATGGAATCTATCATGTTCCCAGTGACCTTTTTGGGCTGACTCTTCATAACAGGCACTTTAGTTGAATTAAGTAAGAGAGGTGCCGAGCTTTCTTTCATCTCCCAAGTGGGCATTTAGTCCAGCATATTCTACCTTTCCTGTTTAAGGAACCCTATATCTCTGATACAAAAAAACAAGAAATCCAATAAGGAACTGCAGGAAACTACTTTATCTGGTGAGAATGTGGATGTTCCTATGATAAGGAGTGGTTGAAGTCATTAGGGCAGATTAATTCAGGCTGAACAAATATGTGAGGGAGAAGGATGTAATGTAACATCGATTAGATTTGGATGGGAGAAAGGTGGAAGGAGGTTAGCATAAACACTGGCATAGACCCCTGAATTTTAGGATTCCACTTTATTTGAATCTATAATTGGAAGCATCTTTTTTGGAAATTCATGACAATTAAGCATTTATTGTCAAATAGTGATTTGACAATAAATGTTAAATAGTGTTGGCACAGATATTTATCTCTTTCAGGATAATAAATTTAAACTGAATTATTTTAAATAATTTCTATATTCATGCAAAAATTCAAACGTCCTGAATGACTTTGCTTGACTGGAATGTTGTTGTCCTAGAAGCTTCTTTTCAATTTGAGAGGTAGCTTGACAGTAATAAGATATTGCCATGATTGAAAATTCACATATTTATCCTGTGTCAAGCAAACAAAAAGCTCTGGAGAAAGATCAACGCTTTTGTAGAATCTGTCAAACACTTTTTTTGTAAACTTTTGGTAATTGAGCTGCTGTCCAAGAATGCAAATGTTCGTGCTTTTTATCTGAGTTATTTAGTAATATAGATTTATAGAGGTCTTTGTTCCTGCCTGCCTTTTGATTTGGATAATTTTATACGAATAGCTTTTATTTACATGCACCTTTCCTCCAAAAGAAAAAGCATTGTTTACAGTGAGAGCCTCCCATGCTGCACGTCTGCACATCATGTGCATAAATGTTTGTGTTTAACTGGGAAATCTTTGGATCTTTGAGATTTCAGCTCTGTAAAGTATGAATGGAACAGACTTTTAAATATTAAATCTTTGCCCTTGGTGCTAGGCTGTTTTTTTCCTTTAAAACCCCTATTCGCTATGTTTTTAAAACGTTGGACCTGTTGTAGAAATGTAACAGTAGCACACAAAGTCTGTCAAGTCTTGACAAAACTGTGCACAAATCAACTCCAGTGAATTTAAAGGAACAAATGTCCCAAGGACTGTTGTCAACCAAACTATTGACAGCAAGCCAAAAATGAAGTTAGTCAATAGAACATTTAGTCAGAGGTTTTAATGAGTATAATATATTGAGATAGGTTTGGAAAAAACTTTTGAAGCTTGGGACCACGGCAGCTGGAGATCTGGGAATCAACTGGATATGCTGACGGTCAGAATTGGAGGAATACCGAGTTCTCGTGACGGTTTTGGGTGAGGAGAAGATTACAGGTTCAAGGCAATGAAATGCTGAAAAGAGCTGGAATTGTCATTATGTGGTTAAGTGGCTAAACTGTCGCTCTATCTGTGAATATCGATCTGATAGTGTTAATACAGGCCTAATTTGACCCCTAAAGTAACTTTGAAGAAGTACTTGGGCGTTGGTGGGAAATCTGTGTGTGTCTCCTGGGAATTCTTTTTATAGAAAAGAACGGCAGATGCTGGTTTACATCGAAGATAGACACAAAATGCTGGAGTAGCAGGCAGAATCTCTGGATAGAAGGAACGGGAAGGACAGGAATTTTCTCCATTCCTTCGATCCAGAGATGCTGTTCAGCTGTTACTCCAGCATTTTGTGTCTATCCTGGGAATTCTTAATGGTGACTGTTCTTCAAAAAGTTATTCATTGATTGTGAAAATCAGAGAACATCTTGAGAGTAAAATAAAAATTGCTATTTAAATAAGAACTTTTCATCTACTGGAACAATGGTCAGAAATGCCAATTTTGCTGGAAAAATTAAAGATCAAGCGTGGGATAACTAGTGTGAATGGGTGATCGATGGTTAACGTGGACTCAATAGGCTGCATCCCAAAACTAAGCTAAAAATTTGTGGAAAGAGGAATGGTCTTTGTTTCAGGTCAAAGACTGGAGAGTATGAAAACGAGTTACCGGTACTTTTAAATTACAGAGAGAATGGGGATATCCTTATTATCGGCTGACGTACTATCCGAATACTTAGGAGTTTAGCTGTGTTTTACTGGGAGATTTGCTAAACCTTGTGTATCTTCCAGAGCGCTCTCCTGTTATGTCTGGTGAATTCCATTATTCCGGAAGTGAATTGCATTTGAAGTCTTGGAAAGAAGTGAAATATCAATATTCATTGTACAGCTGGAATCGGGCTCCTGATTTGTAAATTCCGGTTCTAGACTTACCCCCTTAGTCTGGTTTAATCAAACACTAAGTCAAACTCTGGTTCCAAAAGCTTACTTTATTGAAGAACAAACTGCAGGGACGGTTGCTGATCCACCCACGCAAAAACAACACTATCTCGTGCAAACAGACCAGAAGTCACATTCAACCGACACACCCCGAAGAATTACCCACCCTCTTATACCCTTCCAAAATAAGGGCGTGACTTGGGGGAGGCAACCCCCACAAACCAATAACACATATCAATCACATTATACAGTTATTGACAGTTCCCTAACCCAATTACAAAGTATCCTATTACAATGTTTCTACAGAAGCTTCTGGAAAGAAGACTGAGTAATGCAACATTTTCCCAGGTAGTATAAACAATTCAAACATGACTTCACAGTTCAGCCAATTATCAAATAGCAGCACAAACACCTTGCAACATTATTAACAATACCTTTTCACACCCCCTTCTATAACCAATCCCCACTATGCATTTGCAGACCTTATCTCTTTCTGCAAAGCCTCATCAACTTCCATCTGGGGTCCAGACTCCTTGGAGCCATGACTCTCAGCTTGCAACTTTCACAGAAAGAGGCCAAGCAGGCCCTGCAAATGCAAACATCTTCCATTTTGTGACCTCTCTAATTGAGCCAATATCAACAGATAGAGGGCCAGATTTGGTTTAGTTCGGAAAGAAACCCTTCAGCCCAATGAGTATGCATGGACCAGCGATCACCCTTACACTAGTTCTATCCTACACATCAGGACATTTTACAGAAACCAATTAACCTACAAACCTGCACATCTTTGGAACATGGGAGAAAACCTGAGCACCTGGAAAAAAAACCAAGCGTTTACAGGGAGAAGGTACAAACTCCGTACAGACAGAACCCGTTGTCAGGATTGAACTTGGGTCTCTGGTGGTGCTTCTTACTTCTTAAGCCCTTTGCTCCTCTAGGAAGTATAGGCCATTGACAAATGTCCACCACCTCACTCGGTTGTTGGCAGTTCTTTCGAGATCTCCCCAGTTGATCCCAATCTCAGACATTTCTGTCTGGACACCTCTTCTCCAGCTGTTCCTGGGGCGACTTATTTTCCTTTTCCTTGGGGGTTCCATTTCAGGGCTTGCCGGGTGATGTTTGTGGCAGGTTTCCTGAGGGTGTGTCCAATCCCACTCCATTTTCGCCTTCGAATTTGTAAGTCAATGCACTCCTGGCTTGTTCTTTTCCACAGGTCCACATTGCTTACTTTGTCTCTCCGCCAGATGTCAAGTATTCTCCTAAGGCTGGTGTTAATGAATGTTTGCAGCTTGTTTGTAGTGTGTTTTGTTGTTTTCCATGTCTTTGATCCATACAGCATCACCTGTTTCACATTTGAGTTAAAGATGCGTATTTTGGTGTTGATTGAGATGTGTTTTGAGCTCCAGATCGTCCTGAACATGTAAAACACAACTCTAGCCTTATTGATTCTACTTTTTATGTCTGCCTCTGCCCCTCCGGTGATGTCCACAACACTGCCCAGGTATATGAATGTTTCTACCTCCTCCAGAGCAGTGCTGTGCATAAGGATAGGGTTGCTGGTTTTGGAGTGGATCCTCATCATCTGTGTCTGGGTGTAAGACCAAGTTTTGTTGCAGCTTGTGTGAGTCTGTCCGTCTTCTCCTGCATTTGTATCTGTGTGTGAAAGGAGAGCTATGTCAACTCCAAAGTCAAGATCATCCAGCTGCTCCCACATTGTCCACTGAATTCCATTTCTTTTCCCTTCAGTTGTTTCCATCATGATCCAGTCAATTGCCAGGAGGAACAGGAATGGTGACTGTGAGATATAACAAATCACAAACGCTGTTTGAGAAAGTCAGCAAAGAAAATGAATTAGTTCAACCCATAACGAAAGATATTTGGGATGAAAGCCTACAACATATACATCAATGTTCGTTAAACGCCAGACATTCTTTAATACAATTTAAAATATTACACAGATTGTATTATTCTAAAACAAAATTAAACAGAATTTTTCCTAATATCTCTGCTAGCTGCGATAAATGTCAATACTCTGAGGCTAATTTAACCAATACTTTTGTAAATTGCATAAAAATTAAAACATTTTGGGTGGATATTTTTTAAATTATTTCCGTAGTGGTTAATATTCAACTGGATCCCGATCCTAAATTAATAATATTGGGCATATCTGAACCTAAAACTAACAATAAACCAAAGAAATTTCCTGGATTATAGTATAATAACTGGGAAAAAACTAATATTAAAATTTTGGAAAAACCCTGCATTCCCTACAACTAAAATGTGGATTATGGAGACGTCGGAGACCTTAAATCTGGAAAAAATTAGATTTGTTTTAATCGACAAACCTGAATTATTTATTAGAATATGGTCCCCGTTCATAGATTATTTGAAGGGGTAGAATGGGCCAGCGCTGAGACTCGACGGAAGCTTGAACCCAGGACTAGACTAATAGTTTTGTTTTCTGTACCTACGGACCTATCTCCTAAGTTGTATTATAAAATTAAAAAAATAATAATAAATTCAAAAAAAAAAAAAAAGAGAAAGTCAGCAAAGAAGCTTTTATTAAGATAATATTCTGCAGAATAGGTGCCTCTCCTTTGCTGTCATTAAGCATGCTCTGTTGCAATTGACCTGGCCTAGTTTCTTGTTATTTTAATTGAAAAGCTAGTCTCTGGTGAGTTTGTAACCATATAACCATATAACCATATAACAATTACAGCACGGAAACAGGCCCTCTCGGCCCTTCCAGTCCGTGCCGACCATTTGTTTTCCCCTAGTCCCATCTACCTGCACTCAGACCTTACCCCTCCATTCCCTTCACGTCCATATACCTATCCACTTTAGTCTTAAATGTTAAAATCGATCCTGCCTCCACCACTTCTGCTGGAAGCTCATTCCACACAGCCACCACCCTCTGAGTAAAGAAGTTCCCCCTCACGTTACCCACCGAAACTTCTGTCCCTTAATTCTCAGTCATGCCCTCTTGTTTGAATCTTCCCTACCCTCAATGGGAAAAAACGTATCCACGTCAACTCTGTCTATCCCTTTCATCATTTTAAAGACCTCAATCAAGTCCCCTCTTAACCTTCTGCGCTCCAAAGAATAAAGACCTAACTTGTTCAACCTTTTCTCTGTAACATAGTTGCTGGAACCCTGGCAACATTCTAGTAAATCTCCTCTGTACTCTCTCTATTTTGTTGACATCCTTCCTATAACTAGGCGACCAAAATTGTACACCATACTCCAGAATTGGTCTTACAATTTTAACATTACTTCCCTACTCCTATATTCAATGCTCTGATTTATAAAGGCCAGCACACCAAAGGCTTTCTTTACCACCCTATCTACATGCGATTCCACCTTCAGGGAACTATGCACAGTTATTCCTAGATCCCTCTGTTCCACAGCATTCCTCAATTCCCTACCATTTACCATGTACTTCCTATTTTGATTTGTCCTGCCAAGATGTAGCACTTCACACTTAACAGCATTAAACTCCCATCTGCCATCTTTCAGCCCACTTTTCCAAATGGCCCAAATCTCTCTGTAGACTTTGAAAATCTACTTCATTATCCACAACACCACCTATCTTAGTATCATCTGCATACTTACTTATCCAATTTTCCACCCCATCATCCAGATCATTGATGTACATGACAAACAACAGTGGACCCAACACAGATCCCTGAGGCACCCCACTGGTCACCGGCTTCCAACCTGACAAACAGCCATCCACCATCCGATTTTTATCTCGAATTTCTCTCTGTTCTATATATCGTTACTTTCTATTCTACTAACAGTCTTGGCGTCTGCTGACTCCTTTCTTTCGAAGCTATATTTTTCTATTCCTAGTTTAAATCAACTATGTCTGTTAACCCCTTTTCTCACAATCCATAATTTTTATTTTTGCCAAGCAACCTTTTCGATTTAAACTATATCCTCCTTTTATAATGCTATCAACAGATTCTTCGCCTCCTCTCGTTGGTCATACTGTGTTCTGAAGGCCATTATGGTGGCAGCGCTGTTCTTTGTCAGAGCTGTTTCCATCAATCGCCGAGCCAACCCCCGTACGCAGGGAATGATACAGCATCCAAACAAGATGTGCTTCCATTTCCCAAACCAGGATTCTAGAAACCCAGTCCAGGAGGTGTCTACTCCAGAGTTCTCAGCCAATTCGATAGACAGAGAGGTGAGACCTGCTAGGGCTCTTGACACTGACCCATCCGGAGCAGTGTTGTTGGGGATGAATGTGCAACATTGTTCGCCAAACATTACACACACCCCTCCCTTCTCAGCCAGTGGCATGTCCAAGGCCATGCGATCTTGCCAGGTCATTTGGCTGGTAGCTGTCAGTTGTTCCGCTAATCCTTCAACTGCATCTCGAGTGTAATTTATAAAGCGTTGTTGATTGTAGTATAAGTAGTTGATCCAGTCCACATTTTTTTAAATTGTGGACCACCAGAAGAGCATGGACTCAAAGCCCGCAGTTATCTGGTTTCTGGCTTTGAATTCATCTTTAGTAAGAGGGGATTCATGAATAGCTGTAGTATACATGGCATAGTCCCAGGTGTTCTATCCCAATTCAGGGGAAATTGCACTGGGACCAGCAGAGGCAGGCGTAACAATTGTTTTGTTGTATACTTCTAGCTGTGTACATCATCCAGGCTAGCCAGGTGTTGGCTCCTTTTCCCCCTGTTGGTATTCTCTTCTCATATAACTGCCTTAATCCTGTTTCTCCTGCTACTATCATTATCTTCAGATTCTTAGGCTCATTTTCCTTATTTACATTGCTGACTGCTGGTGGTGCTGGTGTTGCCCCGGGATCCCTATTCTGCTGTCATCTATCTTGAACACCTCTCCCTTCTCCTCATATCTTACCATCTCTCCATCCCGCTTCACTTCTATCTCAAACTTCAGACATGCATCCTTCCCTGTTCTATCTGCACAGCTCCAATACCTACCACTTTCCTGCATTTGAACACTCTGTATGCTCACATATACGCGTCCTGGTAATTTCTCGTTCGGGTTTTGATACACTTTCCACCTATCAGTTTGATAGGTGGTCCGATGCCACCCATATTTTGATGAAGTGAACATCACGTGCCAATCTTTACAGGGATGGGTGCATACATACATTCTATAGCCGCACCACCATTTTCCTTTACATACATCAAATGGGATGGTGGTGGACCTTCTATTCTGTGGTATTGTGATTTTTATGCATGTTACATTACTTACAAATTGGGTGATTTCCCAACACACGACCCACCAACATGAAATCTTAATTTTTCCCGCGGGTTCCTGGTAAATATAAAAGTCAATGGTTCCTCTCCTTTGCGCACAGTCTACGGGCTGATATTGTCTGGTGGGGCCTCCACAGGACCCTTAACGCGACTTGCGTGTGTCCACCCTTTCTCCCCTGTTCGTACTGTTGTCTCGGTGATTAGTAACACCAGGTAGGGTCCAGTTCACTTAGGTTGCAGCTTTTCTTCTTTCCACGTTTTTATTAATACCCAGTCTCCAGCCTTGACTGAGTGAATCGGGAAGTCCAGTGGTGGGCTCTGGGCCAGCAATCCTTTAATTTTTAGTTCTGCAAGAGATTGGGACACTGCCAGTAAATAGTTCCTCAGGAACACATCGTTCCCTTGCATTGTTGGAACTCCTTCTATCTTCCCTAAGTATGGGAGCCCAAATAACATCTCATACGGTGATATCCCTATGTCTTTTCGAGGTGCCGTTCGGATTCTCAACAGGGCTATCGGGAGGTACTTAGTCCAGGGGAGTCTATCAACTTGGTGATTTGGGTCTTCAAGGTGCTATTCATTCTTTCCACCTTTCCTGAGCTCTGGAGATTTCATGGTGTATGCAATTTCCATTCTATTCCCAGTGCTTCACATATCATTTTATGTGTTTTGGAGGCAAAATGGGTCACTCTATCTGAGTGTATTGTTTCCACAATCCCATATCTGGGTATAATTTGTTGTAGTAATATCTTGGTGAACTGGTCCACTACCACTAACAGGTGCTTCCAGGTTTGTACCCGGGGCAGCTCGGTGAAATCTATCTGTATTCCCTGGAAGGGCCTAACTGCTAATGGTTGTCCTCCTCCTGGGATTGCTCTCATGATTTTTTTGTTAATCCGCTGACAAATTACACAGCCCCATATGACTTGTCCGGCCATGGTATACATTCCACGGCAAGCGTAGGTTCTGAGGAGGGTGTCACAGTGTGCTTGTGTTCCCCAATGGCTTTGTCCATGCAACCTCCCTAATAATTCTCTCATTATTTCTTTGTTCAATAGCTGCTTTCCATCCGGTGTCCACCATTTCCCATTTGAAGTACGCTGAGCCCCCATTTCTCTCATGTGTTCCTGCTCTTTCTCACTAAAGATAGGGATCTTTTCCTCTTGTCCCCTTAAAGGTATTAGTGACTTCATTTCTACCATCTGTTCTGTAGCTGCTCTTTTTGCAACCTCATCCACTGCCCTATTTCCCCTGGCCTCTAGGGTGTTACCCTTCTGATGCCCTGCCACATGTGCTATGGCTATTCATTCTGGTTTTTGCAAGGCTTCCAGTGTCTGTCCTACCAATTGCTCATGCGCTAATTCTTTCCCTCGAGTGGTTGTCATTCCTCGCTCTTTCCAGATTTTCCCAAAGGTGTGTACTACTCCAAAAGCATATTTTGAATCGGTATACACTGTTCCTTCCTTCCCCTCCAATAGTTCCAAAGCTCTCATTAATGCATATAATTCACAAGATTGAGCTGACCAGCTACCATGTAGCCTGCCGCTTTCAATTTCCTCCATAGTTTCCCCGTTCACTATACCGTACCCACTATATCTTTCTCCATCTATGCACCTGGATGATCCATCTGTAAACCACCGGCTGCTCTCAGCCAGAGGTTGCTCTTCTAAGTCTTCTCTACTTTTTGTCTGTAAATCTATTATTGTACTACAGCAGTGTACTGGGTCCTCTTTCTCGTCGCCCTGTTTCTCTGCTGGATACAGGAATTGGGAGGGGTTAAGGTTCTTATCTGTAATTATAGTCAAATCGTCTTTTTCTATCTGGATGGCCTCATACTTTAAAAGTCTAGAGTCTGTTAACCATCTGTTGGATTTTGGAGTGAGTATGGTTCTCACCGTGTGTGGCGTAGAAACAACCAGAGCTCCTCCAAAGGTTAATTTTCTACTCTCTTCCACCAATATTGCGGTAGCTGCTACCGCTTGTATGCATCCCGGCCATCCCCTGGAGACTGGATCTAATATTTTCGAGAGGAATGCCACTGGCTGTCGATTTCCCCCTCTTTTCTGGGTGAGTACCCCTAGTGCCACCCTCTTGTCTGAATTTACGAACAGGTGGAAAGGTTGTTCTACTGAGGGCAGAGCCAACACGGGAGCAGTAATCAAACTGTTCTTTAATTTCCTAAATTCCACCTCCTGTTCTGGGGTCCACTGAACTTTGTCTTTCTCTTTCCCCCAATTTATCATACAGGAATTTCACTTGTCTGGAGTAATCATCTATCCACAGTCGACAGTATCCTATCAATCCCAGGAATTTTTGGATCTCTTTCTTATTCTTTGGTAGTGGTACTCCCGTGATCCCAGCTATCCTTTCGGGGTTTATTCGTCTCTTTCCTCCACTTATCAGATGTCCCAGATATTTTACCTCTTGTTTCACAAATTGAAGCTTGTTACGGGACACCCTTAACCCCTTCCTTCCCAAGAAGTTTAACAGGCTTATCGTTGCATCCCTTACATCCTCTTCTCTCTCTCCTGACAAGAGAAGGTCATCCACGTACTGTAATAGTTGTGTTTCCCCGTGACCTGCGAAATCCTCCAGTACCTGCTCCAAAATTTGGCCGAATAAATTTGGTGATTCTGTAAAACCTTGAGGGAGCACTGCCCACCGGAATTGTTGCTTTCGCCCGGTATTTATGTTTTCCCGCTCAAAAGCGAATAAGTCTCTACTCTCTGTTGCCAGCGGACAGCTCCAGAAGGCGTCCTTTAAATCTACCACACTAAACCATTTGTGCATTGGTGGTATCCGTCCCATGATGGTGTAAGGGTTAGGCACTACCAGGTGTCGGGCTTGGACCACCTTGTTCAGTTCCCTCAAGTCCTGTACAAGTCTATATCTGCTGCCGCAGCATTTTGCTGCCCTGGTGGGTTTTCCTGTTCCCACTTTCTCATTGCTGCTGCCCTAATCATTTGCCTCTCCTCGGATGTGAAGAGATTCCCCATAATGGCCATTAACTCCTCCCATGTGTAAGTGTTTGGCCCAAGGAACTGATCTAACTGCTCTGCCAGACCTAAAGGATCCCCTAGGAGGCTTCTCATTTCTCTTTTGAAATTCCTCACTTCAGTACTAGTTAAGGGGACATTAACAAACCCCATTCCCCCTTGGGGTCCTCCCATGGGTACCTCTCTTAGAGGTCTAATTTTTACCGATTTTCTTCTTACTCTGTCTGACCTCCTGACTCCCTCTCCTGGTGACGGGGGGTTTAATTCATCTACCGCGACCGCCTCCTGTCTCTTTATTCCCTTTTCTTTCTCACTCCTGGGGTCCGGTAGGTCACTGTCGGTGTCATCACCGTCAGTAACATCATCATTAAATTCTTGTTTTACCCTGATCTTTCCTTTTACCATCAAAGGTTCTCCAGTAAATTCCATCTGACCCATCCTCTGGCCACCAGACTGAAGCTCCTTTTATCGGGTGTTTTGGCCATTCAAAATAACAATACCATATCATTGTTGTCTTCTCCAACCCCTGGGTATTTCCTGCCCCCCAGTGGTTCAGCATTCGCCCCAACGGACTATTAGGCAGAATGCTGGGATGGGTTTTTCACTTACATTTCCCATTCTCTTGATCGGAATTCCTCTCCGATCTTTTATCAAATTGCCCAGGTAATACTATAATAGTCAAAGTTTCTTACCGGGGTCTGTGCACAGAATTACTCGATTTTCGCGATTTCTAACCAATCTTCAACCACTTTCACTTCTTTGCTGAGTCTCTGTTTGGTCCAGGCATCACTGCTCAAACCTTCTGACGGTAAGCAAGGAGTCTGAGACCGCTGAACTCAGCGGGGTGCACCTTCTCTTTGTCCGTGTACTCTCGTCAGCTGGCCTGGAGTAATTAAATCCCGGACGAGCCCCCCAAATTGTGTGATATAAAAAATCACAAACGCTGTTTGAGACAAAGTCAGCAAAGAAGCTTTTATTAAGATAATATTCTGCAGAATAGGTGCCTCTCCTTTGCTGTCCTCTAGAGGCACACCAAAGTCCAGAAAGTAAGGCCCCTTTATACACACAATTATGCTGGCTTAACCTCCCCTCTGGCTTCCCAATCAGAGCACTGAGGTGCACAGTCTATAGGTACGTCCCCCAGTACCTCCCACATCATACATCGCATGTTCATGGTAATGAGCAGTTTCTCGACCGGGGCGTGTAAGTAATATTCATTTATTTCATTAAGCATGCTCTGTTGCAATTGACCTGGCCTAGTTTCTTGTTATTTTAATTGAAAAGCTAGTATCTGGTGAGTTTGTAACTTTTTATCTCGAATTTCTCTCTGTTCTATATATCGTTACTTTCTATTCAATTAACAGTCTTGGTGTCTGCTGACACCTTTTCTAAGCTATATTTTTCTATTCCAAGTTTAAATCAACTATGTCTGTTAACCCCTTTTCTCACAGTGACAATAGACATCCCTGCTTGACGCCCATCCTGACATTAACGCTCTGAGAGAACTGGCCTGCATGCATAACTTTGCACAAGGTTCCATCATATGAGTTCTTGATTAAGTTTATGATCTTGGTGCTGTAATGGGCCTGTCCCACTTAGGCGATTTGACTGTCAAGTTGCAGGCAGTTACCTGAAAAACTGGCATCTGGAACGGCGACTAACAGAGTGGAACACACACACACGCGCACACAAGCACACATGTACACGCACACACACACATATACACGCGCACATACATCGCTTCCTTCACCAGTCCATTATGCAGGCGGGGACAGGGCAAGCAGGGGGAGCACTGTCTATGAGTGAAATTCACACGATACAAAGCCAAGGTGATACAGACACACACCGCGATGAAGAGGAAGGTTGGCGCTGTAATTAAGATGGCTAAAGCACAGTGTACGGTAACTCCTTTAAAAGAGGGGGGGAGAAGGAGTGGAGACAACATTTAAGAAGCCAGAGATCCACAGCCGTGAAGCTCGCCGGACATTTAACATAACGGTCGGTTATCCTTGGTTCTGAAAACTACTGCTTACATTTTTTTTTTCCCCAATGAGCCAATGAGCCAATGAAATTCACCTACGATAACCTTCGACCTCCTGGCGACCCACCTACGGCACAAAAATTCTCGCTACTCTCTATGGCGGCTTCATTCTAGTCGCCACTAATCTTTCAACATGTTGCGGCGACCATAATGAGGATGTGACTAGTTCCCAGGATGCCGGGACTCCTCACGACCATGAAGGCGACTCCCCGGCAACCACCCGCGAACATGTGGAGACTGCATTGTCTCCTGCAGTCACCTAAAAAGTCGCCTAAGTGGGACAGGCCCATAAGGCAGCAACTCTACCGCCGCACCACTAAGCCGCCTCAACAGGATCCAGGTCATGGGGTCAGGAAAATAGGTAGATTTGACTATTCTGCTGTCGGTTGCTTCAGTACTTGCCATTAGCTACCCAATGTTGTGGATTGTGAGAATAGTTACAAGCTAGTCAATCTTATAGATGGGCCGAAGTTAATCAAAAGCAATCACGCAGACAGAAAGATTTAGTTTAAGTAGGCATCATTATCGGCAGATGATGATAAACCCCTGGGCCAAAATGCCTGTTTCTGTGCTGTACTATTGTATGTTCAAACTGCACTTGTTTCTGTGAGCACCAACTTGCAGAGAAGTTGGTTACTTTATTGGAGGGTTTGATGGTTGTATGTCAATGCGGCCTTCATGTCAGTGCCAATGGTATTTGTCTTAGAGGCGCTTTTAGAAGCTGTGGGAGGTCCAATTACCAGACCTAAAGTGTACATTCAGCAAAAAATGTGCAGGCTCTGATTTTTAATTTTACCTTCTTATATGTGTGTTGCATGCACACAAATGTTGAGATACCTAGCACAGCAAGTATCCTTCACTTTAATTTATTAAAATCAGTGCAATTATCCACATCTAGATTTCTAATTAGGAACATACGGCTGTCAGCACATGTATTGGACAGCTGTCTCAGAAGGTCTTCCTCACAAGTATAAGATGGCAAAAGAACAATACATGTTTTGGAGACATAGAAACTTCAAATGCTGGAATCTTGAGCAGGATTTAGGCAGAGTTTTTTTTGCAGGTCTGACTATTGAATATTGCTCCACTACATTTGATCATTGTTCAAAGCTGTATTGCAGTGAATTACTACTATGGTCAACGAGATAACATTTACTGTTGTTTTTTATTGTGATCCAATCTTCACTGCATATCACAATAATGTACCATTACAGAAACATAAGTCTACTTTGTTTTGCAGAGCAGGGAGGAAAAATTAGTTTGTAATTCATTCACAATTTAAATATTAAAATAGCACAATGGTTCTGGAAAGGTTATGCTGAAGTGGCAAACTGTAGAATTGTTGTCTCATGGATAGAATTTGATGTTGCTATGACAACAACATTATACATGGCCAATAACTGATGAACCTGTCTATGGGAATGAATAAGGCATTGAGAATTGCACTGTAGGGCCTGTCCCACTTTGCGATTTTTTCGGCAACTGCTGGTGTCATTGACTGACGCTGAAAAACAGACAAGTTCTACAACAAGCTACAACACAGTTGACGACAAACTGCGACAATTGACGTCACCCAGCGTCACTATTTTTGGGGACCTGGGACGACCACAACAGCGACAACATACGACAACCTACGACATCATGCGACAGCACAGACGTCAAACAACGACAACCGAGGTCAACATACGTCCACACGATACGGCAAGATACTACAAGCTAC
Source organism: Okamejei kenojei (assembly GCA_035221665.1). Lineage (NCBI taxonomy): Eukaryota > Metazoa > Chordata > Chondrichthyes > Rajiformes > Rajidae > Okamejei > Okamejei kenojei. Next base: position 27,344,694 of record CM069135.1, on the reverse strand, counting down.
GACACTGTCTGCAACATCTGAAGACAACAGAAGACAAGGAACGTCATTTTGATCCATATCTTGACGTAGGCACTGTCGCCGGTGTATGATGACGTAGGAATTCGCCGAGGTCATGACCTTGCGACATCGTACGCCACCAGGCGTCATCCTGGCGACAACCCACGACAGGCAACTTCAGGCAACGTCTCGCCCACTGTCGCTGCAAGGTTTTGAAAATTTCAATATCCAGCAGCGACAAGAAAAAAGTGACAACACTTGTGGAGACAGCGCACGGCAACACAAGCGTCAGCCAGCGTCACGCCGCGACCATGAGGCAACAGCCTATTTTTCGGTTGTCACCGAAAAAAGTCACCAAGTGGGACAGGGGCTGAGTTTCAAAAAAGGGTGTGTCCATTCTGCTGCCAATTAGAGGATCAGTACAGACTTAATGGTGCCATTAAACTTCAGTGGTTGAGTAGAGAACCACTAGCAACTCATGCCTGCAATCTACTCAAAAGGCTGACCATTATTCAACAGAGCATGAACATAATTTGAATGGTTCAGTCTAATAAATAATTCACAGCTGTCCATGCATTAAGGGCCTGTCCCACGAGCATGCGACCTGCATGCGGCAAGTGCGACCAAACTGGAAGCGTGGGCCGCGCGGAGGTCGAGTGATCCCTGTACAGGGCGGGTCCCACCAGCATGCGCCTGCATGCGGCGAGCCTGACCAAACCAGCAGTGGGGGCCGCGCGAAGGTCGGGTGAGTGGCAGGAAGTGGCGCGAAGTTGGAGCGAAGTCCGCGGTAAGTTCGCAAGGACAGAGAGGGACACAGAGAGAGAGACACGGAGGCACACAGAGAGAGGGTCACGGAGGCACACAGAGAGAGACACGGAGGCACACAGAGAGGGACACGGAGGCACACAGAGAGGGACACGGAGGCACACAGAGAGAGGGACACGGAGGCACACAGAGAGGGACACGGAGGCACACAGAGAGGGACACGGAGGAACACAGAGAGAGGGTCACGGAGGCACACAGAGAGGGTCACGGAGGCACACAGAGAGAGGGTCACGGAGGCACACAGAGAGAGGGTCGCGGAGGCACATAGAGAGAGGGTCACGGAGGCACACAGAGAGAGGGTCGCGGAGGCACACAGAGAGAGGGTCACACAGAGAGGGTCACGGAGGCACGACGTCGAGGCGGTGCGTAATGCGTCGAGGCGACTGCGGGCGACAGGCCGTTGCCGCGCAGAAATTTTGAACACAGTCAGTTTTTCGGAGTCCCACGCGATGTCGGGACCAGCTCCGCACAACTCCATACGGCTCCGGCGATCGAAGTGGGACCGGCCCCGCGAGGCCGGACAGCTCAAGCGACCACGTTAGGTAGCGCTCACCGCATGGAGTAGCATGCTGGTGGGACAGGCCCTTTATGAGTATGGAGTTTATCTGACATGCCTAATCCCTATCCTGTTCCTTTGTTGAATTGCTGTATTCATACTGATTCAATTCAACAAAATATATAACTCACAGGAGTAGTTCACCAAAAAGCGAACATGTTTACATGGTAAATAGAAAATAAGCTGGATAAATTATTATAATTTAAATTCAGTTCACATAATAAGAATAGATGGCATTGGCATTTATGTTATGCATTTGTATCCAAATCAAAATGTGATTTTAAAAATAATTGAAAATTATTTATTTATCATTTTAATTAAATCTGTATTTAGAAATATAGTAGTTTTGAAAATTATCTATACAGAGCAAAGCAAACATCAGAAGAGCTGTAAGATTTGGTACAAGAGTTTGCTGCAAATTACAGATTACCTCAAAGTGTGAATATTGTTTTAATATCATTTAGATTAGCTGTTTATAGCATTCATGGTCAACTTTGTTTGAGTCAGTTTCTCAGCTTTGCATGACCTCTTTTGGTCTGGATTCAAAGTTGATACATATTAATGCCTCCATTCTCATTCAAGAGGATCATCTGATGAACGGTTTCATCTGTTCCCTGTTAAAGGAAAATTGCCAATCTAGTTATGTGAAGTTGGTTGAAGATTGTGTGCATACCTAATAGAACGTAATTTCAGAAACCTTTAAAGCAAAGCATTTTTTTGTTTTGTTGGTCATTTAAGTTTAAAGACTTAACATTAGGGATGAAAACCGACAAAGCTGAAGATCTTTATTGGATATCTTGCCTTGCTACAGTTGTGCTACCTCATTGAAAACTTGACAAACAGTCCAAATTGTTTTTACTTGAAAGTGTCTGAAAGCTCCACTGTTGAACACAAGGAGCTGGCTGACATGATTGTTGCCCTGCAGTACAAAGTTGTGAAACTGAAATGAGTAAATCTGGGGCGTTTTTGGTTTATTGCGTTGGTGGGAGGGGAGGGGACTGCGGGGGTGGCCGGGGGCGTGTGGTGGTGGTCTGTAGGGGGAGCTGATGGATGGAAGCCCCGGGTTCGTCGACCGGATGGTCGGGTAGCTGATGAGGAGCTCGCTGGTGTGGACCAGCGGCATCGGTGCCTAGTTTTAAGGTGAAATAACACAGAATGCAGGAGTAGCTCAGCAGATTGAATCAGTCTGCAGAAGGGACCCGGCATCACCTCTCCAGGTTATCCAGAGATGCTGCCCAACCCGCTGAGTTACTCCAGCACTTTGTGTCCTTTTGTGTATTAACCAGCATCTGCAGTTCTTTGTTTTAATGACGTACAATGATAATACATTACTCTGCTATATGATGAAAGAATGGGTCGACTGGGCTTATATTTACTGGAATTTAGAAGGATGACAGGGGATCTTGTAGAAACATATAAAATTCTTAAGGGATTGGACAGGCTAGATGCAGGAAAAATGTTCCCGATGTCGGGGGAATCCAGACCTGGGGTCACAGTTTAAGAATAAAGGGTTGAGGACTTATATAGGACTGAGATGAGGAAAAACTCTTTCACCCAGAGAGTTGTGAATCTGTGGAATTCTCTGCCATGGAAGGCATGATCATATTGAATGGCGGTACTGGCTCGAAGGGCCGAATGGCCTATTCCTGCATCTATTTTCTATCTTTCTATGCTATAGCGGGCAATTGGCAATAACGGGCACACCCCCCTCCCACCATGGTCCATTATAACTAGGGTTTACTATACATGACTATGTCTTCCTACGCAATTATATTTGTCCAGCTCTAGCATTCTCCTGATAAATCTTCTCTGTATTTTTACTTATGTTAATACACCCTTGCTGTAATGCTGTGACCAGCAACGAGCATTGCAAATGGTACTCTATTTGTGTTCAGACATTACTTTCATCTTCTTTTATTTCAGACCTGTACTTTGAGATGTGTTATTCCACCTTCTACCTGTCTGATATGGTCTCACTCCATTCCTCTCGCATCTTGCACAGTGTAGAAATCATCATTTGCATATTTATTACTTCAAGACAAGGCTGTTTCATTGATTTCCTAGTTAAATTTCATAGACATGTGTTTAGACAACATTTTGTGCAGATATTATGATCTTGGGGTATTCCATTCATCTATCAATTCAATGCCTGCTAACTCAGCTGTGCACCAATCTAACAACACCTTATTTTTAAAATTCAAACCCTGTTTATAATCCTTCAACAGCCTTGCACTCTTTTCCTCTTGACATCCCCTCTGCCTAGTCATTGCACTTTACATTCTTGTCTCTTGCTTGTATCTGATTCTAATCACACCACTGTCAGCCTTGAGTTAAGTTGATAGGTCGTCTAACCCTCCATCTCCCTTATCCTTTCAGTCTCTAAAATGTAGCTATTTTAACAAACATGATCACCTGCCCTGATCTATCTTCTTCTTGCGTATGGCGTGCACAGCCTAAAGTTGTAGGACAACTAGTTCTATTTAATCTTATTTGATTGTGCACGCCGGGTTGATTGCATTCGTCGAAACAGGGCGGACCATGTGAAGGTTGCAATCTTCCACCCCCCCTGATCTATCATTCAACGGCTAAGCTTGATATTTTTCCAGGTAATATATTAACTGAGTAGAATGAGAATTAGTGATCTTTTTAAACAGAATTTCTTGCGAGTATTTTCAAGAATTCTTCATCCCAAACCTTTTTTCATAATTCTGTTTTTGTTAACGCTGGGGTGATAGAGAGTCCCTACCATTATTATCATTTTTTTTAAAAACAAAGTATTCTTATTGTTCTGTCTCACTCTGGATGTATGCATGCGTGTAGTAGATGGAAATTGCTGTGATGAACCCTCACATTGTTCTTCACTTAAATTCCTATCTGGAGATTTCCAGTCACTACTCAGTACTATACAAGATTGTGTCCATTGGTTTGTGTCCATATGGTCCTAAGCTGGTCCGTGAGCATTTCTCATGTGAATGACAAGTTTTGTGTTTAGCTTAGAGATACTATGCACGATTATTGTTTGTTTTTAATGTATGTGTGTGTTTATGTATCATGTGTGCACTCTCGCGCGCGCGCACACACTGTGTGTGTGTGCGCGCTTGTGTGTGTGTGCGCGCTAGACTAAGTGGGACCCGTTGGGTCCCAGCATCACACATGAGGGCTGGTACCCCAACGCAATATTCCACCTCTCCACCAATTCCAATATTGGTGGCCGGGGGGGGGGGCGCTTTCTTGAGCGCTAGTATGGGTGTTGTGGGCTGAAGGGACTGGTTTCCAGAGGGCTAGTATGGACATTGTGGGCCGTATGGATTCTTGGGCTGGCGGCTCAGTCATTCAAGCCTGTTGTGCTGGCAGCTCACTCATTCATGGCTGGTGGGCTGGGAGTTGACTCACGGCTATTCCTTGAAATTCCATAGGGTGCAAGGCCACCAAATTCAAGTGCAGTTTCATACCATTTCAATCAGGGTGCAAGGCCACTAAAGACAGCAAGTCGTGACCTCTTCTTTCTCAATCTTGTAGAGACTGAGCCATGCCCACACTTCTGGGTTTTATAGTTCCCCCCCCCCCCCCCCCACCAGAAGGGGCATGGCCTTCATGGCATGATTGACAGGAACGAGAATCTCAACATTTTTAACACTACTAACTCTTTATTTTTAATCAATGGGAAAAATCCTCGGCACCTGATGAGCGGAGGGAGACTCTGAGTAAGATGCCAAAAATCACAGCCGTACGTGGTAGCGTTTTTTCTAAAATCAATATAAAGCGCAAATAGGAAGTGGTCAAGATTAGACTTTTAATTATATAGAAGGCAAGAAAACTTTAATTAGGCAAGGCAACTTTAATTAGGCAAGGCAACTTTATTTAGGCAACACAGCTTTAGCATTTCCAAACCAAAGGCAACACAGCTTTAGCATTTACAAACCAAAAGCAACACAGCTTTTGCATTTCCAAACCAAAGGCAACACAGCTTTAGCATTTCCAAACTATATTTTCAAACCACATTAAGGGCACTGAAAGGGCAGTAAAACCACCCACAGTTTAGTAGACCACCGCAAGTTGGAGGAACAGCACCTCATATTCCACTTGGGAAGTCTGCATCCTTTGGGCTTGAACATTGAATTTTCTCAATTCTGTTAACCCTTGCTGTCTCCTCCCCTTCCCACCTCTCCCTCAGCCCTCGGGCCCTGGCATTCCCTCTCTCTCTATCTCCCTCCCCCACCCTAGTCGCACTAGCTTCTCATTTTCACACCACAAACAGCTTACAATGGCTTGTTCCCTTTATCATCGATACTTTTTGCATATCTTTCATTCATTGTTCTTTATCTCTCCACATCACCGTCTATATCTCTCGTTTCCCTGATCCCTGACCAGTCTGAAGAAGGGTCTCGACTCAAAACGTCGCCTATCTCCTTCGCTCCTTAGATGCTGCTGCACCCGCTAAGTTTCTCCAGCCTTTTGTGTATCCACAGTTTAGTAGACGTGTGTTCAGTGTTATTCACAGCTCAGACTGAGACGTGACCCTCTCGCTCCCCATCTTGCAGAGACTGACGGAGGCATTCAACACTTCCGGGTTATATAGTCCCACCGGAAGGGGTGTGGCCTTCAGGAGAGAGAATCTCAACACTTTTTAAACACTAATAACTTTTATTTTTCATCTATGGGAAAAATCCTCTTGTCCTGCGCAGCAGAGGGGGACTCTAAGATGGCCAAAAATCACAGCCACAAGTGACAGCGTTTTTTCTAAAATCAACATACAGAACAACAGAAAGTGGTCAAGATCAGACTTTCAGTATATATATATATATATATATATATATATATATATATATATATATATATATCCTTATATACTTAAAAGTCTGATATTGGATGTGTGTGTGTGTATGTATCTCACATCTACTTGAAATATTGACGCCCTAACGGTAAACGTTTTACATATTCCTGTAAAGTTTTATCCCGTGGATTCAGAAATTGGCTTACCTGAAAATTGTGATCTTTATTTCGAGTTATTTATGAAATGTTCACAAATCTGAAATATCTTTGAAAATAAATGAGCTGATGATGTCACAATGGGTCTGCATCGCGCGGCCCGCTGCTCACTGTTTCCCCCCCTCCCGCCCCTCTTCCCCCCTTTCCCCCTCTTCCCTCTGCCCCCCCTCTCTCTCTCTCTCTCTCTCTCTCTCTCCCTCCCTCTCCCTCTCCCTCTCCCTCCCTCTCTGCCTGCCCCTCTCTCTCTCTGTCCCTCTGCCTGCCTCTCTCTCTCTCTCTCTCTCCCCCTCTATCTGCCCCACTCTCTCTCTCTCTCTCTCTCTCTCTCTCTCTCTCTCTCTCTCTCTCTCTCTCTCTCTCTCTCTCTCTCTCTCTCTCTCTCTCTCTCTCTCTCTCTCTCTCTCTCTCTCTCTCTCTCTCTCTCTCTCTCTCTCTCTCTCTCTCTCACTCTCTATCTGTGTCTCTGCCCCTCTCTCTCTACCCCCTCCCTCTCCAGATGTGCCTGTGAGTTGGGGGCTATGCATGAGCAGATAGGGCGGGGATGGGGTAAAAGGAGCGAATGAATGATATTAATATCATATCAAGGGGAGTGGTTAGTGTGTGTGTGTGGGGGGGTGGCTAGTGTGTGTGTGTGAGGGGTGGTTAGTGGTGTGTGATGCTGCAGGTCGCCCCCACCCCCGCAACCGCGAGTTGAGGGGACGGGACCCAACGGGTCCCATTTGGACAAATACACATTTGCACACACTGAACTTTTTTATTGTGTATTATATTGTTTACATATTCTGTTGTGCTGCTGCAAATACTGTTCTATCTGGGATAAAACGATATGTCCCAGATAGACCTAAGACAATAAAAACTCTTGACTTGAACCTCTCTTGATACAGTGCTGAAACAGGTCCTTCGGCCCACCGAGCCCACGCTGACTAGCGACCCCCGCACACTAACACTATCCTGTACATAGGAACAATTTATAATTGTACCAAGCCAATTCCCCTCATGATTTTACACACCTCGATAAAATCATGTCTTAGCCTCCTGCGCTCCAATGAGTAAAGTCCTAGCTTGCCCAACCTCTCCCTATAGCTCGGGTCCTGGGTCCTGGAAACATTCTTAGAAATCTTCTCTCCACTCTTTCCAGTTTAATGACATCCTATAGGAGGGTGACCAAAATTGAACACAATACTCCAAATGCGGCCTCACAAACAGGTTGTACAACTGTGACATAACGTCCCAACTTTTATACCCAATATCTTGACTGCTGAAGTTCATTGTACCAAAATCCTTCTTTACAAAGACACTGCTTGGACCTGGCATGAACAACAACAGACAGCATTTGACACTCTTAAACGGCAGATGTCGGCCACCCCTACTCTAGCGTATTTTGATCATAGACTGCCTGTTACACTTGTGACGCCTCACAATATGGCCTGGGCGCTGCATGCCTTCAAAATGATGGCCATGGCAATAAGCCTATCGCCTATGCCTCACACACCATGTCTGACACAGAACAACGATACGCCAAAATTGAAAAGGAATTACTAGCGGTTGTTTTTGCCTGCAAAAAGTTAAACGATTTCATCTTTGGCACGCAGTTACAGTTGAAACCGCCCACCAGCTTCTTAACAGCATTTTCAATAAACTTGTTCATAACTCTCCAGCGCGCCTACAGCGGATGTTACTACAACTTCAAAAATATGACATCGTCCTCACCTACAAACGTGGAAAGGATATGCACCTGGCAGACACTCTTTCACGCGCACCTCAGAAGACATGCGAGTATCTGCCCTCACAGGATGATGACTTTATCATGATGTCCGTATCTTTCATCCCTTCATCATGGATGGAGGACTTAGGTGCCCACACTGCCACCGAAAAGACCCTACGGTCCCTGACCTCTGTCATTAAGCGTGGCTGGCTAGACCAGCACTACAACGTTCCTTTGCTAGTCCGACCTTTCTTCCCTGTTCGGGATGAATTGGTGCTACAAGACGGGATTGTTTTAAAAGGACACAAAGCTGCGGTTCCTGCTTCGTGGCATCACCAGTATTTCGACGCTGTCCATGCAGGACACCCAGGCGCTGAAGCCACTGTTTCACGGGCGAAAAGCATGTTTTACTGGCCTGGCATGGCCGAATACATCAACGACAATGTGGCAGCTCGTGCTGTGTGCAATAGCATGGCACCTCATCAACAAAAGCAACCACTTCTGCCACATCCTGTACCTGCGCTCCCATGGTCTACAGTGGCAGCTGATTTATTTGAGTGGCACGGCAAGCAGTACCTGGTGCTCGTGGATTGGTATTCAGGGACATTGATTTACTTAGCAGCCCCACTTCCAGCGGCGTGATTTTGAAATGATCTCGTCATTTTTCAAACCATGGATCAGTTGTTGACTGATAATGGCAGCCAGTTCACCAGCCAACAATTCAGAGAGTTTGCCAGATGATGGAATTTTCACCACATCACCAGTAGCCTTGAGTATCCACAGTCTAACGGGCTGGCTGTAGTGCGAAACAGCTCATGGAGCGCTATCACAGGGCCAAGTCTGACGTATTCCTAGATTTGCTCAACTTGCGTAACATTTCCTGTGACCCTGCCTTGGGTTCCCCTGCTCAACGATTATTGTCAAGGCAGACCCGTACCCCGTTGCCCATCGCAGAACAAAAGTTAGTGCCACATGTCCTTCCACCTGAGGATATTCAAACCAGGTTACGACAGAAGCGTGACATTAAAAAAAAATGGTTTGACAAGACGAGCAGGCCTCTGCCACCATTGACCAAAGGACAGATGGTCCGCTTACAGACTAACAAAGGCCATGAGCGTGTTGGAGTGATTTCTGGTCTAGCTTTGGAGCCACGCTTGTACATTGTTAGAGCCGATGGCGGCACCTACCGACGAAACAGACAACATCTTCTGCCTGTGAAGGAGCCAATCCCTCCTCCCTATTATCTGGATCGTACAAGTTAATTTCAATCTGCATCTGGTGACCCTCACATGCTCTTGCCAGCACAACAATCCATGCCTGTGACAGTTCCTCTGTCTGTCCCATCTTCGCCTGTGCCACAGTCTCCTGCTTCGACCCCAGAGGCGTTGGTCCACTCCCCCACGGTGCTGAAATCACCAACTCTGTCCCCGGGGAAGAGGAATGGAGATGGCCTCTATCGTACACGTGTCGTCGTGTTAGCAGGCCGGTTGTGAAGTATCCAGACTATGTTTGACTTTGACATACGTTTGTCATCGGTTGCGATTTTTGCTTTGCTTAATTATGGGTATAGTGCTATTGATTCTTTAAGAGGGGGGATGTAGATCAGTGGCTCATGTTATGAGTCATGCTTTAGTATTTACGTCCACTAGCTTATTAGCGTCGCGAGCTACTGCACTCTTCAGTATGAAGTTAACTCTCAAGTAAGAGCTTGTAGTTGTTTATTCTAAATAAACCAGTGTATAACCTGCCAAGGTGTGAGGTCTTTATTATTACAAGGACTCAAAACCAACACACACTCTCTACCTGTGACGCCACTTTCAGGGGACAGTGTACACGTACTCCTTGGTCCCTCTACCCTATAATACTCCCCAGGGACCTACTATTCACTACGAAGGTCCTGCCCTGTTTTGACTTCCCATAATGCAGCACCTCACACTCGCCTTCATTAAACTCCATTAGCCATTCTTCAGTCCACTTTTTTACCCCCCTATAAATTTGCATCATGACTTCCTGATTCTTTGGCCAATGTCTTGGCCAATGAAGACAAGTATGCCATATGCCTTCTTTACCTCTCTATCTACTTGTATTGCCACTTTCAGGGAGTTCTGGACTTGGACCCCAAGATCCCTCTGTACATCTATGCTGTTGAGGGTCTTGTGATTAATTGTATATTTTCCTCTTGCATTCGACTGATAGTTGAAACAGATGTGCTGACTCAAACACACATGAATCTGTGCACACGGTTTGTTTATGGAAATTTTTTGCATTGTCATATAAATTAAATCAGTTAATACTGAGGGTGCCAGAACGGAAATGACCTTCCATGGTTTTATGTTTCAGAGTGATGTGAGCGACTGTCATAAATTGGTTGAACAATCCATTGAAGAATTAGACATTTGATTTTTATTTTCCCTCCTCCACACTTGAGTTGGATTCTGTGCCCATGTTGTGTGCCTATGGCTCCATTAATGACAAGCACGATAACAGAGACAGCTTGTCCATTTATTCCTCCATAATAATTGACCACTGGACAGCTTAATAAGTTCTCATTTTTTTGGTGATAGCCTGAAAACAATTGTCATTGTCTTTATTCATTCCTTCCCTGATGTTTAATGGTCAGAATAGATTTTCATGCATTTGGACATACAGTTTGCTGCAGATGAACTTACAAACTGATATGGTTTTGTCCTAAGGGCAGTTGTTTAGTGTTTGAATGATCAAAGGCTCAGACAGGCAATTGAAGCGTATAAAGTGAGCATTGCTCAGACGACTGAAGTATTTAATCTGAAGGCGAAGCTCTGTGAAATTTTAATGCAGATGTAACCCATTTTAGAACTTTGATGTGTTTCATGAAAACACTTTCTGTAAATGACTTATAAATATTAATTGCATTTCAAACTTACTGATTTTGATTACTAAAGCCTGAACGTTTAAGTGTATGCAGTATTATAATTAAAGTACATTCCCATTTGCTCCTACGTAGTTTTATTAAATTCCACGATTTGAGCAACTTTTTCTACTTTGGCAATCCATTATTATACTGTGTGCAAATTTAGTACTACATAATGCACAGTTTTAATTTGAGCAGTTGTCAAAATGAAGGATTGGGTATAACTTCTGCGTAAGTTGGAATAAAAACTTGTAAAAGTAAATTTCAGTGAAGTATTTTTACATATCAACTAATCAACACAAGTGATTGGCATGTAGATACAATATTGATTGGGAAGGCTAATTGAGTGTTGATCTTTATTACAAGGGGTACGGAGTATAAAAGACAGAAATAATTGAAGCGACTTTACTGAAGAGACAACAGTTGGAATACTGCATACAAATTTGGTCATATTTAGGAAATGCATTGATGATAATGTAGAGGTTCACAGGGATGCAAGGGCAAAGAAGTAAGCAGAATGGGCTGATACCAATTGGAATTTGGAAGTAAGGTGACTTTATTGATATAAGATTTGTGATGGCATTGATTGGGGATGCAGAGAGAATATTTTATGCAGAAAATATATCTAGAACCATGTGGTATAATTTTCAGAGCAAGGGATCACATATTAAAGACAAAGATAAGAAGGAAATTCTCTGAATGCTCTTTGGATTCGATCTAATAGTGAAAGTGGAGTCATTAAATATAATTTATTCAGAGATTCATAGATATTTATTTGAACTTTAAAAGAGTAGAGAGAAAATAGAATGGGGTGGGTGGGTGATTGTGGGAGAGCAGGGAAGTGGTGTGGAGGCCAGATTGGATTTTCATTATCTTATTTAACGGTGAAACCGGCTCAAGGGGCCACATCTCCTGTCCCTATTTTTTTTTTCTTATCTGATTTTGCCTGAGAGTAATCAACAATTTAAAAATCTCATTTAAAAAAAGGACAGTGAGAATTTGATGGATTTTGCATTCATAGAAACATAGAAACATAGAAATTAGGTGCAGGAGTAGGCCATTCAGCCCTTCGAGCCTGCACCGCCATTCAATATGATCATGGCTGATCATCCAACTCAGTATCCCGTACCTGCCTTCTCTCCATACCCTCTGATCCCCTTAGCCACAAGGGCCACATCCAACTCACTCTTAAATATAGCCAATGAACTGGCCTCAACTACCCTCTGTGGCAGAGAGTTCCAGAGACTCACCACTCTCTGTGTGAAAAAAGTCTTTCTCATCTCGGTCTTAAAGGATTTCCCCCTTATCCTTAAGCTGTGACCCCTTGTCCTGGACTTCCCCAACATCGGGAACAATTTTCCTGCATCTAGCCTGTCCAACCCCTTAAGAATTTTGTAAGTTTCTATAAGATCCCCTCTCAATCTCCTAAATTCCAGAGAGTATAAACCGAGTCTATCCAGTCTTTCTTCATAAGACAGTCCTGACATCCCAGGAATCAGTCTGGTGAACCTTCTCTGCACTCCCTCTATGGCAATAATGTCCTTCCTCAGATTTGGAGACCAAAACTGTACGCAATACTCCAGGTGTGGTCTCACCAAGACCCTGTACAACTGAAGTAGAACCTCCCTGCTCCTGTACTCAAATCCTTTTGCTATGACTGTGCTGCAATGCAATGACTGGTGTACCATAGGTCTCGCTGCAAATCCTTTTGCTATGAAAGCTAACATACCATTCATCTGAAGAGAAGTCTGTGGTTAGACACAAAGTGTTGGAGTAACTCAGTGGTGCAGGCAGTATCTCTGGAGAAAAGGGATGGGTGACGTTTCGGTCCGTACCCTTCTTCAGACCTGGTATAAACCAGCATTAAAGTTCTGACCGTTTTTATTTTTTCATTTCTGCCCCTTGCTCCTCCTTTTATATTTGGCAGTGTATATGTTTTTAAGTTGTTGGATGAAATGATAGGAAGGTTTCCCCATTTTAATCATTAAAATAACCACAAATATGGCAAGATACTTAATGAAGCACCTTACAGAAGCCAATTAAATATTTTTTGAAGTGCAATCACTAATGCAATGTTGGGAAATATAACAGCCAATTTGTATGCAGCAAATATCGAGTGATATGAAAGAGCAGGCAATTTGGTACTATTTGAAGGATTAATATTGGGCAGGAGAGTGTGAGAACACTTCTGACCATCCTCAAATCAGATATGTTAACTTGTCATTGCAGTAGTCTTCGCTTTGCATTGATGTCTTGCCCTAAATTACAAAAGAAAATTTAGAAAGTAGAAAATGTTCATGTGCTGAACCTTTTACAAAAGACATGAAACAAATATATTAAAACAATTATAATGTTAGATTTCAAATCATACCAAGAAGAGCATTATTTTTGTCAATTTGAGAGTAAAACATTATGACTGTTAGAATGAATTAATTACTGAGACCAACAATTTGCAGAATGATGACGATAAAAATCAGCAGGAAAGGTTCTTCACCTGAAGTAAACTTCATTCAGTCTTCACAAATACTATGACTCAGCACTTTTTCCCCCAAGCAGGGTCTGCTTATAATATCATCTCTTCCCTTCTAATGTAAAATATTTAACAGATTGACCATCTGTAACCTCAGAAAAATGTGGATAATTGGGGCAGTGCTTATTGGAAATCAAGACATTGGTCAACGTTCAGGTGAAAAGGGTTTAACGTGATGGAGGTATACCAACAAATGGATATCTCACTATTTTAGAGACTTCACTGTTTAGTTTAGATACAGCATGGAAATATGCATTTCAGCCCACTGAGTCCGCGGCAACGAACAATCTCCCATTCACACTAGTCACTAAACACTAGTTAACACTGGTAAATATCTATCCAAACCCTCCCCGTCCTTCCTGCAATAGGCGAACAGATAGACACAATACATCAAATGTGGCCTAACCAAAGTCCTAAAAAGCTGCAACATGGCTTCCTGACTCTTATACTCATGCCTTGACTGATGTAGGCAAGCATTCCAAACACCTTCTTTCCAACTCTATCAACCAATTTTGCCACTTTTTGGGAGTTATGGACTTGGACCCCAAGATCCCTCTGCATACTAATGCTGTAAGGGTGTTGTCATTAACTATATATTTTCCCCTTGCATTCAACCTCCCAAAGTGCAACACCTCACACTTGTTTGGATTAAATTCCATCTGCTACTTTTCCGCACATTTTTGTAAGTGAGCTATATCCCGCTGTGTACTTTGACAGCCTTCCTCATTGTCTGCAATTCCACCAATTTCAGTGTCTCCTGCAAACTTCCTAACTAGCCCATCTGTAATTGCATCCGTCATTTATATACATCACTCACAAATGGTGGATTTCTGAATTTAATAATATGATGAACCATTCGTATGTAGTGTTGTTTATAAATCAATGCTTGTAACCCAAGAATGCCTAATCATTGACCTTTTGTTTTATTTTTTATAAAAGGCTGATAAATTAGAGTAAGACAATGCAAAATGCAACAATTGTAGCTAGGTGGATTTTATTATCTGTAATCTGGAATAGTACTGGGTTGTGACTACCCAGAAGATGATCTTGTTAAAGCCAGTTTTTCACCAGAGTTTAAGGGCGAATCAGGATTTTGCCGCAACTGGTCAAGTGGTGCAGTTAGTAATGCCAGTTACCCAGATCCAATCCTGACCTCAGGATCTGTCTGTGTGTGGACTTTGCATGTTCTCCCTGCAACAATATAGGTTTCCCCCAAGTACTCAGTTTATTCTCCCAGATCACAAAAATATGCAGTTTAGTAATTTATTTGCCCTTTGTATTTTGCCCTTGGCATACAGGTGAGTGGTTGAATTTGAGGGGGGTTGATAATGTGGGGGAGAATATTGTGAATGGGTACCTATGGTCAGTTCTTTGGGCTGAGGGCTTGTTCCCCATTGTGTAATCATGCTATGAATGAGCAGCAAACACAGTTAGAATATTTGCAATCTAAATCAGATAGATATGATTCCTGCATGCAGCCTTACTGCCACTTCATTACTGCAAAACTATTCCTTGTTTGTAAAATATTCCAAGATGTTCAATTTTAATCTTGTTGTGCAATAGAGCTGTGAGAAACCTTCTCGGGAACACCATCCTCCAGCACATGAGTTTCATGTCCATGGAATGTGAGGTTATCCACTTTGGTAGCAAAAACAGGAAAGCAGATTATTATCTAAATGGTGTCAAGTGTGGAAAAGGGGAAGTACAACAGGATCTGGGGGTCCTTGTTCAACAGTCAATGAAAGTAAGCATGCAGGTACAGCAGGCAGTGAAGAAAGCGAATGGCATGTTGGCTTTCATAACAAGAGGAGTTGAGTATAGGAGCAAAGATGTCCTTCTGCAGTTGTACAGGGCCCTAGTGAGACCATACCTAGAGTATTGTGTGCAGTTTTGGTCCCCTAATTTGCGGAATAACATTCTTGCTATTGAGGGAGTGCAGCGTAGATTTACAAGGTTAATTCCGGGGATGGCGGGACAGTCATATGCTGAGAGAATGGAGCGGCTGGGCTTCTATACTCTGGAATTTAGAAGGCTGAGAGGGTATCATTGAAACATATAAGATTATTAAGGGTTTGGACACGCTAAAGGCAGGAAACATGTCCCGATGTTGGAAGAGTCCAGAACCAGGGGCCACAGTTTTAGAATAAGGAGTAAGCCATTTAGAACGGAGATGAGGAAACACTTTTTCACACAGAGTTGTGAGTCTGGAATTCTCTGCCTCAGAGGGTGGAGGCCGGTTCTCTGGATACTTTCAAGAGAGTGTTAGATAGGGCTCTTAAAGATAGCGGAGTCAGGGGATATGGGGAGAAGGCAGGAACGGGGTTCTGATTGGGGATGATCAACCATGATCACATTGAATGGCGGTGCTGGCTCGAAGGGCTGAATGGTCTACTCCTGCACCTATTGTCTATTGAATAGCATTGAAATGCAATTGAAATATAAGGCACTTTTCTAACTGAAGCAAACTGAATTGTAGATCACATAAACCTCCAAGTCTGAAATTCAGTTGCTAGCGCAGAAACTTGTGCATAAAATCTGGACAGACTCAGCAGTGTTGAACTGAAAGAATATTGTACAGACAGTGATGCTGTCCTTTGAAGCATTATAGCAAGCTATGGTGGGGTATAAAGGATTCTATGGCACTATATGAAAAATAACTTTTACTGTCAAGCAACATCCATAGAGTATACAATCTGATTTTATTATTTTTCTACATCAGGGTTATGCTACTTCAAGGTTGGCTTCATACATACGAACTGTGGATATACTTGTAAAAGAAAACCACTGTAAATCTTTTTGGAAAATCTAGATCTAAATCTTTTTGTACAAAATAAATGTTTTCATGGTCTGAAAACTCTCATTCTTTCCCAGTTAAAATTCACATCTCGGTGTAGAGCTCCACGCACGTGTTTTGTGCAGCTATCAGGATGGATTTGCAGAGGTCTCTCCCAAGTTCAGATCGTGCTTGGCCTTGCAAATTGAGCTTTACAGCCCACAAATCTACTTTGCAACATTAATTCTCAGGTTCCCATAAATAGTATTATGCAAATCTTGCAATATGTACAATATGCTAATACAATGATTTGCTTATTGAAGTTCACAAATAGGATCAAAACCTATAACCTGAGATGAAAGCAAGGTCATTTCAAAATCTCTCTTTCTCTATGCAATGTCCTGGTCTTTTTATTTTTAACTATGGACTTCACTGACGTTTATTTGTACTTAATATGTAGTCATATAGTGTCATAGAGAAAACAGGCCCTTTGACATACCTTGTCCATGCTGACCACGTTGGCATTCTTGGCATTATTGGCTGTATGATTCTACATAATTTAAACATGGTGAAAATTTACTTTCTACACCTTATAAATTTTCAACTGTATGATCTGCCAAGACATTTTGGGGGACAGTTAATATAACTATGTTACTGTTAGCTTGAAATGACACAAAGTGCTGGAGTAACTCAGCGGGTCAGGCAGGATCTCTGGAGAACATGGATAGGTGACGTTTCACATTGGGACCCTTCTTACTGTTAGCTTGGATTTGCAAAGGCTAAACCAGGTAGGAAATTAATGAATAAGAAGGGTCTTTATAACAATCTGTTATTTTCATGTTTATCATTATTAGACTATGGAACATGGGACATAGACAAGTACAGCACAGAAACAGGCCCTTTGGACCCAAATTTCTGTGCTGAACAAGATGCCAAGCTAAATTAATCTCCATTCCCTGTGTGTGATTGATACCCCTCCATTCCCTGCATATCCATGTGCCTATCTAAGGGCATCTTAAACACCACCATCGTATCTACCTGCATCACCACCCCAGGCACTGCGTTCCAGGCACTTATCGCCCTCTGTGTAAAAAATAAATGCCTGACACATCTCTCTTAAATGTTGCTCCTTTCACCTTGAAACAAGGGCCTCTATCTAGGTAAAAGGTTCTGACCGTCTACCCCAACTGTGCCCCTCATAATCCAACGCACTAGAGAAAACCATCAAGGTTTGTCCATTCATTCCTTGTAGCGAATACCCTCTAATCCAGGCAGCATTCTGATAAACCTCTTCTACACCCTCTTCAAAGCCAACACGTCCCTCTCATAATAGGGTGACTGGGACTATATGCAATACTCCATATACGATCTAACTAAAGTCCTATAAAGTCCTATAAAGCTGCATCATGACTTCCTGACACTTGTACTCAATGCCTAAATCAATGAAGGTAAGCATACCGTATGCCACTTGTATCACTCCATCTGATTGTGTAGTCACTTTCAGGGAGCTAAGAACTTGGACCCCAATATATTTCTGTTGATTAATGCTGTTGAGGGTTTTGCCATGAACTGCATACTTTCTCCTTTCATTCAACCTCCAAATGTGCAACACCTCACACTTGCTCAGATTAAACGGCCACCTGCCATTTCTCCATCCATTTCTATACTGATCTATATTCACAGCCTTCCTCACAGTCCACAACTCCAGTGATCTTTGTGTTCGCAAATTTACTATCCAACCCATCTACATTTATGTCCAAATCATTTGTACATATATCACCAACAGCAGAGTCGCAACACAGATCCCTATGGAACTCCACTGGTCACAGACATCTAATCTTAATAACGCCTTTCACCATACCCTCTTCCTACTATTAGTAAGCTAGTTGTGAATCATTACGTTTATGTCACTGTGAATCCCATGTATCTTAATCTTCTGGATTAGCTTGTCAGGGTGGACTTTATCAAATGCCATACTAAAATCCATGCAGACAACATCCACTGTCCTGCCCTCATCAATTACCTTCGTCACCCCCATTATTAGGATTAGCAATTTTGGTTGTTGCAGTTTTCTCCATTTACTTGAATTTACATTTCACAACTGCATTTCTCAACTATAGTGGGATTTAAACCAGTATGTCCAATAGGCCACATCTCTGGACACTGTACTTGACTACAATTATTTGTGGGATCGCACTGTGCAGAAATTGACTGACATGTTTTCTGATTCAAAAGTGACTACATCTTAAAAGTACTCTGCTAAAGGGACTTACTGATTTAATGAAAGGCCTTGCATAAGTATGTTTGTCTATCTCTTTGCATATTTTTCAGTACCAAGTTCAGTCTGAAAGGGTTGATGTGGTTGAAAATGTTGGTATAGGTTGGCTTTCTCTCGTGTGATGCAGAAATGTAGAATTTATTTTCTTCCAATCCTAGGACAGAAGGGATTTCAAGATCTGCTAATCATTTTTTTAGTTATATACCTGGCAGTCATTTGTTAAAATTATGACTTTTTATTTCAGCTAAGCTTCCAGCATAAAGTTGGAGTCCTTTACTGCAAAGCAGGCCAAAGCACTGAGGAAGAGATGTACAACAACGAGACAGGAAGCCCAGTGTTTGAAGAGTTCCTTGATCTCCTTGGCCACAGGGTGAGACTAAAGGGCTTCGGCAAGTACAGAGCACAGTTGGACAACAAAAGTAAGCCACTTTATCTTTTTGTTTTGGGAATCATTTATCTTGGCTGAGAGTTCAAACAGGGAGCAGGTGAATTTTGCGACAGAGGAGTTTATTGAGGAAACAATTACTTGAGGAGTAAATTTGCAGGGAAATTGAGGAGATGTGTAAATGAAATAAATTAGTAATAATGGGGCCTTTCAACTATATCCCAGCGTAGTCTGTGAAAGAAACAACACAAAGTGAAAGTGAGGATGAAGTTTCTGAAGTGTATTCAGAACTTTCTTGATTATTGTGTTTCAGGCCCAATGAGAAAGGTGATTTTGCAGAACTTCGTTCTGGCCAATTTTGGTTTGGTTTATTATTTTTTATTATTGTCATGTACCGATATACAGTGAAACATTTTGTTTTGTGTGCTATCCATGTATGTATATAATCAAACTTTACCGAAAAAAGTGGTTATCAGAAAGAGTACAAGGGACACAATTAGGTAGTTTGAGGAAACAGAAATACATCTTTAGCTTATATGATGTAATTTCACAAGCCTGACGAGTGGGGAACAGTCGGGAAGTAACTTTCCCTCAATCTGCTGGTATGAGTGTTAAGAATATATGGATGGGTTATGCGTGTGGGCAAAAATAAAGTAAATAAGTTCTGCTTATTTACTTTATTTTGATAGTCGCCTTCAAAAATAAAGTAAATAAGTCAAAGAATCTGTAGTGTGGGAGGGCATCTCAATATCTTTATTCTTCTGTTTCTTCTGCTTTCAATGAAAATGAATTAAATTATATTAAGTAAAATTTGAAGAATATGGCTATTGGTTTACTCTTATGAAAATTATTAACTTACTATGCCGTTAAGAATTGTACTGAAAACATTAAGTAGGAGGATTATTGGGCAGACGTATAATAGTCTTTCTGAATGAAAATATCTCAGGTATGGTGAATGAGTTATGATCTAAAGGTTGACCTCAGACCTAATAAACTGATAGTAATTTGCTGATAGCAAATTCCCTGATATATGTTGGATCTGATTTATAAATGAGTTAGTTTATCTTGGCCATTATCATTTCCCTTTGGAGTATTTTGATGAACTCTTTATGGCTATTCACCTAGATATGTTTCCCCTTAGATAATAGAGATTGTGAAAATTAAGGACAGACATGACTGGACAGGTAAATACAGGAATAGGACCCGAAAAGTTGCCCATTCCTTCTCTCCAGAGATGCTGCCTGTCCAACTGAGTTACTCCAGCATTTCGTGTCTACCTTCGATTTAAACCATCATCTGCAATTCTTTCCTACACAATAGGATATTCCATGTTGGGAATGTATTTTGGAGGTGGTTTTCACTAGAATAGGAGAATATTCAATTTAAGGTAAATCAGTGAAGGTGTAACATTTTAGACATTTTAATTGGCATGATTTGTAAACAGACTGAAGTGGAAATGAAGTGGTAAATGATATGCATGCGGAATTAAGGTCACATTCATGTTTGGGACAAAGTGGAATTTATTATGATGAAGGACATTAGCTTGAAATGTTGACTGTTTCATTTTCCATAAAGCTGCCTAATCTGCTGAATAATTCCAGCATATCGCACTGCAAATGATTTTATAGATATGTGAAGAGAAAAAGGTTAGTTAAAACAAACGTAGGTCCCTTGCAGTCAGAAACTGGTGAATTGATCATGGGGAACAAGGACATGGCAGACCAATTGAATAACTACTTTGGTTCTGTGTTCACTAAGGAAGACATAAATAAACTGCCGGAAATAGCAGGGGACCGGGGGTCAAATGAGATGGAGGAACTGAGTGAAATCCAGGTTAGCCGGGAAGTGGTGTTGGGTAAATTGAATGGATTAAAGGCCGATAAATCCCCCGGGCCAGATAGGCTACATCCCAGAGTACTTAAGGAAGTAGCCCCAGAAATAGTGGATGCATTAGTGATAATTTTTCAAAACTCTTTAGATTCTGGAGTAGTTCCTGAGGATTGGAGGGTAGCTAATGTAACCCCACTTTTTAAAAAGGGAGGGAGAGAGAAAATGGGGGAATTACAGACCAGTTAGTCTAACATCGGTAGTGGGGAAAATGCTAGAGTCAATTATTAAAGATGGGATTGCAGCACATTTGGAAAGTGGTGAAATCATTGGACAAAGTCAGCATGGATTTATGAAAGGTAAATCATGTCTGATGAATCTTATAGAATTTTTCGAGGATGTAACTAGTAGAGTGGATAAGGGAGAACCTGTGGATATGTTATATCTCGACTTTCAGAAGGCTTTCGACAAGGTCCCACATAAGAGATTAGCATACAAACTTAAAGCACATGGTATTGGGGGTTCAGTATTGATGTGGATAGAGAACTGGCTGGCAGACAGGAAGCAAAGAGTAGGAGTAAACGGGTCCTTTTCAGAATGGCAGGCAGTGACTAGTGGGGTACCGCAAGGCTCAGTGCTGGGACCCCAGCTATTTACAATATATATTAATGATCTGGATGAGGGAATTGAATGCAACATCTCCAAGATTGCGGATGACACAAAGCTGGGGGGCAGTGTTAGCTGTGAGGAGGATGCAAGGAGGCTGCAAGGTGACTTGGATAGGTTGGGTGAGTGGGCAAATGCATGGCAGATGCAGTATAATGTGGATAAATGTGAGGTTATCCACTTTGGCGGCAAAAACAGGAGGGTAGACTATTATCTGAATGGTGGCCGATTAGGAAAAGGGGAGATGCAACGAGACCTGGGTGTCATGGTACACCAGTCATTGAAAGTAGGCATGCAGGTGCAGCAGGCTGTGAAGAAAGCGAATGGTATGTTGGCATTCATAGCAAAAGGATTTGAGTACAAGAGCAGGGAGGTTCTACTGCAGTTGTACAGGGTTTTGGTGAGGCCACACCTGGAGTATTGCATACAGTTTTGGTCTCCTAATCTGAGGAAGGACATTCTTGCCATAAAGGGAGTACAGAGAAGGTTCACCAGACTGATTCTTGGGATGGCAGGACTTCCATATGAAGAAACACTGGATAGACTGGGCTTGTACTCGCTAGAATTTAGGAGATTGAGGGGGGATCTTGTAGAGACTTACAAAATTCTTAAGGGGTTGGACAGGCTAGATGCAGGAAGATTGTTCCCGATGCTGGGGAACTCCAGAACAAGGGGTCACTGTTTAAGGATAAGGGGGAAGTCTTTTAGGACCGAGATGAGAAGATAATTTTTCACACAGAGAGTGGTGAGTCTGTGGAATTCTCTGCCACAGAAGGTAGCTGAGGCCAATTAATTGGCTATATTTAAGAGGGAGTTAGATGAGCCTAAAGGGATCAGGGGGTATGGAGAGAAGGCAGGTACAGGATACTGAGTTGGATGATCAGCCATGATCATATTGAATGGCGGTGCAGGCTCGAAGAGCCGAATGGCCTACTCCTGCACCTATTTTCTATGATTCTATATCTGTTTTTATTTCAGAATTCCAGCATCTGGTATATATTTCAATTTACATGATTTATTCTGCTTTTTCTTGAGTTTACCTGACAAAGAAGGGGTAATGTTTCCATTTCTCAGCACTTCCATGTCTTGTGTTATTGAACATTCTGCCTAGTCCCTTAAATGTACCCTTCAGAAAGCAATTGTAATTGCTATCATTTTCCGTACACTTTTAAATTGTTTTATTTTCATATTTTAGCTGACTCCACTGGAACTCATTCTCTCTATACAACATATAAGGATTATGAAATCATGTTCCATGTATCAACGATGCTTCCATACACTCCCAACAACAGACAACAGGTATGCAAGTCATCAATGTCAGGCAAGTCATCAATAGAGATGATCATATTTTTAAATGCAAGATAAATAGTTATTTTTTTAAATCTGCAGCACTATATCACACTCTTGCATATAAGAGATTGTAACTATTGCAATAGTCCTATTTTGCCCAATGACTTTTCTTGTAAATGTGTGTCTATTAAACTTTGATTCGTGTATTAAAATTGGTTCAGATTCTTACAATATGTGCACTTTGAATTCATTTAGTGCTGAAGATTAAATATTGTATAATTTTGTTATTTCCTGCACAATATCACAAATAAAAGTGTAGTTGGTTATATTTTGTGTGCTCTGTACTAGGTGTAATCACCCTTGAAGCAGAGCTGCCAACTCTCACGCATTGAGCATGAGACTCACGCATTTCGCCCAGCTCTCACGTTGATCACAAATTTCTCACGCTCTGTTGTGAGAAATTCTGTGATCAACGAGAATTTCAAAACTAATATCAAGTGCTTCTGTGCGCGTCTGTTGACAAGACAGCAGCATTCCTATTCTCTGTTATTCTCACTTGACCAAACCGTCACACACCTCCAAACCATGTCCCCATGCAAATTTACATTGAAAGACACGGACCGGGCAGTGAATGAATGTCACCCAGCGCAGCAGGTAGGGCATGTCCATGATGTCTGGATCCCAATACTCAGCACTTCGTGTTTCAGAGTTGGCTAATGTTATTAATTTGTAATTAGTTGACAAAACCTTAATTTATTAACCCGGAATATCCAGGGGGGGTCGGATGTGTAATATTAAAATGACATGCAAGGTGTCAGGCTGTCTGTCACAACATATAGCCCCGGTAACCCATTATTTCCTTCAGTTAAATATTGGGAAGGTATTGTCATTTCCCACTCAACTATTAAGTCTGTTTACCTCAATAACTATTTCTAAATCCCCCCCCCCCCAATTCCTTTGACAGGTTGAATGGAAATGTCCCCAATCTCGTTGTTTTATTAATTGAACATGTAGATGAACATCCTCAAGAAGTGTAATCAGATGGAAACTGATTCAGATGTGATGTTTAGGAGCTTGTTCAAAGAAGGGGCATATTTTAAAGGAGTGACAGAGATACTTGCAGGGGAATGTGTGAGGAGGTTATTATTTGTCTTTAGTTTTAGCTTGAACCAGGACATCTGAAGATTCAAAGTTTAATATAGTAATTGTGCTGATTCCAACTGACTCCAACCAACCAGCTAATGAATATCATCCATTCCGGAGGTTGTATTTTTCTGATGCCATTTAAACTTCACTTGGATTTCAATCACTTCAATGTAAAAGTTATTGGGAATGGGGAGCATTGGAACAAAAATTTGCCCTCGGTACATATTAACTGTAATATAATACAGCATCCCCCCCCACCCCCTTGGCTACGCTCTCTCGGCTTGGTCTCTTGCAATTTCTCGCTCCCAACTCTCACCCAATGTTGGCAGCCCTGCTTGAAGTATATACCATGTAATGTGTTTTGCATGATTCCAATACTGCTTTATAATGGAGGATGACTACAAGAACATACAATCAAGATTTAATTTGTGTAATTGATTCATTGTGACTTTTCTCTAATGGTTCAGGTGACCAAAATTCTATGAAACCATATAAACCAAAGGAATTGAGATTTACTTCTTAGGTTGTTGTGTTCGAATGTCGCAATATTAGATAGTATTACACAGATTTTGCTGTGTAGATTCTCTGATTTTTCCATTTTACATCTTAATGCCAATTGTGGATTCCTATCCAATATCTTACAATCCAATGGGGAAAAAAGGGGAGATAAAGTTCTCTCTCAATAGACAATAGGTGCAGGAGTAGGCCATTTGGCCCTTCGAGCCAGCACCGCCATTCAATGTGATCATGGCTGATCATCCCCAATCAGTACCTCGTTCCTGCCTTCTCCCCATATCCCCAGACTCCACTATTTTTAAGAGCTCTATCTAGCTCTCTCTTGAAAGCATCCAGAGAACCTGCATCAACCGCCCTCTGAGGCAGAGAATTCCACAGAATTCACCACTCTCACCACTGTGAGAACAAGTGTTTCCTCGTCTCCGTTCTAAATAGCTTATTCCTTATTCCTCATTGGTATTTCAATGGAATTTCAAAGAATATATATTTAAAAATAAATAGCCTATGCTGTTAAAGTAAATGTGGGTCAGAAGGGAATTGGAGTTAACATTTCTTTAGTGAGCAGCTTTTGGAAATGATTGCAAATCAGTTTTCTGTGCTTTTTTTAGTGTCGTTGATAGATGTACAGAAAGTGAATGTCATTGAGCGACATATCTATTTGAGGACATCAGTGGGAGGAAATTGATGTTCAACTGGATTAATTTCCTTATTTAGTAATACAATTTTGAATAATGTCTGCTAGCTTATCACATAACTGAAATGAAATAAGGTAGCTATGATCAGACTAAACAGAGAGATTTACCTAATGGAAAGTATCTGCAGACCATCAGGATGTAGGGTTCACAGAGTATGGTATAGTTCAGTCAGTCTCAATAGAAATTGTTCATGGGGGTGAGAACAAATATTCCTATTTTAGTTTTTTAATTAGCAACCTCGTGCAATGAGACTGCACTGACAAAGGAGAAAGCAAATAATGCAATACTGCAATAAAGAATGCTTACTGTTGCAGTACAGAAGAAGCTTTGCTCTGTATCAAACAGTTGCATAACTGACCTGGGAGATGTTGATGCTGACTCTACATGCCTGAAATGAGTCATGTTCCATTCCCCAGTATTAACACCTCTCACCTTGAATATGAAATATCTCAGCAAGATTGACCCCAAGTGTACAATTTTTAATGTATATTATCTTGATGTTCCTTTTCTGCTACTGTATATACCAGAAGAAAAGGTTTATAATATTGCTTCATTACCAGATAAATTAACATTCAAGAGCAAAATGTTGCATATTGCGGCAATCTAAAATAAAAGTTGTAAACATTGGAAACAGTCAGCAGGTCAAGTACATCTGTGTGGGGAATTAACGTCTCATGTTGATGACCTTTCATCAGATCTGGAGGAAGGGACAAAATGCTGGAAGTGTGAAATGCAAGACCATTTAATATAGTTCAGTTTGATGTTGAGCTCTGAAAGCTGCAATGTATTACCATTTGAAGATGAGGTGCTGTTCCTCAAGCTTGCATTGAGTTTCATTGGTACAGTGTAGGAAGTCAAAAATAGATCAGAGTGGAAGTGGAACAGAGTAACCGGCAACTCGGGGTCATGCTTTCAGCCTGAATAGAGCTGGCAAATTTGTCTGCATTGTATTTCCCCTATATAGAGGAGACCATACCTTGAGCTGCAGAGTGCTAAACTGCAAGAAATATTTTTTTCCCTTTTCAGATCTCATTAATCATCAGCTATTTGCACCATCACCAAACACAGCTTTACCATGCTCTTTCAGCAGGTAGCACAACTACTTACACCATTCAATCTTCACTTGATTACCGTAGTGCGCTGTTCATTTCATTAACCTTGTGGGCAGAGCTGGGGAAATAACAGTCAACTGAATGCAGATTGTGGCATGGAAGACGAAAATAAAATCATCCCAATGTTTATATCTTTCTCCGTTTAATGTCTTACAATCAAACTAAAATTATAAAATTCACTGCTTCACTTGCTTCCACTCATCATATCTGGCAGCAGGGTGCCAGGGAGGAGAGTACAGGTGAATTCATTAGGCATCAGGATTGATTGCAGCTAAATTACTCACTACATTTACTCTTCTGGTCTCCACCCGCCATACCACTTATTTTGCAAATTTAAATCTGTGGTGGATGAGAGACCAGTCAAAAAGGCTAATCAGCCCAGAGTATTGTTGGTCATGACCACAACTGGTCAAATGTTACTGATTCCCAAATGTTCAATCGTGTCTAACACAAGCCCTTTGCTCCATTGGCTCTGCCCCACACAATTATGCTTTACTCTTCACTTCCCTGTTTGGGAAGTGTCTTTAAACAACTGTAACCATTGCCGTGCAGCAACAGCCATTAAGTATTTTTGAATTTATTACTTATGGACCATTGCTTTATGACTTTGCATATGACCTTGGCATGGATTCAGTTAAAATAGGCTCGCATATCAGTCTTCTGGAGTGGGCAAGAGGCTTTGGAAAATATACAGGATACTAGATTACATCTTTCTTTGGGACCCTTCAGATAAAAGACAAATTGAAGATTTATTTTTCAATTGAAATAGTGCAAGAGATCACTCTGACCTTTATTTACATTTATTTATATTTATTATGTTCTCCGGTTTGTTTTATGTGGGGGTAGGCGGGGTGGTCGGGGGAAACCTTTTTTCAATTTCTTACCTTGCCGGAGATGCAATTGTTTTCCGGGTCGTATCTCCGGTCTCTCTGCGGCCTAACGTGGAGCTGGAGGCCTTGCTCGGGGCCTTTGAGCCCCACCGCGGGGCGTGGACTTACCGTTGGAGCCAATTCCTTGCCTGGGATCGACACTCTAACTGCGGCCTGCGGACCTTAACATCGCGGAGCTCACAGTCTCGGGAGAGACCGAGTTGGGAGGCTCCAACAACGCCCAAGGTTCGACAAGCCCTGACCTGGGGTAGATCGCTCGGCGCTGGGGAGCTGAGATTCACCCCACGATGCAGGAGCTACATCGCCCTGATGAGGAGGCCAGCTACAGGAGTAAGATCGTCCCTTCAACGGAAAGTTAGAGGCCCCGGGCCGCTGAAGGACAAAGAAGGGAGGAGATTGAACTTTTTTTCGCCTTTCATCACAGTGAGGAATATGGAGGACTCGCTGTGGTGGATGTTTATGTTAAAATGTATTTTGTGTGTTCTGTTGCTTTTTATTAATATGATTGTATGGCAAATCAAATTCCTCGTACGTTGTAAAACATACTTGGCTAATAAAGTAAGTATGACTATGAAGATACTCGCATCCTGTACAAAGTGATCTCCATTTCAGCCAGAACCTCACATTTGATGGAACTCTTAAACTAGAGTCCACAACTATAGGAATACTATTTCTTGGATAACCTTCTTGCATTTAAATATGATTTTGGCTTTGATTGTAAGAAAAGTGAACTCAGATAGTTGAAAGTATAGAGACTTAACTTTAAGTTAATGTGTTAAAGAAAGAGATACTCTGTGCCTGCACCCTAATCAGAGCCTCTATCCCATATGAGATGTGAAACGATTGAACAGGATATTGGAAACGGTCTTGGCTAGGTTTCAGAATACAAAGACATAATAACGACTGTCCATAAATAACACCTCTTCATCTTGGCTATCGCTTCATGGCTTGGTTACAAGTTTTTGGAGATTTAGATTTTCCCTATAGCATGTGTTTAGAATTGGACTTGTCATGTATATAAGGCCACAATTTCCAAAGTTAAATATAGGCCCAGTTCTTCACTCCTCCAGATCTGCTTTTGCAGTTGATTACTTTGCACAGCAATGCACTACTGAATTCTCGCCTTGGGCATGTAATTAGATGCTGTATACGAACTGGGAAGATTACTTGTGTAAAAAACAGTGCGTCAGGCAGCACCTGTGGAGGGAATGGCTAGGTGCTGTTTCAGGTCGGGACGCTTATTCAAACTCTAGTTGCCTCTCCATTCCCTCCACAATGACTATGCTACCTGACTCACTGAATTCCTCTGGCACTTTGTGTTTTACTCAAAGTTCCAGAATCTACAGCTCCTCATGTCTCTAGGAAGGTTACTTACTTGATCTGCTTCGTTACGCAGAAGCAGCTCAAGCAGTTTCCTTAACAGCGCAACATATTGACTGGCTGAACTCAGCCAAAAAAATTCCCGGCTTTACACCACAAAGCATCTTTCCCATGTATTCTAGGTGGTTAAAATGTCATGTTATATTTCTATGAACATTTCTCTCCAATTTAACACCAAATGTCATTTCTACAGTTTGTTGCAGATCCCAGCAAAGCATGACCAAAACCTTTTCTACTTATTATAGTAGAAAGAGATTCTGACTAATTATTTCTCCTCTTCCTTATTATGCAGTGTGTTAGTATCTGCAAATATTGCTAGACCGTGCCCTTACTTTGGATTTTGAATGAGTATTTAAACGAGCAGAATAGCTATTCAGCCGCTCAATGTTCTACACCTTAACCAATTTTGTCTACCCACCTCGGTTGCACATCCCTTTCGTGTACGTCTTCTAGGTCTACACAAGTACTTGAGAGTCTTCAAGGTACAACAGAAGTCTTTATGACATTACTTCAATGCTGATAGCAAGCCAACTCAAAACACACACACGCACACCAGGATGTCCGACTGCTTGGTTTTGGTCAGGTTCTGCGCAGTCTTTGCTGGAGGAACGCGGTTCCTTAATTGGTCATCAGGCTGTTTGCATTGTCTGTCTTGTCCTTGGACGGTGTAATTGGGTAATATACATAGTCGGCAATGTTGAATTTGGACTTGTTAGACTTCATTGGCTGCGCAAGTACTTGAGAGTCTTCAAGGTACAACAGAATTCTTTATTACATTACTTCAATTACTGGCAGCAAGACAACTCAAAATGGCTGCACACAAAGAATCTGACCACACTCACACACTGACAGGATAAACTATATACAAGACATCTCCCGTTGTTCTGTGCAGCGCCACCTGCTGCGCGGGAGGAGCAACAGGTCCTCCCACCCCGCTCAGTCCACCAAACATCATAATCCCTTGATTCTCCCAATGTTCCTAACTTTTGGGTTAGAAGAAGGTGGGGAAAGAAAATCTAAAACATTTTTCTTGTTTTTTTGCAAAAACGTCTTCCTGA
The DNA here is from genome assembly GCA_035221665.1 of Okamejei kenojei. Taxonomy (NCBI): domain Eukaryota; kingdom Metazoa; phylum Chordata; class Chondrichthyes; order Rajiformes; family Rajidae; genus Okamejei; species Okamejei kenojei. Next base: position 27,315,186 of record CM069135.1, on the reverse strand, counting down.
TTTCCCCCTTCAGTGGTTTGCCTTTATTTGCAGATTATCTTTCCTCTTATTATACATCTTTTCCAGAAACACCTCCCCCTTCCCCTCCTCCCTGCCCACACACAACTCCCCCCCCCCCCCCCCCCCCCCCCCCCCCCCCCCCCCCCCCACAACGATCAAAATCATCTAATATATGTTTCTCCCCAGATAATTTCTTCTTTGATTAGCCTAGAGCATAAGGATGAATATATCACAGACACCGTGACATCGTATGTCAGCTTTTGTGAGGACAGTTGCATTCCCACTAGGACCCGGATCTGGTTCAACAACGACAAGCCCTGGTTTACAGCAGAACTCAGACAACTCCGCCATTCTAAAGATGAGGCCTACAGGAACAGGGATGCAGACCTCAGCAGGCAGGCCAAGTACAAGCTGATGAGAGGAATCGGAGCTGCCAAGGAAAGGTACAGGAGAAGTTGAGGTGCAAGCTCTCAACTAATGATTCTTCTTCAGTTTGGAAGGGCTTGTAAGAAATTACCAGCTACAAGAGGAAAACCCCCCGCTCCTTGGGCAATCATCAGCTGACCAAAGAACTGAACCAGTTTTACTGCAGGTTCGATAAACAAAAACATAACCCTGATACCCCCTCCCCCCCACCCCTATCCTTCCTTCACACCTACTCACAGCCAGAAGGGGCTGTCCCACTTGGGCGACCTAATCCGTGAGTGTCTTCGACCTTCAAGTTCGAGGGCACTCGCCTGGAAAGCCTCAAGCTGGATCGACCATCCGCGTTGAAACCATTGCTGAACTGTACATTGCAAGTGCCAGGAAGCAAGCGGGTAGAATCATCTCTGACCCCTCTTACCCTGGCCACAAACTCCTTGAAGCTCTTCTCTCTAGAAGGTGACTCCGGACGGTCAAAGCCGCCACAGCCAGACATAAAAACAGCTTTTTTCCATGAGCAGTAGCTTTACTCAATAACCAAAAGTCTGTAGCCTCCTTGTGCTCTGGTATTTTATTTCATTCACATGTTTAAACTATAATGTTTTATTCTTAATGTTTTATTCTTTATTGTTTACTGTATGCCATGTTGTTACTTGCGAGCGGAGCACCAAGGCAAATTCCTTGTATGTGCATATACTTGGCCAATAAACTTAATCATTCATTCATTCTCTCTTATATACTACAGATGGTCAAGAGTTTCCATCAGCCCATTCCAATCAAGTGTTGCCCCTGATTCTGAAATGTAAGATTATACTTGCCTCGTCTGGCGGGATTGCTGAGGGTCTAGATGACATCTGCGTATGGACCTTCTCAATGACTTTGTGTCACTCTTTCTTAGACACGTATGTCTGCCTTTGGTCCTGTGTTCAAGCTTCCCTCATAACTAGAGCCCCTAATGTTAGCTGATTCTGCGTCAGATCTGATGGAGAGAACATTGTCTGAGATTTCAAATTGAACATTAAGAGGATGCCTTGTCACATGATTGAAAGATCTCAAGGCACTGTAAGACAGATATTCTGCCTGATATCCTGAGTGGTGGTCGCCCATCAATTGCACTGTATTCGAATTTTGCAGACATTTCATTATTATTTTCAGAAACTGGCTGTGTCCAAATTTTCTGCGGAATTTCCAACGTTGCTACATAATGATGGGAAAGGTATTTCATTTTCTCTGAACATTCTGAATGCTTGTAAGATGCTTACGTAAAGACGAGCAGTTCTCTGTGAAGCTGTTAACAGCTTCTCTTTCAATGAAGCTGTCAAATGTTAAACGGCTCCTCAAGTATTAAGGGCACTACAACATTTTCACATTGGCAAGAAGTATTTAAAATAATTTATAAGAGCTTCTATAAGTATTGTAAAAAGAACAGGAGCAGGGAGGTTCTACTTCAGTTGTACAGGGTCTTGGTGAGACCACACCTGGAGTATTGCGTACAGTTTTGGTCTCCAAATCTGAGGAAGGACATTATTGCCATAGAGGGAGTGCAGAGAAGGTTCACCAGACTGATTCCTGGGATGTCAGGACTGTCTTATGAAGAAAGACTGGATAGACTCGGTTTATACTCTCTGGAATTTAGGAGATTGAGCGGGGATCTTATAGAAACTTACAAAATTCTTAAGGGGTTGGACAGGCTAGATGCAGGAAGATTCTTCCCGATGTTGGGGAAGTCCAGGACAAGGGGTCACAGCTTAAGGATAAGGGGGAAATCCTTTAAGACCGAGATGAGAAAGACTTTCTTCACACAGAGAGTGGTGAGTCTCTGGAACTCTCTGCCACAGAGGGTAGTTGAGGCCAGTTCATTGGCTATATTTAAGAGTGAGTTGGATGTGGCCCTTGTGGCTAAGGGGATCAGAGGGTATGGAGAGAAGGCAGGTACGGGATACTGAGTTGGATGATCAGCCATGATCATATTGAATGGCGGTGCAGGCTCGAAGGGCTGAATGGCCTACTCCTGCACCTAATTTCTATGTTTCTATGTAAAAAGAAAATGTGGGTTCCTGAGAGACGGGAGCCAGCAGCAGTATTTGTTATTTTTTACTTTTTTTGTTTTTTTCTGATGTCCGAGTGTTTGTGTTAGTGTCTCTCGGCGTGCCTTGTGTGGGGGCATTGTGGGGGGGAAAGGGGGGGAAACGTTTTTCGGTCGCTTCCTCGACTTTTTGTTGCTTCTCCGCCTCCCGTCTCAGGGCTTAACAGCTTGGATTGGAGCGACCTTTCCCGGAGTCTGGCCCAGAGCTTCAGCAGCGGGCGCAACATGGACTTTTCCATCGCGGAACGTGGGCGAACCCTTGCCGGGGGTCGCCAGAGAGGAGTGCTCCGATCGCTGGCCTGGTGACTTTGACATCATGGGGCTGTGGTCTGCTGAGCTTCTAACCACGGGCGTGGCGTGGACTGACCATCCGGAGCCTGGGATCCCTTGCCGGGGATCGCCGGAGAAGAGCTTCAACCGCCGGCCTGCGGCCTATAGCATCCTGAAGCCGCGGCCTCCGGTAGGAAAGTGGCACTCCAAGCCACGGAGTTCGACCGTCCCGACGTCGGAGTTTCAATCATCCCGACGAGAGGGCCCGTACATCGGGCTGTCCGTTCAGTCAGTCCTCAACATAAAACTTCCCCACACAGCAGAATCAAAAGTTTCCCACTGTGAGGGAAGCACCAAAGTCAGTCATCTTCCTCTGATGTTCACCTGTGGTCGGGCCCTCCAGAGTGCTCTGCAGTCGCCACTACGGGCAGCCCGCCGCTCGGGCCCGCTCGCTGGGATGTTGGCAAACCAACGTCTGAACGGGAGGTCAACCTCAGCGGCTTGGAACTCCAAAACGGCCACTTCCCACCGGAGTCCACCGCTCCCGACGTCCCCGGGCGGAGATTCAACGCTGGCGGCCCTCGGCAAAGGGCTCCAGGACTCCACGATGTCGGTCAGCGCCGCCCGCACTGGGAACCTCGTGAACCACATCCCCGCGATGTTGGAGCAGCGGGCCCAATGCTACGGAGCTTCAAACGGCGATCCAAGTAGGTATCGCCTGCTCCACGGTGAATCCAGCGCTGCGCTGCTGCTGTCGAAGCTCTGGTCCGGTCCCCGGTCTCGGGTATGAAAGGCCGCTCCGATCCAGCGGTAGGCCGTGATGTGGGGGGGGGGGGGCGAGGACGCGACTCGGAGAAATAATCGCATCCTCGCCAGGAAGCGACTGGGAAGCGGTTTCCCCCTTACCCTACCCCCCTCCCCCACATAGAAAAATTAAAGAATTCCCAAAACAAAACTGTTAGACAAACTAAAATTTAAAAAAAGATAGGAAAAAAACGGACAGGCTATAGGCAGAGGCGCATTCAATGCAGCGCCACTAGTAACATATAATATAGATTATTGAATTTGATCTTCCAAACTTCCAGTTAAAAGGAAAAAAAGACAAGTGTGTTTTTTTTTTCATTCTGAACCAGAACAATGGAATTTGTATTTGCTGCAGCATCACAGGCTCATTGGATGCAGCCACAACAATAAATGTAATCTTATCACTTATTCCAAGTAGAGTTAATCATGATAATGGAAAAAAACAAAGTATGTGTGGCAATCATAGTTGCGCATAGTAAGAAAGGTAGAAAATGTGACATCGCTTTTCAGAAAAAATGAGCGAGATAAAAAGACAGGCAATAATGAAATTCAGTTACCCTGATATTGATCAGAAGGAAAAATACTATAGTTCATTTTAAGCTATAAGCAAAAAACATTCAAAATCAAAATCTGATTAAGCAGACATTCTAAAATTTTTGAAAGATAAATTGTTTGACAAATCTCAAACTTTCTTGATAACAGGCAGTATTAATAATGGGAACAATTGCATGTAGATTATTTGGGGGACAAAAAAAGGCTACAAGGCTGACTATATATTTTTAACAGTGAGTGAGGATTAGTTTGAAGGACAAAGAAGAGTGACTAGGTTAAACCTATCATTATCAACTTCTCAGTGAGGGTTGTAGAGTGCCACAAACATTGGGGCTGGGGATTTTAACTAGTTTACTGATGCATGAAGTAGCAGTGTATAATATGTCCACGTCTGCAAATGATGCAAACCTAAGCATGGCAGTAGGGTGTGAGGAGAAGGAAAATACTTTGCAAGAGGATTGAGAAAAGTTAAGTGAATGGACAAGAAGATGGTGAGGGGATGAGCAAGTGAGTCATGAGGTTATTTCTATTGGTATTAAAAACGTTAAAATGCATGTTTCTAAAGTGGTAGGAGCCTAATAAACATTGCTGTTCAATTGGATTTGAGTATACATAATACAAAGCTAACATTGAATGTAGAAAACAATCTGCATGTAAGCCTCAATTGTTAGACTTAGAGCAAAAGTGGAAGGAAGTCTTGCCACAACCATAATAGACTTTGGTGCAACTGCATCTGGAGTGGCCCCAACAATTTTTGTCTCTGTACCTTAAATACATTAATGTCCAAGTGGCAATGCAATTAATGTTAACTTGAATAATTCTTGGAGAAAGAATGATGTATTTTAGGATTAACCTTTTTCTCTCAAATTCAAGATTTTGCCAGGAATTGACAGGATTGAGGTTGAGGGACGTCAAAGTCAATTTAACATCTCTGACTCAGAAGATAACATTGAACTTTTGAGATAAAAGGTTCTGAGTCGGTCTCACTTCAAGACAAGATATTTGACCTGAAACATGAGCTCTGCTTTTCTTCCCAAGGATGTGGCCTAACCTGCTGAACATTTCTCGCATTTTCTGCTTTTATTCAGGACTCCTATATCTTGTCATTATCAAATTGCTGTTTGTGGGAATTTTCTATGCTCTGGCTCCCATCATTTCAATATTTCAACAGTGATAATATTTCAAAGGTGATTAATTGGCCGTAAAATACTTTGAGATGTGTTGAAACTGATGTGAAAGGTTCTTGCATAAATACACGTTTTCTTTGGTCTTTGGAAATGGTCTGGTCACTTAGGATTTCAAAGGGTACAAAACACAGAAACAAATTATTCAACCTAACCCGTCCATACCAGTATTTGTATACACTCAAGCAAACTCCAATCTTTTGCAGTTAAATCTATAAATATAGCTCACTATTCCCTTAACTCTTTGATTGTTGTACCAACATCTCCTTCTTTGCTTCAGCCACACCTTCAGTACCAGGTTATATTTTTATTCACCACTCTTAGGGTAAAGAAGCTGAATCAGCTCAAATAGTATTGGATTTGTCAATGAAGTATCTTGTATCAGTGACCTCTATTTATGTTCCCCACTAGTGGAAACATTCTCAGCATCTATTATAATAAACTTTCATACTTTATATCAGTCCTCCATTTTCTGAAGAGAAAAGGGACCCAATCTGTTCTTGGATTGCATGCTCTTGGATTTAGAATTCAGTTTAGGAGCAATTTTTTCAGCTACACATTTTTAGACCAGAAGACTGGATGGTCTGCATTTTTGAATATGAATCAATGTTTTTTTAATAGATGTGGAGAAATTCAAGGGATTCAATGGAGTGGAAACATAGTTTGGGCCTGTAATTCCTGGATTTTGGAAGAATGACAAGTGATCTTATTCAAATATGAAATATTCTCGCAAGTGGAAGTGTCAGGGACAAGGGACACATAAGATAAGGGAACTGTCATTTAAATCCTGTTGAGCTTGTCTAAATTTAATAAAAGACGCTAATGAATCTCTGACATTCTTTTCCCAGAATGTGGTGGGGGCCAGATCATTAGAAATATTTAAGGTGCAGTTAGATAAATATTTGAAAGATTGAGGAATTGTAGATTGCAGAGATCTATGTTGGTTCTTAAGCTTCATTTCCTTTGGCACACCATGTTTCTCTCTTAATGAGTGAAAGCATTGAAATCTGGTTTGCAAAATAAGCTATTGTTGGCAACCATTAAATCATTCCTCTCCCCATAACTCATGACAAACTTGTAGCATATGAACCTTTTGGAGAAGGAGGTCTATAAATGCAACTAAAATCAAATTTCCCATTTAAACTAATAAATTATTTTAAACTAGCAAACTGTCCTTTATTCTCCGTACACATTGACACGAGTTATCTATTTCAGCTCCTGAAAAAATACTAAATATTCTGTTAAAGTGGTATTTTTTCTGTCAATCACAAACCTCTGATATTGTACTAATAAATTAGACAGAATTGTTCGCATGGCCCCTGACTCTCTATGGTTGGAACTTAATACATAACGGATATTGATCCCTACTGGATCCTGCAGAATTCCCAGATATATGTGCAACTTTGACATTTTATTTAACATTTTACTGGTAATGATTCTAAGCACATCGATATAGGACCACAAACTGTAGAATAGGGCTGCCTTGTCCTTGCAATTAATGGAATGCTTAAGATTTTTTTACAGAGAAAGATGAATGTAGGACTGAATGTGTACATGAGGGAGTGGAGGAGAGAAAACGGATCATAAATATTCAAATGCATATAATTTAAATTTAACATCTCATCTAGCAGAAAATAAAATTGTCACCTTTTCAGAAGATATAATTTGCATTCCAGAATACAGAAAAAGAGATAAAACTAAGTAAGTTCACAAAACTTACTTTTCCAGGGATTTTTAGAGTTCTGGAATTGTACCAAAGAATTTAATGTTGATAAATGCCGCATGGGAAATGTAAATTAGGCCAGTTTTTTTGGCACAGGAATAAAGGTGACATTGATGTGAACCCATTTATTACTTGCTTATGATTGCCCTGTTAAGGTTTCGTGAGTTGCCCCTGGGTGTATTGAGAAATTTGACAGGGTGGCAGTGGTGTAGCAGTTGGATGCAGCAGAATACAAAGTGACTTATATTCTGATCCATGTAGTTGTTCTTGCTTTTTTTATGGTGGTTCTCTCCCAGTTTTTGGTAAATGAATTTAAGACAAAATTATTTAGAAACAACTCGCGTATACGATGCATCACACTTGCATGTTTAAATTGTAAGAAAATTAAATATATTGTGAGAGAATAGGGTGAAATGTGTATAGACTTTTCTTAAACTGGTGAAAATTAAAGAAATGTATTAAAGTGAGAATCAAGGTGGCAAGGGAGAATGTGTAATGGTGTTTTTCAGACAATCAGTTTGCCGCAGGAAACAGTTTTTTGTCACTTTTTTTATTATATTAGAATTTGTATTTTTGTTTAATTTTTATTCATAGATCTTAACTGGTGTACCATTGAAAATTAAATGTATAAGCATATTGAATAATAGCACAGGTGATATTAGGTTATAGTAACAAAACTGAATATGTTAGTAAGGTCAGGCAGAATCTGTGGAGTGAAATTAATCAATATTTCATGTTGATGTCCATCAATCTGAACCATAAACTCTCTGCTTCTTTCCACGTGGATGCTGACTGACCTATAATGTTTGCAACATTTTCAGTTTATTCCATGTTTCCAGAATCAGCAATATTTTGACAGCATTTCATTCTATACCGTTCCATTGGGTACAATGCAAAGGATTAGCGGATCCACCCACTCGAAAGACTATAAGAAAAACAAACCTCATAATTATTTTGTTAAATAGGGAAGTTTTGAGAACTAGAAAAATCAATCATGTCTGAGGGGTAGGTCACATGAGGCTCAGGCAAACATTATCAATAAAAGAATGAAACTAAATTAATAATTTAAAGTGAATAGATCCATTTAAGATATAATCTATAACATGTATGAAATTCTGCATTGTTGAATGGAGAATGAGAAAATCCAATATAAACTAAATGGTGCATGCTATTTTAGAGGTGGTGCGGAAATGTGCAAATTGAGGAGGCTGATTTAAAAAAATAAGGATTATTAGCTTTTGTTAAGAGGAATGGTGTTCAAAAAACAATACAAGAGATGTTAAATCTATATGGTACAACGTGTGTATTACGCTCAGTTTGTTAGGACGCTATCAGAAGGTGATTAATTTCAGTTATGTGCCATTTGGACAACCGTTCTCCAAATCATAATTGGTCTTGATATGAATGAGAAAAGACTATTCCCAGTGGCAGAAGTCAGTAATAAATTAGAATTGAGCAAATCTCTCTCTAGCAGCCAGTATGCTAATGTCCTGATATAGAACAATGATTAAGGGGAAAAATATTGACCACAAAATGTTACTACTGGATTTTTTAAAGTGCACTTTAAATAGTGCACCTGAGGAAATAGATATGTCATTTGTTTAAATATCTTCCAAAAGATGGCACTTATGTCATTGCCACAATTCTGCAATAACACTGACTAGATTTTTGACTTTCGGGCAAGGTTACTCCAATTTTGACCAGTGTGCGATCTGCACTTTAAGACAGATGTGGAGGCCTCGGATAGAGTACAGAAAAGGTTTACCTTGATCGACCTAATAAGCAGTGTACTGCATTAAACAATTAATCTGATAGAAGTATTTAAAATGATAACATAATTAAAACATGATATAAACTGTTCCCACTCTTAGAGGATAAGAATCAGTGGCCATGGAATGAAAATGAGCAGCAAAAGTGACCTGAAGGGAAACTTTTTAAGTGCAACAAGGGATTAGAATCTGGATTACACTGCTGCTGTGGACTGGATAGGTAGCCTCCTCAATTATATGTTTGTTTAGTAATATAAAAAGAACACATGGTTTTCAATTGCAATTATTTTGGGGTGAGGGTGGGGGAAAAAGAGGGCGGCACAGTAGTGCAGCTGGTATAGCAGCTGCCTCAGTGCCAGAGACCTAGGTTCAATCCTGACCTCGGGTGCTGACTGTGTGGAGCTTGCACGGTCTCCCTGTGACCACGCGGGTTTCCACTGGGTGCGCTGGTTTCCTCCCACATCCCAAAGGCATGTGGATTTATAGGTTAATTGGCCTCTGTAAATTGGCCCCAGTGTGTAGAGGGTGAATGTGAATTAGTGTGAACAGGTGATCGATGGTAAGCGTGGACTTGGCGTGCAAGAGGGCCTGTTTCCATGCTGTATTTCTAAACTAAACTTTAATCCCAGTTCACCTATTTCTTAATTTGCCACATGGTCAAATAATAAATAGAAAATTAGCTGAGTGTTTTGGTTCATATCATATATCTCTAGCTGGAGAGAATCCCATTCTCTCTTGAGAGAAACGCATCATTATTCCTAAAGATGTTTGTGGTAGATGTGGAGGGATTATGTACCATCCTCATGTTAAAAGTCACAAATAGTTGACATCCACCAATATCTAATTTTATATCCTTTGGTCGTCATATATTTTATATACCAATAGTTATCCGATAACCAAAGTGTAACCTCAAAAGACGTCAGGGAAGGGATGTTTTAAAACTCAAGTCTGCGCCAGAAACCTGGGTTCAATCTGGGGCAACTTCACAATCAATCTAGGTCAATTCACAACTCAGTGCATCTGAGCGTTCTTCCTTGTGAGCAAGGGCTGCAGATGGTTACGCTTGTAAATGAATTAAAATTGGTTATGATGCAGCATCAATTTATTCAACAACATTGTGCTACAATAGATATATATCAAGCTTGATGCATGATTGATCAGTATATGCAGCAGCAAACGCAGAAATAATATAAACCACAGTGACAAATGCCAACAACTGCACTAGGTCATGGAATGTGGAGTTTGTAACAAGGGTGAGTTATTTTCAATGGATTGCAGTTCTTGGCTATATTGCGGCTAATACTTAGCCGATAAAATGTCAAACTGATAAAACGTTTTTTTATCTCAAGAAGGCAGCATTTTTTAGCCAATTGGATAAGAGTACAGCACAGTTATGTGTTTTGCAAACGATCACTCTGCCCAAGTGCTGAGAACATGTATCAACTAAAAATCTTTGAATTGTATCTCAAAACCTCACTGTATTTATGATTCATTTAATATATTTTCATATATTTAGAAGGTCATGCATTTGACCATTTAATTTAAAGATGGTTTATCTCCCTGATTATTTAATTTCACGTGGGATTGATCAAATTTAGTTACAAATTCAGGAAACATTACAAAGAGAACTGTTTCCTGGATGCCAGAACTAATTGGAGAATATAATGCCTGAAGAACGAGTACTCTCACTAATCCCTTAAAAGGCACCAGTTGACATATCTTGATTTATTGTTACTATGAATGCTCTCCAATTGCTTCAGTGTTGTGCTAATTAACTTGGTCAGTTGATTTATTATTTTTCCCTGCAATACTTTTTGGTTTAGGGGTGGAGTGGGTGTGGGGGGCAATATCTTTTCCATAAGCATCGAACTAGAAACCTTTGAAAGCTGACTACCAAAAAAGGTAATATGCGAAGGAGAGTGTGTGAGTGAAGCAGCTGGATAAGTTACCTTTGGATTGGTTTTCAGGCGTTTTAGTGACTGATCTGATATTGGTCTAATATCCTCTAGCTACTCTGCCAACAAATCTATTTTTAAATAATCAAAATTGGGGTTGTTTGCTGATTGTTTCCGACATCTTTCTTTATTAAAATAACCAATGACAATCTAAAGCAAAACACTTGCAATGTTTGACCTTTTGTGACATGATTGTTATTTATCAATCTAATTGCCAAGAATTGACGATCTCTGATAGAGAGACTCTGGCTATTATCCCTGTATTTGTTCTTTAACAGTACATATATGGATCATGAACGAAAAGAGATAGGAACATTATTTGGACTAAACTGATCATTTTCCTCAACTCTATCTTTCATATTAAAAAGCATGATGTGGTCAGCCATTTCAGTACTCTAACGGCAGGGGCCACAAAGATCTTCTTAGCTACTAGTCTCCAATTTAATCTGTTCACAGAAATAATGAGTAGTGGATACATTTTGGTCAGGACATAAAGGCACACACCTGCTCAATAAGTATCACTTTCGGCTCTCAGTCAAAAAATGATGTGTTTGTCAACTCTAGTGAGTTGAGCACAAAAATCTAGGCTGACTTTCCAGTGCAGCGTAAAAGAAATACTGCAGTTGCTGGAAATCAGAAATAACAATAGAAAATTCTGGAAACACCCAAAGAGAAACTATCAACATTTCTGGACTGGGACCCTTCGTCTGAACTGAGAAAGGACGAAAACAAGTTAGTTTTGGTAGCAGAGATGAGGGGGGGGGGAGACAAAAGTAAAAGCTTGAGATTGGGTGACTTAGCGTGGTAGTTAAAATAAAATGAAGTTTCCATGTGTAACATGTTGCTAATAGTCAGGTGTGGGACATGACGAGCTGGCTAAAAGATAAGGAAAAATCGAAGTCAAAATGATGGCAAGCAGACATGGCCAATTCTGAAACAAATAGAAAGAATGAAATATCGAAAGTTGGAGAATTTGATTATTGAGTTCTACTGCTGCAATGCACTCATTCAGAAGATAAAGCGTTGCACTTTGAGCTTGTGTCAGGCCTCATTGTAACAATGCAGGTTGCCACAGATAGAGAGGTCAAAGTGGCAGGTAATGGGAAACTTGGAGGCTTTCCTGCAAAATGAACGCAGGTGCTCTGCAAAATGATTACCAAGAGTGAGTGTGGCTTCTTCACTGTAGAGAAGGTTACATTGTGAACACCAAATACAATGCACTGGACTGGAAGAGGTGCAACTAAATCATTGTTTCACTTGGAAAGACTTTATTCTATCACAGTGGTGAATATGTGTTCCACTGTCTGGTATATCCTCTTTCATTTGAAATTGTTAATACAACTTTGCCTACAGTCTAAGATTCCCATACAATTGATAAAATCCTGTTCAGTGAGTGATACTGATTGGAAAGATATTTGACAACATTAAAGAGGCTACTGTCTGATTGATGTACCATGGATAGAATGAAATTGTTTCAAATATTTAATTTCATTTTAAGTGAGTATTAACTGGATGTGTGAAAGTACCAAATTTGTATTTTAGATCTAGCTAATTAAACTTCTCTTTCTATACTTCCATAGCTCCTAAGGAAGAGACATATAGGAAATGACATAGTTACAATTGTCTTTCAAGAACCTGGAGCACTTCCTTTTACTCCCAGAAATATCCGATCCCACTTCCAACATGTGTTTGTCATTGTCAGAGTTCATAATCCATGTACAGAAAATGTCTGCTACAGGTAAGTGGTTAGCAGTAACTTTTACTTATATTACTGATGTGTTTTAAGTTTTGCTTTCACCACCTGTGATGATTCCCAATTAAATTTACATACTGTATATATATTATTCTTGCAGTTTCATGTATGTATTAATCTATGAGTGCTGCTTTATGATTATCAAACACTTTAGGAAATTAATAGCCTGAAGAAGGGTTTCGGCCCGTAACGTTGCTTATTTCCTTCGCTCCATAGATGCTGCTGCACCCGCTGAGTTTCTCCAGCACTTTTGTCTATCTGAGGAAATTAATAGCTGCCTTGCTTTCTGGCCAGTGCAAAACATTTGAATCACATGATACTGTTTTCTCTTGAAGTTAAGGGCAAGATAAATTTCTCTCCATCCATCAACACTACTGTTTTATTGCTTTATGGGTTGCAGTTTATTTTGCCTAGTGTGACAATATTACCGTTACAGATTTTCTGATACAGATTTTACAAAACACACTGTCCCGGGCACTGATAATTTGAAGGCTTGAATGTAATTTGGAATTGGAAACTCTTGAACAAGAGATGGCCAATCTAGGAAAGACATAGGGAAGATAGTTCCACTTGAAATATCACGTAAGGATCCATGAATTTTAGAAAGAAGAAGTATCTTTGTACAGAGTGGTAAGAATATGAAACTCACATTAAATATTTGTGATGAGTAACAGAAAGGCATTGATGGGAAGTTAAATAAACATGGGGGGAGAGAATTAGGGCGGTGTGTTGATAGGGTGATTTGAAGCAAAAGTGGAAGAAGGCTTATGTGGTATGTAGGGATAGTACAGTAGTGCAGTAAATAGAGTTGGTACCTCCAAGCTCCAGTGATCTGGGGCTGATCCTGACTTCTGGTGCAATATGTGCAGTTTGTACATTCTTCCTTTGTGTAGGTTTCATCCAGGAACCTGCGGTTTCATCCCAGATTCCATAACCATGAAGGTTGATAGCTTAATTGACCACTGTTAATTGCTTGTAATGCGCAGATGAGACGCAGAACATGGGTGTAATTAAAGGGAGTGTAATGTGTAATTAAGAAAATTAGTGGGAGAATGAGATTGCTTTGTGAGTCAACATTGACTGGATGGGCTAGAATGGCCTCCTATGTCACATAGATTTTCTGGGTCAGGTTGCCTGTTCTTGTGCTATAATTCTAGTGATTATGTGATTGGGTATCTAGCAACTTGCAGCTTGAGGCTGTAGCTTGTCATTATTTTCTGTTAACAAAGGCTGTTTTGGAGTCCACTGTCACCATTTGAGCAGTGAGAGGGAAATCACAGAAAAAAAAATAATCAGAATGACATGACATCGAATGTAAGAGGATGATTACCTACTTCCAATAATTGCAGAGTTATTCAAAGATTGAATTAATTTATCAAACAGATTTTAATGTAAAACAAATATGACTAAATTGAACCAGAAGTGCTTAGGATCCACTAGACAGAATCTAGAATGGAATGAAGACACAAGGTACTGCAGATACTGGAATGTTGTGTAGAACACTAAGTGCTGGAGTAACTCAGTGGGTCAGGCAGCATCTCTGGCCTGAGGAAGGGTCCCAACCCTAAAATGTTGCCTGTCCACCATAAAGTTCCTCCAGCACTGTATGTTCTATGTTAGGATAAAATGGATGTGCTTAAGTTGAATGGGCTGTGTCTAAACTGATTGGCACCACTGTCCTTTGAGGATAAATAGAGGACAAGAACATCAGAAACAGTAACTATGAAATTATTGAACTCAATGATTTAGCAAGTGAGAGCTATGTAATTTCAACCTTAAACAACAAAGGAGATGGACCAGTGCTGTAGACATTGGGTGTTAAGGGAAATGTATACTGTGTTGGATGATAACCCTTTCAAACAGATATGCAAACCAGAAATATGAATAAAGCAAATACAATGCAAGAAATTTGCCCTACTCCAGGAAGAGATAAATCTGTGCCAACAAAAATAATGATTTCTAATGGAGTGAATCAGTGCTCGAAGATAGTAACAGTGTCCAAGGTTCCTGCGGATGCCTCTAATTTAAACTAATGATCTGGATTTGAAAGTCACAAGTGAGCATAAACTCATTATGGCATATTGAAGCATCCAGGATCTTTTGGGACCTAATAATAATCCTGAGTTGATAAAACTATTGTAAACTATATTTTATACGAGGTATTGTGAGGTCTTTTAAGCTGTAAGAAAATGTTGCAAGGCATGCTTAACTAGTTTGGGACCTGGGAAAAGGTGCAATAAATATAGAATGAATTGTGCCTAGATGTGAATAAACATAATATCTGCCAAGTCAGTGGTAGTTAAAGAATATATTTATTGATATAGTGCACCCAATGCGGAGATGCATTTAGAGGGCAATCGGTTGGGTAGTAACATCGTGATAACTAGACTGCAATCTTGATGTTTGATCCATAGTCCCTCTTGTGAGTTGTTGGTCAATTTTTCTGAGAATGTAAAGCCAATTATGCCAATAATTTGGTCATCAGAAATATTGCAGATGATGAATCATTAAGCTGATTCATATCATAAGGGACAAGATGAACTGCAAGAGTGCTAAAAGGCAAGGTCGGTCTAATTGCCATTTCTTTTTCAACAAAAATGATTAATAACTGGGATGATCTTTTCTAAGGTCTTCTAATTAAATTCAATAATACTTTTAGAGATAGACAAGAGAATGTCAAATATCTTCCATCCTGAATTTAACTGCTGATTGCGATTGAACTTATTCGGGGTGTTTTCTTGTGTGTGTTGTATTGTAAGCCTGATTATAATTTCAAAATTACATTATAGGTGGGAAAGGGGCAGCTGAGTGCTAACCTTTCCTATAGGTTTTTGCGAAAATGGCGACCTACCACAGGCACCTCAAAGGATAACATAAGCACCACAAATCTTACAAAAAATCCAGTGGAATAAGTTAACCAATGTTCTCTACAAGGCTAGCACCTCACATCATCAATGCTCTAAACTCAATTAAACTAGGTGGACAGATTTTGTTGATTCACATACCCCCCACCCCCACATATGAGCATATTTAAAAAAAAATATGCTGTGGTCCAGAGCCTGCAGGTGCATGTGGTTAGGTAAATAGAACGTTTGCTCAATGATAAAATTAAAACCTGATCTGATGTTAGCCCACCTGAATCCCACCCTGAGCCCGAGGATGTACTTTTATTTTAAGCTGACCTGACCTTCCGATTCCTACACATTGTTAGATCTTGTTAGACTTGGATCAGGTTGCCAAACCATAGAACAATTGATGTAACTTTTTAATGTAACAGTGACTTACTTCAGCCTTATTTAAAAAAAATACTTTTACAAATTAGCAAATCATTAAGTTTGCTTTTCCCTGTGCAATGTAGAAATTGCTTGACCTTTCCTACACAGAATTTTACATAATGTTGATTGATTTTTCCACAGTTGTAAATTCTAATATATAAACTATTTACTTGCTAAGAGAATTTAATAAAGTATCAGTTTGAGATTTAAAAAAAGCTTGACTCTGAATGGTGATACACTTATGAAAGAAGGGTTGGTACCTGTACCTGGTGGTGTGACATAACCTTTGATTTGGGGTCCAGTTATCCTTCCTATGCACACTATCCTTTTAAAAAGGTCACAATGGGCAGAAGCAGATTGACCAGTAAAAGTGGGCAGGCATGAAGACTAGATTTTGATACCAATTATCACAGGTAGGGATTACAGATTTGGATAATCACACCAATACGAGGAAGTAAAAGTGTGATTGAAACTGAAACCAGTAAAAGGAAGTAGATTATAACAAATTAGTTGACAAATGTACCAGCAACTAATCTCACAAGATGATGTAATTATCGCAATTGTAATAGGAAATCCAGTTTTTAATTGACATATGCACCAATAACAGAACAATGAAACTGTTGCCTGCTCCAGTTTTATAAGCCCATTAATGCAATACACTACAATAAATAAACAATAATCAATAAGATAATTAATAATACCAGGTAACAAGGTTACAAAAAGTGAAGTATGTAATGCACCAAACCAAAGTCCATTGTACATAATTGCGGAGGTAAGGTTGTGGTTCAGGGTGTGCAGTGTGGTTCAAGAGTCTGTTAATTTCTGGGAAGAAGCTATTCTTGAACTTCGGGTCACAGTTGTCAGGCTCCTGTATCTTCCCAATGGTAGTAGCGAGATGGGAGCATAGCCAATGTGGTGTGGGCCTTTGATATTAGCTGCCATTTTGTGGCAGAGCTTCGATGTTTGTGAAGACTATGTATGTGATAGATCAGTCAATGTCCACCATTTTCTGCAGCCCCCATTCCTGGACGTTTGAATTACCAAACCAGGCCCCCTGTAGAAGTTCAATAATCGGCTAGAGTATTACAGATCGTGAAATCGACTGGAACTGAGAGTTAGCACTAAGTGGACAAAATAATCACCAATGATTGTGTTTTTGGTACATTTTTAAATTAAAATTATGATATTTTACTACCATTGCACATATAGCACAGGTAAAAGAAAAGTTTTTACCACTTAAGTGAGGAACAGTGAAAGAAAATGAAGCTGAAGAAATTATTTATTTCCAGCTGGTTTGAGGGAAAGGATATATATCCCAGTTAAAAGAATGGGCTAAATAGTTGCATTAAAACATGGATTAAAATCTACAGCAGTTCAATAAAGATGTAATAAGAAAACTTGGAGTTTGGGCAATGAAAGTGATAATCAAATTAAAAGAACAAATATATACATTATATGCATCCATGAACATTTTTGCAGAAACGTTTTAGCTATATATAAAAGAGAGAGTTTAAAAGTAATCTAATCCTTTCGGAATATATTCACCAGAAAACTGGTAACGGGAAAATGCCAGCTTCCACAGGCAGATCCAAATCTAATTACATTTGCTTGGAATTAGTACAGATTCAGTATTGCAGAATAAATAATTTACAAATTGTTCATTAGCAACTGAAACTTGGATTTATGTAGACATGGTCCCTTGGCAGTTGTTTGTATTCTTTCTGATCACTATTTCCCTTGATAAAGTCAAATGTACATCCTGTATTTTGAAATTGGGATTACAAACTGATGCATTGTCTGTTTAAACACATACAGTGTGGCTGTCTCCAGGTCTAAAGATGTACCACCATTTGGCCCACCCATTCCCAAAGGAGTCACGTTTCCCAAATCTGCAGTGTTCAGGGACTTCCTACTTGCCAAAGTTATCAATGCAGAAAATGCAGCGCACAAATCTGAGAAGTTCCGGGCAATGGCCACCAGAACAAGGCAGGAGTATTTGAAGGATTTGGCAGAAAACTTTGTAACTACAACTACAGTTGATTCTTCTGTGAAATTCAGCTTCATTACACTTGGGGCAAAGAAGAAGGAGAAGACAAAACCCCGGAAGGATGCACAGCTGTACAGCTTTGGAGCCATGGTGTGGAATGTTATTGCTCGGGACTTTGGCCAGTCTAGTGATATTGAATGTCTTCTTGGAATCTCCAATGAATTCATTGTGCTTGTAGAACAAGACTCCAAAAACGTAGTGTTTAATTGCTCGTGCAGGGATGTCATTGGCTGGACCTCTGGATTAATGACTATAAAGATCTTTTATGAAAGAGGAGAATGCATTCTGCTGTCTGCTATGGAAAATTGTGCAGATGACATCAGGGAAATAGTACAGAGACTTGAGGTAAGATTAATGTTTTCAATTCTACTGCTAACTTTAATATGGTTTACTCTTGTGTGATGAATTTGTATCCATATTCTGAGTTGGGTTTGTGCCTTCTAACCCAGTAAGTGCTAAGATAAAATTAATTGTAAGTGTAAAATGTTGAGGCAGTTTGCAAAGATGAATTCAGTTTCGAAAACTGTTCATCAAACAATTTTTTTGGGACCAATTTTAGCTTCACATTTTCTCACTGTAATAAATACACTTTATCTGAAGAGGCAGTTTATGCTCAATAGATTTGGGGTTTAAAAAAAACCATGCTATCTTGAATCTTGTAAATATTACCAAACTTTATGTTAATTACAATCAGCCAACAACTGCAGACGCTAATAGCGCTCACTGTTTAATTCCACAGTCTTCTATTTCCTGCTCCCTCAACTGTTGTTACAATACATTAGGTCCTTTAATTTTTACAAACATTATTTTAGAGATGAAAACAAAATTGTCCAATATAACAGTGCACCAAAGGTTTAGCTAAATGCTTTTCTAAAATGCTTTTGAACTGTATCTTCTTCTTCTTCTTCTTCTTTCGTGTGGCATGCACAGCCTAAAGTTGTTGGACAACTTGTTCTATTTGATCTTCCGTTTGCGCACGTCAAGTTGATTGCATTAGTCGAAACAGGGTGGCCCACGTGAAGTTTGCAATCTTCCACCCCTTTGAACTGTATCGAGATTGTGGGAGTGAATCTTTTCGTACCGCCTTAATCATTTTGTTGTATAGCTGTATCACACTCTTGCTTTTGCCTCAGTCTCTTAATTTTTCATATTCCAATCAATCTCCAGCTTTTCCAATCAATTTAAGAAGAGCTGAGCAAAAATTGAAAGGCAGGTTTGAAAAAATATTCGAGTCTTCAGAATGGGGAATTTCTATTAGTTCTTTCCACTTCCAAACAAAAATGTGGTTGGATTATTCAGCATATGATCAACCTGTGTCAATAATTCCTGAACCATGGTAACATATATGCTTAACCATGCACACTACAGATTGATGCAAGCATGTTTTCTGTGAAGGACCGAAAATTACCATGACATGGCCATAGCATGGGTCGTTATTGCTATTGGCACATAAACACTCTGGCTTCCCACATAATTTTTCCATAACAAAATATACAGGTTGCAAGGAAATTTCTATAGGCATTTTATGATAATAGCTGTTAAATCCGACTATACCCATCTGACGGGTTAAACATTACACTAATTGACAAGGGATGGCCAAAGGACATAACTGCAGCAAATGTTCTTTTGGTAATATGTTTAAAGGTGTCAAAACAAATAATAACATTGGGATTTAAAACACATTTGATTGCATTCCGTTATCAAACATAATCAATGTTCGCTCTGAAGACCATGAAGCACAATACAGTCAGTGTGTGCGTGAATCAGTGCGGGGTGGATAGAGGGCGGGGGGGGGGGGGGGGGGGGGCTTTGAGAAGGCAATCGGTGCGGAATGGATGGATTGAGGCAGGTGAATTAGTACGTGTTGGTTAGAGTATGTAAAATTGTGAGGGGAGAGCACGGGGGATGTCAGTGGTTTTGAATGGGGGGCTCAGTACGGGATGGATCAGTACAGGATGAATGGGGGTAGACAAAAATGCTGGAGAAATTCAGCGGGTGAGGCGGCATCTATGGAGCTAAGGAAATAGGCAACGTTTCGGGTCGAGACCCTTCCTCAGACTGTTCCCCCCATTCTTCTTGAATGGGGGGGATCAGTACAGGATGAATGGGGGGGGGGTCATGACCGTGTGGATCGGAGGGTCTGTGAAGCATGAATGGGGGATCACTACAGGATGAATGAGGGGATCAGTATAGGATGAATGGGGGATCAACACGGGATGAATGAGGGGATCAGTACAGGATGCATGAGGGGATCAGTACAGGATGCATGGGGGATCAGTAAAAGATGAATAGGGAGATCGCTACAGGATGGAGTGGGGATTGGTGCAGGGTAAATGGAGGGTGGGTCAGTACGAGATGAATGGGAGGATCAGTGCAGTATGAATGGGGGGAGAAGTTTAGGATGGATGGGAAGGAGGGTCAGTACAGGATGAATTGGGGGCCCAGTGTAGGACGGATGGGGGATGGGGAAGTGGTGGCAGGAGAATCAATGCAAGGTGGGTAGGGTGATGAATAGATTGGGGGGGGTAGATTGGGAGGGGAGCACAGGGGATGTCAGTGAGGACTGAATAGAGGAGGGAATGGGGATCAGTGCGGGATGGAGAGGAGGGGTCCTAGGATAAGAGGGGTGATGGGCGGCGTACAAGAGAGAGAGAGAGAGAGAGAGGGGGGGGGAAGGGGCAAAGGAAGTGGGGAGGAAGGAAGGTCAGCGCTCCTTGGACCACATCGCCCACTGCCTTGGCCATCCCAGTCCAACGCCAAAGTGCCATCGCCAAAGGGGGAGGTGGTTGGGATCTCCTCGCCACGGTGCAGCTCAAAGATCCTATAGCTATAGGATCTTTGGTGCAGCTGCTTCAGCGGCGGCAGCGGCTCCACCGCCTCCTCCTCCCACACCCCGCCCGGCAGAAGGAGACCTCCCTCTCCCTCCTTCCCTCCTCCCGGCCTCGGCGTGCGAGAGCGGTTGTTTTGAAAGCGCCATTAGCGGGTTTGCAGGCAGCGGCCGTTATCAGGGCGATAGCGGCCGCTGCCTGCAAATCAAAAGATACTGCAGCAAATCCACCAACAGCGCTTTCAAAACAACCCCTCTCGCACGCTGAGGCCGGGAGGAGGGAGGGAGGCCTCCTTCCGCCTGGCGAGGTGTGGGAGGAGGAGGCGGTGAAGCCGCTGCCTCTGTTGCCGCTGTGTGGCCCGTCATTCGCTCCGACTCTTCGTCACCCAGCACCTAGTATCTTTGCCCCGCAATACAGCCGCCGCCGACACGAAACGTCATGTTCCTATTCGCCATAGATGCCGCCTGACCCGCTGATTTACTCCAGTTTTTTGTGTTTTTCGGTATAAACCAGTATTTGCATACCAAGCCGGGCAAAATGACTCGGCGTTTAGGTTGCTAAACTTTGAGTGGTCGTTGGCACGCGGGCAACCGCTAATTTCGAGCCCTGGCGCATGGTTACAGACGTTGACGCACGGTGATGCAGAATAAATTAGCATAGGCAATGTTCGTGCGTCACCGTGCGTAACCATGCTTCACCACACGCTTCATGTACTCTGTCAGTACGTCAGTGTACGCCATCAGTACCTCAGCGTGCGCAAGAGATACGTCACGCAGGAGGTGCGCGAGGATTATGAGCCTCACAAAATGCTGGGGCGTCGCACGTCACTGCATACGCCACCCCGCCTCACCTCGCGCCATGCCAATTTTTAGGATGTCGCGCAAATGACGCCCAAGTGGGACAAGCCCTTTACTTTTCAAGGACTGAGGCGTTTTCCACTGAATGTTGATTGTTTAGAGGTGGCGCAAAGTAAAGAGATTAAAGTGTTCTCCTGGTGTGTTTCTGAAACTACACGCCTAATCATTCATTTTGTGGTTCTTTCATTTTCAGGTTTGGTGCTTGCAATTAACACTTATGATGCACTTTTCTTGTGGAACTGTCACAGCTTAATACATGAAATGTTGTACAACAACAGCTTGCATTTATATAAATGTCTTCAAATTAAACAGCATACCAAAGGCATTTCACAGATGGATATAGGGAATGCAAGGATCAAATGAGTCAAAAATGGAGAGGCTAAGGGAAGTAATTAAAAGCTTCCCTAGAGTAAAATGCATAGACGTTCATGTTTATTAAAGTCAGTCAGAATGTTAAGGAAGGGAACTCCAGAAAAAATGGAATTGAGGAATACTGTTGATGGTGGGAGAGAAGGAAATGGAAGCGAAGCTGGAATAAATCATAATCAGCTGAATAAATCATACTAGGTAGGAACAGCAAAGATCTGTATAAAGAGAGCTGAAAAATCGGTGTGGATAATTTCAGAATCAAGAACATTTAACTTAGATTTATGTGGATGGAGAGCCATTTAAATGCTGAGAAAAGGCACAGTGTACTGAATCCAGACTGGTCCAGGAACGCTGAGGCCCTGTACAAGAAGGGACGGAGCCGGCTGTACTTTTTGAGAAGCCTCTGCTCCTTCAACATCTGAAGTAAGATGCTGCAGATGTTCTGTGGTAGCCAGTGCCATCTTCTTCGCTGTCGTGTGCAGGAATTAGCGACGTTTTCAGGTCGAGACCTTCTTCTGAAGAAGGGTCTCGACCCGGAACGTTACCAATTCCTTCTCTCTATAGATGCTGCCTCACCCGCTAAGTTTCTCCAGCATTTTGTGTCTAAACTCAGGAAGGCTGGTTCTGTCCTGGGGGCGGAATTGCATTCATGGGAGGCAGTCTTTGAGGGGAGAATGCTGCTCAAACTGCGGAGCATCTTGGACAATACGGCTAACCCCCTCCATGACACACTCATCAACCTGAGGAGCACATTCAGCAACAGACTGGTTCCACCAAGATGCAGTACAGAACGCCACTGGAGATCCTTCTTCCCTGTGGCTATCAAACTGTACAACTCCTCCCCCTTCTGTCATGGGGTAGACTGACTCACCCCCTCCCCCCCAAAATCTTTGCACATCCCCCACTCCTTTCCACTCGTCACTTTAATTTATGTTTCATTTATCTTGTGTTTTATGAGTGTTGGCAGATCAATTTCCCTCCTGGGATAAATAAAGTTCTATCGTAACGAATGCAATGCAGATCAGCAAAGTTTTTAGGAGTCTCAATCAATGAGGGTGAAGGAAGGGAAGATCCTGAGGATAGGATCAGAATAATCAAATCTAGGGGGAGCAAATACTGGAAAAGATGTGAGTTTGATGCGCACATTTTCATTCTCCAGTTATTCAAAAAAATAGAATTTGTGCTAAAATAACTAATTATTCAGTCATTTGAATTGTGATACGAATATGCGCAATGTGCATGAAAGTCGAGTGCTAAAAAGGTTGTCCGATTATATGAGGGAAACATTATGTAAAGTGTAATGGTTGAAGAAGGATCCTTCTTTATACTTGTTGCACAAGCTGGAAAACATTATATGCAGAATATGTAGTTAAATATGCTGAAATATGACAAAGTTGCCCTAGTAGTAAGCTTCCATGTAACCTCAGGGCTCCAGCTTGGGAATCTCTTTCATAAAATATTTTAAGAATGTTTAAACTTTAATTCTGATTCCATAAGTGAGGAAGTAGGCAATTTATTTGAACTATTTTTGAATGGTTTGAGTGTTCTAAATGGAAAATGTGTTTTTGGGTGCAGTGACCTGGCCATGATCCATGAAACCCACAAGGCTGAATGAATGATCTATCTAGCCCAATGCTGAAGTTTATTTTTTTTGGTAATCTGGTACTTGTTTTTGTCTGATATTTGTATATTTCTAACAAAGTTTTGTGTGTTATGACTTAATTTGACTTTTTTCTCCTCTAATCTCCGTTAGCTGGAGTTAAAAATGTTGCAGTTGGTAACTCGTTCAGTTCTTGAGCACCTGCCAGTGAATTGATCCTGGATCCTTGCAGCCTTCCTTTGAATTTAGAAGTTGTATATGAGCAATTGGAAATATTCAATTTAGGCGAGAAGATGTATTGGTGTAAGGAAGATGGAATAACTTGAACTTGGATAACAGCCAAAGACCATTTCAAGCATTTCTGTGGTCCAAAGCTTAGGCGAAAGGGATGATCAGCATGATGGACTCTAATTTAAGATGGTTTACTTGAGGAAATGAGATAAAATACATGAACGAAGCTCTTCAGAGAAAGTAGCTGGGATGTGATTGTTCATTTGCTCATACTTTTTCAGAAGCTTCTGTCAGATGGGGTAGGAAGATGATTGGAGCAGAGCACTTCCAATTTAATTAAAAAGGAACATAAACTTATTGTATAGATAATTTTTTTAATAGATGATTTCAGGTCAAGACCCTTCTTCAGAAGAAGAAAATCTGAAGAAAGGTCTTGACCTGAATGTCACCCGTTCCTTTTCTCCAGAGATGCTACCTCTCCCACTTTGGTACTCCAGCTTTTTGTGTCTATCTTTGGTTTAAACCAGTCCTTCCAATACATAATTTATTTAATAGTTTGAGCTCCCTCTATTCCTATCCAGTGTCAATAATCCTTTTCCATTGACGTGAAACTCACTCTCTACAAATTTATTGAGTATTTTTAACAATTTTCGTGTTTACAGTTTAGATTTACTGCATCTACAGTTTAAAAAAAAAGTTTTACTATTCAACAACCAAATGATGAAATCAAACATATTTGAATTTAATTGTAAATTGCTCCTTTAAATAATCGCAAAATATGTAAAGTCCTATTATACTTTTCAGGCTGTAGTTACAGAAAAAAATCATTGCGTTCTGGTCCAATAGTTTATCTTACAATCGAAGAAATATTTTCAGTTTTCTCCAGACACACAAAAATAAAATGACTACCTCTTCCTAAATAATTTGAGAAGTTAAATATAATTCATGAAATATTTTAGCTAACACAAATGCATCAAAGTGGTAACTGGTATTGGTGATTTAAAGCCTGTTCCTGACCACTTGAGAGTGATGTGTTGAAGGTGTCAAGCGCAGGTAGTTTGTTCAGGTAGTTGATGCAGGAAGATTGTTCCCGATGTTGGGGAAGTCCAGGACAAGGGGTCACAGTTTAAGGATAAGGGGAAAGTCTTTTAGGACCGAGATGAGAAAATCGTTTTTCACACAGAGAGTGGTGAATCTGTGGAATTCTCTGCCACAGAAGGTAGTTGAGGCCAATTCGTTGGCCATATTTAAGAGGGAGTTGGATGTGGCCCTTGTGGCTGAAGGGATCAAGGGGTATGGAGAGAAGGCAGGTACAGGATACTGAGTTGGATGATCAGCCATGATCGTATTGAATGGCGGTGCAGGCTCGAAGGGCCAAATGGCCTGCTCCTGCACCTAATTTCTATGTTTCTATGTTTCTATTTTCAGGGAAAGCAATACTCCGAATTGGGGTCGGGCTGGGCAGTCCTTTGCGTTAGTTCTG
The DNA here is from genome assembly GCA_035221665.1 of Okamejei kenojei. Classification (NCBI taxonomy): domain Eukaryota; kingdom Metazoa; phylum Chordata; class Chondrichthyes; order Rajiformes; family Rajidae; genus Okamejei; species Okamejei kenojei. The sequence goes on along the minus strand of CM069135.1, from coordinate 27,289,977 downwards.
CCATTCACAACCCTAACTCCACATATCCATCTCTGCTTATACTCCTAATGCCTTTTCATTTACAAAAAATTCTGAACTCAAGACTAGCAATTAAAATTAACGACATCAATTCTAGCAGAAATTCCAAGCTACCTTCGATTTTCCAGCATCTGCAGTTCCTTCTTGAACATACTACAGCTCTTTCCTTGTTGATGTTTGAAAGTTCTGGTATAAATGTTTACTTTGGTCCCCTCAGTCCAAGCCTCCACGACTAGTGGAAATAGTTTGGTTACACATGGAAATGCAGTGATGATTTACCAAAAATAAACACAAAGGATGGGAGTAATTCAGCAGGTCAGGCAATATCTCTGGATAGGTGATAATTTGGTTCAGGACCTTTCTTCAGACTGTTTATGGTGGAGAGGAGAAAGCTGGAAGGGAGCTGGGACAAGGACATATTCTGGCAAGTGGTTAGTGGTACAGGTGAGGGGGGGGGGGGGGGTTGATTGGCAGATGGTTGAACAAAGGCGAGACATGAAAAGAAAAAAGCTTGAGATAAGGCTGGAAGAGGCATGAAATGTGAAGCAAAGGGACGGAATATGTGTGGAAAGGGACAGGGAGAGGGGGAAGGGGTACTGTGGTACTACAGAAGTGCACAATCTCACTTTCCCACATTAAACTCTGCTGATTTTTATGTGCTCTCATTCAGATTCTATTGCAGTCCAACAGGCTTTATAGTTTATGTCCTCCCACCTTTTTTATATTGGCCATCAATCAAATGTTATTTACCATTGTTGTCCACTTTAATATCATTTTCACTTCCTGGCTTATCTTTCTGCATTTTGCATCTTCATACTTTTTCATACTATTTCTGTTTTGTCTGGCACTGCCTATTGTAATCCAGTGAGTTTTGCCTTTATTTGAACTCGTTCCCCCTTGTGAGATTTCAATATCTGCCAGGATTATTTTCAACCCATTGAAATTGGCCTACCTCCAATGAAGATTTTCCATCGAGTGTTCTGCAGATTATCTAAAATTTTCCCCAATTAATTCCCATACCCATTTCCGATAATCCTACTTCCCCATTGAACAGTCCCCATTGAACAGAAAATGTCACTCCTATGTAGCTCTATACTGCTCTGTAATTTCTGTGCAAATGTATTCCTCTGCATCCTTCCCACCAATTGGTGACAAACAGAAAACACTCAGTCGGGTTCTTAATGGAAAATTTTCAAATTGTTCAGTCACTCTTTCTTTAATTATAAGCTCCAGTAATTTCTTGACAACAGATGTAAGCTAATTGATCTATAATTCACTGGTTCCTCTTTCTGAAATAGCAAAATGACATGCACAATTTTCTACGTCTGAAGGAACAGTTCCAGAATTGACAAAACAGTTCAAATTTATAGATCTGAATTTATGCAAGGGTATCTACAGTGTTCTCAGATGTTTCTTTAAAAGACTGAGGTAAAAATAATCCTTTCGTGGTGATTTGTCACTCTTCAATGCATTCATTTTATTCTTCACAGTGATTTTGTTACCCTAATTTTGGTAACAGTTAGCTCCAGGACATTTTTTCAGAAAAATCATTTGCTCAGCAAATTCCTTTCATTTCTGACATAGATGAAGATCAGATAGAGATCACATTATCTATCTATCTCTCTCTCTCTCTCTCTCTCTCTCTCTCTCTCTCTCTCTCTCTCTCTCTCTCTATCTCTCTCTCTCTCTCTCTCTCTATCTCTATCTCTATCTCTATCTCTATCTCTATCTCTATCTCTATCTCTATCTCTATCTCTATCTCTATCTCTATCTCTATCTCTATCTCTATCTCTATCTCTATCTCTATCTCTCTCTATCTCTATCTCTATCTCTATCTCTATCTCTATCTCTATCTCTATCTCTATCTCTATCTCTATCTCTATCTCTATCTCTATCTCTATCTCTATCTCTATCTCTATCTCTATCTCTATCTCTATCTCTATCTCTCTCTCTCTCTATCTCTATCTCTATCTCTCTAACTCTCTCTCTCTATCTCTCTCTCTCTCTCTCTCTCTCATATAGAGATTTATCCCATGGACTCCGAAATCGTCTAACCTGAAACATTCCTGCGATATTTCTGAAAAGTCTCGGAAGCGCCTTCGGAAGCCGTCGGGATCTGCAGAACAGAGCCCATTTGCTCGTTCTTTCTGCGTCTTTTGAAGAATGGTGGGGGGTCATGGTGGTGGCATCACTCCTGGAAAACAGTGCCCAGCTGGCAGTGCGTTGAAAATTCTGCGCATCTTGCCATGAGTAACATCAGCAGCTGGGCAGCAGTGGCATGAGATGGCACTGTGAGTCATGCAGCAGTTTGATCTTAGTGGGACCATGTGAAGGTTCCAATCTCCCACCCCTGTCCCATTGTGATGTCATATATGTAAATGAGATCCATTGTGATTGTATATGTGAGGTGGCACTGTGACTCATGAAGCAGTTTGATTTTTTTTTAAATTATGTTTTGTGGACAATTTTATTCAAAATCTGGGGAAATAATCGACTGAATTTAGAGAGGAATGAATTTATGAAATAAGTTAAATCCCTTTTTTGCATCTGGTTTTCGAGGAGATACGTTTCAAAGGCAAAATGACATACACCCACACACACGCACACACAGAGTTTTAAAAGTATATAGATATGATAGATAGATATGTTATATTTGAAGTTATTGATATTTAAAGGTTTAAAAAAGGCAACTTTGAGAATAATAACTGACTGTGAGAGTGAGACTTTTCTAGCAGCTTCCAGTAATGATGTCACAAGTCATCTCACAGTCCTCCAATCACAATGGGATCTCATTTACATACGCTGCCATGAATATTCTACCAGCCGAAAATGACATCACAATGGGATCTCAGCTGCCACTCCCCACAGAATTTTGAGAGACAGTATTTTGGCGATGCCCCTCTTTGGCATTGGTGGCCCCATCGTTGAGCAGCAGCATCACCATTAGTAGAATCACATGGGAAGGATTTATTGACTGCACAGAGCGCCGATGCTGCTTCAAAAGTTGAGTCCAGTCATTGGCTCTGGGAAGCGCCGACTGCCCTCTCTACGTGGGAAGGATTGATTGACTCCAGGGAGTGGCGACGTGTTGCGTTGGGGGACCAGGCCTCCTGTGGGGGCTGTGGGTGAGTGGTGGATTATTGCCTTGGGGGAACGGGTGAGTGGTGGAAACGGGTTTCGTTGGGGGAAAGGGTGAGTGGTGGATTATTGCATTGGGGGACGGTGCCCAATGGGTCTCACTTGGTCTAGTAAAAAGTAAAAACCCGTATTTGAAGGTGTTCTTTCTCAGCATTAATGGGCTGGAAGGTTTGGAGTTTGTAAAATGTGTGCAGGATAGTTTTTTGCAGCAGTACATAGAGGTATCGACCAGAGAAGGGGCAGTGCTGGACCTCCTGTTAGGAAATGAGGCAGGTCAGGTGACGGAGGTATGCGTTGGTGAGCACTTCAGGACCAGTGATCACAATACCATTAGTTTCAATATAATTATGAAGAGAGTCAGAACTGGACCTAGGGTGGAGATTTTTGATTGGAGAAAGACTAACTTTGAGGGAATGCTTAAGGATTTTAAAGGAGTGAATTGGGACACTTTGTTTCATGGGAAGGATGTAGGAGAGAAATGGAGGACATTTAAAGGGGAAATTGTAAGAGTACAGAATCTTTATGTCCCTGTTAGGTTGAAAGGAAATGGTAAAAATTGGAAAGAGCCATGGTTTTCAAGGGAAATTGAACACTTGTTTCGAAAAAAGAGAGATATCTACAATAATTATAGGAGGCATTGAGTAAATGAGGTGCTAGAGGAGTATAAAGAATGTAAAAAGAATCTTAAGAAAGAAATTAGGAAGGCTAAAAGAAGATATGAGGTTGCGTTGGCAAGAAAGGTGAAAGTAAACCCAAAGGGTTTCTACAGCTATATTAATAGCAAAAGGATAACGAGGGATAAAATTGGACCATTAGAGAACCAGAATGGACTGCTATCTGCAGAGCCAAAAGAGATGGGGGAGATATTGAACAATTTATTTTCTTCGGTATTCACCAAGGAGAAGGATATTGAATTCTGTCAGTTAAGGGGAAAAAGTAGAGTAGCTATGTAAACTATGAGATTCAAAGAGGAGGAAGTACTGACACTTTTGAAAAATATAAAAGTGGATAAGTCTCCAGGTCCTGACAGGATATTCCCTAGGACATTGAGGGAAGTTAGTGTAGAAATAGCAGGAGCTATGACAGAAATATTTCAAATGTCATTAGAAACGGGAATAGTGCCGGAGGATTGGTGTACGCGCATGTTGTTCCATTGTTTAAAAAGGGTTCAAAGAATAAACCTAGCAATTATAGACCTAGTAGTTTGACGTCAGTGGTGGGAAAATTAATGGAAAGGATACTTAGAGATAATATATATAAGCATCTGGATAAACAGGGTCTGATCAGGAACAGTCAACATGGATTTGTGCCTGGAAGGTCATGTTTGACAAACCTTATTGAATTTTTTGAAGCAGTAACTAGGGAAATTGATGAGTGTAAAGCAGTGGATGTTGTCTATATGGATTTCAGTAAGGCCTTTGACAAGGTTCCCCATGGGAGGTTGGTTAAGAAGGTTCAATCTTTGGGTGTTAATGGCGGAGTAGCAAGATGGATTCAACAGTGGCTGAATGGGAGATGTCAGAGAGTAATGGTGGATGGCTGTTTGTCAGGTTGGAAGCCAGTGACCAGTGGGGTGTCTCAGGGATCTGTGTTGGGTCCACTGTTGTTTGTCATGTACATCAATGATCTGGATGATGGGGTGGAAAATTGGATAAGTAAGTATGCAGATGATACTAAGATAGGTGGTGTTGTGGATAATGAAGTAGATTTTCAAAGTTTACAGAGAGATTTGGGCCATTTGGAAAAAGTGGGCTGATGGAAAATGGCAGATGGAGTTTAATGCTGTTAAGTGTGAAGTGCTACATCTTGGCAGGACAAATCAAAATAGGACGTACATGGTAAATGGTAGGGAATTGAGGAATGCTGTGGAACAGAGGGATCTAGGAATAACTGTGCATAGTTCCCTGAAGGTGGAATCACATGTAGATGGGGTGGTAAAGAAAGCCTTTGGTGTGCTGGCCTTTATAAATCAGAGCATTGAATATAGGAGTAGGGAAGTAATGGTAAAATTGTACAAGGCATTGGTAAGACCAATTCTGGAGTATGGTGTACAATTTTGGTCGCCTATAGGAAGGATGTCAACAAAATAGAGAGAGTACAGAGGAGATTTACTAGAATGTTGCCAGGGTTCCAGCAACTCTGTTACAGAGAAAGGTTGAACAAGTTAGGTCTTTATTCTTTGGAGCGCAGAAGGTTAAGGGGGGACTTGATTGAGGTCTTTAAAATGATGAAAGGGATAGACAGAGTTGATGTGGATACGTTTTTCCCATTGAGGGTAGGGAAGATTCAAACAAGAGGGCATGACATGAGAATTAAGGGACAGAGGTTTCGGGGTAACGTGAGGGGGAACTTCTTTACTCAGAGGGTGGTGGCTGTGTGGAATGAGCTTCCATCAGAAGTGGTGGAGGCAGGATCGATTTTAACATTTAAAAGTAAAGTGGATAGGTATATGGACGAGAAGGGAATGGAGGGGTATGGTGGGAATGGAGCAGGTAGATGGGACTAGGGGAAAACAAATGGTCGGCACGGACTGGAAGGGCCGAGAGGGCCTGTTTCCGTGCTGTAATTGTTATATGGTTATATGGTTATATATTCTGCCACTTTGCAGCTGTTGCCAATGGTCCTACACACAGCTCTTGAGCATAGGCTTAAATACCTTTTAGTTTCTTTCTTATTCCATAAATTTTCCACCATCTAATACCTTTTGTTACAGTCTCTCATTGGTGATATCCTCCTTAATCACCATCTACCATTATTGTTCCCATTAATCTTACAATTTGATATATTTTGTTCCCTTTCCATCTCTATTCCCGAGCACCCTACCCCTCACATTTATTAGTCATTGTGACTATCTTCTTATCGCTTGAGATAGCTCCGGTGTAGTTCTTTCCTGAGGCAGTACCGACACCAGTGATCCATAAAGTGGTATCTATTTCCCACACCACTCCTCCGGGGATGTGTCAACTTTGCTTTCCAGTTTATCCATATACCTGTCTGTAAACTGCGAGGGTAATTATCCAGAGTTTATAATTGTTGACATGCAAGTTTTTAAGTTGGCCCTAAAGCAGAAATTCCTGCCTGTTGCATTAAGGATTGGTTTACATGAAATTGAGCACAGGTTAATGGATAGAAAACAGAGAGCAGAACAAATGCGCCAATTTCAGCTAGAGTGATTGTAATCTGTGGAATGCTGCATTGATCGGTGCTAGGCTTCATCTGTTCACAATCTACATCAATGAGTTGGATCAGAATTTACTGGCCATGGCGTTCTGGTTGTAAGAAAGATGTAGAGCAACTTCAGAGGGATATAGAGAGTGCACGTGAATGAGCAAGGACATGACACTGGAATACAGTGTGGAAAAAATGTAAGCTCATCCTCTTTAGAAGTATTTTATGTCCGCACATTATTTCACATACAACTTTTGTAATCCTGTCATGCCATCACCCTTTTTGAAAAGCTTTGTACGGGCCTGTATTTAGTGAAGTAGTTATTAAATTGTGAAAAAATGAATATGTGGTAGAGTTAAGAAGGACATGTGTATCCTTGTCTACAGTTTGCTGAAGATGAATATGAAGTTTCGACAAGCAATGATGAAGCCAAATTCTAATTGTTTAGTTTTGAGATACAGCAAGGAAATGGGTCCTTTGGTCTGCTGACAATCGATCACCAGTTCATTGTTATCCCACTTTCACATCCACACTCTACACATCAGGGATATTTTGTATTTACAGAGGCAAATTAACCTATTAACCCTCACGTCTTTTGGATGCAAGAGGAAATCTGAGCACCGGGAGCTAACCCATGCAGTCACAGGGAGAATGAGCAAACACCAAGATCGGGATCGAACCTGGGTCTATGGCGCTGTGAGCCAGCAACTCTACCGGCTGTGCCACATTTACACAATAAATATCTGAATGTTGTGACTTGATAGAACCATACAAGGTCTTGAAGGGTTTTGACAAGGTGGATGTTGCTTGCTGTGGCAAAATCTGGATCTAGGACCCAGGGGTTGGCTATTTAAAAATAAGGGGTTGCCAAATTAAGACACATGAGACTTGATTCTTTGAAGTTCTCTTCCTCAAAATGGTGTGTGCAGAGAATTTCAATACTTTTAAGACATATGTGGATTGGTCAGTGATGGGCCAAATAGGCAGGAATAGAGAATCCAGCACAAATTGGAAGAACAGCACCTCATATTTCGTTTGGGTAGCTTACACCCCAACATTATGAACGTTGACTTCTCTAACTTCAAATAGCCCCTGCTTTCCCATTCTCTCCATCCCCTTCTCAGTTCTCCGACCAGTCTTACTGTCTCTGACTACATTCTATCTTTGTCCTGCCCACGCCCCTGACATTAGTCTGAAGAAGGGTCTCGACCCGAAACGTCACCCATTCCTTCTCTCCAGAGATGCTGCCTGTCCCACTGAGTTACTCCAGTATTTTGTGTCTACCTTCGATTTAAATCAGCATCTGCAGTTCTTTCCTACACAGAATGGAGAGTCTTGTACAGTGGGCTACGATCAGTCAAGCCATGGTCTTATTGAATGGCATAAGATTTGATTGCAACAGTAGCAGCATATTCCTCCAATTACAGAAGGCGGCTGCTGAGTTTACACCTGAAGTCTGTGCACAGAGCTGGTCGTCTTTTGTAAGGAAGGATATACATAGACTGATGAAATGATACTGCACAAGAACGAGTCCTTCAGGCCACTGAGTCCACACCAATCATCATGCACCCATTTTTTCACTACACATATCGTAGCCCATTTTAAACTCCCCCCCCCCGCATTCTGTCCAGTGAGGGGTGTAACAACATTTCGCCAGGTTGATTCTTATTATAGCAGTTTTGTTATACACAGAATAATTAAGCAGATTAGGCCTCTTCTTGAATTTGCAAGAATGATCTCAAAGAAATGTTCAACATTCTTTTGGCTCTGACAGGATTGACGCACAGCTGATGTTTCAAAAAGTTGTGATTTACCAAAGCAGGCATAATAGTATCAAAATAAGTAATCACTCATTCAGGACTGAGATGAGAAGAATCATCCTTATCCTGAAGGTGACAAATCTTTGGAACATTCTATCTAAGAGGGCTGTGATGGTTGAGTGACTGACCATATTAAAGACGGAGAAGAATAGCGTTTTAGTTATTAAAGAACAAATAATTGTAGGGTTAATGCAAGGTTGAAGACCAGCTTATTGAATGGTGGAGTAGACATGAAGGCCCATTGACCACCTTTTGCTATTTCCTTATGTACACTCTGCTGTGTAATTTCATATTCAGTCAGAACCAGCCAGCTCTGGGGTAAGGTTATCATCCCATAACATTAACTCAGATTTTTTCTCTCCAGAGTTGCTAGTTGAGGATTTTCCGATTTCTTCCAACTGCTTTGTTGTCACATCTGTAGCATGTTTTTCCTTCCTTTCCTCCAGTCCATCTCTCTCTCCCTCTCCCCCTCTCCCTCTCCCTCTCTCTCTCTCCCTCTCCCTCTCCCTCTCCCTCTCCCTCTCTCTCTCTCCCCTTCCCCCCTCCCTCCCTCCCTCCCCTGCTGGGTGGATCGGCTATGATTGAGTATCATTCATTTCCCTTTTGTAGACAGCCACCAAAACAGTCTCCACTCCACAGATGATCCCTTTTGTTCTTTTCATCCCTCCACCCCTCTACTGCTTAACACATGCTTGTTTTCTCTCTTCATAGTGAGGGAATCTAAAACTGAGGGAGATATTTCAAAATAAGAGGATCGTCATTTAAGATACTGTTGGGGATGGTGAGACTTTCAACTTTCCAGAGAGCTGTATACAATTGAATATATTCACGATTGTGATAGATTTTTTTGAACAAGAGAAAAATTGGGAATTAGCAGGAATGTAAATTTAAGGCCAAGATCTGATCTGGAATGATTTTACTGAATGATGGACCATGTGCACATGACCTTATGGCCCACTCCTGCTGTAGTTCTTATGTTCTATGCCATCTAAAGGGCCTGCCCCACTTTCACAACCTAATTCATGACCTTTTTTACTCATGGACATTTTTCATAGAAAAACGCCCCGACCTACTTTATACCACGAGTACCTACAACTAGCTTCACGACCTAGCTACCACCTACCTACGACCTCCTACGACCACATGACGATCATGCTGCGAGTATAAGTCAAGGGCAAACTCGGCAGAGGTCGAATTAGGTCGTGAAAGTGGGACAGGCTCTTAACCCTGCTTCATTGAAAGTGTTCTTTGTGGCTTCAGGCTGTTGTAAAAGCCAGAGCTTTGATTCTTACTGTGTAGGAAGGAACTGCAGATGCTGGTTTAAACCGAAGATAGACACAAAATGCTGGAGAAACTCAGCGGGACAGGCAGCATCTCTGGAGAGAAAGGATGGGTGGCGTTTCAGGGCGAGATCCTTCTTCATGCTGAAGAAGTCTTAAGGATCTCGATCCGAAGCGACACCCATCCTTTCTCTCCAGAGATACTGCCTGTCCCGCTGAGTTACTCCAGCATCATGTGTCTCTTTGATTCTTATTCTTACCTTTAGTTGGTGAGTCTTGAAACATCGATGCATCTGTGAGCATATTCAGCGAGCAGAAATTCCCAGTGAACAAACTGAGTCATTGTGGCAGATTAAAGAGTAAAACAGTTTGACACCATACCTTGGGAGTTCAGAGATTTTCTGTGTTTTTCTCCCCCATAGGACTTAAAGAAAACAGAGGTTTGACTTTGCCAGATGAATAGCTTTATTAGAAAATGCTGTTTTCTCGTGTGACGATCTTTCGAGGCAGCTGCTGCCATCATGGTTTCTTTGTTCGGGGTTAGGAAGGAAATCAGTGCAGTTTATCAGTAACCGAATCTTTTCGCATCAGTTATCACATTTTCCTTTGTTTTGAACTATTTTTGACTAAACAGCAGGGTTTTTTGTATTTTATGATACTTTTATTTGATGGAAAGAGAAGTCAATGAGTGCAAAAGTCATGAGCTAAAGACTACAGGGTAGAGTTTCTGCATCTGGGTTCCTGTGCCCAAAAGCACTTGAACCATAACCTAATCAGAGCTGTTTCAAATTTCTCCCTGAAAAATCATTAGCATAATTACAAACATGATATTTTCCATGAACTAGTGCTATTGGGCAGCATTAAAAAAACTACATTGACCATTTTCTCTGCAAAGTTTTTCCTTGATGCATTCGGGACTGTCGACATGATTTATTAATGCAGTTGAATAAGTTCATTACCAAAAATGTTCATGTTTAGGGTAGACATAAAATGCTGGAGTAACTCAGCAGAACAGGCAGTATCTCTGGAGAGAAGGAATGTTAATGTTTAGTCAGCCACCTATGAATAGCCTGATTAGATCTTTTTTTTTACAATTTCCACAAAACCATTTAATAGAAACATAGAAACATAGAAATTAGGTGCAGGAGCAGGCCATTCGGCCCTTTGAGCCTGCACCGCCATTCAATATGATCATGGCTGATCATCCAACTCAGTATCCTGTACCTGCCTTCTCTCCATACCCCCTGATCCCTTCAGCCACAAGGGCCACATCCAACTCCCTCTTAAATATGGCCAACGAACTGGCCTCAACTACCTTCTGTGGCAGAGAATTCCACAGATTCACCACTCTCTGTGTGAAAAATGATTTTCTCATAACCTAAAAGACTTCCCCCTTATCCTTAAACTGTGACCCCTTGTCCTGGACTTTCCCAACATCGGGAACAATCTTCCTGCATCTAGCCTGTCCAACCCGATTGATTTGTCTGTCCAACCCGATACGATTGCTAGCAAGCAAAATTTGACACCCAGCTAACATTAGAGAATATTAAGGTAGATGATAATGAGAAATGAAATGCTGTGGCGGGGACTGGCAGGAGTCCAGCCAAAAACTAGTCGGACACAGGTTGTGTGCTCTAGACGTGTTTAATCTTCTGCATACAGCTCCCTACTCCTCACTTGACAATCTTCCTGCATCTAGCCTGTCCAACCCCTTAAGAATTTTGTAAGTCTCTATGAGATCACCCCTCAATCTTCTAAATTCCAGCGAGTACAAGCCAAGTCTATCCAGTCTTTCTTCATATGGAAGTCGTGCCATCAGTCTGGTGAACCTTCTCTGTACTCCCTCTATGGCAAGAATGTCTTTCCTCAGATTAGGAGACCAAAACTGTACGCAATACTCCAGGTGTGGCCTCACCAAGACCCTGTACAACTGCAGTAGAACCTCCCTGCTCTTGTACTCAAATCCTTTTGCTATGAATGCCAACATACCATTCGCTTTCTTCACAGCCTGCTGCACCTGCATGCCTACTTTCAATGACTGGTGTAGCATGACACCCAGGTCTCGCTGCATCTCCCCTTTTCCTAATCGGTCACCATTCAAATAATAGTCTACCTTCCTGTTTTTGCCACCAAAGTGGATAACCTCACATTTATCCACATTATATTGCATCTGCCATGCATTTGCCCACTCACCCAGTCTATCCAAGTCATCCTGCAGCCTCCTAGCATCCTCCTCACAGCTAACACTGCCTCCCAGCTTCGTGTCATCCGCAAACTTCGAGATGTTGCATTTAATTCCCTCGTCCAAATCATTAATGTATATTGTAAATAGCTGGGGTCCCAGCACTGAGCCTTGCGGCACCCCACTAGTCACTGTCTGCCATCCTGAAAAGGATCCGTTCACTCCTACTCTTTGCTTCCTGTCTGCCAGCCAGTTCTCTATCCACATCAATACTGAACCACCAATACCGCGTGCTTTAAGTTTGTATACCAATCTCTTGTGTGGGACCTTGTCGAAAGCCTTCTGAAAGTCCAGATACAACACATCCACAGGTTCTCTCTTATCCACTCTACTAGTTACATCCTCAAAAAATTCAATAAGATTCGTCAGACATGATTTACCCTTCGTAAATCCATGCTGACTTTGTCCAATGATTTCACCACTTTCCAAATGCGCTGCTATCCCATCTTTAATAATTGACTCTAGCAGTTTCCCCACTACCGATGTTAGACTAACTGGTCTGTAATTCCCCGTTTTCTCTCTCCCTCCCTTTTTAAAAAGTGGGGTTACATTAGCTACCCTCCAATCCTCAGGGACTACTCCAGAATCTAAAGAGTTTTGAAAAATTATCACTAAGGCATCTGCTATTTCTGGGGCTACTTCCTTAAGTACCCTGGGATGCAGCCTATCTGGCCCTGGGGATTTATTGGCCTTTAATCCATTCAATTTACCCAACACCACTTCCGGCTAACCTGGATTTCACTCATTTCCTCCATCTCATTTGACCCGCGATCCCCTGCTATTTCCGGCAAATTATTTATGTCTTCCTTAGTGAATACAGAACCAAAGTAGTTATTCAATTGGTCTGCCATGTCCTTGTTCCCCATGATCAATTCACCCGTTTCTGACTGCAAGGGACCTACATTTGTTTTAACTTATCTTTTGCGCTTCACATATCGATAAAAACTTTTGCAGTCGGTTTTTATGTTTCCTGCCAGTTTTCTTTCATACTCCATTTTCCCTTTCCTAATTAAGCCCTTTGTCCTCCTCTGTTGGTCTCTGAATTTCTCCCAATCCCATGGTAGGCTGCTTTTTCTGGCTAATTTGTACGCTTCATCTTTTTCTTTGATACTATCCCTGATTTCCCTCGTTATCCGCGGATGCGCCACCTTCCCTGATTTATTCTTTTGCCATACTGGGATGAACAATTGTTGTAGTTCATCCATGCAGTCTTTAAATGCCTTCCATTGCATATCCACCGTCAACCCTTCAAGAATCAATTGCCAGTCCATCTTGGCCAATTCACGTCTCATACCCTCAAAGTTACCTTTCTTTAAGTTCAGGACCCGTGTTTCTGAATTAACAATGTCACTCTCCATTCTAATGAAGAACTCAACCATATTATGGTCACTCTTGCCCAAGGGGCCACGTACAACAAGGCTGCTAACTAACCCTTCCTCATTACTCAATATCCTCAGCATTACTGCAATAGACTCATTTCAGTACACTTGGCAGTTTCTGAGTAAACTAAATAACCATTCATATGAAAAACTTTCCAAGTGTCCCACAAATGTCAGCATATTGGACAGAATTAGTGTATTCTGAAGGGCCTTCCTAAATCTGCATAGTCAGTGGAATTTTGCAATTTCGACCCTGGGGTCCTTCTCAATTTTGATTAAGGAGGCTAGGTCAGAATGGCCTAATTTGGACATATTAATTCTTGAACTGCATGAGCTGAAGCATTTTGAGCTTGAATCCAATGCATACAAAATGTATTCTGTGTTGCCTCTGCCACATTATTACAGCCTGGAAACAACCTGCATTCTTTCTGCTTCTGTACTACCAGTGCAGCCTGGAAACATACCTCAGAACCCTATACCAACTCAGCCATGTGAAGTCATGACTGCTCAGCAGTTTGCTGCCTCAGACCTCCAAGGCCTAGGTGCTCTCATTTTGGAGTTTGCACATCTGACATGTGCCCCAGTTTGTTTCATAAGTAAATTGGTGACAGTAAATGATCCCTTACTGTACGTATGTGGCAAAGGAATCTAAGGTGAGTGGTTGGCATCTAAGGTGAGGGACAATAAGTTAGAAATCTACTGGAAAGTAAGGAGAGGGGGGATGGGGCTGGTGGGGTTAGTCTGCTGACAGCTAGCATGGGCACAATCAGCTAAATGGCCACCCTCTGCGGCATAAGTAATCATTAAGTTGGGCTATTCAGACATCATTATATATAGTGCATTCAAAAAGTATTCAGACCCGTCACTTTTTCCACATTTTGTTACGTTATAGCCTTATTTTAAAATGGATTACATTCTTTTTTTTAATCATCAATCTGCACAGAGTACCCCAGAATGAAGAAGCAAAAACAAGTGTTTAGAATTTTTTCCAAAGTAATTCAAAAGAAATAACTGAAATATCACATTTACATAAGTATTCAGACCCTTTTCTACGACACTCAAAATTGAGCTTAGGTTCATCCTCTTTCCATTGATTATCCTTGAGATGTTTCTACAACTTGATTGGAGTCCACCAGTGGTTAATTAAATTGATTGGACATGATTTGGAAAGGCACACACCTGTCTATATAAGGTCCCACAGTTGACAGTGCATGTCAGAGCAAAAACCAACCCATGAAGATGAAGGCATTGTCCGTAGACCTCCGAGACAGGATTGTGTCGAGACACAGATCTGGGGAAGGGGTATAAAACAATTTCTGCAGCATTGTAGGTCCCAAAGAGCACAGTGGCCTCTGTCATTTTTAAATGGAAGAACTTTGGAACCACCAGGACTGCTGTAGTTCTTATGTTCTATGCCATCTAAAGGGCCTGTCCCACTTTCACAACCGAATTCACGACCTTTTTTACTCGTGGACATTTTTCGTAGAAAAACACCACGACCTACTTTATACCACGAGTACCTACAACTAGCTTCACGACCTACCTACCACCTACCTACGACCTCCTACGACCTCATGACGACCATGCTGCGAGTATAAGTCAAGGGCAAACTCGGCAGAGGTCGAATTAGGTCGTGAAAGTGGGACAGGCCCTTAACCCTGCTGGCCGCCCGGCAAAACTGAGCAATCGCGGCAGAAGAGCCTTGGTCAGGGAAGTGACCAAGAACCCGATGGTCACTCTGACAGAGCTCCAGAGTTCCTCTGTGGAGATGGGAGAACCTTCCAGAAGGACAACTATATCTTCAGCACTCCACTAATCAGGCCTTTATGGTAGAGTGGCCAGACGGAAGTCACTCCTCAGCAAAAGGCACATGACAGCCCACTTGGAGTTTGCCAAAAGGCACGAGAAACAAGATTCTCTAGTCTGATGAAACTAAGATTGAACTCTTTGGCCTGAATGCCAAGCGTCACGTCTGGAGGAAACTTGGCACCGCTCATCACCTGGCCAATACCATACCTACGGTGAAGCATGGTGGTGGCATCATCATGCTGTGGGGATGTTTTTCAGCGGCAGGAACTGGGAGACTAGTCAGGGTCGAGGGAAAGATGAACAGAGCAAAGTACAGAGAGATCCTTGATGAAAACGTGCTCCAGAGCGTTCTGGATCTCAGACGCTCTGGAGGAGCGTCGTTGTTCCAACAGGACAACAATCCTAAGTACACAGCCAAGACAACGCAGGGTACACAAAAGGCTGGAGAAACTCAGCGGGTGCAGCAGCATCTAAGGAGCGAAGGAGATAGGCGACGTTTAGGGTCGAGACCCTTCTTCAGACTGGTCAGGGATCAGGGAAACGAGAGATATAGATGGTGATGTGGAGAGATAAAGAACAATGAATGAAAGATATGCAAAAAAGTGTCGATGATAAAGGGAACAAGCCATTGTAAGCTGTTTGTAGTGTGAAAATGAGAAGCTAGTGCAACTGTGGTGGGGGAGAGATAGAGACAGAGGGGATGCCAGGGCCCGAGGGCTGAGGGAGAGGTGGGAAGGGGAGGAGACAACAAGGGTTAACAGAATTGAGAAAATTCAATGTTCAAGCCCAGAGGATGCAGACTCCCCAAGCGGAATATGAGGTGCTGTTCCTCCAACTTGCGGTGTTGCTCACTCTGGCCGTGGAGGAGGCCCAGGACTGAGAGGAATGGAATGGGAGGGGGAGTTGAAGTGCTGAGCCACCGGGAGGTCGGGTTGGTTATTGTGGACCTAGCGGAGGTGTTCGGCGAAACGATCGCCAAGCCTCCGCTTGTTCTCACCGATATAGATCATCTGGCATCCGGAGCAGCGGATGCAGTAGATGAGGTTGGAGGAGGTGCAGGTGAACCTCTGTCGGACCTGGAAGGACTGCTTGGGTCCCTGAGGGGGGAGGTGAAGGGACAAGTGTAGCATTTCTTGCGGTTGCAAGGGAAAGTGCCCGGGGAAGGGGTAGAACGTGAGGGAAAGGAAGAATTGACAAGGAAGTTGCGGAGGGAGTGGTCTTTGCGGAAGGCAGACAGGGGGGGAGATTGGAAGATGTGGCAAGTGGAGGGGTCAGGTTGGAGGTGGCGAAACTGGCGGAGGACTATGTGTTGTATTTGCCGGCTGGTGGGGTGAAAGGTGAGGACCAGGGGGACTCTGCCCTTGTTGCGAGTGGGGGAATGGGGAGAGAGGCAGTGTTGCGGGGTATGGAGGTGACCCTGGTGCGTGCCTCATCTATAGTGGGGGAGGGGAATCTCTGAAGAATGAGGACATTTGTGACACCTCATCCTGGGAGCAGATGCGGCGTAGACGGAGGAATTGGGAATAGCGGATGGAGTCCTTACAGGAAGCAGGGTGGGAGGAAGAGTAGTTCAGGTAGCTGTGGGAGTCATATGGTTTGTAGTGGATGTAAACTGCAACGCAGGAGTGGCTTCCTGACAAGACTGTGAATGTCCTTGAGTGGCCCAGCCAGAGCCCGGACTTGAACCCAATCAAACATCTCTGAAGGGACCTGAAAATAGCTGTACATCGACGCTCCCCATCCAACCTGACCTGAGCTTGAGAGGATCTGCAGAGAAGAATGAGAGAAATTACCCAAATACAGGTGTACCAAGCTTGTAGCGTCATACCCATGAAGACTTGAGGGTGTAATCGCTGCCAAAGGTGCCTCAACAAAGTACCGAGTAAAGGGTCTGAATACTTATGTAAATGTGATATTTCAGTTATTTCTTTTTAATTACTTTACAAAATTTTCTAAACACCTGTTTTCGCTTTTTTGTTATGGTGTATTGTGTGTAGATTGATGTTAAAACATTTTTTTAAATCCATTATAGAAAAAGGTTGTAACGTGACAAAATGTGGAAAAAGTGAAGGGGTCTGAATACTTTCTGAATGCACTGTAGATAGACACAAAAAGCTGGAGTAACTCAGCAGGACATGCAGCATCTCTGGAGAGAAGGAATAGGTGACGTTTTGGGTCGAGACTCTTCTTCAGACAGGATGCCGTGGCGACCTGAAGTGAGAGAAATCAATAGTCACTGGGCTGTAAGCTGCCGAAGCGAAATATGAGATGCTGTTTCCCCTATTTGCGTTGAACCTCACTCTGACAATGGAGGAGACCGAGGATGGAAAGGCCTGTGTGGGAATAGGAAACGCAAATTGGAGGGTCGTGTCGTGTTTTCGAGATGTGGAACGCACACGAACATCATACAAATAAATACACATCCAAGATTTATAAGTATAGAGATTTACACACAACATTCCATTAGACAAAGTAACAAACAGCTGAAAATAATTAACAACTGCTGCATTTTAAATAAAAAATGAACAATTCTCTATTACTCTGCAAACGTCTTCTATCTTGACTCCCGAGCAAACCAAGTCCGTTAGAATGTACTTTTGTTTGTTGTCCTTGATGCTGGGCATTGCATATTTAACAAGGAAGTGAAGATGTTAAGTAGCAGCAGAGGCTGGAAATCTAATGCTAAATGCCAGAAATGCTCAGTGGATCAGTTCTGCTCATCATCAAATTTATATCTTTTTACCTTAACCCTAAACTTCCCATATGATCCAATTCCTTCTCAGTTGCAGTCATGACATGTCCAATGCCCTCTGCCACTTTGATCACTTCCAAATGCCTATTTTAAACAGGCCCATTTTACCAGAGATGTTTAATCCCTTAACACCTCCATCCCACATCAGAATTATATGAAGGCCCTCTGTTTCTTCCATGATAGTGGGATAGTCTTTGTTTCAGTCACACCCAGGCTCACTCCCTCAACTCTTTCTCTGGCGCATCAATGATTGTATACACTTAAACGGAATTTAACAATTTCATTATCTCTTCTGCCAATTTCCACCCTGCCCTCACCTTCACACGGTTAGTCTGTAGAGGTTCACGTGCTGTGTACACACTCTGTTTCTTTATTAATCGATACAGCCCCGGCACTCATGCACCACAAGTCTTCTTTTTCTGGATCCTTCTGTCTTGCTTTCAGGATATTCTAGCTAATATCCTTCACTTGCCTATTGACTCCGACAGTTATTTATTTGCTCCACCTTGCCCCTTTAAGGACTCTATTCATTCTCCTAGTTCCTCCATTCTTAATTGATTTTGCTCTGTTGACAAGACTTTCCACCCTTTGAAATGTCTCTCTTCTTCATGAACCATGGGTTCCCTTCTGCCATTGTTAAGAAAGTCCTTGAACACATCTCATCAATTTCTCAAGCCTCTGCTTTTACACACTCTCCTACAGGACAGAACAAGTATAGAATTCTCCTGACCTTCACCTTTCATTCCACCAGCCTCCGCATTCAATAGACCATCTTTCACAACATCAACCACCGAAAAAGAAATTCCACCACCAGACACATCCTCTCTTTCCTGCCTCATTTGAGAAGTGGCCACATGCCCGACACCAGACTCTGAAAACAGTCATTTTATTCTGAGCTTTATCACTATTACCGGTTTGAACAGAGAAAAAGATTCAAGGGTGTATTGAAAACCTTGCAAAAAAGCAACATCTCCACTGAGAACTGAGAGATGAAGCATTTGAGATGGCTTTGACAAATTTGAGTCCATGTGTCCAGACTACACATAGCACTGTGTCAGTGGCAGAAACAGCACAACACCTTGCAAATTACCCATTCACCCACCTTCCTGCCCCACCTGTAGAATAGTCTGCATTTCACACAATTACCTCATCAGTGTCCTCCGAATCCACCAATCCTTGAACTCTATGGACAAAGTAAAAAGAGTAATTTTCAGATCAATTACCTTTCAACGATGAAAGATTTTCCAGCTGATATCATAATGTCCCACTGCGGCAACCTAATCCGCGAGTTCAGAAGAGTTTGCCCTCGACTCATACTCGCAGCATGGTCGTCACGAGGTCCTAGGAGGTCTTTGTAACTCTCCTTCATGCTTGAGAGTGGTCCCCACGTACTCGAGGCCTCAGCTAGGTCGCGCCGTATTTTTCAACATTTTTAAAATGCCCATTAAAAAAAAGT
The DNA here is from genome assembly GCA_035221665.1 of Okamejei kenojei. Classification (NCBI taxonomy): domain Eukaryota; kingdom Metazoa; phylum Chordata; class Chondrichthyes; order Rajiformes; family Rajidae; genus Okamejei; species Okamejei kenojei. The sequence continues at coordinate 27,270,915 of CM069135.1, read as the reverse complement.
CGCCATTGAAAAAATCGATACATTTTTCACTTGTACGTTTAGTCGAAGTAGGTCGGCATGTTATTTGTAGGTAATCGAGGGTAGTCGAAGGTAGTCGTAGATAGTCTTCATCAAAGTCGAAGGGAGGTCAAAGGGAGATCGAAGGAGGTCGTCTTCACTCTCCACTATTCGGTGTTCAATTTTGCAGAAGCTAGTCAAAGCTAGTCTTCAACATAGTCGAAGGAGGTCTTCTACATAGTCGAAGGAGGTCTTCAACATGACATTTTTTAAAACTCTCCTGAACTCTTCTAAACTTGCCAATTAGGGCACCACGGTGGGACAGCCCCTTAACTCTTTTTCTCTTTGTGCAGGACCTTTCAATGTTGAAAGACCTTTCAGTGCATATGTCTCTATGAACTACTGAGTATTTCCAGCAATTTGTGTTTTTATTTGGGGCTTGACCTATTCTTGTTGTTATGTTGTGGGACATTTCACAATGTGTAATAATCTGAGCTCTGAAATTAGCAGCAGCACATAGTTGTACACTGATTAATATTCACTTCCATGCCATACCAATTGTTCTTATGCTCCATTCTTTCTGGATACTTACAAGAGAGAGCTAGATAGGGCTCTTAAAGATAGCGGAGTCAGGGATATGGGGAGAAGGCAGGAACAGGGTACTGATTGGGGATGATCAGCCATGATCACATTGAATGGCGGTGCTGGCTCAAAGGGCCAAATGGCCTACTCCTGCACCTATTGTCTATTCTCTATTCATTATTTGAGTGCATCCATTAATATTGGGTTTCTCCTGTCTAGTGCAACTACAGATCCTTCCCTGCTTACGAATGCCCAAATTATGTAGAGCGCATGCATATGAACAAGCATTTGGAAGAGCAGCAGGGTGGATTAGCCAGCTACCTTGTGGCTGCAGGCTTCTTCTGGCACGAGGGAACTTGATCATGGGTGCATTTCCAACTTGCGAACTGTTCACAGGACCTTTTTCGTAATCTGGACAAAGATCAATAATTTGTTTATCAAAGTTGGTTTCGTATTAATTTTAATAAAAATTCTTCATGTACTTTCATAGAGAAAATTGTAAACAAGTGCTAGAAATTAAAATATGTAGTGGAGTCATGTGGAAGTCCTGAAGAACATGGAAAGATTTTAGTTTTACCAATGTTCTTTTAGAGATCATCGGATCTGGTTAAGTATAACTGTGACCATCCGCATAAAGCTATTATATTTGAGAATAAGTTCAATTCATGGTACTGTTGAACTTGATCCATATGTTTTTTTCTCTCCTAATCTTCTTTCATCCACTTTCATTTCCCATTGCCGTCAAAGATTCAGAGGTGGGAAATTGAGATTCTGATTGCCTGGAATTCAAGCAATGAGAAAAAGTTAAATAAGTTTGGTTTGTTTTCATTCTGAAAGCAGAGACTTCCAGCTGATCAAACTAAAGTTTCAAAATTATGAAACTAATTTCCATAATTGTTCACTCTGATGAAAGATTTTGAACCTTGAAGTTGGAAGTAAATGAATCAACCAAACTTTTTCATCAAAGGATAATGGACTTGTGGCTCACGTTACCAAGGGAGGCCTTTGAAGTAGATTGCACTGGCTAGGTTCAAGAGATAATTGGATATATTTCTGGAGAGAGATGAAGGTGAAAGATACAATGACAATGCAGTTCTGTGGGGTTAAATAGATCAAACAACAATTTAAAAGAAAAGTTAACCTAATGGCCTTACCTGCATCTCGGCTTCTTTTATTCATATGCAAAGCACAAAATGCATGATCAGACAGTGAAAGAATGCACCCATGTCAAAAATCCCCACCATTGAATCTCAAGTCAAGTATGGAAACAGGCCCTTCGTCCAATTGGGTCTAACTAATTGAATGTAAATAGTCATAGAGTTATAAGGTGTGGAAATCTCCATTTAAAAAAAGTTCGAAAAGTTTTGAAATGCCTTCCTTCCTGAACCATGGCTATCCCCCTACCATTGTGAACAACGCCCTTGACTGCATCTCATCATTTCCTCTGCCTCTACTTTTATCCTCTCTCAGGTGCAGAACAAGATAAAGTTCAGTAAAAGCGAGGAACTGCAGATGCTGGTTTACAAAAAAAAACAAAGTGTTGTGGTAACTCAGTAGGTCAGGCAGCATCTCTGGAGAACATGGAGTGGAGACGTTTTGTGTTGGGACCCTTCTTCAGGGTAGAGTTCCCATAATCTTCACCTTCCATCGCACCAGCCTCTACATTGAACAAATTATTTTCCACAATTTCTGCCACGTTTTAGAGAAATCCCACCCCCACATATCTTCTCTTGTCCCCTTTTAGCATTGCACAGAAACCGTTCACAATACCCTTGTCCACTCTTTTATTTCCACCAACCACCTCCTTTCTTATTAGCATTTTTCCTTGCAACCGCAGGCAATGCAATACTTGTCCTTTCCCCTCTTTCAAGTGAAGCCGCTATTCACTTGCACTTCCAATCCAACGTACTGCATTTGATATTTGCAATGTGGTCTCCTCAAAACTGGAGAAATCAAACTCAGATATTTTTGAAGCACCTGTATTCAGTTCACAGGAGCTCCCTGAGCTTACTGGTGTCTACCCCAATATCTCTTCCTATCACTTTATTGTTCTGTGGTCATCTGTACTGCTACAATGAAGCCCAACACAAGCTTGAGGTACAGCACCTCATCTACCTTATCAGCACATTGTAGCAATCTGAATTCAATGCTGAATTCTACAATTTTAGGAAACTTATTTTCTCTGTCTATATCAGTGGTCTAACTGTATTGGCTCAACTTGTTCGCGTTTTTCAATTTTTGTCACTTTTCTTCCTCTCCAGGACATGCCCAACCTGACCACCTGCTCTGTATTTTACAATTCATACTCTTTTGCCTCTGCTCTTTTATGCATGTTCTCACTCTCATATTGCTCCCATTCACTCATTCATCAGATAATCTGGTTTACAACTTACTCCCACGCTCATCTTAGTTTAAGAGACATTGCCCTTCCTTAGCCTCCCTGCAGCTTAACATGCTTCTTTTCACTTCTTCCCAGTTTTGACGAAAAGTCTTCAACCTCAAACATTAACTCTTCCAATAAATGCAGCCTGACCTGCTGAATATTTCTGGTATTTTCTGTATTTATTCAATAGTTGAATAGCTGTGACATTTTATTTCTCTGGATATTGCAGAGCAGTGAAGTGTATTTTGACATCTTAGAGAGAAATAGATAGTATATAAATACAAGTTCATTCTTTTTATTATCGAGATTTGACAAGGGACGGACAGGGCTTTAGAGATGCATTCTACATGCCTGACAAGACTATCACTCAAGTGCTGCTCTTGTGCCCTTACCTTATGGCACTTTCACAGTGCTTGATCATTCTATATGATGTGAGGGGGAGGTTCGTGCAAGGCTGCGAATCTCTACCCCCTATCTGCTTGCAGTCACTTCCAAGAGGTGGTTGAGATGTGAAACAGTCATGGGGTGAGAAGGAAAGTTAAAATGTTGCTCATTAAAAGGGACTATTGAGGTGGGGCCCTTGGGAACGGTAAAGGGGGAAACTTAAAGTGGTAATACGTATGGAGCAGGGTAGTTATAAAATATCTCCAGCAGAATCTGAGAAGAAGCTAATTTTGGTTGAGGGGTTGATGAGGGTAACAGTGCAGAAATTAAGGTGTGAGAAATTTGAGCAAAATAGGAAATAACAGAGCAGCAAATGTGGAGGTGAAGGACAAGGGATCTTGGAAGCAATAATCATTGAAACTTGAAATATCTCTTTCTAGAAGAAGACAAGAAGGGCACATTGCTTTGAAATGGTGACTACTGAATCATAAGATCATAAGTGATAGGAGCAGAATTAAGCCATTCGGTTTATCAAGTCTACTTCGCCATTCAATCATATCTATCTCTCCCTCCTAACCCCATTCTCCTGCCTTCTTCCCATAACCTCTGACATCCGTAATAATCAAGAATCTATTTATCTCTGCCTTAAGTATATCCACTGACTTTGCCTCCACAGTCTTCTGTAGCAAAGTATTCCACAGATTCACCACCCTCTGACTAAATAAATTCCACATCTCCTTCCTAAAAGAATGTCCTTAATTCTGAGGTTATGACCTCTAGTCCTAGACTCTCCCACTAGTGGAAACATCCTCTCCACATCCATTCTATCCAAGCCTTTGACTCTTCTGTACGTTTCAATGAGGTCCCCCCTCATTCTTCTAAACTCCAGTGAGTACAGGCCCAATGCCGTCATACGCTCATCATATGTTAACCTGCTCATTCCTGGGATCGTTCATGTAAACCTCCTCTGGACCCTCTCCAGAGACAGCACACCATTCCTCAGATATACTGCCCAAAATTGCTCACAATATTCCAAATGTGGCCTATATTTCCAATATTCCAAATTCGGGAATCCTGTACCAGCACTTCCAAGTCCCTTTGCACCTCCGATTTCTGGATTATCTCCCCATTTAGAAAATAGTCTACTCCTTTATTCTGACTACCAAAATGCATGACTCCACATTTTGCTATACATTTTCCACCTGCCACTTCTCTGCCCGCTCTCCCAAACTATCCGTCCTTCTGCAGAGTCCCTGCTTTCTCTACACTAACTGCTCCTCCACCTATTTTCGTATAATCTGCAAACTTGGCCACAAAGTCTTCAATCCCCTCATCCAAATCATTAATACACAACGTGGAGAGCACCGACCCCTGCGGAACTCCGCTAGTCACTCGCAGCCAACCAGAACAAGCGCCTTTATTGCCACTCTTTGCCTTCTGCCATCCAGCTAACCTGATATCCTTGCTAGTATATGCCCTTTGGTACCATGGGCTCTCATCTTCCTTAGCAGCATCCTGTGTGGCACTGTGTGGAATCTTTTATGTTCATAATTTTTAATTAATTAATTATTTGATATTAGTCAACATCAGTCAAGCAAAAAGCAGTTTCAGTATAATTGTGCTAAATCCTTTCATAAGCCTTTATCAGGCATATCTTAAGATTAAATGACAAATGGAGAGGTCAGGCTAAACCTCTTGAAGTGGGTGGTTAATAGTTGTCAGCCATGCCAGAGAACTTGGGGAATCAAGAGATGTGTTTAATTAAATGTGGGTTCATATTGAAGAAAGATCATTAGCACATTTCTTATTGGAAGCTTCCTTTAGACTTTTCCAAATAACCACTCTCATTCAATCCTTTGTACATCTGGGGTCCGTACCATAACACTCACAGCCTTCAGGACCCAGGTTGACTTTGAGACTGTACCTTGATTTGAAAAGTTTCTTAGATTCAAATCCTTCAATGGCTTTGCTGTCACTTCTGTCATCCTCACCATCCAAATTGCTCCTGAATTTAATTTCTCACATTTGCAGCTGCGCTTCAGCTGCCAAATTCCTGAGCTATGGATTTCCTTCCCAGAACATCTTTTACTTTTTGAATTTTTATGGCATTGTGGCGGCACCTGATAGCAACCCAAGGTCACGACGAACCATCGGCTCTAGAGGGCGGCGTCTTGGTGGAGGAGGCGCGAGGTTGTTATCTCAGTTGTTATTTAAGATCGGGCAACGCCCGTGTCAAGTGAGGAGTAGGAAGCTGTATGCAGAAGATTAAACACGTCTAGAGCACACAACCTGTGTCCGACTAGTTTTTGGCTGGACCCCTGCCAGTCCCCACCACATTGGTGACCCCAGACACCCAGGAGTGTAATCCTGGAAGGGAAATTTTAAAAGAAAAATGCATTCTGCCTCTGCTGCCTACAAGGCCGACGAGGCAGAACTCAACGCGGTCTCCCTGAAGCTGCCTACATTTTGGACCTCGCAGCCGAGGGTTTGGTTTCGACAGGCTGAATCCCAATTTCACATCTGCGGCGTCACAGCTGACGAGACTCGCTATCACTATGTGGTAAGCGTCCTTGACCAGCAGACAGCCGGTCGGCCCGTCTGGATAACCCATCGGTCGTGGGGAAATACACAGGCCTCAAGGAGCTGTTGCTCCGGATCTACGGACCGAGCCGAATGCAGCGCGCCTGTCAGGCCCTTAACATGGGCGGGCTCGGCGACCGGATGCCCTCGGCCCTCATGAGCGAGATGCTCACGCTCATGGGTGATCTCCTGCCCTGTCCACTCTTTGAATTCACCTACCTGCAGCAGTTGCCACGAGACCTCCGCCGGCAACTTGTGGGGGAGAGCTTTGAAGATACCGTCCGGCAATTGCAGCCGTACTAAACCCGGCCTCGGGGATAGATTACTCCGACTTGGCGGTGGCCCAGCTGGCGGACGATGAGATGCCGGCGTACCGCACCGCGATCTCTGGCCTGGTGCTTGAGGACGTGTCGTTGGGTTCCTCGGGTTCCATCCTCTGTGACGTATCCACGGGTCAGCCGAGGCCTATCGTTCCGGCGGCCTGGCGTCGTTGCGTGTTTGAGGTGATCCATGGGCTGGCCCACCCATCCATCCGGGCCACGGTCGCTATGGTGCACCACTCACCGTCCCCGGGGAGTTTGTCCCTGCTGCTGATGGGTCCCATGAACCACCGTCATCGGTGCTGATCCGCTTGCGAGAGAGGGTCGGGGCCCTATCCCCCATCCCCACGTCGCGTCATGGAGTGGCCCGTTCCCATGTGCCACTGCAGCTGATGGGCTGCCCGTACGTTTTTCTTCGCCGTGACTCCCACAAGTCACCCTTGCAGCGCCCGTATGAAGGTCCCTTTCGCGTGCTGCGGCACGGGCCTACTACATTTGATTTGGACATGGGAGGCCGGCGTGAAACGGTGCCTGTGGCTCGTTTGAAACCGGCCCACTTGGACCTGAGCGAGCCAGTCCGCCGTCCCGGGCTCCAGGAGATCCTCCCGAACTGAGCAAGCCCCCGGGGCACGAGATTGTATCTACGTGTTAGGGCCGCCTCGTGCGACGTCCTGTGCGGTTCGGTGCCTCTGGTTCTGGGGGGGGTTATGTGGCGGCACATGATAGCAACCCAAGGTCACGATGAACCATCGGCTCTAGAGGGCGGCGTCTTGGCGGGGGAGGCGCGAGTCACGGGGTTGTTATCTGAGTTGTTATTTAAGATCGGGCAATGCCCGTGTCAAGTGAGGAGTAGGGAGCTGTATGCAGAAGATTAAACACGTCTAGAGCACACAACCTGTGTCCGACTAGTTTTTGGCTGGACTCCTGCCAGTCCCCGCCACAGCATTTCATTTCTCATTATCATCTACCTTAATATTCTCTAATGTTAGCTGGGTGTCAAATTTTGCTTGCTAGCAATCGTATCGGGTTGGACAGACAAATCAATCGGGTTGGACAGGCTAGATGCAGGAAGATTGTTCCCGATGTTGGGGAAATCCAGGACAAGGGGTCACAGTTTAAGGATAAGGGGGAAGTCTTTTAGGTCTGAGATGAGAAAATCATTTTTCACACAGAGAGTGGTGAATCTGTGGAATTCTCTGCCACAGAAGTAGTTGAGGCCAGTTCGTTGGCCATATTTAAGAGGGAGTTGGATGTGGCCCCTGTGGCTGAAGGGATCAGTGGGTATGGAGAGAAGGCAGGTACAGGATACTGCGTTGGATGATCAGTAGGCTCGAAGGGCCGAATGGCCTGCTCCTGCACCTAATTTGAAATGCCTTGCTGCAATAAATGTTATAATCGAAATACAAATTGCTGCTGTTGATGTTGGTGAGAGGAAGTACTCCAGGAAAAAAACATTTATCCTCTGTATTAGCATCCTACGCAGAAAAAAGTTTAGTTAGCCTCATGCAAATAACAAAACTCTTTTAACCATCAACATTCAGTTTACCTTGAAAGTAGAAAAAAACGTGCAAATTTGGAATTGTTTAATAATGTTTTGAATATTCAGTAAAATGATGAAAAGTTCAGCATTTTGTGAAATTGTACTTTATTTGCAATCTATGTACTCTTGCAGTGAAAATATTTGGCTAATTATTAATTTAATTATACCACTTTAATCTGTTCTTGAGGGAACTAGTGATGCTCTTTTCTGCGTGAGAGGGGCCATTTTAGCTTTCATTATTTTCATCAGAAGCAGCCATTTTTTTCATTTGGTTTGTTGGAAATTTTGACCAAGAATGAAATTTCTGAGCAGAAGTATCGAGGGAAGAGTCACAGTTTGTATGTCCCGCAGTTACGAGACTGATTCACTTGCATCTAAGTTTTTCTTCTGCATTCTTATCATTCAGTAGTGTATGTACTTAAGGGATTTGCTTTATCTGCAATTTTAGATTGAAAACTAAATCCAGAATATAAAAATAGATTGAAGATGGCATACAAAATCATATCAGAGGTGATCACTACTGTGCTCTACATCACATGTGACACAGTCTATGGGATGCCACACACTTTGCAGTATAGTGCAGGGCGTACGATCCAAGCCAACCATGGCAACATTTGCACTCCAATCCAGTTTCTTCCCATTTATCTGCATCAAAGTCATCATCTATTCATTCCTTGACTTCTTCATAGTCAGAGAAAGATACAGCGAGGAAACAGGCTGTTCAGCCCACCAAATCTGTGCTGATCACCAGCCACCCATTTACGCTAGTCCTTTGTTAACACAATTCACTTTATTCTCATCAACTCCCCCCAGATTCTACTACTCAAAGGACAATTTACAATGACCAATTAACCTAACAACTCATTCACCTTTGGAATGTAGGAGGAAACAGGAACGCCAGGAGAACATGCAAACACCACAAAGATGCCTCTTAAGGTTGGGACCTGTGTCACTGGAGTTGTGAGGCAGAGGCTCTACTAGTTACGCTGTTATGGTCAAATGCGCATCTATTCTTGCTTTCTTTCTGAAATTCACTGGAGAGCTGAAATAAACCCGATTACCTTTATTGCCTGAGGCTATGTGAGCCAGTGTTTACTTATCAGAATTTAATCTAATCCAAATCACTAAAGTGGTTTACGGGCTACAGATTTTCCAAATAGAAATTAAAGAAACATCAGAAACATGCTTAACATAAATGCAACATTCTAGAAATAGGAAAAGAACAGCAATCTGCTAGAAACAAATCAATTTCTGAATTATTGGTGGAGGCAAAAAAGAGGAACTCATTACTGACAAAATAGTGTGTAGAGCTGGTCCTTGAAACTAACTGCATTGTAATTATCCCAATTTGTAGCAATGCAGTAATTTGTACCAACTTCGGCTATGCTGAATCTGACCCCATCTATATTAATGAAATTGCGTGTCTGCAAGGTTCACTCAAAGTCATCAATTTGAATCTAGAGAGAAAGAACAACAAATTTTCATTTATATTTCAATGTTAACATTCTCGTCATCTCCCAAAGTGCTGCAAAGGCAATGAAAAAAGGAAAACTTGCATTTGCACGATGCCTTTTGTGATCTCAGGATATCCCAAGGTGCCTCAACATCAATTTGTGCTTTTTGAGTGTACTCCTCGTAATGTAAGAATTACTTAGTATTAAAAACAAATAACCCATCATTAAGATCAAATAAATAGCATAACCAGACAATATGTTTTGGTGAAGATAGACACAAAAAGCTGGAGTAACTCAGCGGGACAAGTAGCATCTTTGGGGAGAAAGAATGGGTGACATTTCGGGTCAAAGATGGCTCTCGACCCGAAATGTCACCCATTCCTTCTCTCCAGAGATGCTGCCTGCATGGGCGGAAATCCCGGGGGGGAGGGAGACACGTCCCCCCTCATGTTTTAAGAGGTGGGGGACAAACCCCCCCATGTTTTGTAATCCGGATTTTACAACTCGATGAAAAAAAAGCTATTAAAATCTCCACTTTCCACGAGGGGGTGGTTCTTATGATCGAGGGCGCCGATTGGACGAGAAAGACGTCCGTCAGCAGGCGGGGGGGGGGAAAGACCATGATGATTCCAAGCGGTGATTGGAGGAGGGAGATGTCGGTCAGAGGCGGAGGTAGAGGGGTGGAACTGAGGATAGAGCGCAGTGATTGGAGGAGGGATATGTCCTGGTGGAGCAAAGATCATAGAGCGGAGCTTGAATCGGCCCGTTCCTGGGGCTTTTCATTGCCCGGCCCGGCGCAGCTTAAAATCGGCCGCGGGATCTTCCACCGCCCCGCGGTCAAATTGCTGCGTCGAGGCAATCAAGGCTCCCGATGTTGAAGCCCCCGCCGGGCGATGAAAGGCCCTGTGAACGGGCCGATTGAAGCCTCACGAGGAAGCTGCTGTTGATGGAGTTCGGAGTCGGTCACCAACCAGGTCAGCTTCTGATGTTACTGTCCACAGGGTCCACGGCCAAAGCCTCGCATGTGTGTGCGTGCGCGCGCAGCCGCCAAGAAAATGCCCTCCCCCCACCATGTTTTGATAGCGATTTCCGTGCCTGGCTGCCTGTCCCGCTGAGTTTCTCCAGCTTTTTTTGTCTATCTTTGGTTTAAACCAGCATCATTAGTCCCTACTTGCACAATATGTTTTGGTGATATTGGTTGAGATAAATAAAAGGTGAACTTTTCTTTTTCTGTACAGACAGAGGATTCCACTTAACATTTCATAGCAATGTAGCAACAGACAATGCAACATAATTCTCATTTCTGTATTGAAGTCGCATCCTACTGTGAATCTGGTGTACACAAACTAGCTACAACACCAAAAGGAGATTGCTAAATTATGTCAATGAACTGGGAAGACAAGGGACTGAAATTTTGCAGGCTGCACTCTGCATAATGCCTACAAATTACTAAAGTATTTTTTCACGTGGTTCCTCCTCCTCTCACCTTCCTCCCCTGCCCCGGCCTAAGCCTGATCTATAGCTTTGGGGTATGCTTTTCGCCTTTGCTCAGCAATAGGTAATACATTTAATGCCATTCCAATGAATTTCAGCGCCAGTTTGATACTGCCAGATTTAATCTCTCTTGTGAGATCTAATAGTTGTCGGTTTCTATTACAAACTGCATGATGCAGATGAACTACCAGAAAACTTTGAGTATGCGCGATCTGCATATTGCGTATGAATTGATCTGCCAAGTTCATGTGTTGGTAATTAATGATGAGTCATAAAGATAATCATGCCAGTTCCCCAAAGATATTTTTTAAGAAAACACGGGGACCCATAACAATGAAGTTCCCCTTTTTATTTTAATTAGATATTGGTGCAAGCAGGACCGGGTATTCTGAAGAAGGGTCCCGACTCGAAATCATCACCAATTCCTTTTAACCAAAGATGCTGCCTGACCCGCTGAGTTACTCCAGCTTTTTGCGTCTGTCCGGGTATTTTCTAATTTATGGTGGTAGTCTGTGACTTTAGAGATTTAAGCAGATGCAATTGTCAGCTGTTTTTAGTCAGGAACATATTTGCGAGCTTTTGCATTTAGCAGACCCCCTTAGCCCACAGTTCCAGCTAAAGTAGCACCTTTATTGACTGAAGAATCTCAAGTGCTCATGTGGACCCTTGCGTGTAGGACTTGACAGAGCTCACGTACTTTGGGAATACTATTTTGTTAATACACCTGATAACATAACAAATATTGGTTATCTATGGGGAGAAATTTGCAACAGTGAACAGTTATAAATTGGCACAAATACTGGCTGCTGTTGAACTCGGGCGATACATTAAAATTATGATATAATAGTATGTATTAAATTTTTGTGATGGGTACAATTGGATTTCTAAATATAGCATGTATGTTTATATACCTGAGATGCAAAGAAATTTTGTGAACTATTAGGCAAAGCAAGTTTCTTGTACATATCAGATACTTGGCCAATACACAATGAATATCTCCTATTCTTTTCCTTGCCTTTTTAACCCCCCCCCCCCCCGGTATTTTTTTTGAAGCAGCCAGTTAAACAGGCAGCACACCAGCCACCAGGGATGGATTCTGCCTACGAGAGGATAGTAATGAAAGAAAAGTAGCTAAAAACAAGAATGATTTCTGACCACTGTTTACCTTGCAGTCCCCGCAGCCCCAATTTTAATAAATAACAATAAAATGTGGATCAAATCTGAAGGATTTCCAATGGAATTTCACAGAGAAAAAAAAGTTTCTGTGGTCAATTAAATGCTATCACGTGGTGAATAGTGTGTTTTTAGGATTAGAGAAAGGTGAATAATGCTGTTACCCGGAAATTGGTGTTGGAGTCATTGCTATTTTTGGATCTGTATCAATGACCTTGAAGGGTGCAAACCACCCTTTCTAAATTTGCAGATAACACAACACTTGGCAGTATTGTAAACTACAAAGAGGAGAATGATAGATTACAGCAGAATATAATCATGCTGTTTGAACTTGTAGACACATGGCAGCTACATTTAATGCAGAGAAATGTGGAATGCTGCATAGGAAGAATGAGGAGAGGCAATGTAGAATAAAGGACACTGGTCTAAAAGCGATTTAGGAGCAGAGGGACCTTGGGTATGCATGTACGGATCATTGGAAGTGACAGGGCAGTTAAAGAAAGAAGTTAATAAGGCAGATGCAATTCTGGGATTTATCAACAGAGCGTAAAATCATGGAGGTTAGCCTGAACCTTTATAATACATTGGTCTGCTTCAGCAGGTTTTTCGTGTTCAATTGCCACATTAGAAAAAGCATGTGAGATTTATGAGGATGTTTCCTGGGATGAGGGGCTACGGTTACAACGATAGAATAGGGAGGCTGGGACTGATTTATTTGAATTAAAGGCTGAAGGGAGATTTGATAGAAGCAGATAAAATGATGAGGTGTGTAAACAGAATGGACCTTCCATTCGTTTTAAATAATGAAAAAAGCTCAAGATGCAGTCTAGCAGACTGCATCTTAAATGCATCTTTGCATGGTCTCTGCGAGACTGCATCTTGAGCTTTTTTCATTATTTGATTAAAACGAATGAAAGATGAAGGAATGACAGACTTTCTAAGATTTGGATTACATGTGCAGGTTTTTGTGGACCTCTCAAATGCTAGGGGGTGTACATTCACTTTAGTAAGAGAATGGTTACTGTGCAGAGGCCATTCCGTCAATCAAATCCATGCTGGCTCTCCGGGGGAGCAACTTTCTGCTTCCACCATCACCCCTTTCTTTGTTATAAATCTTTCCTTGCTTTGCAAATTCATTTTCCATCGGATATTTATCCAATTTACTCCAAAAGTCCATAGTGGAATTTACCTCCATCACCACCACAGGGTTTGTATTCTAAATTGCTATTACATGCAAAAACATCCTCATATCACCCTTAGTTCTCTCCTTCATTTTATACTTTCCAACCACTTAAAAGTGTGGGGCTGTTCTTTTTGGGAGAAGTGAAGGGACCACAGAGTCACAGTCATCATACCCAGAATCCGTCAGTTTAACTGAGCTTCTCATTTTCCTTCCCTGAAGGATGACATAGGACACGATCCTCGTAAATCTCTGCACTTTTTCCAATTTAAGTTTATAATTGTCATGTTACAATCCCAACAAGGTGATTATCTTTTATTTCACTGCTCTACCCATATAGCCTCGGTGGATATTCCTTCAGTAATCTTGGATGACTGCCATGATGATATTCTTAATCAATAAAGCAACTTCCCCATCTCTTTTATTTCCACCTCTGTCTCACCTGCAGCACCTGTACCTGGAACATTAGGCTAACAATCCTGTTGCTCCCTTAGCAGGGTTTCTCTAATATCAAGCATACCCCAGTCGCATAGACCTATCCATGTTCTGGGATCATCCATCTTACCCTTCAAGTATCTCGTATTGAAATAATTGCAATTTAAAACAAATTGTCTTTCCTCGCTACCCTGCCCTGTTCCTGCCTGATCTGTCTACTGAACTTGCAGTTATTGACTGCTATACTGACCTCCAGCCACCCACTAACGTCACTCCTGCATTGGATCCTGTCCCCTGTCAATTCATTTTAAATCTTCCTGAGTGGCACTAACAAATCTGCCCTCCAGAATATTGGGCCTCTTTCAGTTCATGCACAACCCGAGCCTCTTGTACAGGTCACGTCTGCCCCAGAAGAGAACCTAATGGTCCGAAAATCGGTGTCTCGTAACAGGAAGCTTAAGTGAATAAAAATTAACTTTTTATTTCAAATCATGCCAAATTATACGAATTACAAGCTTTAGTTTTTAATTTTAATTTTTCAGTTTTAGAGATACAGGGTGGAAACAGGCCCTTCGGCCCATCGAGTCCACACTAACCACGATCATCCGTACACTAGTTCTATCCAACACTAGTTACAATTTACAGAGGCCAATTAACCTACACGTCTTTGGAATGTGGGAGGAAACCGGAGCACCCAGAGAAGACCCACACGGTCACTGGGAGAATGTACAAACTCTGTACAAACAGCACCCACAGTCGGGATCAAACCCGGATCTGTGGCACTGTAAGGTAGCAACTCTACTGCTGAGCCACTGTGCCGTCCCTAAATACGATAAAATGGCAAGGACAATAAAGGGTGACACAGTATTTTGCATCAGTATCGCAATGGTTTGAAGATGGATTGGGTATTTAGTAACCCTGAGTAACCAAATAACTATATATAAAATACTAGGTAGACACAAATGCTGGAGAAACTCCATGGGTGAGGCAGCATCTATTGAGCGAAGGAAATAGCCAACGTTTCGGGTCAAAGAAGGGTCTCGACCCGAAACGTCGCCTATTTTCTTTGCTCCATAGATGCTGCCTCACCCGCTGAGTTTCTCCAGCATTTTTGTCTACCTTCGATTTTCCAGCACCTGCAGTTCCTTCTTAAAAATATAAAATACCATGTTGTTTATCAGACGTTTTATTAAGTCTTTTCATGTGATGCTCAGATATTTAATATTATTGCAGATTGATATTATTGCTGGTTGACATTTGTTGCTGTAGGTATTGATTTTTGTGAAGCAATATTATAAGGCATATTCCAATGGGAAATACAGATTAGTACAGATAAGTGATTCCAACTGCCTCAGAAACTTTGGTTTATCTACCCTTCCTTTTTGCCCTCTCCCAACCACTAGGTGCTCTAACTCAAAAGGAGGAGATCTCAATCACCAAGGAAATGTTCGAGATCTTGGCCCTAAGCTTACCTATCACCAAAATGTGCGGGCACTTAAGAATTAATTTAAAGTCATATGTTGTACATATCTAATAAGGTGTCCTCTCATTCATGTTGGATCCAGGAGGTAATGACGAACTTAAGAGCCATCTGGGAACATGTTTGGCTCTCCTCAACAAAATTAATCACAATCCGTTAATTTAAACATGAATCATGTTTTATGCCATCGTTGAGCAGTCTGATTATTCTTGTACTGAAGGAGAATATAATGTGTTGTAACACAACAATGGTCTTTCTGCAATGCCTTGCCAACTACTAGAAACACTGTATTATCATGCTGTTATCCTTCAAAGTGGTCTCCAGCCCAGTCAGTGTGCTAATCTTTTGTGCTGCAGTGGTGGAGGGACAGGGCGGGGAGATCGGGGAGGAATATCCACAACTTCTCAAATCCTTTCTCATAAGTGCAATGATTTATTGTAAGTTTATATTGAGAGGTTCTGCTGTATTACAGGTGCAATATTACAAGAGCAGTAGCAAATAAAGTATCTCCCTAACTTTTGTCAGGGGCCACTAGGGAATATGACCAAAACCTTGGTTGTAAAAGATAATATTTATGGAGTGTCTTAAACAAGGAATGCAGGGTTAGAGACATGGAGGTTTAAGAAGAAAATTCCAAAGATTAGGACTGGGAGAAATGATGGCACTGCTGCCAATGATGGAACAATTAAATCTGGGGATACTTAAGATGTCAGAATTTGAACACAGATCATTAAGCCCAGCCCATGCTGCTTTCTGCTTTCTCCAACTGATAGTCTCTGGTACACATACTGTAAAATAATGTGCAATTTCAGGTATGGAAGGTCTACACATGTTATTTGGTGTTTGTAAGTGGTGCCACAAGTTAAATAATTTGAAAGGTAAGAAATGGCCGTTCTATAAAGACAGAAATTGTCACGAATTTGTCATGGGTTAAAACAAAACTGAAAAAGTAAAATCACTGCAGTGAATAGGCCTATCAGTATGTCAATGGTTTGGCCAACCATTTGATCCTTGTGTTCATATGGAGGACGTGGCAACCCATTTTGCGGTTTTACTTTATGTTCCTGCCTCTGAGCTGCTGCAGGTTCCCTTGCTCACCCTCCAAACCATGCTGTTATCCCCATGGATGCTATAAACATGAGCAGCCCTGCAGTACAGATATTAACATAATTCTTATCTTTGTAATTATAATTTTAGTGCAGTACAATTTGGAATGTGGCCCTTAAATGTCACTTCTGAAGCTGTCTGTATTGCACAGTGCCCCTGGGTCACACTATTTCTGACAGCTCAATCTTTTCTTGAGACGACTGCCTATCAAGTCCAGGTCTGGTAACCATGGTGACATCAGGCTCTGTAGTAGGGAGTTCTTTATCTTGTTGGTATCACAGCACCTGGTGAGGTTTTTTTTCCTGAAGATGTCACCTTCTCATGCAGCACAAATCAGTCTGAAAGGGAAGCCAGCCAGACAGTCTGCTTTTTTTAACTGATTCTACTTAACAATATATAATTGGCTATTTATCTAATATTTTAATATTTTATAAGCCTGCAATTAAATCATTATTTTCCTCGTCCTTCTCTGCAGTTAGGAACTGGACAGAAAATTCAGAGCTTTAATTTTTTTATACAGTGCCCAAGGACTTATGTTGTGACTGGCACGGCACTTGCCAAAGTTAAGGGTTCAATGATCTTTGCTCCAACCCAAGTGTGGACAGCTCTTGGAAATCTGGAATTTTCTGCCATAAAATTCAAATGTGTGTGCATTTGCCGGAAGCACAATCTGAAAAATGGCACTGTCACTGAATCTGCCCAAAGAGTAGCAGGTGTAGCAATCCCAATCATCCTTGCAGCGTCCTTTTTGTCTTCTGGTATCTGGCCAACTATATTGGATTAAACGGGATTTAAAAAAAAAAGTCAAATCTGTTCATTGCAGATGAAAGTAAACAATGGAATGGTAATTGCAAAGGCTCAGAACATAATGCAATGAGATAGTGTGCTGTTACCTAAGACAATTACATTTTTATTGACATTGTACATGCTCAATTGCTTCCATTGCTCAATTGAAAACGTCCTCATCTAAGTTAGAAGGTTGAAGAAAATAAAAATAAATTTTATGATGCTGATGCTGGAAATCTGAAATTAAAGCAGAAAAAGATGGAAACGTTCAGCATCTGTGGAAAGAGAAAGAGAGTTAATAGAAACATAGAAAATAGGTGCAGGAGTAGGTCATTCGGCCCTTCGAGCCTGCATCGCCATTCAATGTGATCATGGCTGATCATCCAACTCGGTATCCTGTACCTGCCTTCTCTCCATACACCCTGATCCCTTTAGCCGCAAGGGCCACATCTAACTCCCTCTTAAATATAGCCAATGAACTGGCATCAACTACCTTCTGTGGCAGAGAATTCTACAGATTCACCACTCTGTGTGAAAAATGTTTTTCTCATCTTGGTCCTAAAAGACTCCCCCCTTATCCTTAAACTGTGACTCCTTGTTCTGGACTTCCCCAACATTGGGAACAATCTTCCTGCATCTAGCCTGTCCAACCCCTTAAGAATTTTGTAAGTTTCTATAAGATCCCTCCTAAATCTTCTAAATTCTAGCGAGTACAAGCCGAGTCTATCCAATCTTTGATAGATTAAAATCTTTGATAGACCAAAGTCCTGCCATCCCAGGAATCAGTCTGGTGAACCTTCTCTGTACTCCCTCTATGGCAAGAATGCCTTTCCTCAGATTAGGAGACCAAAACTGTACTAAATACTCCAGGTGTGGTCTCACCAAGACCATGTACAACTGCAGTAGAACCTCCCTGCTCTTGTACTCAAATCCTTTTGCTATGAATGCCAACATACCATTCACTTTCTTCACTGCCTGCTGCACCTGCATGCTTACTTTCAATGAAACCCAGGTCTCCTTGCATCTCCCTCTTTTCCTATTCGGCCACCATTCAGATAATAGTCTACTTTCCTGTTCTTGCCACCAAAGTGGATAACCTCACATTTCTCCACATTATACTGCATCTGCCATGCATTTGCCCACTCACCCAAACTTTCCAAGTCACCTTGCAGCCTCCTAGCATCCTCCTCACAGCTAACACTGCCCCCCAGCTTTGTGTCATCCGCAAACTTGGAGATGTTGCATTCAATTCCCTCGTCCAAATCATTAATATATATTGTAAATAGCTGGGGTCCCAGCACTGAGCCTTGCGGTACCCCACTAGTCACTGCCTGCCATTCTGAAAAGGACCCGTTTACTCCTACTCTTTGCTTCCTGTCTACCAGCCAGTTCTCTATCCACATCAATACAAAACCCCCAATACTGTGTACTTTATGTTTGCATACTAATCTCTTATGTGGGACCTTGTCGAAAGCCTTCTGAAAGTCCAGATATAACACATCCACTGGTTCTCCCTTATCCACTGTACTATTTACATCCTCGAAAAATTCTATAAGATTCATTAGATGATTTACCTTTCATAAATCCATGCTGACTTTGTCCAATGATGTCACCACTTTCCAAATGTGCAGCTATCCCATCTTTAATAACTGACTCTAGCATTTTCCCCACTACCGATGTTAGACTAACTGGTCTGTATTTCCCCTTTTTCTCTCTCCTCCCTTTTTAAAAATTGGGGTTACATTAGCTACCCTCCAATCCTCAGGAACTACTCCAGAATCTAAAGAGTTTTGAAAAATAATCACTAATGCATCCACTATTTCTGGGGCTACTTCCTTAAGCACTCTGGGATGCAGCCTATCAGGCCCTGGGGATTTATCGGCCTTTAATCCATTCAATTTACCTAACACCACTTCCCGACTAACCTGGATTTCACTCAGTTCCTCCATCTCATTTGACCCCCGGTCCCCTGCTATTTCCGGCAAATTATTTATGTCTTCCTTAGTGTGGACAGAACCAAAGTAGTTATTCAATTGGTCTGCCATGTCCTTGTTCCCCATGATCATTTCACCTGTTTCTGACTGCAAGGGACCTACATTTGTTTTAACTAATATTTTTCTCTTCACATATCTATAAAATCTTTTGCAGTCAGTTTTTATGTTCCCTGGCAGTTTTCTTTCATAATCTATTTTCCCTTTCCTAATTAAGCCCCTTGTCCCCTTCTGCTGGACTGAATTTCTCCCAGTCCTCTGGTAGGCTGCTTTTTCTGGTTTTGTATGCTTCATCTTTTGTTTTGATACTATCCCTGATTTCCTTTGTTATCCACGGATGCACTACCTTCCCTGATTTATTCTTTTGCCAAACTGGGATGAACAATTGTTGTAATATTCATGCAGTCTTTACATGCCTTCCATTGCATATCCACCGTCAACCCTTTATGTTTCGAGTCTGAGAATGCTGCCTAAGCTCCTGGTTTTTCCAGCAATTTTAGATTTCAGAAGGTTTCAATATTACAAATTGGATGAAATTAAACGAGGCTGAGAACCATGTAGTACAATTGTACTTCATGGTGATGGTTAACTGTATTGTATGCAGTGATGGTGGAAAAACATGACTGGAAGTTTTAAAAGTTGTTTCAGGAAATTAAGACCAGAGGTGAGGCAGCAACTCATTGAAGGAGCTGAGAGGAAAGGTGTCTGAGAGAAGGTCAGCAGTTTGCAAAGGCAGTGCATGAATTTTTGAGGACTGGTAAATGGCAGGTTTGGAAGGGAAACCACTGGACCCAAGGAGAATGAACAGTTTACAAGATGTGCTCGTGTGGGGACCAGGAATGGAAACTGGGTGGACAGGTATTTGAAAAGAATGAAGTGAAGGAAGTAGTTGGTGGGTTTGTGTATAAGATAAGCTAAGTATAGGCATGCGGGAAAATAGAGAACACATGGGGGATTTGTTATGTATTATATTAATCACTAACAAACAATACCTTTCAAGGACAGATAAGGACAGCAATATTGAAAGCAAGAGCAATAGTGCAAGAGGAGAAAATACATTTACGATATGAGCTAGTAGGGACACAACGAACAGTTATGTGGGATTTAAGGAATGCAATAACAGCTTAAGCTGAGCTACAGCTGCCTTGAATGATCTGGACATGATTTTCAGGGTTCCAGTGCCCTCCTTATCTGCAAACTGTAGGTTCAGGGTGGGGGACTAGAGCTCTGTACCAGAGGCCCCTTCTGCTTGGGTAATGTTTAACTTGCTGAAGTGTTGCTCCTCGTACAGATGAACATGCCAGTGTGATACCTAGAAGACATGGGAGATAGGCACACCCTTCTCCCCACCCACCTCGTGGCATCCTTGGCAAGTAAACTGTGAGCTCATCCACACTTGGCCAGTGCACTTTGAGCCGTGAAAATAGTGGGCTGAACTAACTCTCCATTGAAAGTCTGACGAAGGGTCTCGACCCGAAACGTCACCCATTCCTTCTCTCCAGAGATGCTGCCTGAGTTACTCCAGCATTTTGTGTCTATCCCCAATGAAAGTAGCAATGAGAGCACTGCTCTTAAGATTTGATTTCTTGAGGGGACCACACTGGCTATTAATTATCTATATTACTAAAAGTCTGATCTTGACCACTTCCTGTTGGTCTGTATATTGATTTTAGAAAAAACGCTGCCACTTACGGCTGTAATTTCTGGCCTTCTTACTCAGAGTCCCCCTCCGCTGCGCAGGACAAGAGGATTTTTCCCATTGATGAAAAATAAGAGTTATTAGTGTTTAAAAAATGTTGAGATTCTCCCTCCTGAAGGCCACGCCCCTTCCGGAGAGACTATAAAACCCGGAAGTGTTGAGTTTATGAAGAAACTCAGTCAGTTTATGTAAGATGGGGGAAGTGAGAGGGTCACGTCTCTGTTTTACTGACCTGTCAGTGCCCTTAATGTGGTTTGAAAATATAGTTTGGAAATGCTAAAGCTGTGTTGCCTTTGTTTGGAACTGCTAAAGCTGTGTTGCCTTTGGTTTGGAAATGCTAAAGCTGTGTTGCCTTTGGTTTGGAAATGCTAAAGCTGTGTTGCCTTTGGTTTGGAAATGCTAGAGCTCAAGTCAAGTCAAGTTTATTTGTCACATACACATACGGGATGTGCAGTGAAATGAAAAGTGCCAGTGCCTGCGGACTTTGTGCAAAAAAACAAACAAATAAACAACCAACAAACTACAAACAATGGAACAAAATCACATGTTCTTTTCCATATTAAATATTGTGGGCGGTATTGTGGTACAGTAAAGTTAGTAAAGTTAGTCCCTGGTTAGATAGAAGTTTACAGTCCGAATGGCATCTGGGAAGAAACTCCTTCTCATCCTCTCCTTTCTCACAACATGGCAACGGAGGCGTTTGCCTGACCGTAGCAGCTGGAACAGTCCGTTGCAGGGGTGGAAGGGGTCTCCCATTATCTTATTGGCTCTGGAGTTGCACCTCCTGATGTATAGTTCCTGCAGAGGGGCGAGAGAAGTTCCCATAGTGCGTTCGGCCGAACGCACTACTCTCTGCAGAGCCTTCCTGTCCTTGGCAGAGCAATTCCCAAACCAAATTGTAATATTTCCAGACAAGATGCTTTCCACAGCCGCTGAGTAGAAGCACTGGAGGATCCTCGGAGACACTCTGAATTTCCTCAATTGCCTGAGGTGGTGAAGGCGTTGCCTTGCCTTACTCGCGAGTGCTGCAGCGTGAGATGTCCATGTCATATCCTCAGAGATGTGGACTCCCAGGTACTTAAAACAGCTCACCCTGTCCACAGTATCCCCATTTATCCTCAATGGTGTGCATGTCCTCAGATGATGTGCCCTCCTAAAGTCCACGATCAGCTGCTTAGTTTTTTTGATGTTCAAGAGGAGGCTGTTATCCTGACACCAGAGTGCCAGATCAGCTACTTCCTCCCGATAGGCCTTTTCATCGTTGTCTGAGATCAGGCCCACCACCACGGTGTCATCAGCAAACTTGATAATCGTGTTGGAGCTGAACCTAGCCACACAGTCGTGTGTGTACAGGGAGTACAATAGGGGCTGAGGACGCAACCCTGGGGGGATCCTGTGCTCAGAATGAGGTACTTTGATGTATTCCCTCCCATCTTGACTACCTGGGGCCTGGTGGTGAGAAAGTCCAGGGCCCAGGCACACAGTGGGGTGTTGAGCCCTAATTCCAGTAGCCTCTCAGACAGTCTGGGGGCGACTATCATGTTGAAGGCTGAACTGAAGTCTATGAACAGCATCCTCACGTAGCCCCCCTTTTGGCTGTCAAGATGGGAGAGAGCGGTGTGCAAAACCTGGGAGACCGCATCATCCGTGGATCTGTTCGGACGGTATGCAAATTGTAATGGGTCCATGTTGCGAGGGAGGAAGGCGCAGATGTGTTTCTTCACCGGCCTCTCAAAGCATTTCATGACTACCGAGGTGAGGGTCACCGGACGGTAGTCATTCAGACAGGCTGGGGAGGCATTCTTTGGTACAGGTACAATGATGGATTTTTTGAAGCAGGCAGGAACCACAGACTTGTCCAGGGAGAGGTTGAATATTGTAGTGAGCACCGGAACTAGCTGCGTAGCACAGGATTTAAGTACTCGCTCCGAGATGCCATCAGGGCCTGCAGCTTTCCTCGTGTTCACCCGTGTCAGAGCCCTCCTCACATCATGCTCAGACCGCGAGAATGTGTGCTCATTCCTCCCATCAGCTTCGTTAGTCAGCCCGCTGGCGGTGTTGTCGATAGTCGGCAGATCTGGGGTGGTGTTGCCTATCTCAAAACGAGCGTAAAAGGAGTTCAGGTCATCAGCTAGGGAGGTGCCGGCACTTGCGGATGAGGGTGGGGTGCTCCGGTAGTTGGTTATAGTCCGTAGCCCCTGCCACAGGCGTCTGGTGTCCTGCTGCTCCATCTGTGACTCCATCTTGTCCCTGTACCTCCTTTTTGCGTCCTTCACTGCCCTTCGCAGTCAGTAGGACTCTACCTTGTAGACGTCCATGTTTCCTGATGCCAGGCCAGAGTTGTAGGCAGCGGTGCAAGCATTCAAGGCAACATGAACGGACCTGTCTACCCATGGTTTTTGATTCGGAAAGGTGCTAACCCTTACCGTGGGGACGATGTTGTCGGTTATTGTTGCAATGAAGTCTGTGACTGCTTCCGCGAACTCACTGACGTCACTGGAACTTGCTTGGAACATATTCCAGTCGACATCTATATAACCATATAACCATATAACAATTACAGCACGGAAACAGGCCCTCTCGGCCCTTCCAGTCCGTGCCGACCATTTGTTTTCCCCTAGTCCCATCTACCTGCACTCAGACCATACCCCTCCATTCCTTTCACGTCCATATACCTATCCACTTTACTCTTAAATGTTAAAATCGATCCTGCCTCCACCACTTCTGCTGGAAGCTGATTCCACACAGCCACCACCCTCTGAGTAAAGAAGTTCCCCCTCACGTTACCCCGAAACCTCTGTCCCTTAATTCTCATGTCATGCCCTCTTGTTTGAAACTTCCCTACCCTCAATGGGAAAAACGTATCCACGTCAACTCTGTCTATCCCTTTCATCATTTTAAAGACCTCAATCAAGTCCCCCCTTAACCTTCTGCGCTCCAAAGAATAAAGACCTAACTTGTTCAACCTTGTTCTGTCAGTGCATCTTGCAGCATGGCCTCTGACTGGTCGGACCACCGCTTTACGTCCCTCGTCTCTTCCCGAACTATCCTCTGTTTATACTCCGGCAGCAGGAAAATGGCAGCATGGTCAGATTTTCCTACTGGAGGGAGTGAAGCGGCCTTGTAGCCCTTCCGGAACGGCGTATAGCAGTGGTCCAATGTTCTTTCCCCCCTGGTGGCTCACGTGATGTGTTGGTAGAAGTTCGGCATGACCTTCTTGAGATTTGATTTATTAAAATCTCCAGCCACCACCATAGCCGCATCCTGGTTCTTGTTTTGATGTCGACATGTGTAGGGCCGATAGCGCCACGTCAGTGTCCGCCTGTGGTGGAATGTAGACGGCTGTGACGATCGCTGAGCTGAACTCCCAGGGAAGGTAGAATGGACGGCATGAGATTGTCAGAGCTGTGTTGCCTTTGGTTTGGAAATGCTAAAGCTGTGTTGCCTTTGGTTTGGAAATGCTAAAGCTGTGTTGCCTAATTAAAGTTGCCCCTGCCTAATTAAAGTTGCCTTGCCTAATTAAAGTTTACTTGCCTAATTAAAGCCTTCTATATAATTAAAAGTCTAATCTTGACCACTTCCTGTTTGCGCTTTATATTGATTTTAGAATAAATGCTACCACGTGGTAGCATTTTTCCCATCGATGAAAAATAAAAGAGTTATTAGTGTTTAGAAAATGTTGAGATTCTTGCTCCTGTCAATCACACCATGAAGGCCACGCCCCCTCTGGTGGGAGGGGGAAGGGACTATATAACCCAGAAATCTGGGCGTGGCTCAGTCGCTGCAAGATGGAGGAGGGAGAGGTCACGACTCGTTATCTTGCACCCTGCTTGAAATGGTAAGAAACTGCACTTGAATTTGGTGGCCTTGCACCCTGCTTGAAATTCAAGGAATAGCCATGAGTCAACTGCCAGCCCACCAGCCGTGAGCGAGTGAGCTGCCAGCACAACAGGCTTGAGTGACTCTGGAAACCAGTCCCTTCAGCCCACAACACCCATACTAGCGCTCCAGAAAAGCCCCCCCCGGTTACCAGGACGAATTTGGCACAGAGTCTCACACGACAGCGGCGCAACACTTCCGATGCCTATGACGGCCTGGCCGGAGCTGCAGCGACTGACTCACCAGCCCAGCAAACACTCGCCAGCCCCAGCTCCCGCTTCGCCACTGCGTCTGCTTCCATTCCTACCTCCGCCCCGGCTCTCCAACACTCGCGGCCCATGCAGTTGATATTAGTTTTGACATTCTCGTTGGTCACAGAATTTCTCTCAACACAGCGTGTTGAGATTCTGTGATCAGCGTGAGAATTGGGTGAAATGCGTGATTCTCACATTCAATGCATGAGAGTTGGCAGCTCTGTAGTAGCAATAGGAAACATCTGTTTAGTAAGGGCCTTGACCACGTGGGCAGGTTTAAATTGTTTCAAATGAGCCCTAAGAATGGGGTAAAGAACACTTGCATCCCATAATCTCTTTGCAACTGCTGTAGAAGCATTTCTTCACAATATGCCGCTAACTGGCATTATATAAAGATCTCTGCCGTTGTGTTTGACAGAACTGCAGATGTTTGAAAAATCAAAAGTAGATTTTCTGCCACAGAAAAAATGCTGGAGAAACTCAGCGTGTGGGGCAGGAGAGAAGGAATTGGCGATGTTTCGGGTGCCGTTGCCTTTGTCAGGACTGAATGGAGCTCGTCTGCTTAAAGCTCTCTGTCCTAATTGATTTAAACTGTTCTTTTGTAACTTAAGTAACTTGCTACAGAGCAAACATGAGCGGAGGCTGCTGCATTATAATTCCTTATCATACTGTAAATAATTGGGAATGACTAAGAATTAAGAACATGAGTTAGTACATTAAAACTTGTAATAACATTTAACGAATTCCATCTTGCATATAATTCACACATATCATTAACCAATATTCTTTACTTTGACATGTTTTAATTCAAATCATTTTATGAGGGACAATTTAATCTTGCACCATTGTCTATTTAAATTCTGTAATGTCCCTTGCTTTACACATCTATCAAAACATTCACTTGCTTGTTATTTGCTGATGAATCCCCGTCAGCATCAAATCCCAGGCATACATTTTATACATCCAACCTATGTGTGCCGCAGAAGCATAATCCAAAGACAGTCTAAATTGCTTCAATATCTTTAATTAATTATCAGAAAAATGGTAAATCATCTTCTCGTGCAGTTCTTTATAATCACAAGAATATAGGAAATTAGGCGCAGGAGTTAGCCAGCCCCTAGAGCCTGCCCCACCATTGAATGTGATCAAGTTAAGTTATATTTATTGTTAAATGCACAAGCATGGCGAGGTACAGGTACAATGAAAGACCTTGCTTGCAGCAGCATCACAGACTCAGGCAAACACACAAAAACAAATTATGCAAAAAATCATACATAATTCAGGCGTAAAAATTAATGGATTATCTAGACTGGCCTCAACTCTCCGGTTCTCCATATCCCTCAATACCTTGATCTTTCAAATATTTATCTCTCTCCACCTTAAATATATCTAATGATCTGGCTTCTACCACCTTCAGGGGCAGAGAATTCCTGAGATTCACTACCCTCTTGAGAGAAAATATCTCCAGATCTACCCTGTCAAGCCCCTTAGGGTCTCATTATATGTTTGAAGGTCGGGGATGACTGGCATTCACTCCAGTTTTGCAAATTCTGAGGAGGCTGCTGTGGAAACCACTGATTCTGCCTCAGATGGGGGCTGATTCTCGACAGTGTGTGAGTAATTTGGGAAATAGTACATTCCTTCTGCCATTTAGTGGATTGAGAGGTGGTTAATGGATAGAAAACAAAGAGTATGAATACATTTATTTCCAGGTTAACAGACCATGACTCCTGGGTTACCACAAAACTAACTATGATCGAGAGTTCAGTGAAGATGCAAAGTAGCATCAGTGAATATTTTTAAGCTAGGTGTGGGAGCAACACCACTGGAAAATGGAACACAATGTAGAAGTATAAGAGGTGGTCCGCTTTGTTAGAAGAAAAACAGAAAAGCTGATTGCTTTTTAAATGGTAACAGATGTGAGCAATTTTGATATTTTCAAAAAACATGGTGTTGTAGTATAGAAGTGGCTTACGGTTAACATGTAAGGTAACGGCAGGCAATTAGTAAGGCAAATGGTGTGAGCTTTTATTGCCAGAGGGATAGAGTTCAAGAATAATGAAACCATATTGCAATTATATCGAATCTTGATGAGACCACTCTTGTATTACTCCATACAATTCTGATCCCTTTGGCTAAAAAATGATTGGACTTGTTACGTAGAGTGCGTAAACAAGGCAGACTGATTCCTGGCGGTGATGGTGTGTATGGCTTAAGAGGAGACATTGAGTAGGCTAGATCTGTATTCTACAACATTCAGAGGAAAGAGATAATCTTATTTCTTAAGGTGCTCAACAGGTTTAACAGGAAGGATGTTTTCTTTGGCCAAGGAGCTTCGAACAGAGAGTTTTACTAAAATTAAGAAAGATGTCTGCACTGTGGGGGTGTGTGAATCACTGGAATTCTTTATCCCAATGGGCCATGTCTTTCACTGCATTCGAGGCACATTACACATTAAAGGAATCAGATATGGATAGAACAGGAAAATTGTGTTAAGATAGAAGATTACCAATATCTTAATGTTTGATAGAGTAAGTTAGAGAGGCTGACTGGCTTACTCCTGTTCCTGTTTCTTATGTTCTTTTATATAATTGCTGGCAGAAATCTAATGTCCTGAAAATAATTGCAATATTTAGTGTGGTTTGTTGTAAGCAGTTGAATGGGAATGCAGGGTAGTGATTTATTTAAAACAATTAAACCACTGGGCTGTAGCCAGTAATATTTGAATGTGTAGGATAGAGCTGGTATGTGGAGGGATCAGAAGTTACAAATAATCTATTTCCACTTTGGTTTTCCAGACAGAAGTAGGGCCTAAGTGTTTTGTTAAGCCAGAAAATCTCTGAAGAACAAAAGTATTGTATGATAAGCAGCAGGACTGTCATTATAAATACCATCTGTTCATTTTAAAGAGAAAAAGTTGCATTTACGATGGGTCTTTCACAAATTCCAGACACACAGCCCGTTTCACAGCTAGTATATACTTCTAAATGTACAGTCAGTGTTATAAGAAAAAGTAATAGCTATTCATTCCACCATAAAGTTACTTTACACAGGCTTATTTTGAAACATAAAAGATGGTCTTATTTTAATGATTTAGGTTTAGGTATCGCAATATAAGGAGCAGAACGGCCAGGTTTTGCAACTGCTTCTTCCCCAGAGCCATCAGACTCTTGAATTCTATATAATGTGCTGCCACTATTATCTATTTCATCTTTTTATCTATTTTATCCTTTTGTTATTTTATGTTGCACGGTGAGCAGCACGGTGAGCCAGATGCAACAAAATATTGTTCAGATTTGCATTTGTTGGTGTATTTTTGAATGACAATAAAGTCTTTGGTTGATTGATTGATTATTGCTACACCAAGGTGCAATGAAAAACAGATTAGTGAAAAGTGATACCTCATTAAGCAAACAAGATACTCTCTCTTTTACATAGCCTTCAGATTGGCAATCCTCGCACCCTCCAGTGTCGAAAATATTGCTGTTGGTCTTATCACATCAGTTGGTAAGACCCTGTTTCTCACTAGGTCTTATGGTTTTGTGTGAGAGAAATAACAAAGGTATTTTAATGAGAATGGTTGAGTCAAATATTAAGGACTCCAATAATACTACCAATGTGTACCTATGTACCTTTTACACTCACTTGAGAGGTCAGATGAATTCTTGGCTTAATATTTTGTCTGAAAGATTGTTCCTCAGTATGTGCAGTGCTTGCTCAGTCAGTGTCAGTCTAGATTAAATTTCTGGGTCAGAGCCTGAATCCACATGCACATCAGAGACCAGAGTGCTGCCACACATTTGACACTTCACTGTTTTCAAGTTGGGGATATAAAGACAACCTTAAATGAATCTCAGAAGTTGTCATTCATCAAAATGACACTCGCATTAGCACTGGTGTTAAAAGGAAACCAATATTTATTTTGATTTTTTTCGCTTGAGGGATGAAGAACTTTAGTTTAACTTGAATCTCAGGCAAATCTTTATAAGGAAAATATGCTGAAGACATTTGTAATATTTTATTGTTGATTTAATGGTAAAGTTCAGGGTTCTATTTGAAAATGATAATATCCTGATCTAATTTTGTTTTTAATTGTATTTATTGCTATATATTTAACAATGTCATGAATATAAACATATTTTAAATGCAAATCTCATTAGCACAATTACTTCCAGTTTCTGTGCAATAAATTGCTGACTTTCCATATTTATTGAGAATTTTAAAAGCTTTGGTGAGAGGATCTAATACCTGTCGCTGGTGTGTACAGAAGAACCAGAATCAGCTATTTGTTTCTCGAACTTGAACTATCTTTCTTTGTTCAGCGAGGAATGATATCTCTATATCCTTTTCATATCTTTGGTTCTCAGAAGTCTATCATTTGCTTCTTTGCGAAAGAAGTACTGTCTGTTGTAGAACTAAACTGTTCCTCTGTCTTCCTTTTTGACCGACGCCCCATTTGTGGACCCAGCCTGTGACCAGTGATGCCCCGCACACTATCGCTAGCCTAACTTTCTGAACAAACTTGAACTGCATGGGAACTAAACTGTTGGCCGCGAGTTGTCAGATCTCTCTTCCAATGGTCTCTTGCTGGGTATGGTGCCACCCACATGCTCCGGCCACTGAGTCTAAATACTCACCACCCATTTTGAGGGGGGGGGGGGTTTGTTGAATGTGCATATCAATGCGTGGCCTTTGTGCAGTACGGATCTAGCCGTCACAGGCTGGATGGGGGGCGGGGTGGAGGGGAGAGGGGAGCTCAGTCCACACTCAGTGAATCCATCCCTGTGAAAAGGTAGAGACGGTGATTGGATCGGGAAGCGGACCAATACCTCTGTAAATAAAACTGAATGACTCGGACATCTTTTCACTTGCTCAATTGATTTTATTGTATTAATTTTAATATATTAATGTTTAAAATCCATGCATTGAAGGAAGAATATTTTACAGCCCATCTGTGGTCCCTAACCCTGCCCTTAACCGTTCGTCACCCGCAGGACAGCCTACGTCAGCGTGTGACAGGGCGCACAGTGATGTGACACCCAGATGTCGCCCCTGGATTTTGAACATTCCAAAATTCTGGGTCGGCAGGCAGACACTACATGCGTTACCACGTGTCACAACCCAACCACGACGTGACAACCTCTTTTCAGGCCGTCGCCTAAAATGTTGCACAAGTGGGACAGGCCCTTTACTGCCTTACAGTGCCAGAGACCCGCATTTGATCCTGACTAAGTGTGCTGTTTGTACATTCTCTCTGTTATCATGTTGGTATTCGCTGGGTGCTCTGATTTCCTCCCACATTTCAAAGATGTGCAGGTTTGTAGGTTAATTGGCTTCTGTAAATAATTGGTGTATCTCGAAACTAGTGAATGTAAAGAAACCCCATTGGGCATTTGTTTTAGTAATTTTAGTAATTGTTTTAAAATGGCAGGCATTGAGGAAAAAACTGGGTACTAATCTGTAACCTTGCAGAAAACCATATTTGTTTCTTGGAAAAAATAACTTCAAGTTCAATTTGATAACTAGTTCTCATTTTCTCCCTACCTGTGTTTAAATGTGATGGTTGGAATTTGGCACATAATCTCAAATACAATTATTTCTGTAGGGTTGTGTTAGTTGTTTCTGGCTGATTTTCAAAGGTTTAAGTGTAGATGTGCTATTACCTCCAGATTGTTCTGGCAGCTCCCATAATTAATGTCATGAAGACTGCTGGGGGAAAAAAACCTCATGAGTATGTTTCTTTCCAATTATTTTGTTACTGCATGATTCACAACCATTTTCAGCCATAAAATACCTAGAGCGAAATATTCCAGTAAAAGCCTTACGATGAACAGTTTCTTGAGCAACTAGATTATTTCCACCATCACTGAACACTGCTGGACAACTGACAGTAGGATCATGGCAAATGGAGGCAAGAGATGATGTGATGAAATTTGCTGACATGCAATCTTGCATTGTTGCCAAGCTTTATTGTGTGAGAAAGACAGATGGTTTAGTTACATTTACAGTATCATTATAGAAGTGATTATCTTAAGCCCTTTCTGCTGATTATAGAAGAAAAGCTGTGAGTTTAAGATGTAGGGGTTGCTAGGAAACATAGAAAATAGGTGCAGGAGTAGGCAATTTGGCCCTTCGAGGCAGCACCGCCATTCAATATGGTCATGGCTGATCATCCAAAATCAGTACCCCGTTCCTGCTTTTTCCCCCATATCACTTGATTCCGTTAGCCCTAAGACCTATATCTAACTCTCTTGAAAACATTCAGTGAATTGTCCTCCACTGCCTTCTGTGGCAGAGAATTCTACAGATTCACGACTCTCTGGGTGAAAATGTTTTTCTGCATCTCAGTGCTAAATGGCTTACCCTTTATTCTTAAACTGTGAGCCCTGGTTCTGGACTCCCCCAACATCGGGAACATTTCAGGAACATTTGAGAGGTATAAGTATTTGATATGGACAGATAGCAGATGGAATGTGCTGTGGAAAAATAAGTAATTCGCTTTTTCAGAAAAACTAGAAATATGAAATGTGAATTAAATATTGAGAAAATAAAAACTGTTGGCATTCCGTGGGAGCTGGGGTCCTTGTATGTGAAGCACTGAATGTTAATAAGAGGCCATTAGAAAGGCAAATGGTATGCAAGACTTTGTTACAAGAGGATTTTAATACAGCAATAAAGATATTTTCGACACGGGGCCCTGCTGAGACTACTCTGGCATGCCGTGAATAAGTTTGATCTCCATGCCTAAGGAAGGATGTACCTGCAATCGGGGAAAGCTTATTAGATGGATGTTGGCACTGTGGGTTGTTTTATGATAAAAGATTAAACAGGCTGGACCTACACTCTCAAGTTTAGAAGAATGAGAGGTGATTAAAGTATACAGAATTCTTAAGGGGCTTGACAAGATAGCTATGAGGTTGAAAGTAGACAAAAATGCTGGAGAAACTCGGCGGGTGAGACACCATCTATGGAGAGAAGGAATAGGCGACGTTTCGATTCGAGACCCTTCTTCAGACATGTCGGGGGGGGGGGGGCAGGAAAAAGAAAGGAAGAGGCGGAGACAGTAGGCTTGTGGGAGAGCTGGGAAGGGGGAGGAGAAGGAGGGAGAACAAGGACTATCTGAAATTAGAGAAGTCAATGTTCATACTGCTGGGGTGTAAACTACCCAAACGAAATATGTGCTGTTCCTCCAATTCACATGGGTCTCACTCTGGCAATGGAGAAGGCCCAGGAGAGAAAGGTCAGATTTGGAATGGGAGGCGGGAGTTGAAGTTTCTTAGTCACCGGGAGATTCAGGTTGGTTAGATGTTCTTCTGACTGGAGACTCAGACACTGATTATATTCGGAACAATGATAGACAGATTTTTTGGTATTAAAGATTTCAAGAAATATGCGGATAGTGTTGGAAAGCGGTGCTGAGATAAATAAAATCAGCCAGGATTTTATTGAATGTTGAAATAGGCACAGGGGATGATCTATTATTATTTTTAGCTAACGTTTCTCATCACCTCTTAGCCCCTCCTTTCATTCTAAATCACCAGATTGCTTATCTTACTGCCAGTATTGAGATGAGCAGAAATGTGTACAAACTAAATATTGGGAACACAAGTCCTGTTCCATAGCCATTAATTCACTTTGGCATCCATTGCAATTTTGGTGCCGCATTTGACCTCAAGATAAGTTCTAGGTTACATATTTAATTATTATTAAGACCACCTCCTTCCAGACCATCTCTATAAAAATGCCCGACTGCACCCAACCCTTCAGCTGATCTTCAGGCTCAAACCTTTGTCTCTTTCTTTGTTTCTTCTTAACTTTTTCAATGGCCTCCTGGTCATCCTTCCTTGTTTAAACTTTGATAACTGAGATTATCTAAAACTCTGAAGGCCGTGCCCAGGCTCATACTAATCCTTACTTTCACCACTCTTGTGCCTGCTGCCTTGATTTAAAAAATCTAATCCTTCTTAATCTCCCCATCGCCAAGTTCTTGTGAAGTCATAGAAATCTCCAAGATGCCTGCATTTCTTCTGTTCTTGCTGTTAATTCCCCCAAACCCAACTCCCCTACTGATGGGAGACATGCATTTAGAAAAGTCTGAAGCCCTGGAATATCCACTCTCTTCTCCTATCACTATCTCCTCTTCTGAGATGTTCCTTAAAACGTACCTATTTTTAGCTATTAATCATCTGCCAATAATATAATCATACAATTATATGATTAGTGTGAGATTCTGGTTGGTAATATATCAAGGTGTTTATTTTCCCAGTAAAGGAACCGTATGTATCTATGTTGTTGCTTGTGCTTGAAAATTTAATGCATCTTCACATTTGTTTGAAAATGTCAGAAGTTCAATGTAGGAGAAATGTGCAGGTCAACAAGTATCTAGCTGTATTAAAGTGGACGTATGTTCTGCCTAAGACAGATGTTGGGAGAATTTTTTTAACGTCTCTTTTTTCTCAAATTTCCAATTGATTCTCACGCAGACGGACAGGTGCTTTGCTGTGTATACAGTTGTAAGGAATAAGACTGTCGCGGCCCATTCCTGTGCTACAAAGGCTATCACCTTTCACTCTTCCAAGGATATTGTTTACAATTCAATTGCTTTGAAAATAACGCATGTTTTTGGGTGAAGTAACTAGAGATGTCTCCTTGTACATGTAAAAATGATTAGATGGAACAATTATTAAAACAATGTGATTCTTTTTTTTATCCAGTTAGTGACCAGAGGCTGTGAAACAACAGAAATGACTCTGAGAAGAAATGGCCTTGGACAGCTAGGATTCCATGTTAACTTTGAAGGTATTGTGGCAGATGTTGAGCCATTTGGCTTTGCATGGAAAGCTGGCCTGAGGCAAGGGAGTCGACTAGTTGAGATCTGCAAAGTAGCTGTGGCGACCTTGACCCACGAGCAGATGATAGACCTTTTACGAACATCCGTGACAGTAAAAGTAGTGATTATTCAACCACATGAAGATGGAGCACCGAGAAGGTAAAGAAATTGGTCCTTGTGCAATATGTTGTCTAGTGATTCATGGTGTATGTCTTTTGACAGATGCTTTAAGGGAGTTTAGCAATGAGCCCAAAGCTGTGAGAATGTCTTTATCCTTGTAAATTACAGTGTGGCGCACCAATGTTATTGCTGTCAGTAAACAATGAATTTTATCCCATTTTTGATGAAACAGGCTTAAAAAAAGGACCCAATAAAACTGCAAAATATGCTTAAGACTTTCTGCTGTGATCACATTGCCCATGACTGGCATATTGTTTAAAAATAGACTGTTGCGGAGATTTAGCCAGCTTTAAAGAAAATTACAATGGCAGCAATATCCCTGCATCAAAGCCTGTTCAGTTTATAAATGATTGCAGCTGGAACAGTGCTTGTGGATCTCACTTACTAAATGCTTCTTTTAATTAAACTTGTTACAATGGTATTAAAAATGCCACCTCTTGGGTTACAAAAAATATGTTGAAACATATCATGGTTTCTCTTGTGTGAATCTAAGAAAGCAAATATCATATTTGGCCTACTTAAATTATAAATACGAGAGGTAAGTCATGGTTTGAACAAACAAATGCATATTGAGGACACAGAATCAAACAGTGAACAGGAAAGATGTGCTTTTAAACTCTACACTGTTGTGAAGGTGATGTGGGGTGGTGAGGATAAATGATTGTGATGCATTTAGGGGAGAATGTGGGGGGTGATTTTTAATTAGCTGATCTGTGGTATGATTTCAACCCCTAACTTTTTTTCCAGCTGTTAATTTCCTGATGTACGCAAGTGTTCCATGTGGATTTTGAGTTTTTATTTTCAGTTAACATTCCCACCCCTATCTGCCACCTGCACCATGACTTATGAATAATAGACCAGCACAGAAAAATAGCAGTATAATAGCAGCACTGAGACGATCAGTATAAAATTAGCATGCAACCAGATTATTGCTTTGCTCTTCATCTACTGAATGCCCTGATCTCATAACGCCAGTGGGCAGCTTTGTTTTTAGCTCAATCTATATTCTCCATGTCTTAATGTATGAAATCTTGCATCTTGCTGGGTCCACATCAGGATTGGTTTGTGATTTCAGATGTGCTAAGTTGCCAGCTGTGTCTACAGGTCCATGACATAATTTCCATCCTTGATTGCTCATGAGTCAGTATAATTCACAATAATTCCCTCTTAACTAGTTCAGCATTTTTTTTAAATGGCCATCTGCTTCAAAATCCTGGGTAATTGATTTGAATTCCATGTTTGTTGCTGATGGTGTGTTGAGGTGGGTGATAAAAAGTCAATTTAAGCTTCGTGGAATGGCTGCTGATATGCTGATTCAGTTTACATATACTTGTAATAGTCAACCTTTTGTTGTCTCCCACATTAAAATGTTCTATGCATTGTAATATTTATCTTGCTGTTAGAAAGAAAATGCTGCCAACCTAATTTGCCAATCAGCAAAGCACTGCAAAAATGATGACGGCCTTCAGCAGAATGCAAGCTGCAAATTACGTTTCAGTGTATTAAAACAATAAGACTGAACAAATCTGGATTTGTAATTTAAATAACTCTAAGGTACACAGGGAAGTAAACATATAATAAAAAGGGCATATCATACCTATATAAATTCACAACTTTTTCAAAAAGTACATGTATCCTATTACTCACCTGCTCTGAACCCAATTGGTAGTGGTAATATTTCATGGCACAAAACGATTTAATGAGGGCTGGAACTTCATGCCATATACTGGAATTACAACTTGACTGTTAATGGCTAGACGTGGAATAAAATGTCACGTCTATACATCTTTGTTTGGGCTGGTAAAGGTTTAAATCTGGGGCACCGCCAGAACCAGTACAGGATAAAGCTCTTGTGATTTGTACATGTGTCAATGAATGGCGCATATGCATCAAAAACATAATTTTAAATTACAGAAGGCACAAAAGCAAAAGTTAACAAAGGCTGTAAAAAAATATCGAATGAGGCTAAGACAAGTTCGTAGAAAGTGTGGTCAGATGAAAGATAGAAATCAATGTGGATAAGTGTTGGGTTTTGGAAGAAAGCAAAAGGCATTGCAATGAACTTGATTAAAAATTAGGAATGTAGGTGAATATGTTTGGAGGCTCAAATACACCTGAAAGTAGAATGGATTCATAAAGCCATAGATCTACTTTGGGTTAATCCAAAAGGAAAGTTGCATTGGAAGAATAAAGACATAATAAATTAACAAGATCACAGAGTATTGTGTATAATTTATAATATAATATAATTTAGAGGAGCAAAGGTGGGTGACAACGAGGAAGAGAAGTAAACATGGAGTGCACGAGCCCCCAGTGGATGTACTTATTGAAAACAGGTACACCCTCTTGGGAGCTATCGGAGCGGACGACACAACAAGTTTGAGTGGCAGCCAGGTCTGTGACTCCAGCCCTGGTGCTGAGGTTCAACGGGGAAGAGTGACGTCAGGCAGAGCCGTAGTGGTGGGGGACTCGATAGTCAGAGGTGTGGACAGAATATTCTGCAGCAGCAAGCGAGGCTCCGGGATGGTGTGTTGCTTCCCTGGTTCCAGGGTCCAGGACGTCTTGGAGCGGCTGCACGACATCCTCAAGAGTGAGGGGGAGCAGCCGGAGGTTGTTGTGCATGTTGGCACAAACGATATAGGTAGGAAGAGGAAGGAGGTTCTGCAACAAGAGTTTACGGAATTGGGTAAAAGACTGAAAAGCAAGATCTCCAGGGTAGTGATCTCAGGATTTCTTCCAGTACCTCGAGCTAGTGAAGGTAAGAACGGGAAGATAGGATAAAGGAATGTTCAGCTGTGGAGTTGGTGCAGGGGGCAGGGATTCAGATTTCTGGATCATTGGGATCTCTTCTGGGGCAGGGGTGACCTGTAAAAAAGGGACGGGTTACACCTAAACTGGAGGGGGA
Organism: Okamejei kenojei; assembly: GCA_035221665.1. Classification (NCBI taxonomy): domain Eukaryota; kingdom Metazoa; phylum Chordata; class Chondrichthyes; order Rajiformes; family Rajidae; genus Okamejei; species Okamejei kenojei. The sequence goes on along the minus strand of CM069135.1, from coordinate 27,234,282 downwards.
CCAACATCCTAGCGGGCAGGTTTGCTCATGCTACGCAGGAGGGTTTAAACTAGATTGGCAGGGGGTACACGACAGAGGCACGTGAGAGGCTAGAAGTTGGTATGGAGTGTGGTGTAGGAAAGGTTAATGGACAGAATAGGCAGAGCAAGAAAGGAGGGTTGGTTTAAACTGCACGTATTTTAAGCAAGGGGTAAGGCAGATGAGCTTGGGACATAGATTGGTACAAGCGACTGGGACGTTGTAGCATGACTGAAACCTGGTTAAGGAAGGGGCAGGACTGGCAGCTCAATGTTCCGGGGTACAGGAGCTTCAGGAGAGACAGGGATGAGGTAAAAAGGGAAGGAGGGGTTGCATTGTTGGTTAAACAGGATGTCATAGCAGTGATTAGAGGCGACATTACGGATGGTTCTTCAAGTGAGGCTATATGGGTGGAGCTGAGAACAAGAAAGAGATATACAATATACATTAATGATCTGGATGAGGGAATTGAATGCAATATCTCCAAGTTTGGCGGATGACACTAAGCTGGGGGGCAATGTTAGCTGTGAGGAGGATGCTAGGAGATTGCAAGGTGACTTGGATAGGCTGGGTGAGTGGGCAAATGTTTGGCAGATGCAATATAATGTGGATAAATGTGAGGTTATCCACTTTGGTGGGAAAAAAGGAAAGCAGACTATTATCTAAATGGTGGCCGATTAGGAAAAGGGGAGATGCAGCGCGACCTGGGTGTCATGGTACACCAGTCATTGAAAGTAGGCATGCAGGTGCAGCAGGCAGTGAAGAAAGCGAATGATATGTTAGCTTTCATAGCAAAAGGATTTGAGTATAGGAGCAGGGAGGTTCTACTTCAGTTGTATAGGGTCTTGGTGAGACCACACCTGGAGTATTGCATACAGTTCTGGTCTCCAAATCTGAGGAAAGACATTCTTGCCATAGAGGGAGTGCAGAGAAGGTTCACCAGACTGATTCCTGCGATGTCAGGACTGTCTTATGAAGAAAGACTGGATAAACTCGGTTTATACCCTCTAGAATTTAGGAGATTGAGAGGGGATCTTGAAACTTACAAAATTCTTAAGGGGTTGGACAGGCTAGATGCAGGAAGATTGTTCCCGATGTTGGGGAGGTCCAGGACAAGGGGTCACAGCTTAAGGATAAGGGGGAAATCCTTTAGGACCGAGATGAGAAGAACTTTTTTCACAGAGAGTGGTGGGTCTCTGGAACTCTCTGCCACAGAGGGTAGTGAAGGCCAGTTCATTGGCTATATTTAAGAGGGAGTTAGATGTGGCCCTTGTGGCTAGGGGGAGCAGAGGGTATGGCGAGAAGGCAGGTACGGGATACTGAGTTGGATGATCAGCCATGATCATATTGAATGGCGGTGCAGGCTCGAAGGGCCGAATGGCCTACTCCTGCACCTAATTTCTATGTTTCTATGTAGATGGTCACCTTGTTGGGGGTGTACTACAAACCCCCGAATATTCAACGGGAATTAGAAGAACAAATATGCCAGGAGATTGAAGACAGCTGCAGGTCAAATAAGGTTGTTGTAGCAGGGGATTTGAACTTTCCCAATATAGACTAGGAAAATCATAGTGTGAAGGGTTTAAACGGGGTGCAATTCCTCAAAAGTGTTCAGGAGAGTTTTCTTAAGCAGTATGTGGAGACCCCCACATGTGAGAGGGCAACGCTGAATCTAGTATTGGGGAAATTGGGAAGGGCAAGTTATTGAAGTGTTTGTGGAGGAGCATTTTGGGACCAGTGACCACAGTTCGATTAAGTTTAAGAAAGTTATGGATAGGGACGGAGAGGGTCCACGTGTTAAAATGCTCAACTTGGGTAAGGCCAACTTTGAGGATATGAGAGAAGGTCTCGCTCAAGGTAACTGGAGCCAGTTATTTGAGGGGAAAGGAACATCGGCCAAGTGGTATGTTTTTAAAAGTGTGCTGACGAAAGCTCAGGATGTGTACGTCCCCATTAGAGTACAGGGCAAAGCAGGCAAACGTAAGGAAGCTTGGCTGACAAGGGAAATTGAGGTATTGGTCAAAAACAAGAAGGATGCTTCTTCTTCTTCTTGCGTAAGGCATGCACAGCCTAAAGTTGGCGGACAACTTGTTCTATTTGATCTTATTTGATTGTGCACACCAGGTTGATTGCATTCGTCGAAACAGGGCGGACCACGCGAAGGTTGCAATCTCCCTGCCCAAGAAGGATGCATGGGACAGATATAGGCAGCTGGGATCAAGTGCATCCCTGGAGGAATGTCAGGAACTAAGGAGTAAACTGATAAAAGAGATCAGAAGGCCAAAAGGGGGCCAGGAGATAGCTCTGGTTATTGCGGGAGCCCCGGTTGAAATTTACGAGTCGTCCTTAAATACAGGAGAGGTCCTGGAAGACTGGAGGGTGGCAAATGTTGTGCCTCTTTTCAAGAAGGGCCGCAGGGAAAATACTGGGAACTGTAGTCTGGTGAACTTAACATTTGTAGTTGGAAAGTTATTAATGAGTATTCTGAGGGATAGGTATTCAAGCATTTGGATGGACAAGGCCTGATTAGGGATAGTCAGCGTGGTTTTGACCGTGAGAGGTCGCGTTTCACAAATCTGATTTAATTTTTTGAAGACGTGACCAAAAAGGTCGATGAGGGCAGAGCTGTAGATGTAGTGTACACGGATTTCAATAAGGCATTTGCCATGGTAGGCTGCTTTGGAAGATTAAATCGCATGGGATCCAAGGAGAGATAGCTGAATGCATAGCAAATTGGCTCCATGTAAGGAAACAGAGGGTGATGGTGGAAGGTTGTTTCTCGGACTGGAGGCCTGTGCCTAGTGGTGTTCCTCAGGGTTCAGTGCTGGGCCCGTTACTATTTGTCATCTACATCAATAATTTGTACGAGAATCAGAGGTAGATAAGGTGGTCAAAAAGGCTATTAGCACTATGACCTTCATCAGTCAGAGTATTGAGTATAGAAGTTGGGAGGTCATGCTGCAGTTGTATAAGACGTTGATGAGATCGCATTTAGAATATTGTGTTCAGTTCTGGGCACCTTTTTTTAGGAAAGATATTGTCAAGCTTGAAAGGGTTCAGAAAAGATTGACGAGGATGTTGCCAGGACTAGAGGGTGTGAGCTAGAGGGAGAGGTTGAATAGGCTGGGTCTCTATTCCATGGGGCACAGGAGGATGAGGGAGGATCTTATAGAGGTGTACAAAATCATGAAAAGAATAGATCGGGTAGATACACAGAGTCTCTTGTCCAGGATAGGGTAATCGAGGACCAGAGGATCAAGGTGAAGGGGAAAAGATTTAATAGGAATCCGAGCGGTAACGTTTTCACACACAGGGTGGTGGGTGTATGGACAAACTGCCAGAGGAGGTTGGGACTATCCCATCATTTAATAAACAGACAGGTACATGGATAGTTTACACAAAATGCTGGAGAAACTCAGCGGGTGCAGCAGCATCTATGGAGTGAAGGAGATAGGAAACGTTTCGGGCTGAAACCCTTCTTCAGACTGATAGGGGGTGGGGGGATGCAGGGGGAAAGAAAGGAAAAGGGAGGAGGAGGAGGAGCCCGAAGGCTGAGGGAGAGTTGGGAAGGGAAGGAGACAGCGAGGGTTAACAGAATTGAGAGAATTCAATGTTCATGCCAAGAGGATGCAGACTCCCCAAGCGGAATACGAGGTGCTGTTCCTCCAATTTGCGGTGTTGCTCACTCTGGCCGTGGAGGAGGCCCAGGACAGAGAGGTCGGATATGGAACGGGAAGGGGAGTTGAAGTGCTGAGGCACCGGGAGGTCGGGATGGTTATTGCGGACCGAGCGGAGGTGTTCGGCGAAACGATCGCCAAGCCTCCGCTTGGTCTCACCGATATAGCTGACATCTAGAGCAGGTACATGGTTAGGTCAGGTTTGGAGGGATATGGACCTAGCACAGGCGGGTGGGCCTACTGTAGTTGGGACATTACATGCTCTTCCCTTAGAAGGAGAGACTAAATGGCTTAGATTTAATATGTGAAGGAAAAGGCTGAAAGGGGATCTGAGGAGCAAGCTGCTCGAGGAGGTGGGGAGATCTTTACAATTATGACGTTCAAATAATGTTTGGACAAGTACATGGATAGGGATGGTTTAGAGGGATGTGGATCAAACAAAGACAAATCGGATTAACTTAGGTAGGTCCCTTGGTCAGCATCAGTGAGTTGGGCCAAGGGACCTGTTTCCATGCTGTATAACTCTATGAATCTTAGATTATTTTTAATCTTTGGGAAAAATAAGGCTTGGGGAAGAATAATAGGTTAAACGAATAGTAAAGTGTCATTCAACCTATCAATCTTGTTATTTCAAAGTATACCAATTGTCTCACTGTTGCTCCTTCTGAATATCCCTATCTTTTTTTCTGCTTCATGTATTTCGCATAATTCCCTTGCATTTTATTTCTACCATTCTGCAAAGATATAATACAAATTGTAATCACATAAGTACATTTTTTTCCTTATTTTGCTGCATTTTTTGGTGACAATTATTCTCATTGGTGTCGTCTAATTGCTGACCCTTTAGACATTGGAAATAGTCTACCGCTGTTTCAGTACTTGAACATTGACAAGATTGAACAAGATTTTAAACATCTTCCTTCTCTTTCTTAGCTTTCCTTGCTTTAAGGAGAATAGCCTCGGCTTCTTCAGTCGATATTTATAACAATAATTCCACCTTTAGACTATCTGCTATGGCCTTCCATGGCCCCTTATTGTTTCTAAAGCAAGGTCAAACAAGTTGAGTATAGGTTTAACAGAACCTCCTGTCTTTTATCTGTTTCTCTGTTTATGAAACCCATAAGCTAAATAAATTATTTTGTAAGTTTGTCTTGGCACCTTAAAAGTTCCCCTATACTTGTGCTCTCTTTAAAATTAAAAGCTTCGTTAAAAATCCTAACAAGTGACTCAGGAAAGACTATTTCCTCTGATTGCGGAGACAGTGATGGGAGTTGCCAATTTCAAACAGTAATTGACAGTGAGGAAAGAGGTTAGCAGAAATGTTATACCTCACAACAGATTCATTGAAACATGCAAAGCTTTAGAACAGGCAACCATTACCTTTTGAGAGAAGCAAAGAAATATAAAAAGGTTCTAGGAAGACCAAAAGCAATACGATTATTTGCAGAGTCAGCTTAGACATGAAGGGCCAAGTGGCCTCCGTCCATGCAATAAACTTGCTTGTTTGGTTCCCTAGTCAATGACTGGACCATAATGTTCAGTTGCCAGAATGCTTTCATAACCATCGAGCAAGGTTTCACAAGGTAGTTTATTGCTTTAGTTTTCTATAATAAAATGACCAAATCATCAACAAAATTAATTGAACATTTTTTATTCAATGATGTGTGGTGGTTGTTTTCAATTCAGTCTGCAACTTATTTGAAGGGACGTGACAAAAGTGCAGTTTATAGAACTTTGGCAGCTGTGTAATGAAACCCAGACATGGGTACTGGGGGAAAACAAAGAGATTGGCAAGGCTATTGAGAGTGATTTGTTAAATATTTAACAACATGAGGTCATACCTGCGGAGTATCCATGGTAAGTTTTATGGGCTCTGACCATAATATCTGAATGAAGATTTAAAAGATTACTTAATTCCAAAATGAACTTTGTGAGGGATTAGTCTCTCCTAAAAATGCAAATGTAATAAGGAACTGAATTGTTATTAAGAATTTACCTTTCCAATGAAGCCAAAGTGTTACTGAATATGCAAAGAGTAATGACCACAAATCATTTAAAATGTTACTTAACTTTACAAACCATATTCTGATTTCAATGTCAAAAAGACTGAATATCTGTATTTCTGCTTAAGAAATATACTAACATACTAATGCTGAGAGTTGATTCCAAAGATGCAGTGTGTAAGCACCCCATTTATTATTTATTCCCCAAGGCTTTGGGCATTTTTATCTGAAATGTATCTGTAGCTGGATCTGTTGTATGCCTCTTGGAACATGTTACAGTTGTGTGTAGTTGCTGTTGTGTGTCACTTACAAATACTCCAAGATCCTTCATCCAGCTGACCTATCTTACCCACCCACATAAGCAGCAGCATTTTAATACGAAGATAGACACAAAATGCTGGAGTAACTCAGCAGGACAGGCAGCATTTCTGGAGAGACAGGAATGGGTGACGTTTTGGGCTGAGACCCTTTGTCAGACATTTTAATATCCCCAGTCCCATTTATTGCTTGCAGCTAGATATACCAACCGAGAAAAGTTATATTTGGCACCATCAGTAAAGACACATTTAATGCAAATAGAAAGAGAAAGGGTGTGGAAACTTGTGTGTAATTCTGATTCAAAAAGTATGAAATAAAAACTGAGGAAGAATGGTATTAGGATTAAAATTAGAAGCAGCACAGAAATTGTACAATAAAAGAAACAATCTTGTCTGTTATTGCGTGCCTGGTTCAGCTATTTTTTCGATTACACTTATTCAGACCCGTACATACCACTTCTGAAAAGTATTTAGTGGTCAGAACTGAACAAGCTGAACATTTCAGTCCAGCAACTCTTCTTCAAAGTTGTGTGCTGGCATAACATCTTATAAGTCATATAAAGATTGTGATCCACTATTGCAAAGTCTTCAGAACAGTTTTTCCAGGGTTCCCATGCATAGCGCCGTGCTATGTCAGTTTCTTCATGTGCTATCACACTGACCCATTGGAAATTCTCACAGCTGCCATCACTTAGCCTCGCAGCTGCAAGGTCAAGGAGACAGCTCTTGAAGGAATGACCCTTTTTGCAAGCAGCACACTTCCAGCTGCATTTTGCTGCTCAGGGTGGATTGTGTGAATATGGTAAATGGAGGGGGGAGTACTCCCAGGTGATCTGAGGGATCTGGTTAGGCTGGTGGAGATCAGTACTCACAGTAGGCATGTTCTTTATGCAGGGGAGGTCACTCAGTCAGTCCTGAACGAAAGATGGGCACTCCTACAGGAGGTTGCTACGGAGGCCTCTGTAAGTAGCAATTCAACATGAATGAAGTCAATAGTATCACTTGCATGGTATCAGACCTGCTCCATCTGAGCTTGAGTAGGGAGCTTGGTTGCCCAACCTAATGCGTGAGATTTGACCGAGATCAGCAATAGCTGATATACTTTAATAAAAGATGAAATAGCGGCACATTTGGATAGCAATAACATGATAGGTCCGAGTCAGCATGGATTTACAAAGGGGAAATTTTTGAGGATGTAACTAGGAAAAGGATAAGGGAGAGCCAGTGGATGTAGTGTACCTGGACTTTCAGAAAGCATTTGATAAGGTCCCACATAGGAGATTAGTGGGCAAAATTAGGGCACATGTTATTGGGGGGTAGAGTACTGACATGGATAGAAAAATGGTTTGGCAGACAGGAAACAAAGAGTAGGATTAACGGGTCCCTTTCAGAATGGCAGGCAGTGGCAAGTGGGGTTCTGCAAGGCTCAGTGGTGGGACCGCAGCTATTTACAATATACATTAATGATTTGGATGAAGGGATTCAAAGTAATATTAGCAAATTTGCAGATGACATAAAAATGGGTGGCAGTGTGAACTGTGAGGAGGATGCTATGAGAATGCAGGGTGACTTGGACAGGTTGGGAGAGTGGGCAGATGCATGGCAGGTGCAGTTTAATGTGGATTAATGTGAGGTTATCCACTTTGGTAGCAAAAACAGGAAGGCAGATTATTATCTAAATTATGTCAAGTTGGGAAAAGGGGAAGTACAACGGGATCTGGGGGTCCTTGTTCATCAGTCAATGAAAGTAAGCATGCAGGTACAGCAGGCAATGAAGAAAGCGAATGGCATGTTGCCCTTCATAACAAGAGAAGTTTAGTATAGGAGCAAAGAGGTCCTTCTGCAATTGTACACGGCCCTAGTGAGTGTTGTGTGCAGCTTTGGTCCCCTAATTTGAGGAAGGACATTCTTGCCATTGAGGGAGTGCAGCGTAGGTTTACAAGGTTGATTCCCGGGATGGCGGGACAGTCATATGCTAAGAGAATGGAGCAGTTGGGCTTGTATACTCTGGACTTTAGAAGGATTAGAGGGGATCTTCTTGAAACATGTAAGATTATTAAGGGTTTGGACACGCTAGAGGTAGGAAACATGTTCCCGATGTTGGGGGAGTCCAGAACCAGGGGCCACAGTTTAAGAATAAGGGATAAGCCATTTAGAACAGAGATGAGGAAACACTTTTTCACACAGAGAGTTGTGAGTCTGTGGAATTCTCTGCCTCAGAGGGCGGTGGAGACCAGTTCTCTGGATACTTTCAGGAGAGAGCTAGATAGGGCTCTTAAAGATAGCAGTCAGGGTATATGGGGAGAAGGCAGGAACGGGATACTGATTGGGGATGATCAGCCACGATCACATTGAATGGCGGTGCTGGCTCGAATCAGTCCCGCCATCCCAGGGAACAATCTTGTGAACCTACGCTGCACTGCGTCAATCACAAGGATGTCCTTCCTCAAATTAGGAGACCAAAACTGTACGCAATACTCCAGATGTGGTCTTACCAGAGCCCTATACAACTGCAGAAGAACCTCTCTACTCCTATACTGAAATCCTCTTGTTATGAAGGCCAACATCCCATTAGCTTTCTTCACTGCCTGCTGTACCTGCACGCCAACTTTCAGCGACCGGTGTACAAGGACACCCAGGTCTCGCTGTACCTCCCCCTTACCTAACCTAACCCCATTGAGATAATAATCTTCCCCCTTGTTTTTGCAACCAAAGTGGATAACCTCACATTTATCTATATTATACAGCATCTGCCACGCATCTGCCCATTCACTCAACCTGTCCAGGTCACCCTGCAACCTCGTAACATTCTCTTCACAGTTCACACTGCCACCCAGCTTTGTGTCATCCGCAAACTTGCTAGTGTTGCTCCTAATTCCCTCTTCCAAATTATTAATATATATTGTAAACAGTTGCGGCCCCAACAACGAGCCTTGCGGCATTCCACTCGCCACTGCCTGCCATTCTGAAAAGGACCCGTTCACTCCTACCCTTTGCTTCCGGTCTGCCAACCAATTTTCTATCCACGTTAACACCCTACCCCCAATACCATGCGCTCTAATTTTAGTCACCAGTCTCCCGTGCAGGACCTTATCAAAGATTGATTTGTTGGTTTTGTGTGCAGAAAATCCTTAAATGTGATCATGTATACTGAGACACTCAATTAATTGGCACAATCTCAACAGAAAAGGCATACATAGAAGCTGCATTCATTGTTGGAGTGAAAAAATACTCATTTATTAGATCAGTGGGGTTGCAGATTATTCACAAGACAGATTTGCGGCATTGTACTATTTGGATAACATTTGGATACGTTGCACTTGGTTTTAGTGCTAATGAAAATCCAACTGGAGAATTAGGGACGGAATTTCCCTAATCCCAATTCCACCTATTTTTATTCATTGTGTGCCCCTTTTTACAGCTTTGTGAGAGTATTCAGTATCAACCCCTTCCGAAGAAGTAAGATGTGGTCAGGTTTTATGAACAGTATACCGCTGCTTTCTTTTGCAATTTTCTGGTTCTATTTAACAATTGATCATGTAAGAGCAGCTGAAGACTTTGTTTTTACACTTTTAACTAATACTCGATACATCCTGTTCTACACACCTTTGATTAATAACTACATACTAATTTTGTATATGTTTTCATCCCAGTAAGTGATTCAGTATGGCATCCAATTACAAACCACTGATTATTTTCCTTGTTTGAGATTAATCTAAAACCTAATGCTATAACCTTATATCTGAAGGCATTTCCAATTTACGACCTTTATTACATTTCGACTGCATTCCGACTTCATTCTATCCCTGTCCCGCCTATTGTCACTTCTTTACGGCCATTACCATTTTTTCTGTTTATCCTTCCATTTGTAAATTTGTAAACATGTTTTCCCATGTCACTTCATACCATCATGGTTTGTCGATTAACTCAATGCAAAATATTATTATCATTCACCATTTTCTGCTGATTTCCTGAAGTTTATAATGTCCACATCACAATTATTTTTAGAAGATGAAAACTTTGTTAAAAAAAACTTCAATAAAATGTATTCATTCCTTTAAAGGGGTAATTTTACCTTGAGAGATCAAAGTTTCCAGGGAGCTTTCAATCAATCTGTGTATTCTGCTTATTTGAAGAATTTCCCATTTGTGTTGTTAGTGCAATTATTCAATTACTTTAAATTTCATTTTTTTAATTAGCATTCCTTAGTCTATAAATTGCAGGACTTTACTTCTGTGAAAAAAAAATAATGATGTGAATGTTCTTTTGAATTATTGCTGCTCTGACCCAGTCCATCAACTGGAAATAACATCCCAACACAATGTTAAAATTATTCACTCAAAGTCATCACTGTTTTAGAAAACTGCAACATCATCGCTGGATTTGTTAAAAAATAATGGTTCTTTGTGTTGTGTTTTGTTAGAGGTGATCCATGCATGGACATTATTGCTGGCTTTTCTTGCTTTGAAACTTGCTGGATTTATAGCCTTGCATTTTCCTTTGTCCCTTTCAAAAATCTGTGTATGTATCTGCTGCCTCCATTCCCAGTGATTTGTGTCACAAGACTGGGAGTCCTAACATCACACAAGATGAATTATGTGAATGTAATAGTGATCTAATGGCAAAACATTTGCTGAGTGAATGTACATATAAGGGATTTAGTGAATATTGTGTGTGAACTGATCCCAGAAGCTGAGAGACACGATCATGTCTTATCTGACTGCAGTTATTGTGAGACATTTATCTTTGGCAATGCTGTGTGTAAGAAAGGCTCACAGCATTACAACGGTTCCCTCTGGATACGTGGAGAATTTAAGACTATTTCATTAGTCAAGTGATAGACTGTGGAAGGAAATAGCTGCTGTTCTGAAAACATAATCTGAAAAGGAATTATGAGTAGTGCTGTGTACCTGGGGGGGAAATATCTGAACCCTGTGGTTCAATTCATTTTACATCTGTTCGTGAATGCAGACTGTAACATTAGATATATAGTTCATTCTATCCCTTTACAGTTTACGAGAATTGTTTTCCTAAGGGAAACAGAGGATACATACAGGATATAAGTGCAATGTCAAAGCAAATGTTTGGTAGAGGAATAGTATTTAGTAGACCTTATGCATACTCTTTAAATTCATGCGAATCTACAGGATGGTATGCATTTTTGTAGCATTCCTATAATCACCATGCTAATTAACTCATTGGGGAGAAGAAAATTCCATTGACTCAAACCTTCGCTTCTCTTGTATTAAAAAAAAACCCATCCCCCTATTAATTGATCTGTAAAAGATTCCATTGTGTGATTCAACAAAGAGCTCAAGAGTTTACCTAATATTTAACCCATAACCAATATGACAAAAGACAATAACCGTTTGTTAGTTGCTGATTGAGAGATCTTGCTGTGTCCATACATCTACATTTCATACTGTAATCGCACTTCAAAAGTAACTTAATTATTGCAAGGTATTTTTGGAAGATTCTGCCGGTGTGAAATGGTGTTATACATGACCAACAACTATGCCCCTTTGAAAACATAAGAGAGGAATTTATAACACTTCATCTCATATAATGTATCATTAGAATATGGAATGCATTACTCAAAGAGGTTGTTGATGCAGACAAAACCGGTGATATTTAAGAGGTAATTAAAAGACTAAGGAAAAATAATCCTCTTTTGAGAACAAACAAGGAAATATGATTCATTTGGTTGGCTTTGAAGTGGAGCTTGACTATCAAGGTCGTGAAAGATCAAATGGCTTTTCTCTGCTATAAATTATTAATACTTATCTTTACATTCACTGATAGTCATAGTGGCCATGCACAGAAACTGGTCCTTTAGCCCACTCCATCCATGCCAACCTTTTTGCTATCTACCACTAATCCTATTTGCCTGCACTAGGTCTGTGTCTTTTCATGCCTTGTCCATTTAAGCCCATTTGTCTGTCTCATTGTATCTTAAATATAATGGTTGTATCTGATTCCACCTCCTCCTCCAGCAGTGCGTTCCCAATATTAGCCATACTCTGGGGGGGATATTTCCCCTCAATTTCCTTCTAAAACTCATTCCTCTCACTGTCATTATCTTTGCCATGGGGAAAAGATTCCGAGTATCTGCCTTATCTCTGCCTCTTACAACCTCTATCAGATCACCTCTCTTCACTACAGGGAAAACAAACGCGGCCTGTCCAAACCTTCCCCCACATTAAATTTCTCCAATCAAAGCATCCTCCTGGTGAAACTCCTCCAGCGAAGTGAGAAAACCCAAGAAGGTTGATGAGGAGAGCGCCGTAGATGTTGTCAATATGGACATGGAGCAAGGCCTGTCATAAGATTTCGCATGATGGGCTGCTCTGGAAGGTTAGATTGCACGTGATACAGGGAGAGCCAGCTAACTGGGTATAGAATTTCCTTTCTAGTAGGAAGCAGAGAGGGGTGGTGGAGGGTTGTTTTTCAAACTGAAGGTCTGTGACGAGTGGTATGCCCCATTGCTTTTTGTCATCTATATCAACGGTTAGATGAGAGTGTACAAGGCATGATTAGTAAGTTTGCAGATGACACCAAAATAGATGGTCAATGAAGATGATTATCAAGAATAACAGAGGGATCTTGATCAGCTGTGCAAGTGGGCTGAGGAATGGCAAATGGAGTTGTAATTCAGATAAGTGTGAGATGTTACATTTTGGGAAGTCAAACTAGGGCAGGACCTTTACAATGAACTGTAGGACTCTGAGGAATGTGGAGAGTATAGACAATCAAGTACATGGTTCCCTGGAGGAAGAATGATGAAGAAAGCTTTTGGCATGCTGGTCTTTATCACTCGGGGAATTGAGTATAGGAATTGGGATATTATGTTAACAGTTGTACAGGATGTTGGTGAAGCTGCAATTGGAGTATTGTGTTTAGTTTTGGTTACCCTGTTGTAGGAAAGATGCAATTAAACAGAAAAGATGTTGCCAGGAGTCAAGGGCCCGAGCTATATGGTAAGGTGGGGTATGATAGAGTTTTTTTCCTTGTAGCACAGAAGGTTAAAAGGTGATGTTATAGAAATGTATAAAATGTTGAAGTGAATGAACAGAAGCACAGGTGAATGCACAGACGTGTTTTCCCAGAATAGGAGAATCGAGAACTAGAGACATGGGCATGAGGTGAGAGGTGAAAGATTTAATCAGAAACCTAGGCACAACGTTTCAAAGGAGGGGTGATCGTTATATGGAATGAGCTACCAGATGAAGACATTGAAGCAGGTACAATAATAGTTAAAAGACATTTGGATAGGTACATGGATATGAAAGGTTAGTCTGATATGGGCCAGGCAAGGGCAATAGATGGGGCATCTTGATCAGCATGAATAGGTTGGGCTGAAGTGGCTTTTTCCATGCTGCATGATTCTGTGATTTCTTCACCACACTGTCTACAGGTGTTACCAGTTTCATTGAACAATGGACTTGAACCTCAAGTTCCCTCTGTTGATAAACAATCTTTAGCACCTTGTACAAGTCCTACCTCTATCTGACTTCCCGAAATGCATCACCTCGCACTTGTCGGGATTGAATTCTACCTGCCAATACTCTGTCCAACTTTCCATCTATCTATATCCTGCTGTAACTTTCGACAACTTTCCCGACTATCCACAAAAACACCATCTTTCCTGTCATCTGCAGACTTGCTAACCATTCCTCCTTCATTCGCATCTAAATCATTCATTTATTTAACAGACAAGAAGGGTCAGCGTTGATCCCTGCAGTACACTACAATTCACAGACGTAATCAGAAAAGCATCTTCCGCCACTGTCTTTTCTTTCCTGGCTAAGTTTACATTAAATTAGTCAGTTTGTCTTTGATGCTGCATACCTTAATCTTCTGGACCAACCTACCATGTGGAACATTGCCAAATCTAGTTTCTAATCCAGTTTTGCCTGGTCCTCTCTTATGATATTGAAATCAAATTTCCCCCTGTTTAGGACCAAATTTGTCCCTTTCCATAATACCTTGTATAATTATGGTCACGGTTTTCAGATTGTTTCCCCAGCAACACTTCCACCATTGGCCAGCATCATTTCTTCAAATTAGGTTGAGTTCTGCCTCATTCTTTTTAAGAGTCCATATATTGAGTCAGAAAATGTTCTTGGACGTACTTTACAAATTATGCCCCTCATACTGAGGCAATCCCACTCAATAGTGGGAAAGGTTTAAATCCCCCATCATTGTAACCCTATTGCTTTAACACCTTTCTGAAATTGTCTTACAAATATGTTTCTCTAATTCCCGTTGACTAAGGGGGTGCCTTTAGTTTAACACCAGCAAAAAATGATTACCCTAGATTGTTCCTAAATTCTACGCAATTCACCTCATTGGGCAATCCTTCCAGATGTCCATTCTACTATGTTCTGTCACTATGTTCTGTCTAATCAGTAATGCAATCTTTTTATTTCCCCCCTCTGTCACATCTGAAAACTTCAATATCTTGGAACATTAAGATGTCAGTGCTACCCAAAATATATCTCCAGGAGCTGATCAATCAATGCTCTAAACCCCTCTGACTTGTATGTAAGGCTCCATGCATTAAAGTAAATGCAATTGAGCCTGCCAGCCCTCCCATGCTCCCACTGCTTGCTATGCCCACTGGACTTGCTTAATTTATCCCTTACATTTTTGCAAGTGTACGACATTTGCAATTTATTCATAAAATATGCTTTTAACTACAGAAATTGTATCCTATTTCTAAACATCTATATTTCTAAATAACGATGCAAGAATTGGGAAATTTGAGTTTAGTTTTAGAGATACAGCACGGAAAACCGCTGTATATATCCTTGTGGTATAATAACAGTTACCTCGTTATGGTGCTAGAAAGGTATTCCTCCATTAGGGCGGCACGGTGGTGCAGCGGTAGAGTTGCTGCTTTATAGCGCTCTCAGTGCCAGAGACCTGGGTTCGATCCTGACCACGGGTGCTGTCTGTACGGAGTTTGTACGTTCTCCCTGTGACTGCGTGGGTTTTCCTCGAGATCTTCGGTTCCCTCCCACATGCCAAAGACGTACAGGTTTGTAGATTATTTGGCTTTCTATGAATATAAATTGTACCTAGTGTTAATGTGCGGGGATCGCTGGTTGGCCCAGACTCGGTGGATCGAAGGGCCTTTTTCTGCGATGTATCTCTAAAACTAAATTAACATTTTCCTATTCGTGCATCTAAAGAATTCACTGTTGTTAGTTCCCTATAGGAATATGTTGGGTGTTTTTAAGCAAAGCATTTAAAATTCAACAACTGATCTTGTTCAATCTTGTTCGGACCTTGATCGAGTGGGAAAACCAAGATGGTGTATTGGCTGGAAAAAATACCTCAAAACATTTGCTTCACAGGCCACCTAGTGACCAAATTGTGCAAATACAGCATGATGTTTACATAAGAATTTTTCAGCATTAAATAATGTCGGCCATAGATACTACGTTACAAGAGTAGGTCAGAAGGTAGACAAAAATGCTGGAGAAACTCAGTGGGTGAGGCCGCATCTATGGAGCGAAGCAATGGGTGATGTTTCGGGTCAAGACCCTTCTTCTTAAACAGAGTAGGTCAGAGATCAGTAATCTTGTGAGAAATGACTCATTTCCTGACACCACAAAACTTTTCCACCATCCTTAAGAACCAAAGCAGGAATCTGATGGAATACTTGCCCGAAATAGTGCAGTTCTTACAACTCTTAAGAAATTCAACATTTATTGCAAAGGAGCCCATTTGATTGGCACCCTGTTAATGACCCTAAATGAATTGCTGGTAATTATCTCAGCTACCAAGACAGCGCACCTCAATCCCCAAACCTCTGTCATCGAGGACCAGGGGGGGTAACTTCACAGTGGTTCATGAAGGTGGCATGGCATGGTCCATGGCAGAAGGAGGACATTTCTATGTCTTGGTATGGAAGGCCTAATCTTGAGAGCAGATGTGGAGGAGATAAATAAACTTAAAGAAAGGGATGGTAACCTTGCAATGGATACTCATTTCATACATCCTGGAATGGAAGACTCACCTTGAGAGCCGATGGAGAGGGGACAGGAAAACTGGGAAAAAGGGATTGCATCCTTGAAAGGAACCGGCTGGGAAGAGGTACTGTCAACATAACTTTGGGAGTCCGTGCTTAACAATCGCAGTGGATTTTATCCATTTATCTAAGAAATTACTTATTCAAATCGTCAGTTGGATAATCTTGTTTTTGTCAGTCAGGATCAGTTCTTTCCCCTGATTATGTTTACTTAATTCCAGATAATTGTCATTGTGGGAGAGTCTATGTTTATACTGTTCCAATATATATGTATAATTCCTGATTCTCCACCCTTCCCATTATCTGGGCTTCTAATCGAAGTAAGCACTCCATCTGTAAACCATAAAAATCATGGCCATGCTCTGCTCGGTGCTCTCTTGTCTGAGTAGACCAGAGAATGACCAAAAAGCTTTCAGTTGCTTTGTTCACAAGCAGACATAAGCTTTGTTCTTCCATCTCCTCGAGCTGTAATTGCAGTCACTGTATTTTTCAGAAGCACAAGCATTGTGGCCCTTTTTTTTACAAATGAGAGTTGGAAGCATCCATGTAAGGCTTCACATTGAAAATCTGAGCTTCTTTTATATCCTGCAGGCAAAACAGCTGCTCAGTTAATCTGTGCCAAATGCAGTGTCTCTGGTTTAGATCATATGAATTACACAGGATGAGGAAGAAACATATTGAGTTTGCCGATCTATCCTAAAACAAAGTATTATAAATTAAACATTATTGTATGGAATACTTTCAACATGATTGCAACATGATGTACAGGTAATCATTTAGTTTAATATATCTTTTATACTTTCCGGTTTATTACATTTAATGATGGAACATGGTCACAATGCTACTCCTAACAGCTTATAATTCAGATTTGTTGCTCATTTTATGTTTTCAGGCATGTAAGAATCAAACATTTTCAAATTCCCTTGGAACATCTATTCATAAATTATAAGATGGCTTGATTCTTCTGTACATCTAAGATTATCTACATTATCGGAGCTATAGAAACCATACAGATGTTTAACTAGTTGTATCCTGAGTTCCACTGCCAATGGTGGATATTTACTGAGAGTGTTCCACTAAAAGCAGCTTGACTTGGTCTGCCCATTTAATAAATAATCCCATTAGCATGGGTTGACTAAAAATAGTCACTAACCACACCAGGGCAAAGTTCCATTTTAAAAGTAAAACATTTTAAATCTGGACCTACTTGAGCAGAGGAGTGGGAATGTCTATGTTGTATTAGTAGGTGGATGCTGGACACACCCCTCTTTCCTTCCAACATAACACTCCACCCCCCCCCCCCAAAAAAATATACCCCTCTCATACCATACATCTGTATGGTTTCTACGATGTTGCTGAAAGTGATGAGTGAGAGTGATATTTCCCTGCTACTGCCGCCTTCCCTGTAACTTTACATACCTGTCATAAATCAGAATGATACCCAAGGGTTAGAAACGTGATTATGAGGATATGTTGCCTAAACATGGCTTGTTTTCCCATGAACTTGTAAGGTGGAAATGATGGTCTGGTAGAGGTGCTTGATAAGTTGTCTGCGCCACTGAACTCTTTGTTGGACCCAAGGAATTTCAGATGTTTGGGGTTTTCTTTAGTATAGTGCCTGAATTTTGAATATTACACTAGTGTTTGGCTCTGATAACATTAAACCTCGAATGCAACCTGAACATGACACAAGCCTGAGGTCTTGTCCACATCAACCTGAACCCGACACATATACTTGGTTTCCTGCCAAGTTCGAGTCAGCAGTCATGTGTTATTTTATGGTTGGCACAAGAGATTTCTTGTATTGCAGAATGCACTGAATGTTTCCTTTTCTTTATTCTTCCTGTGCTTCACACGACTTTGTGAACCATGCTAAATTGTACCCAAGAAAAGAGTTAGCATTTACATGCAGAGATTATTCATTGTAAGAACAAAAGAGCATTGAAATTATTCAGGCTCTCTGCCCTTTCACACATTTCAAGCTCCTTTGAATAATTTGTATTGAGTTTTAGAAATTTCAGTTTAGCTACAAAATGTTTCTTTCCTGAGTTGGTTCCATATCCACCAATCTCTGTGTGCTGAAGTTTGGTTCATTTTTGTTTAAGTAAATCCAAAATTAAAATGCTGCCTGTCCCGCTGAGTTACTCTAGTTTTTTGTGTCTAACTTTGGTTTAAACCAGCATCTGCAATTCCTTCCTACACATTAAAATACAGTGATGGTGTAACGGGGTTTGAAATTCTGGCTGATATGACACAAAAAAACTGATGCTTTGGCTCGTATTTCTTTGAGTTAAAACTAAGTAACAATAGAATGTTTTCTATTTAAATTTAAAATATACTATGCTGACATAAGTTCCATTTATAATATTCCTTTTTTTCACAGTAAAGATTTTCACAGCGGTCTTGTTTATGCGATCATTGCTTGGTGGACCCTTTTCACCCCATACAGTCACACTTTCTATTTCCCACAGCGGTAACAAAAACAAATTGTATTCTTAAGAGTGCGGTCAGCAAAACAAACCATCTCTCGGTGCTTCACATTAACATTATCTAACAATATTTGCTGCACCACGCAAAGCATTACAAGTGATGACCGAAAGCTATGCAAAGAGATTCATTTTTAGAAGCAGAAGAGGAAAGGGGCTAGAATAACTCAGCAATGGAATTCCAGAAATTGGGGCATTGGCAGCTGAGGAAATGATCTCCAGTGGAGGAGCTACGAACTTTGAATTGTCCAGATAGCTGCACTGGAGGACAGCAGAGTTTAAATGCCCTTGAGCATATAACAAGTAAAACAAAAGCATGACATCTAGGAATTATTTGTGATAGTCAAGCCTGGAAGTAACAAAGGCATGAATGAACTAAGCAAGGGGGAAATTGGAAGTGGTTACAGAGGCAGAAATAAATGGTATTGGGAATAGTGCAGATGTAAGCACTGATGTTCATCTTGAGATTGAATGCAATACTCTGGTTGCAAACAGTCTGGTTCAATTTCAGACCGAAACTAGGGAAAGGAATGGGGTCTGAAGAAGGGCTTCAACCCGAAACGTCACCCATTCCTTCTCTCCAGAGATGCAGCCTGACCTGCTGAGTTACTCAGCATCTGCTGTTCTCTCCTACACAAAGGAATGGAGTGGGTGGCTTCAGGGATGCAGCTTGTGGTAATGGATTCAAGCTTCCCATGATTTAGTTACAGTTCTAGCTCACCCTCTACTGGTTGTCATGCAAACGGTCTGACTATTTACAGTGGAAGAGTAAATGTCTAATGAAGAAGAGTTCACCATGAAAAAATATATTTTTTGGAAAATGATGCTGTGTTTTCAAATGTAGATGAAAAATAGGATAGAACGTTCATTACACACGAGGACAAGGCTAAACCTTTTGGGAATGCCAGAGATAAATATGTGGTTGCAGAAAGAGAATCTCTTGCAGATGATTCTCTGGCCATGGCTGGGTAGCTGAGAATAATACAAGGTGGGTGAAGAAAGGATAGTGTAGTTCATCACATTGTATGTTGGCCGAGTGTCAGGGGTTATGGGGAGAAGGCAGGACAATGGGATTAGGAAGGAGAGATAGTTCAGCCATGATTGAATGGCGGAGTCGACTTGATGGGCCGAATGACCTAATTCTGATGCTATCACTTATGACCTTATAATTGCCCATACCACACTGGTTCTAATTATTTGGTGGAAGCCTGAGTAAAGCGATTCTAGGAGTTAGAGATGGGGTGGTTTGCATGGATGGAGGATTTAAGGCTTTTTGTTGAAGAGTAGATGATAATAAATTTCAGGAAGAAGCGTACGAGCATGAGGATAGAGATTCAATGATCTCACCATTTATTACAGGACCAAGGAGGGAAACCTGGATGGTCAGGAATTAAGTGAGAATAACATCCTGTTTACTCAATTTACAATCCCTTCCCCTCTGCAGCATGCCATAATATCATAGAATTACACATCACAGTGGGAGGCCAGATTATAATTCACTTCTTAAGGATGTCTTCCTTAATTATTAGTCACTTTCAACAGCAGTCCTCTGGTTACCAAAGCTTGTGCAACTGGAAAACATCCCCCCCATATTAATTCAGGCAAAGATCCATAATTATCTAATATTTCTATCATACTTTTTCTGATCCCTATCTACTTCAAAGAGAACAGCCTCAGCCAATCTCGTCAAAAGTATTCATAACAGTCTTTTCAACTTTGTCACCTTCAAAGACTTGGGTAAGTATACTTCCAAGTGTCTCAGTTCAAGTATTCCCGGTGGAATTTTATTGTATGGTTTGTACTCTTTCTCCATATTCTTGCTTTCACAATAGATCATTTCACATTTCTCTGCCTTAAATTTGTCCACTTTTTCAGGCTGAATATGCTATGATAATCTGTTGTTATTATTATTCTTATTTCCAGATTTTGTATTATCTTTAAACCTCTAAATTATTATTTGTACCTCAAGGTACAGTTTGTTGAAACATATTACACAGAACAATAGCTCCTTTGGACCACACCTCTGCATTGGTATTGATTTATTATTGCCACGTACCAAGATACAGTGAAAAATGTTGTTTTACATGCCATCTAGGCAGATCATGCCATGAGTATAACAGGTTGTGCAAAAAGATAAAGAAAAAAGTGCAAAATATAGTGTTACAAACTACTGAGAAAATTCAGATTGAATAAAAGTGCGTGCTTTCTAGGTGATTGGAAGATCAGTGGTACATATCAGAGATCTGTTCAGGAGTCTGATAACAGTGGGGAAGCTGTCCTTGAATCTGGTGGTATGTATGTGCTTTCAAGCTTCTGTATCTTCTGTTCAACGGGAGAGGGGAGGAGAGAGCATGAGCAAGGTGTAAGTGGTCCCTGATTATGTTGGCTGTTTTCCCAACACAGCGTGCAATGTACATGGAATGGAGAGGCTGGTTTGTGTGATGGACTGGGGTGTGTCCACAACTCAGCAATTTCTTGCAATCTTGGGCAGAGCAGTTGCCATACCAAGTATTGCTTCCAGCTAGGATGCTTTCTATGGGGCATCTATAGAAATTGGTAAGAGTCATTGGATAGTCATCTTGAAGGCTAAGGGCCAAATGCAGGCAAATGGGACATCATCAGCTGGCCAAGGTGGGCTGAAGGGCCTGTTTCTGTGCTGTATTGGTCTATGATTGTGACTTGCCAAATTTCCTTAGTATTCTGTGGAAGTAGAGCCATTGGTTTTGTTTCTTGGCTGTCTCTCCAATGTAGTTGGACCAGTGAAATTATTGGTGACATTTACACACCATAATTTTGAAAAATAACAATTTTTTAAGTTGACTTTCACATGTTTCTGAGTTTCATAGTGCCTAAATGTCAAGCCCTAAACCTTCATTCTGTTGTAAAATTCCTGCAAAAGCCAGCAAAAGAAGAACAATATGCAGAATTGCTGTTTACTCTAAAACCATGCTATTTACAGGACCATCCCTTGAGCAGCATTCATTGTCATCACCATTTTACCTGCGACCACAAGTATACACACATGCCTGACTGATTTCTTTTTAGAGGTTGTCACATTCACACATTCCTCTTCAGCCGCAGGATTATTCCAAGCTGCTGTGATGTATGACAACATCTCAGATTGCTATTCAAAGCTGCATAGGAATGCTATACTGAAGGATTGGAGACCTCACCTTCTCTTACTTCTGCCCATTGGAGCAGACCAAGCGGGGATTGGAAGACTGGGCTCGTATTCACTGGAATTTAGAAGGATGAGAGGGAATCTTATAGAAACATATAAAATTATAAAAGGACTCGACAAGCTAGATGCAGGAAAAATGTTCCCAATGTTGGGGGAGTCCAGAACCAGGGGCCACAGTCTAAGAATAAAGGGGAGGCCATTTAAAATGGAGGTGAGAAAAAACATTTTCACCTAGAGAGTTGTCAATTTGTGGAATTCTCTGCCACTGAAGGCAGTAGAGGCCAATTCACTGGATGAATTTAAAAGCGAGATAGATAGAGCTCCAGGGGCTAACGGAATCAAGAGATATGGGGAGACGGTAGGCACAGGTTACTGGTTGTGGTTGATTAGCCTGCAACGCCATTCACAATGAATGGCGTTGCAGGCTCAAAGGGCCAAATGGCTTCCTCCTGCACATATTTTCTATGTTTCAATAAAGAGCTGACTGTAAAGATTGCAATCAGTATTTCACTATTTTCTCTGGTGGAGGAATCCAAATAAGGCAAGACGTTAGAATTAGCACTAGTTTGGTGGGTGATGTTAGGAAGCACTTCTTAGCAAGGATTGAACTTGCAACTCATTGACAGGAAACCACATGCAGCAACCAACCATGTTAGTTTCAGCACAACTAGGCTGTTCTCAAGAAAATCACAATTCTTGTTCTTAATGTGTTTTTCACAATTAGCATCGCTGAGTCCCACAATGCTGTTTTCACACCATTAATGATAACGATATGTTTTCTAGCCCTACCTAGTATTCTCAAATAAAACCATCATCCTACATGTTGCCATAGTTGCCCACCAGCATTTTACCCATGAGGCTAGTAGTGAACATTTAGCAGCTTACCAATGAAGTGCTGGTGGAGGAGATGGGCATTGTTTATCACAGTTGTACAGGATAGCTGCTATGCAGCCACTTGCAGGCTCATGAACAGCACCATAACAGGAACTTGTGTATTTTCCTTTTCCTATGGTTTAGATTGATAATCTGGCCTTATTTTCAGAACCAGGTTAACTGGGTTGCTCATTGAATCACTGACCTTGCACAAAGGTGCTCATTGTTTGTATTTGTTCTATATTTACATTTTCCAGGGGTATATTAACACAAATACTGCGTAGTATAGTGTTGTGGGTTGGGGATCATGGCAAAAGATTCTTGAGCTCTGGAAATGTTTCCGAAAGAGTGAGAGGATTACTCATTCCAGTGATAGCTATCTCATGATTATCCTTAAGGGTCTGTGGTTTAGTGTCTGGTGGAAGAGGTCATTTCAATCTGGGGAGAATTCAGAGTAAAGCCCTTCAGGGAAGGGTGAACTTCTCCTATTTGGGATATGTTCAGAGGTGAAAGTAAGCCCTACTTACTTGTATGATGTATGAGTAAGAAAGTGACTGATATAATAGGTATAATCTAGGTTGAATTGGCAAAATTAGCTGTGCATCAGTATCAATAAGAAATTAAAGTAGCCCTCACCCCTATTGTGTGTGGGGTGGTGGGGGGGGGGGGGGGGGGTGGTGAGAGAGGGGTTATTTTGTTGCAGTAATGTTGGGTTCATGCTTTTGTAGTTCGTAAGAAGAATGATGCTTGTTACTTGGCCGCAGGTTTGAAGTGAGGGAGTTGGCAAATGGCCTTCACTCTCACATGCTGCGGTTCCTGTAAATAGTGGGTTGGATCCTCCAGATCTGCCAAGCGATAGTTCTTGTGGTCTTGATCACTGCCATTTGGAATTGCTGACAACAGAAGCGTGGCTGGAAGCTATGAGGTATTCTGTATATGCAAGGGCGATTGTAAACGTGGAATGTAGTGCATGTTGCATTGTTCTTCCAAACCAAATTTCAGGAGTAGATTAAGTGTTAAAGAAGGAACTGCAGATGCTGGAGAATCGAGGGTACACAAAAGGCTGGAGAAACTCAGCGGATGCAGCAGCATCTAAGGAGCGAAGGAGATAGGCGACCTTTCGGGTCGAGACCCTTCTTCAGACTGGTCAGGGATCAGGGAAACGAGAGATATAGACGGTGATGTGGAGAGATAAAGAACAATGAATGAAAGATATGCAAAAAAGTATCAATGATAATGGGAACAAGCCATCGTAAGCTGTTTGTGGTGTGAAAATGAGAAGCTGGTGCGACTAGGGTGGGGGAGGGAGATAGAGAGAGAGGGAATGCCAGGGCCCGAGGGCTGAGGGAGAGGTGGGAAGGGGAGGAGACAGCAAGGGTTAACAGAATTGAGAAAATTCAATGTTCAAGCCCAAAGGATGCAGACTCCCTAAGCGGAATATGAGGTGCTGTTCCTCCAACTTGCGGTGTTGCTCACGCTGGCCGTGGAGGAGGCCCAGGACCAAGAGGTCGGATACGGAATGGGAGGGGGAGTTGATGTGCTGAGCCACCGGGAGGTCGGGTTGGTTAATGCGGACCGAGTGGAGGTGTTTGGCAAAACGATCGCCAAGCCTCCGCTTGGTCTCACCGATATAGATCATCTGGCATCTGGAGCAGCGGATGCAGTAGATGAGGTTGGAGGAGGTGCAGGTGAACCTCTGTCGTACCTGGAAGGACTGCTTGGGTCCCTGAAAGGAGTGGAGGGGGGAGGTGAAGGGACAAGTGTAGCATTTCTTGCGGTTGCAAGGGAAAGTGCCGGGGAAGGGGTAGAGCGGGAGGGAAGGGAAGAATTGACAAGGGAGTTGCGGAGGGAGCGGTCTTTGCGGAAGGCAGACAGGGGGGGAGATGGGAAGATGTGACGAGTGGAGGTGGCGAAACTGGTGGAGGACTATGTGTTGTATTTGCCGGCTGGTGGGGTGAAAGGTGAGGACCAGGGGGACTCTGCCCTGTTTGCGAATGGGGGAATGGGGAGATAGGGCAGTGTTACGGGGTATGGAGGAGACCCTGGTGCGAGCCTCATCTATAGTGGGGGGGGGGGAATCCCCATTCTCTGAAGAATGAGGCCATTTGTGATGACCTGGTGTGGAACACCTCATCCTGGGAGCAGATGCGGCGTAGACGGAGGAATTGGGAATAGGGGATGGAGTCCTTACAGGAAGCAGGGTGGGACGAAGAGTAGTCCAGGTAGCCGTGGGAGTCAGTTGGTTTGTAGTGGAGGGTACACAAAAAGCTGGAGAAACTCAGCGGGTGCAGCAGCATCTAAGGAGCGAAGGAGATAGGCGACGTTTCGGGTCGAGACCCTTCTTCAGACTTTTGTAGTGGATGTCGGTCAGGAGTGTATCACCTGCAATAGAGATGGTGAGGTCAAGGAATGGTAGGGAAATGTCGGAAATGGTCCAAGTGTAACCTCATTTACTGCATCCACTGCTCCAGATGCCAGATGATCTATTTCAGTGAGGCTTGGCGATCGTTTCGCCGAACACCTCTGCTCGGTCCGCATTAACCAACCCGACCTCCCGGTGGCTCAGCACTTCAACTCCCCCTCCCATTCCGTATCCGACCTCTCGGTCCTGGGCCTCCTCCACGGCCAGAGTGAGCAACACCGCAAGTTGGAGGAACAGCACCTCATATTCCGCTTGGGGAGTCTGCATCCTTTGGGCTTGAACATTGAATTTTCTCAATTCTGTTAACCCTTGCTGTCTCCTCCCCTTCCCACCTCTCCCTCAGCCCTCGGGCCCTGGCATTCCCTCTCTCTCTATCTCCCTCCCCCACCCTAATCGCACCAGCTTCTCATTTTCACACCACAAACAGCTTACAATGACTTGTTCCCTTTATCATCGATACTTTTTTGCATATCTTTCATTCATTGTTCTTTATCTCTCCACATCACCGTCTATATCTCTCGACCCGAAACGTCGCCTATCTCCTTCGCTCCTTAGATGCTGCTGCACCCGCTGAGTTTCTCCAGCCTTTTGTGTACCTTCAGGAGTAGATTACAATGCACAGCCACAACTAACTTAACATTTAGTACCAATGGACAAAGATGAACTTCTCATGATATTTTTTTTTATTTGGGAGGGAGCTGGGAATTTGATGAGCAGAGAGATTAAAAGTTCAAGTGCAGGAATTATCAAGAGTAGGGAATAGGCACAAATAATTTACAGGGCTGCTGAGATGTTTCCCTCAGTTTTATTGGTATACAACAAATAGACATTATTCTTCCTTTACATAAAGTTCTGTTTAGCCCCAAGATGTATTGGCTTTAATTTTGGCCATTTGATTATCTTGGCCTTGGAGGAGGTACATAGCCGTTAAAGGCTGAAACTTTAATGGTAGATTGCATAATCTACATGAATTTAGAAAACATGGTGATTTAATTGAGATGCAGATGATTATTTAAAAAAAGCTTATTAAAAAGCTTTGTGGGGGGGGGGGAGAGAGAGAGAGAGAGAGAGAGAGATAGCAGAATAATTTTTCATTTTTCCACAAGGCTTCTTGGAGAAACTGTTAAAACATGTTTTTACTATAGCTTCTCCAGAGGTTACCAAGTGCAGAGATACATAATCTATGGAACATGGATTACAAGTAACTGAATTGGCCTTGGTACCTTTGGTTGTAGCTGATCATGTTAGAGGTACATGCACTGCATTCCATTTTACCCAATGGAGAGGAAAATTCCAGCCCCATTTCCCTCCAACCTATTCTCTGATTTATCCAACCTACCCTTCAATTCATCCCACCTCTCTACCCTGTCTTGAGAGTCTTTGTTTAGGTTCCAGGTGTGTATACATCTGAAATCGTCTTGCTGTTACATTATCCAGGCATGAATATGTTCTTTCTTTTTCCTAACTTTAATTGTAATGAGTCTGAATATATTGGTAATTGGCATTGTGAATAAACAATGCACAAACTTTTAATGCAAAACGGTGCTGCAACTGCTTTATTTTTACTTTCGACTTTAGAGATACAGCGCGGAAACAAGCCATCCAGCCCACCGAGTCCACGCGTACCAGTGATCACCAGATACACTAACACTATCTTACACACTAGGACAATTCACTGAAGCCAATTAACCTGCAAACCTGTATGTCTGTGGACTGTGGGAGGAAACCAGAGCACTCTGAGAAAACCCACGCAGTCACAGGGAGAATGTACAAACTTTGTACAGGCAGCAACTGTGGTCAGGATTGAATCCAGGTCTCTGCCGCTGTAAGGCCGCAACTCTGTTGGCATTTAAAAAGTGTCTTCATATCCTCAGCATGTGCTGAACCTTTTCCAAATTATGCTATAGTCCATGAACCTCTGCAGCCAAACACAGTGATCAATTTATACCAAGTAAGATATTTTAGTTTTGGTTTAGGTCAGGTCAGTTTAGTTTAGAGATACAGTGTGGAAACAGGTCCTTTGGCACACCGTTTCCACCCTGACCAACGATTACCCTGACAATAGTTCTATCCTACACACGAGGGACAATTTACAGAGGCCAATTAACCTATAAACATGCTCCTCTTTGGAATGTGGGAGGAAACTGGAGCACCTGGATTAAACCCACGCGGTTTCAAACTCGTGTCTCTGGCGCTGTAAGGCAGCAACTCTACTGCTGCACAGCTATGTATGCAAATCAAAATGTTACGAAAACGTTCTTGTAATTTTTGGTGAAGAAGGAACATCTGTGTTTTACGGTCATTGTTCACTTTGACATTGCATTGTAAGAAATAACACTTCAAATTTAAGGTAACGCATGTCGGTGATTCAATTTCTAAATTAATACATTTACTATCATGAAAGATTAATAAAATGAGCTCCAGGTAAATCTAGAAATGTTATGGGAAGCCGTTTCGATAGCTGTTCAAGGGCTGTCCCACAGTACGAGCTAATTCAAGAGCTCTCCCGAGTTTTTAACAAAAATCAAACTCGTGGTAAGCACATAGAATGTACGTTGCGGGTACGTCGGAGCTCGGGACGTCTCTTAGCGGCTCGTAACGCTAACGGCAGGTACTCGGGAAATGTGGTAAGCTCGGGAAGACTCGTGAAGATTTTTCAACATGTTGAAAAAAATGTCCACGAGAGCCCCGAGTACCTACGAGCGGCTATTACCGTAATTCTCCGAGTTCGAAACGGGGAAACGCGGGAGAACTCTTGAATTCGCTCGTACAGGAGGACAGCCCCATTAATAAAATTGGGGAATATTTGTCAGTCAGTAGTTACAACCTACTGTGATTTGGTTTGGTATTCCTTAGTTGCTGTTTTCAAATAGTCATCTTGAGTTCGTTGTTATCTGCACAATCTTCCAGGATTATATGAGACCTGTTTTCTGAATCCAAGATTATAATTTGTAATTTTTCCACTCTCGCTCTCTGCCATTCCCCTTTTCTCTCATTGTCTTTCTCCTATATTATTTTTTTATTGTCTCGCTTTGCATTCTATCTTTCTGTCTCCCCTTGTCTCTCCAGTATTTCTGTCTCTCTCTGTACTTCTGTCCATCTCCATGTTACACCTGCACTGTTTCACTAATCCATTCCCTCTCAGTGCAAATACATGTTTTAATGTTTTGAATTGGATGCCATTAGTCTATTAAAGAATAGAAAGAGTCTACTTTTAGAAATCAAATTGTTTCAAACCAAGTCCACTATTTCGATCCCTGAGATTTTGGAACAAATTATAATTATTTAATCAGGGTTTTGGTTCAAATGATTTACCAGCTGCAACAAAGAAGAGAAACTAATGATCCAGGGTATTCTCAGTACCACTTGCATAATGAGCCCTGCATTTCGTTGTCATTGTGGATGGTTTCCTTCCCAATGGTATAACTGTTTATACAGTGCTTACAAAAAAAAGTTTGCTAAAAAATGGACCTTAATTGTTTTTACTCATTTTAAAAGGGAGAATAATTGTAAGTTCTGAAAGTTGTACTTTAGATTGCATGAGTGCTGCTACAAATGTTTATCGAGCTTTGTGTTTATGCCATAATGATGATCATGTGTTGATGCTCCTAATTTTTCACAGGACCATCTTCCAACCTTGGTCTTGCTAATGGGAGAGGCAAAGCTGGGCATCGAGCTGGGTGACATCTACCAAGGGGAAATTCCTCAGGAATTTCCTGACTTGGTAGCAGCTAATCAGAACAAGCCGCAAATCCATCCTGATTTTGATGATTTGATGAAAAGAAAGGGGTGGTGGTGCCATACTCCATTAAGAAATATAATTACAAAGAATTGTTTGAAAATTTCTTTCTACGTTCTAAACACATGGTTTTGATGGTTAATTTATAAATTACCCCTGGTGGGTACGGAGAGGATGTAAAAGTGGGATAACAGAACTAGCATGAATGAATGATCGATAGTCGGTATGGACTTGGTGGGCCGAAGGCCTGTTTCCAATCTATATATCATTCAATCAGTATCCAAACCAGAATAGCGGTTTCTCATCAACAGTCGTGTTCACCTTTTTTACACATCTGCTGATTTTAAGCTGGTCTAGAGACTGTGCTTGCACCTAACACTGAAGAAGGGTCTCGATCCGAAAAGTCACCTATTCCTTCTCTCCAGAGAAGTTTCCTGACCCGCTGAGTTACTTCAGCGTTTGGTGACTACCATTTGAGTAGTTTGATTTCATAAGATCTATGCTGGAACAGTGCGCACTAATGCAAATTTTCATTACGTGTTAGTAGCTTTGTTGATGTCTGCGTTAACTGGCGTAAGATGGGGAGAAGATCTCAAAAGTCAAGAATATTTAATTGTCATGTGTACTGGGCAACAGAACAATGAAATGCCTACTTGCTGCAGCTTTAAAGTAATAACACACAAATGGATGTCATGAATACAATAAATTATTAACCAGACCATAACAGTGCAAAGCCAAAGTATGCAGTGCACCCCAAACAAAGTCTACAGTAGATCATGGTGGCTGAGGTAGTTAGTGTAGTGTTCAACAGCTAGATAATTTCTGGGAAACCTGAAGTTCATGGTTTTCAGCCTCCTTTACATTTTTTCCAATGGCAGTGAGACGGGTAGTCGGAAAGGTACTGGAGAGTATTCTGAGGGATAGGTTATACAGACATTTAAATGGACAAGAGCGGATTAGGGATAGTCAGCATGGTTTTGTACATGAGAGGTTGTGTCTCACAAATTTTTTGAAGACGTGACCAAAAAGCTCGATGTGGGCAGAGCTGTAGATGTTGTATATGGACTTCAGTAAAGCATTTGACAAGGTTCAGCATAGTAGGCTGCTCTGGAAGGTTAAATTGCAGGAAAGATTTCTAAATGGGTAGAAATGTTGTAGAGCAGAGGGATGTACGAGTGCAGGTTCATGGTTCCTTGAAGGTGGAGTCGCAGGGAGATAAGGTGGACAAAAAGGCTTTTGGCACATTGGCCTTCATCAGTCAGGGTATTAAGTACAAAAATTGGGAGGTCATGTTGCAATTGTATAAGACGTTGGTGAGGCCGCATTCAGAGTATTGTGTTCAGTTCTGGGCACCATGTTATAGGAAAGATGTTGTCAAGCTGGAAAGGGCTCAGAGGAGATTGACAAGGATATTGCCAGGACTAGAGGGTCTGAGCTATAGGGAGAGGGAGAAGTTGAGGATGCTGGGACTCTATTCCTTGGAGCATAGGAGGATGAGGGGTGATCTTATAGAGGTGTATAAAATCACTAGACTAAGTGGGACCCATTGGGTCCCAGTCACACGGGAGGCTTGGTGCCCCAACGCAACCTATTCCCCAATGCAATATTCCACCACTCACCCATTCCCCCAATGCAACCCATTTCCCCCAATGGTTGTGGGGGCGGGAGGGGGTTGTGGGGAAGGGGGAGGGCGGGTTTGTATGGAGGGTGTTGTGGAGGCGGGGGGGTTGTGGGGACTGTAGGGGGGGTTGTGGGGGCGGGAGGATTGTGGGGACGGGGTAGTGTGGGTGCGGGGTGTGTGTGGGGGCGGGGGGTGGTTGTGTGTGGGCGAGGGGGCTTGTGGGTGGAGGGGTGTGTAGGCGGGGGGGAGTTGTGGGGGGAGAGGAATGTGTGGGCGGGGGGGTGGGGGGCGAGGGGTGTGTGGGCGGGGGGGGGGAGTGAGTTTGGAGAGAAGATGGGGGAAGAGCCCTGGGGTGGGGGCATCACGGGGGAGGGGGGGAGGAGCCAGCTATGGGGACCAGAGGGGTAGTGGCTGGAATTGGCGGTGCGATGGGGACTCACAGCGGGCGCTGGTCGTTGGTTGTTGTCCTCTGCCGGGATCAGAGTCTCCGCTTTCCGTTTGGCGACATCTCCGACTCCGGGTTGGGCTGGGTCTCTAACTCTGGGCTGGGCTGGGTCGGGTCGGGTCGCCAACGCTGGGCTGCTTGGGGTCCCTTCGTGTTCCTCTGAAAATTGTGTCCGGTTGGAAACCTCCGTCGGCCATCCTCAGCTCCAGTAAAGATATGATGGCGCAGGAAGTGACAGACCGTCACAGGGGAATTTAAGAATTTTAAACCTCGCCAACTTTTACGACATTCAACTGATTGGAACGAAACATGGTACTCTCGCAGCACAGGAGAACGGTGAATGAACTGCCGAAAAATCGTAGCGCTATTGCGAACCATTTTTGCGCAAATAGAAAGACCGCCAAACCGGAAGATAACAAGATCAGGGTTTTAGTTATGTATAGATAGACAGACAGACGGACGGACGGAATAGATCAGGTAGATGCACAGAAATCTCTTGCCCAGAGTAGGTGAATCGAGGACCAGAGGACATAGGTTTAAGGTGAAGGATTAAAGATTTAATAGGAATCTGAGGGATAACTTTTGAACACAATAGATGGTGAGTGTATGGAACAAGCTGTCTGAAGAGATAGCTGAAGCTGGGACTATGCCAATGTTTAATGAAACAAGTTGGACAGGTACATGGATAGGACAGATTTGTAGGGATATGGACCAAACGCAGGCAGGTGGGACTAGTGTAGCTGGGACATGTTGGCTGGTGTGGGCAAGTTGGGCCGAAGGGCCTGTTTCCACACCGTATCACTCTATGACTCGATGAGAGCATGGCCAGGGTGATGTGGGTCTTTGAAAATTATATTTTCAAATCTTGGAGATTAATAATCTGATTACATGGTGCCAGAACAACAATCGTGTTCTAACATTTGCATGACAAAGAAGGTGAATGTTGACTTCTGGACGGGTAGTACAAAGATCTACAAACCTGTATTCATTGACAGGACAATGGTGGAGAGAGTCAACAACTTTGAATTCCTGGACTTGAATATCTTTGACGACATCTCTGGGGCACAGCAAATTGATGAAATCACAGTGAATGCTCATCAATGCTTCTAATTCCTTAAGTACACGTGTCAGGGGTTATGGAGAGAAGGCAGAAGAATGTGGTTAAGGGGGAGAGATCGATCAGCCATGATCGAATGGTGGAGTAGATTTGATGGGCCGAATGGCCTAATTCTGCTCCTATCACTTATGAATTTATTAAGATATCTGAGGAAAGTCAGTATGTCACCAAATATGCTATCAAACCTTCAGGTGCAAAGTGGAGAGCATACTGTCTGGTTGCATCACAGCCTGGTTTGGTAAATCAAGATCACATTCTCATTTTCTTGAACCACAGTTCAACTTCTAGGAGACACAAGGAACTGCTGTTGCTGTTTATCAAAAAAATACAGGTGCTGGAGTGACTCAGTGGGTCTGACCCACTGAGTTATTCCAGTACTTTGTGTCTACTTCTGGAAGTTTTGTCAGACTTTTTTAGATCTTTTTACTGAGCAATAGGCGATTATAGTGAATTCATAAATCATAGCTGAAGTCTAGCTGTGCTCAGAAACAAGTCTAGCTGACTCACTTGGTATGAGGGGTTGTGATTTTTCAGATGGTAAGCATATTTAGTTCCCCCATACTTATGGTAAAAATATAACTGAAGCAGCTGTGGTATCTTGTAGTTGGTGCTATTCATGTGTCACATATGGCAGTCTTAACCCCTCTATTCACGAACACCCAAACCCCCACTCTGCTTATCACACTGAGAGGACAAAAGTATAGTTATAAATGAGGCCTCAGCTCATTCATTGATTCAGCAATACGTTTTGTATCTATGGTAGACCATAAATAACCCAACACATTCAAATCGCTGCTTCTGACAGTTTTTCCTTCAGCACTGGTCTCAAAAGAAATTCATTGAAGAATATCTTTTACTCTGCACGCTTGGGTTTATTGTGTGTTATTCATAGGGTTAAGTCTGGTGCCGCATGGGTCCCTGCAGCACAGTCAGACCAGCCAGCTGCATCAATAGGTGTTATGAGGTCTGCTTTAATCATGAAAAACAAAATCACCCCTATTGTACAGCAGTGTCGACCGTGTTCTGTGTTTCATTATTTTGTTCAGATTATTACTAAAGGTGGGGGTGGGGGGGGGGGGTTTATACCGTAGTCAAGGTTAATATGTCCTCATCTAACAAACCAAATATTCTTTGTTGGGCAGAGGCTGCTCAGAACTGTACAGGATACCAATGGTTGAATACAAAGTGGACAATGAAGGCACACCTTGCGAGTTCAAAACCCCGTTCAGAAGAAACACTACATGGCACCGAGTAGCTACTCCTGCAGGGCAACCAGTTTCCCGGTCCTCCCCCATACAAGGAGCAGCTGAAAGACTTCAATCTCAGCAAATGTTGCAGCAGGTCCACACAGCTATCCCTCGCAGTACTTCCTTTGACAGAAAGCTGCCAGATGGCGTGAGGTAATACTCTTATTAATTCCTATTACACTGCTGGAATTTTGCCTCTGTGGAGCCACAGCCAACACAAGGGGCTGCAAATGAAGCTCGATTGCTAAATGTATGCAATGCTGAAGGGTGCATAATACTCTAAGGGTGGATTTAAAACAGCAACCCCAGTAGGTTAGTAACTAAAATGTGAGTTGTCTGAAGGAGAGACAGCTGTGAATTGTCTAACTGCTGTGTAGCTTTAGGGGGTAGCAAAGGTAAACCTTGACAGCAGTTGCACTGATTATTTATTTAGCCATTTGTATTCCATTGAAGAATTTAAAGTGTTCTCTGATATTTTCTATATTCATTTATGGATGTGCTTGTTAAGTGAAAGTGTAAATATTTATCTCAATAGAATGATGTGTGCATTTCTTTCAAAGGACCCAGTTTGCCAGACAGTGGGATGAGGGGAAGAGTACATTTAAAGATATCAGCACCAGTTCGGGCATACTAACTGCAGTTTAAACCCTGGGGATACCAGATTTACAGAGGATTACCCTCTGAGCAATGCTGCAAAGGCTCTCTCAACCTCATTCTTCTTTCAAGGTCAGCTGTGGCTAGTAGTGGAAAAGGCAGAGGATCTCTCTTTCCTTGAGAACAGACGCTGCTTTTGACCACTTTACCGGAGGGAAGTAATTGTGTGAGAACAGTTCCCACTTGTTACAAAAAGCAGTCAAAATCATTGCCATTAGAATTTGGGACACTGCTGAAGGCAAAAGATAAAGATGCTGTATTTA
The DNA here is from genome assembly GCA_035221665.1 of Okamejei kenojei. NCBI lineage: Eukaryota > Metazoa > Chordata > Chondrichthyes > Rajiformes > Rajidae > Okamejei > Okamejei kenojei. The sequence continues at coordinate 27,200,183 of CM069135.1, read as the reverse complement.
TGTAGTGTCCCAGGGTCTCCTGCCAATGAAACATTTCTGAAGTGTGCTTCCTTGGAATGTGGGAAAACACTGCAACCAATTTGCACCACGAATAATCCCACAATTTGCTGCACTGCCTTTGAGGGTTTTGTTATAATAGCAAGTGGGGATATAAACTATATTATTGATTCCCAATAGCAGTTTTACAATATAATGACTCCTATAGTACACAAAAATAACTCTTCCCAAGAAGAGTTCATGAATGAGTATTATGGAAGTTGATTCTGCTAGGAAGGAAAAATTCAAGTTGAGCAGGTTCTGTTGAAGTGGGGAAAAAACCCATGGCGTGATATTATAATAAAATACAGCCCATTGTACTTTACCCCTTCAGAGAGCTTTCCATTATTTTTTCTATATTTCCCTCAAATTATTTGACTGGGATACTACATTTCTACACTTTATTACATTACTACACTTTCAAGCACTTATCCATGTTCACACCAAATCTCAGCAGGATCTATACGGAGTGCTGGTGCAGGCTACATTTTCTGTCTGTTAAGCTCTTGCTCCTGCAGTTGTTGCCTAGTGTTCCCTCCTGTTTTTATGAAAGGCAACCTGTACTGGTATTTTGGCACAATGTGCAATAGCGGTGATAATTTTCTGTTTTTGCCCTCTGGTCTCAGTGCAATCCATGTGCTTTGTATAGCCTTCAGCAACAATTTCACATGGGGCATTGAGTGTTTAATCAACTTTACAAAAATGGATACACTACAATGTGCAGGTCTTTTCAAATAAAGGAAAACAGGAAGCCCATTAACTCATTCATTCTTTTATATATTCTTTCCTTGGTACTAACAAAACTGGATCACTTTGACACAAACACAGGATAATTTTTTTGGCAAATAAATAGCATTCAGAAATCAAAACGGAAATCCTAAAGCACAATTTAAATTGATGACTTTTATTGATTGAGCGACATTGTAAAACAATGCTGTTAATTTCTGATTGATTTATTTTTATTTCTGCGTGGTTGTTCTGAACCACCTCCCCCACCTAACCAGCCCTCGAGCGGTTTATGTTAATTATTCCCTTTGGACTGCGAGAATTGTGAACCCCGTTGACATCAATGGTGCTCACGGAGACAGAGAATGCAATTAGAAGCTGTTCAGCCTGCCTTCCCTCACTCCCCCAAAAAGTAAGGTGGACATCTGCAGATGGAATATAACAGTCACTTCCAGTGTGAATTTCTTACTCTTATTTTTAGATGAGCAAAAATAAAGAAAAATGTCTGAGAACAAGATTATAATCCCTCAAATGAAATTTGTGAAAAGTTAATTGCAAGGGATTAAAATTTTGTTGTCAAAGCAAGCTGTGACATATTTCCAAAATTAGATTGTATGTAGCAGGTTCCCAAAATCTGTCAAAAATGTGTGTTGTGATGAAATAAGAGCAGCACAGACTTCTTTTTGGCAGACTAGTTCAATGAATGACCTAATGAAAACCTGTCCCAATAAACTGCAGACTGAATGCATATTTTAGCTCGGCTGCAAAGAATACATGTCAGATCTGTCACTTGACCTGACCTGAATATAGGGTGGAGCTGACAGCTTTGACATGAATAGCATTATTTATTCTATTTAACAATGAGGGCTCATTATAATCATTGTTTTACAGTTACATCACAAACAATAAATGTAATAAATAGGAAGATTAAATTAATATAGCTACTTAATTGATTATTTCAACAGTGCCAGGAAATGCTTATCTTATAATATTATTTCAATTGTAATTCAAAAGGAAATGTAACAAACCACAGGAACAATGGCCCGAATCCAACCATGAGGAAGGTGTATAAATAATTTATAGAAATGACTTCAGTCAAAATCAATCTTGGCAATTGTTGAGAACTGATATGAAGCACCACAGTATTAAACAGCACCGCAAAGGTTATTGAGAATGAAAAGAATTGCAAATTATTGAAAGTGAAAGGTGTGGAAATATTTAAATTCAGGCTTTACAAATCCAAGCTTCGCATGTGCTTAACATTGATATCACAGAAAAATAGTGGAAACAATTTAGTAGTTAAGCCAGACGATCCAACTGAATGCTATTAATAATGGATAACATGCTGGTTTTATTAACATTTGTGCAAAAAAGTTATGGAAAGACCACGCAAACATTATCCTTGCAACAAGTTCACTTTTGATCTGTATGGATGTGAAGGAAAGGGCAGAGGTTATAAAGTAGTAGTTGAGGACAGTTCTATGAAGTGACAATATGGCAGGATGTGCTCTGATCAGTTTTAAGGATGGGTTAAGGCTCAGCATTAGTTAGGGCACAAGCAAAGGCCCCAGTGAATGGTAATTGAGTGTGGGAACCAGTGTCCCTGGTGAAATGGAAGGGAGTGGGAACCACGGCTCCCGATGTGTGAAAAAGGATCATGGAAATTAGGACCCCCTATGAGTCCAATGGAAGCGTGAGACCTGGGGCCCCTGGTGAGTGGACGAGGAGCGCAGTTACTAAGGTGCTGACGAATAGGAAGCGAGCACAGAACCAGGCGGCATAGTGAGTAAGAAGGACTGCTGCGGACATTACATGGTGAGTCGGGTGCTGAGCCATCAAGATCCCAAATGCTCAGATAGCTGATTATTGTAGTTCTTCTATATGGTTCACAACTATTGGTCTAGAGAAGGTAAAGATAAACTCCCTTGTACAACCATTGAAAACACTGTTAGAGGTAGTCCTTTGGTGCAGGGTGTAACACAACATTTACTTGGCAATCACAAAGGACGAGCATTGTATTTGTAGGTTTGGATGATGTGTCACTCGAAGGAAAGCTTGCTGCTTGCAGTGGTCGTGTTTAAATGCTGCCCTTGGAGGTGTGCACCCAAAAAATCCTTGGCAAGTGGCTGTGCCTTGTAGATGGTGCTCTCCATAAATCAGATAATCAAAAACTGCCCTCCGTGTCATTCCTTGCAACAAGTCCCATTCACATTAGTCCGTGCTTGCTGATGTGGGTTGCCTCCAGGTTAAGCAAAACATTGATGATAAAGCTCTCAACCTTCTTTCCAAATCTGCCTATGCCTCTTCATGATCTCCATTTCCTCCTGCCCTTCAACATCCAAAGCACCTGTGCTCCTCCAACTCTCCAGCTCACACAATGATTGCCTTTGCTAAACTTTCTTCCCTCTAAGATATCTTTATTTTCTAACCATTACTTGCACCCCACTGCTGCCCATTCCTGGGATAGAACACCCTCCCTCTGTGCTCCCTTCTACCTCCCCACCAAGACATCTGCTCCTCACCCCGTGAGGTATCTACACACACAGACCCACACACAGACCCACACACTGACACACACACACAGACACACACACAACCACCACCACCCTCCCACCTTTACACTGCACTCTTCTGGTGTCATTCTCATCCTGAGTTGGAGTTGTTGTTGAAGCAGTTGTTGAATTTCCTGAGGTTTTTAATTTTTCTTAAAATATTTTTTTATTTATTAGAGGTACAGTAAGTTACATCAGTGTACATCCCGTATGTTTTATTACAATCATTGTACCCCTTCATTTTTTTTAAGGCTTTTAGAGAAATAAAAAAGGGAATAGAAGCAGAGAAAGTAAAGAAAGTGAAAAAGAATTTCCTGAGGTTTGTGGCCTTTTAATCTTCCACGCCTGGGGAGATTGTTCCACCATCTCCTGGTTTGTATGTCGGTGATAGCATTGCACTGTATATATCACAGGCACTTTGCTGCGATTTCTGTGTCACAAACATAGATACAGATGTGAAGGGGCAGGATGATATTGTAAAACTGTGTCTAAATAAAGCACTGGCTAACTTCAAACGTACATCACCACTGTCTGTATTTGAGGTAATTACATGCTTCCTTGAGAATCAATGTTTTCCAGTTGGGGTTTTAGGAATTGGTTTTATTTGAAATAATATAAAAGTGGAATTTGATTTTGTGTTTACTAAATATGTGCTTTATTTTTCTTTCCGAATACCTTATCCAGATTCCTTATCAACCATTTTTATACCAGCTGCTCATTATCAGTCCTCCATACAGGGTTCCCCATTGATTTTGCTTTCCCTGAACTTTCCACTCCAGAGATCGGAGCACATAATTCAGGCTGACACTCGAGTACAATGTTGCGTGAGTGATGCATGCTGGGTTGCCACTTGAACACGAAACATTGAACTGAGTCTGCTCCTTCAGGTGTAAAGATCCTGTGGCACAATTTTGAGGGAAAGCAGCACAGTCTTCCAGTGCGCTAGCAAAAAAAAAAAAGCAAATAGAATGTGGCCTCTCATTATGAGGGGAATATATTACAGGAGAAAGGAAGTTTTGCTACCACTTTACTAGTCTCTGGTGAGGTTACATCTGGAATATTGCAAGTAGTTTTGGTCTTAAGGCAGGCTATACTTGCTCTAGCGGTGATGAAGGTTCACTGGATTGAAGATGGAAAACGAGTACACTGGGTGATAGCATTCTTTGAGTACACTCTTTGAAGTTTAGAAGAGTCTTAGAAAAGGGTCTTCTGCCACCATCTCCTACCGACCTTTTTGCCCATCAACACTAATCCCATATGCCCACATTAGGTTAATTTTCTTCTATGACTTACTTATTTAAGTGTCTGTCTAAATGTTTCTTAAATGCAGTAATTATATTAGATTACACCACCTATGGCAGTGAGTTTCAGATATCAATCAAAATCTTGTCCTCAGATTCCCTTTAAAACTTCTTCTTCTTACCTTTCACCTAAGCCCTCTTGATATGGATAACCCTAGCATAGGAAAAGGGTTCCATCTACTATATTATATTTTATTTTAAATACTCTGAGGACACCCCTTAATCTATTTTTCTCCAATGAAAGCAAGCCTAGCCTGTCCAATCTTTCACCATAACTAAAATTCTCCAACCAAGGCAACATCTTGGTAAATCTCCTCTGCACTCTCTCCAGTCCAGCCACATCTGTACAGTCTGTCTTGTAAAGTTGCAACAGAACTTCAAAATTTCATATTCTATGCCCTGACCTATGAAGGTAGACATGTCAATGAGCCTTCTTTACTACTCTATCTGTGTGTATAGTCGGTTACAGGGAACTATGGTTTTGAACACCAAGGTTATCGATGCCCCTTAGCACATTACCATGTGCTGTAGCTGATCAATCCTTATTTGATTTCTCACAATGCATCACCTTGCAGCTTAGATAACCTAAGACACTTTAGACAACCTTTCTCGCTATCCACAATGCACCAACTTCCTTGTCATCTGTGAACACTCTAATCATATTGCCAGCATTCACATCCAAACCATACATTTTATCACAAACAACATGGGTCCCAGCACCAATACCTGTGGAACACCATATGTCACAGGCTTCCAATCAGAAAAGCATCCTTTCACCACTCTGCATCCTAGACCTGGACCCACTGCTGTTTGCTTACCGCCACAACAGATCAACGGTGGATACGATCTCGCTGGCTCTCCACTCCGCTCTGGACCACTTGGACAACAAAAACTCATATGTCAGGCTGTTATTCATTGACTACAGCTCGGCATTTAATACATTCATCCCCTCCAAGCTGGTTACCAAACTCACAGAACTGGGTCTCTGCGCACTCTCTGTAATTCGATCCTCGACTACCTCATTCACAGACCACAGTCTGTTCGTACTGGTGGAAATGCGTCAGCCTCGATAACAATTAGCACGGGAGCACCTCAAGGCTGCGTGCTCAGCCCCCTGCTGTACTCACTCTATACTCATGACTGCGTAGCCGGTCATTGGGCAAACTCCACCATCAAGTTCGCCGACGACACCACTGTTGTGGGACGTATCACTGATGGAGACGAGTCAGAGTATAGAAGAGAGATCGACTGACTGACCAAATGGTGCCAGCACAATAACCTGGCTCTCAACACCAGCAAAACCATGGACCTGATTGTGGACTTTGGAAGGGGTAGGATGGGGACCCACAGTCCCGTTTATATACCCTCTCCCTTGACTCTCAGTCTGAAGAAGGGTCTTGACCAGAAATGTCACCCATTTCTTCTATCTATCAATGCTGCCTGTCCAGCATTTTGTGTCTTATCTTCGGTGTAAACCAGCATCTGCAGGTTATTCCTACACAATCTCTATCAGGGCCACATCTATCTCTCCCCTTCCTTCCCATAGCATCTAAGGATAGATCTCATCAGGCTCTGGGGATTTATCAACCCTTATATGCCTCATGACATCGAACAATAGTGGACCAGGTTCAAAGAGTCCACTACGAATGGCCCACTTCTTTTCAGTTCTTCATGTTCAAATTGTCTTATTTGTTCCACATCCAAAATTACTGCTCACTAATTATGGTATTTGGGATCTGCCTATGTGAGAATTGGCTTTTGTGCTTCACACAATGTAGATTCACTTAAAAAGTGTTCCGTGTTTGGGAGTGTTGTGCAAGCATTAGAGAAAAAATGCATTATATAAGCGTAAGCCTTTTGTAGTCAGTGTCTCTCCACAGTGCCATAATTATCTAAAATAGACACAGGTGGAGAATTTCAAAAAAATAGTCAATAACACATTCAAACACACCTTCAACCGTAAGGATTAGTCACTCACTGACAACAGTGATGGTTTACAAGATCGAAGTAATAATAAATAGACCACTTTAATCATTCATTCCTCCTTTGACCTTGAAAGTTCGATCAGTGATTTGGGTAACACCAGTCCTTTAGGGCTATCAGCACTCCAGAGGTCTCTAGCCTTAAGTATTGTGTGTCAGATTTCATATTGGGATTCTGGATTTGGCTGATCAGCGATACAGAGAGATGCAATTTACTTTTTCTATTAATAGGATTAGACCATCTGCTGCAAGGCAGGTGTGGAATATTGGTTTCATTTGGAGGTGAGGAAATCTAATTGTGTTTATGAAATGCTTGCAGAAATGCAATGTACAAATCAACCAACTATTACCTGCATATATCTAATTTCAGCATTGGCCGCTGTATTTCTTAAATTATCTATTACAGATATTTGTATTTGACAAAACATATATAATTGAAATAGCAAGCTAGGCAGCAGGATAAATCGGTCTTTCATAGCCGCAGTAATACTTTGGTAATAAAATTGACACCAAAATCATACATGGACCCTTATTGTCTTAACATTTCACTTACATTTCACTTATACATTACCTGCACCTAATATATTCGAGAAATCATGTCAACATTTTAAACTGAATTGTTTGTAGTGTATTAAAGAAAAGACTTCCATTTCTATCACACATTTCACAATCTCGATCTGTCCCAAGGTATTTACTGTCAATTGAGTCATTTTAAACTTATACTCAATGTTGTGAAATTCAACAACCAATTTGGTCAAAACAATCTCCACAAACTATGATTTCCCAGATTTCGTATGGAAACATCCAGAGCTCTCGTATTCACTGCTGATGTTTGTCCAAGCAACCAGCAACAACTTAGAAATAATTACGCAGTTGTGGATGTCCGATTGTTGCAATTCAGCTTGTACTGTGGTTTTGCTGAGTGATCTGACGCTCATTCAGAAGAGAGGCAATTTTCCCCCACTTGAGATGATATGACAGGTTGGACTTGACAGAACCTATACATTTCAATGAAGCAGAATAAGTAGTGGAAGGCATTATAATGATGAATTAAATTAAATGATTTTTAGTTCATTTAGATAGTCAGAAAGCATGGAAACAGGCCCTTCAGCCCAACTCTTCCATGCTGGACAAAATGTCCTATCTCAGCTTGTTTTATTAGTCCGAATTTCGCCCATATTCCTCTAATCCTTTGCTATGAGCCCAATAAAACATTTTAAATGTTTTTATTGTACCAGCTTCAACTACCTCCTCTGGAAACTTATTCCATATACCCATCACACTCTGAGTGAAAAAGTTGCCCCTATGGTTCCTATTAAATCTTTCCCCTCTTATCTTAAACCTATGTCCTCTGGTTCTTGATTCCCTTACCCTGGGCATTCACTCAATCTACCTTCCTCATCATTTTATACACCTTTATAAGATTACCCCCGTCTCCTGTGCTCTGAGGATGAAGATCTTAGCTTCCCCAATCTTACCCTATAGCTCAGGCCCTCAACATCCATGTAAATCTTCTCTGCTCTCTTTCCATCTTTATGATAGATTTGTGTTTTTCTTAATTTTAATTAATTATAATTTGTTTGTAATTGTTTGAATAGAGTTTATTAGATATTTCTGGAAGTCAGAAGCATCTGCCGCTTTCAAACGTTTGGACAGCCAGATAAATAAATGGAAATGACTTACAGGATTGTCAGTTTTTTCATCAGTTGTGCAGGCTGGGTTTATTCGGTTCTCCTTCGCCACCGGCCCCCAACCCTTATCCACAAGTAGAGGGTGGCATTTGCATTGCGGAACCCTTCTATGTGTAGCTCAGAAGTTCCCTCTAGGTGATTCACACAAGATAAATCTGCACTTGCTTTGGAAGTCAGCAATGACGATGATCAGATAATCTGTTCTCTGTAAACACGATTTAAAGTATTGACCTGGCCTGTTCAAAATGCTGCAATGGGAAATTTTATTTTTAACTGAACGAGGACCAAAAGGTGATATTTCTGAGAGTGTGGGACTCTTAAATATTGCTCAGGGATCGGCAGTCTATTGTACTCTTTTCAAATCTCTGGTGTGGAACTCGAGCCTACGGTTTTCTGATTGAGGTCTGATTTCCGTAACTGGGCCACAGCTGATATTGTGTAGAAAATATTTTTATTCATGGATAGTAGCATCATCCAATGTTTTCAGAAAGGCAAATGACAAGATGAATGGTCTTTCTATGGTGTTAACAGCATTGGCTGCATTTGCATTGGGAAGGAGCAAAAGAATTGGTGAAAGATGCATTCTGAGCACCAGTAGATCACCCATTCCCAAGCCAGACCTAAACTGAAGCTGACTCTGTGCCAGATGACCATTCTGTGTATTGGGATGCGGAGGGAGGGAGATTTATAGAGGATAAAGTAGTCAAAATTAAACTCTCTCCTCTCATCGTATGTGGTTAGAAGGAATATTTTTGTTAGTGTTGAAGGTTTTATGTCAACACTAAATCCTGCTTTGAGATCAGTCATGGAGCAAGTGCAGGTGTGCACATTATCCAGCGTCGAACTTGATGCATTTCCTCCCCGCTCACATTGTCATTATTTTCTCATTTTAATCAAATGCACAGATGTGTATTAAACATTGTATATGTGACCTAATTGTTCCTGGACTGCACTAACAGCCTTGAGACCTTTTATTTCTACAATTATAGAGATCAATCTGTATATAACAAGAAAGACAGTTTCATTATCAGTTGTGTTGATTATTCTTCAGATATTTTCTTTGTACTTTAAAAGGTTGCAGTTTAGCATTAGTTTTGATCAAAGGAATATCTTGTCCATCTTTTGTCTTCACTAGGTTCATTTTTATTAATGAAGTGATATCTTTTCCAACTGAAGCTGCTTCAGTTCATTGCATTTTAGTTTATTTTAGAATATATTTGGAAGTGACAGTACCGGTTAAATATTTTTTCTGGAAGACAATGCTCCTGTTTTTCACTTTTATCGCTGTCTTGATATACGTGCTCTCTGAACTACATTGGTTCTCTCCCTCGAATGTGGTTCAGTAACTGCTGAGCATAGCCCAGTCCTCTGCCCAGTGAAGCCATAGGTGTGAGCTCAATCTGTTCAACCACTCCAACCAGTTTCAAGAACCAGATTTTTATCCTTTCCAAAGTGCACGAGGGATACTGTGATACTAATGCTAACTTCTGTGATTAAAACTGGAAAGCTCAACAGATACCAAAGGCTATTCACTTTGCCTCTCCCAATCCCAAATCTCATGATTACCATGCAATCAGATCCAGGTTGGTGGGATGGTGTGACGCATGTACCTTCCTCTAACTTCAAGGAATCTTGAATGAACACCATTCATCTTATATTTATTTACACAATGGGATACATCTACTTGCCTGGAGATCAATCCCAAACCCTCGCTCTGCTATCTTGAAGACTCAATACTACCTTTGCCACCTCAGAATGGAGCCTTCTCCCTATCCCAGTCACATGGTGGGCTGTAATCTACCGTGGACCTTTGTGGGACTGAACGAACAGCTTATCACTTTCCAAAGTTCTCCCTTTGCCATAATAGAGACTTTCATCTCCATCAGCCCCTCCATTAGCATTCTGGAAGCAGCCATAACCCAAAGCTCCTTAAGGTCATTCTGAAAATTCCAGACCATCACTCTGCCATGTTAAAGACCTACCTAGGTTCTTGAAAATACATTTTAGTATATTGGCTGCTTGATGATCAAGCTTGTTATGGAAACTCGTATCTCTACTTGCCTCATTTGTCTGCATACCTCTTCTCTGCCCCAAGATTCTTCAAAAGTAACATGCTCAACAGGCAGAATTTCCACATTGAACAGTGGGACGTTTTAATGCTGGTTTGCACTGGTGTCTCAGTGCAGCAGCTTTGCTGGTCATGCATCTTCCCTTAAATATTAATATAATCGCCCCTTTTACATTAGTGTGGTTAAGCATCCTGCATACAAAGTGACATACCATTGTATGTTATCGTCAACCAAACACTCAGCGACAGGCTACCATATGACTTCGGCCATTCTGTAAAAATCTAGAACAAACCAACCAGTATGATCTTTCTCCCCTTTTTAATTAACCATTTGTGAACTATGTCGGATCAGTTGCTGTAAAATGTATACGTTTAGGTTTTCAGTGGTATAGGGAGCTGATGAACTTGGAAGGAATTGATGATACTGGTTGCAGATAATGACAGAAAGAGAAAAATAACATTTGTTTTAAGTTACAAAAGCAAAGTTTGGTACTGAAAGGTGAGATGAAGTAAAGTGGGAAAAGGTTTGTGTGGATCATAAATACTTTCATCGTCAAGTCCGCTGAATGGCCATTTTGGTGCTGTAAATTTATTTGTCTGTATAATGTAATATAATTATCTTCAAATTAAGAACATTTATTTGTGCATAATAGACACCGAGTTGATTCTTCAAACAACTGTTCTTTTCACCCAACACTGAAAGCATTTGTTTTCCTCTTGCACACAGATCTATGCAAGATGTAGAAAATGCTCAGCTCTCGCAATCCAATGTTGGTGATTCCAGTCAACATTACAGAAGCTCTCCCAGCAACCAGTCATCTTCCAGTGATCCGGGGCCGAGTGGCAGTAGTCATTGGAGGCAACAGTCTGGATATGATGGGTATGCAATTATTTTCAACTTGTATTTACAGAAAGTTGAGTTTGGTCTCCTGAACGCTCCACAGATTCTTCCATAATAACTTAGAGATGCATGCGGAAGGTCTCAAATATTGCTTCAGCTCTGGCAATGCTGCCAGCCAATTAATGAAAGGGTATTTTACCAAGAAGGCAATCCACTTAAAATTAAATGGGTACAGTTTTCAATAACTAGCTAGTAGATGTATATTGTACACTCTCTGCAGATGCTTTTGAAGAAATGTTAAAACTGCATCACTTTAAAATTATTTGTTATACTGTAACAAACTAAATCAAATATATACAGGGTAGACAAAAGTGCTGGAGAAACTCGGCGAGTGCAGCAGCATCTATGGAGCGAAGGAAATAGGCAACGTTTCGGGCCAAAAACCTTCTTCAGACTGATGTAGGGTGGGGGGGGGGGGGGGGGGGGGGGGGGTTGGGGGAGAAGAAAGGAGAAAGGAAGAGGAGGAGCCCAAGGGCTGAGGGAGAGCTGAGAAGGGGAGGAGGGTTGGAGACAGCAAGGGCTACCGGAAATTGAACAAGTCAATGTTTATACCGCTAGGGCATATATACAGGTTGTCCCAGAGTAATTTACAGACATCCATAGTCAATTTGTTCATGTTAGAAGATACACAGAAATTACTCACTTGTAACCATACCTTTATGGTATTGTAATGAATTGCATCAAAAGCACATGAGATGAATAAGAAAGAACAATGACTAAAAGTGAAGAGAGGGAATACTTTTGCCATTTGTTGGAATGAATGTATGTACCAATGTCGGACATGAAATTTAATAATATTATGGGAGCTTGTTTGTGACTACGGGTGTCCATAAATCAGACGGTCACAATCTGGGGATGGCCTGTATCAAGACGGAATTGTGTATAAAGTTGACATTGGTCGGCATATCTATGCTGGATAACTATGAATCCATGATGAAGCGAGGGTAGCATTCTCTGTGCCATTTCTTCCTAATTCCTAATAGAAATCCTTTCTTGGGCCAGTGACCTTTGTCAGCAGGCTTCAAAAGGATACAACAAAGTGTGCAACTTCTCAAATCTAGCTAATCACAAGAAAAACACAGAAAATGCTAGTTTATTTTTTTTTTGAGAACGTAGTAAATATTTTCAAAATGTTTTGATTATTTCATGGTCTTCAGATGTTTTTATAGCATATGCATGTGATTAAATGTTCTTAATGATATCATCTAATGTTACACCACATATATTATATTTGACCATTCAAAGTGAGACAGATTTAATTTATTAGGAATATTAGAATGCTCCGAAAAGCTGCATTTTTATAATACCTTTCAAGACCTCTGAATGTCCCAATACTCTTCATGTACTTTTGAATTGTATTCATTGGTTTAATATAAGAGATGCAGCACTCCCGTGGACAAGCTTGACAAGATAATCAGTTCTAGTAACAATTAGATATTACCAAAACACGAGGGACAATTACCCAGCCCTTGTTCAACTAGTACTATGGGAGTTATTACAGACAGATGGGATCTCAGTTTAACATCTCACCCAAGAACCGACATCTCTCACAATGCAGTACTCCTCTGACAATGTAGCACTCCCCATCACCGCATCACTTGTCAGTTTAGAGCACGTGCTTCAAGTTTTACACAATGTCATCACTCTATACTTTTGAAAGACTTTCACTCAACCTACATCTTTTATTTTAATTTGCTGTTTAGTTTAAATTGATCTGGTGTCTACTGCGACCAATTGAACTTTCTGTGGAACATGACTGTGTTGCGTAAATGTAGGAAATGAGTTTACTACTTCGCTGTAGGAAATTTGAGAAAATAATTATTGAGCATTTTTCAGAGATTGACAAGATGTTTTTTCGATTGATTTCTGGAAAATGCAAGAGATTTCTGTGCTCCCTGGAGGTAGATAAGTAAACATAGGCTTTACTTTGCATTTAAGTTGAAAGAACAATCCTTTATTGTTAATCTGGTTGAAGTGTGATTTGTAATAAATCCCATTTTGTAATTTGTAATTTGCCACTTTCCAAAATTATTGTCAGGGAGAGCAGTCGTATAATTCACTCAATAATTAAAGAAGAACAACGTGCTTTAATATTGACCACACATTCCCAAAGCATTTCACAGCCAAAGCATTACTTTTGAACTCTGCTCTCTGTTGTTGTGCGGGGTAATCAATGATTATATCTCCTGAGGATGCATAACTAGAGTTTTACTTAGGTTTTCGAATTCAGAAAACATTATCAGTCAAGAGCAGAGATTTATGTCAGTGCAACCTCTCAGTTAATGATCACTTCAAACTTTACATGCCTATTCAGTGCCATGAAAGAATTCATGCAGTGTTTTGTTCATTCCTTAACCAGCACTGCATCAGCAATCCGCCAGCTGATTCATCTCTGGAGCGTGTTCTTTGAAAGTTGAGAGCTGTGTTTGCTTACACATAAAATGATTGCTACAAAATGAAAGCATTGGCTTCAGGAGTTTTGATGAAGTGATGAAATGTTTGTAAATACAAATTTAATCTTGCTGCACTCAAATAGTCAATCTAGCACTATGTAAAACATTGCAAAGGGCAGTGCAATTACAACATCAATATTGGCTTTGTATACATGCAGGTTTATCTTTCTTAGATTGTGATCACTCACTACAGAAAATTGATAAATATGCCTGATGTTGATATTAAAAATCATTCTGCTTGTAATTAAAAGGTGCCAATCACCTGTTCTACATGATCACCAAGGTTCCACTAGTGCACTGACAGAGTATGATGGGCCAAGAGAAAGAGATGGTACATTGGAGAGGACCAGAAGTGTTGGTAAGTCTTGCTTTTAGAATTAATTTGGTAAAATGCAACTGTTAATCATTAAATGTGTCGAGTATTATTATAGTTTATTTTATTGTCACATGTACTGAGGTACAGTGAAAAGCTTTTGTTGCATGCTATCCAGTCAGCAGAAAGACAATACATGATTACAATCGAGCCATTATGATGTTATGGTTGTCACTCATCTGACATTTGTGTTGCTCAATATATTGAACCTTCAAAATTTTAACGTATTGCATGGAGTTTTGCTGCTTTTCGTGCCTCTGGTTCCATTTGCCCACATTAGAACTGTATCTTTCCATGCCTTGCCTGTTTAAGTGTCTGTATAAATGTCTCTTAAGCATTCTGATTCGGTCTGATTCAACAACTCTGGCTGTCAGCCTGTTCCAAATATCGACCACTCTCTGTGTGAAATAAAAAGTACTTGCTCCTTGGGTCTCTTTTAAAACTCCTACTTTTAATTTCATCTTAAAACTATGGACTCTTGTTTTTCATACCCTTACCATGGGAAAAATATTTTGACCATCCACTCTATCTATGCCTCTCACAATCATATATACTCCAACAAGCCACCCCTCAGAGCGGTAAAGCAAAAAGGAAGACGTTTATTTATATAGTGCCTTTAATTTCTTAGTTTAGTTTAAAGATACAGCGAGGAAACAGGCCCTTCATCCCACTGAGTCCATGCCGACCAGCGATCCCTGCACACTAACACTATCCTACACACACTAGGGATAATTTACAATCTTACCAAAGCCAATTAACCTACAAACCTGTACGTCTTTGGAGTGCGGGAGGAAACCAGAGCACCCGAAGAAAGGCCAAGCATGTCACGGGAAGAACGTACAAACTGCGTACAGACAATACCCGTGGTCAATATCAAACCCAGGTCTTTTGTGCTGCACCACCGTGTCACCTCACACTTTTCTTTCAGAATATTCCATGGACCTTTTTAACCAATTAAGTATCTTTGACATGTGGTTGCTGTAGCAATGTGTTAAACAAAATAATTATTAATGCATGCCAAAATTGTTCCAATATTAGTGCTGTATTGGCTAGATCCATCTGCTTTAAATTAATGTTGATTGAGAAATAAATATTGGACAAGACATCTTTCCCTTTGCGTGCAATGACTGCTGGAAGTCTGCGATTCATGGACATCACCAGTTGCTGGGTGTCTTCTCTGGTGATGCTCTGCCAGGCCTGTATTGCAGCCATCTTTAGCTTATGCTTGTTTTGGGGTCTAGTCCCCTTCAGTTTTCTCTTCAGCATATAAAAGGCATGCTCAATTGGGTTCAGATTGGGTGATTGACTTGGCCATTTTTTAGATTTGAAAAACTACTTTGTTGCTTTAGCAGTGTGTCTGGGATCATTGTAATGCTGTAAAATGAACCACCCGCCAATGAGTTTTTAGGCATTTGTTTGAACTTGAGCAGATGGGATGTGTCTATACACTTCAGAATTCATTATGCTACTAGTACATCAGCAGTTATATCATCAATGAAGATAAGTGAGCCAGTACCTTCAGCAGCCATACATGTCCAGGCCATAACACCCCCACCACTGTGTTTCACAGATGAGATGGTATGCTTTGGATCTTGGGCAGTTCCTTCTCTCCTCCATACTTTGCTCTTGCCATCACTCTGATATAAGTGATATCATCTGTCCACAAGATATTTTTCCAGAACTGTGGTTGCTCTTTTAAGTACTTCTTGGCAAACTGTAACCTGGCCATCCTATTTTTGCAGCTAACCAGTGGTTGCATCTTGCAGTGTAGCCTCTGTATTTCTGTTCATGAAGTCTTCTGCGGACAGTGGTCATTGACAAATCCACACCTGACTCCTGAAGAGTGTTTCTGATCTGTCTGACAGGTGTTTGGGTTTTTTTCTTTATTATAGAGAGGATTCTTCTGTCATCAGCTGCGGAGGTCTTCCTTGGCCTGCCAGTTCCTTTACGATTAGTAAGCTCACCAATGCTCTCTTTCTTCTTAATCATGTTCCAAACAGTTGATTTTGGTAAGCCTGAGGTTTGGCTGATGTCTCTAACAGTTGTATTCTTGGTTCTCAGTCTCATAATGGCTTCTTTGACTTTCATTGCAACAACTTTGGTCCTCATGTTGATAAACAGCAATAAATTTTCCAAAGGTATTAGACAATAGATAATAGGTGCAGGAGTAGGCCATTTGGCCCTTCGAGCCTGCACCGCCATTCAATGTGATCATGGCTGATAACCCCCAATCAGTACCCCGTTCCTGCATTCTCCCCATATCCCCTGACTCCGCTATTTTTAAGAGCCCTATCTAGCTCTCTCTTGAAAGCTAGTGATGGAAAGACTGGGGGAAAAACTAGGTGCTGAGAGCTCACTTATACCTGCATTAAGGAGGCAATTAAACTCACCTGAGCAATTGCAAACGCCTGGGAAGCCATTTGTCCCAAGCATTATGGTGACCTGAAATGGGGGGGGGGGGGGCTATATATAAACGCAGCTGTAATTTCAACATGGTGAAACCAAAATGTATAAGAATGCCCATTAATAAAATCTGACAATGTGCATTTTAACCACATATGATTTTTTTCTATTACAAATCTCAAATTGTGGAGTACACAATTCATAAATAAACAATGTGTCTTTGTCCCAAACATTATGGAGGGCACTGTAGTACTCCTTCAATCTGCATTTGAATGTCAGCATCAGCTTCTGTGCTCAAGATTTGAATCCAGAATATCTTATTTCTGAAGTGACAATACAAACTATTGAGTCACAGCTAACAAAATGCAGAGAATTATGAAAAAAAATTGAATGCACTGCTAGTCAAAATGTACATAGAAATGTTGCTAGTACTTTTGAGCGCTGTGTCTTGCTTTTAATCTCTGACCATAAAAGGAACTGATTGCAGCATTTTTTTTTTATGTTTCTCTTTTAGAAGCAAGATGGCATGTTCCTTCAACAAAAATGCTGAGCTCATACAAAGGACTGCAAAGGGAAACTATGGGCAAAGAGTCCCCAAATAAAATGTTACACGTAAGAGTCACTCATTATTGACAAAAAAGTCATCCGTGATTTTATGTTTGCTCTGTTTTCACAGTTCCAGCTTGCAATACTACTGCTGTCCTTTCCTCACCTTATATGGTCAAGCTATCATTTGGCATTTGACTTATAAGGGACCATATAAGATGATTTACTGATTCTTCATCTATGGAAAAGAATTAAGTGAATTGGAGAATTTTGAACCAAAATAATGCAGTTCTCTGGCTCAGGCTGGGGAAGACGTCATGTGAATGTTAGGGAGTGAGAATATTTAAACAAACTAATTTTTTTAGACAAACATTATATGCATGTACATATTACATCAATGACAGACCTGTGTTTCTCACTGTTCCGAGCTCCCAGTACCTGTGCTACAATGTGCGCTGAGCACTGACCTCCACTTCCTTGCACTGAGCTATTGGGCCTCATTGATGTGCTTTGCACTGCGCTATGATATTGGGCCTCATTGATGTGCCTTGCACTGAGCTTAATTTAACTTGGCTGTACTTTGTGCAAATCTCCATTTGGTCACATTATATAAATGGAAAGGGGAATGTAGAGAGTGGGTCCTGGCCCTCACTGTGGACATTGACAGTCTTTGCCCCTTGCAATCTCCTTTGCCAACCCTGTCATGTTAGTTACTTAGCCAAATGTCAAGGTTAGCTCTGTGAATTGTATTCCTCTTGTATGGTGTGAAACCGGACTACTCATTACAGTTAAATGAACGACAAGAGAAGGATGTGTAAGAAGAAGGGTCTCGACCCGAAACGTCATCCATTCTTTCTCTCCAGAGATGCTGCCTGTCCCGCTGAGTTACTCCAGCGTTTTTTGTCTATCTGCAAGGGTTTATGTTTGGAAACTTGGTATTAAGTACTCTTGATTACTCTTGATTTCCGCTCCCACCCTTTGGTGCCTTCGGTTGGTGAGAGCAATGTTTGAATTGCACCAGTGGAGTTGGGCTCATACTGCTGTGCACAATAAAATTGTGAACCCATTAATCATTTCCAATTTCTCATCACATATTGACCAGAGCTATCCTTCCTTTAACAAGGTAAATATTGCTCTGCTCCAGATAATTACATTTAAAATTTAATTGCCTTAGAATCAAAAATATGTGTGGAGCAAATTGGATGTTTATTCTAACCGTGCCATCGGGCATTTCCTCCCAATCATTTTCAATTTAATTAGAAACAATTAGCATAAGTGGCTTCACTTTTTCATTGAAATGCAAAGAAAGCATTAGTGCCAACAAAGAAAAGCTCCATCAATCTCACACACCCTTTGTGTCAAAGGTAACTATGTCGATGAATGCAATTATTGAATTCGATGATGAATTATCCCTTTGTAAAATTAGTTTGGGAAAGGCCACTGAAACTTGCTTATTATCCTATATTTGAGCCAACGCCTTGTTTTGCATTAACTACAATACAGCCTTTTTGTAAATTAACATGTTCACAGGCTGAATCTGAAGTTCCTGGGTACCTTTTGGGTATAGTTAAGTTCAAACACAGACACTTAAAGCCAATGGTTATGAATATAGTTTAAATGGGTATTATAATGCAAATACACCACTATATATTTTTATAGTTTGATGCTCTAATTGAAAAAAATATATTACCAATAATTCACAGTTCCATTTGTGTATTGCAATTTTTTAAACTATTAATACCATTGGAAAACTAAAAATTGCTATTAATCTTGTCACAGGAATGTGACACTTGGCCCAAACACGAGGGGATTATTAGGATAAAATTGTAGTTAAATATGTTTAAATTCATAACCACATTTTAAAGTACTTTCAATTCTTAGGTTGTGTGTTAACTTTTATTCCTTACTCTTAGATTACAGATAATAATTGTTCAAGCCATTCCAGCAGTAATACTCTCTCCAGTAATGCCTCCAGCAATAGCGATGACAAGCAGTTTGGTTCAGGTGACTTAATGGATCCAGAGTTGCTTGGATTGACGTACATTAAAGGGGCCTCTACCGACAGTGGGATCGACACAAATCCCTGTATTCCAGCACCATTGATGGCCACGGTTCATTTGACTGGAAACAGGTCGGCTGTCCAGAGCAGAGCAGAGCAGATGGTACAGTGGGTGGAGCACTCAGAAGATGGAGGGCCTGAAGATGGACAAGCAAAATCTTATGCTGTTCACAACTATGCTGCTGCCATTTCCGCTGGCCTTGCCACCCAAGGAAGTACTGGTGATCTAAGCGAGATCTCATCACACTCCAGGTACAGTGCGTTTTAATGATTGCGGCCATCCAGTGACCTTACTGCATATGCCACATATAAGTAAATTATCGCTACAAAAGACAGTGCATATATAGTGTTACAAACTACCAACTAAAAGTTGCATGTTACTGATAAATGGGGAACAACATCTTGCTGTGTTTGTGTTGGAAAGTGTAAACTCTCAGGATTCCATTGGACCATTCTGGAAATCATAACATTAAACTATGGGAATCCTGGATTATTGTTGGGGGCCATTTGTACTGATGCTTGACAGGAAAATTCAGGTCAAGTTATTCTCCCTCACCGGCATTAGATCAATCCAAAGCCTATTCTGTACTCCACCTTTTCTTCCTAGCCTTGCATCAATATAAAACATATTCATTTGCCCTAAAGTCGCCCAAAATGTTTGTCCCAAATTTTCCTTGCCCCACTCTGTCGCCAGCTACTTATTATAATCAAACTAATCACATTGTTTAAATCTCTCCTTTGCCCTGTCATATCCAAACTAATTCCACTGACCTGTTTTGTCTTGACCCCACTTCTTGCTCTAATATTTATCCAATTCTGTCTTGACAGATGCAATGGTTGTTGCTTTAGTAAATCCCAATGGCAAGCATTCCATGCTCTAACAGTCCACTTTATGGGAGGTTAATCCTATCTTTAGTCATATGAATACTTTCTAAAATACACGCTAAGAATAACACTAAGAATAACAATTTTCCTTATGAGTTTTAAAATGGGAAGGTTTATGAAAACATGCGTGAATTGAATTGCCAGGACTAAAGTGTTACGCAAACTCGTCACTACAAAATTTACAGGCAGTTTTCTTTCCTTATAGAATCTTGTACTGCAAACCATTTTGTTCATTGCTCCAATGTCTGCTCTGAAAGAGCTATACAATTATTCACTCTCCTGTCTTTTACCATGCTCCAGAAATTTTCCACCACACTCTTCCCCACTTAATTTTTGAATCTGCTTCAACCATATTGTTAGAAAGTTCATTAAAAAATTATGACAACTACCTGCATCAAAGTAATCTTTCCCAAAAATGTTTTAGTGCTATCATATCTAAATATTCTGTGCTCAAGATTTAAGATTACTGTAAACAATGCTGCTGGCGTAAATAATTAACCTAATCAGTAATGAGCTCTGGAGTAGTCATCAGTTCTAATTGTTAACTCTGACCACTCTTTTCCATTCCTCCATAAACTTGTTTCTTTAGTGGTTCTCATCATTCAGGAAGCCCAGCACCTCGTGGTTCTAAAACCAGCGGATCGCTTGATGGATCAAAAGTCTACATAGTATCTCAGAACAATAGTCAACAAATGCTTGGGTCTTTATCAGGATCATATCATTGCCAAGGTCCTGTCAACAAATACGTCATTGGCTGGAAGAAGTTAGACAGAAGCCCTACACTTGAGGAGTCTGAGATGGCTGATTGTGGAAGGTTAGTGACTCAGTTGAAAGGAATACTGTTGTCTAGTGGGTAAATTTGAAGTTCGGCAATTACATTCAATCGGAAGTATTACTTAAAATTGCAGTGACTTTCAAGTTGTTGTAACATTATACCCTTCTTTGAACTAATCATGCTTATAATAATAATCTTTTTTTAATGTTTGGCCTTTCAAAAAGGTAGATACGCTGTTAACGTTCCCAAATTTGCTACTGTGCCAAGCAGAAAATAATTCACATTGTTTATTTAGTAAAGACATTACAGGATATTTCCATGATGAAACAATTCAAAACAATGCTTTTTGAAATTGTGTTAGAATCGTACATCATTATCTGTGATACTGCAATACAATTAAGCATGACGTGTTTCAAACCCAAATCTGACTTAAATTGACAAATGAGCTAATGCAACATAACTGGTGAAAATACAGCGTAGGCTGCTCGAGAACAATGAGCCACATTGAGTATAACAGAAGGCCAACGATTTGTCTGTGTGGCATGTTTAACTTAATTTGTCTCAAAAAAAGAGGAACAATATTTGATTATGTGGGGTGACAAAGTGGTGCAGCGGAAGAGCTGCTGCCTCACAGCGCCAGTGACCTGAGTTTGATCCTGTCTATGAGTGCTGTCTGTACGGATTTTGTATGTTCTCGCATTGACTGCATGGGGTTCCTCCAGGTGCTCTGTTTCTTCCCACATTCCAGTGACGCGCAAGTTTGTAGGTCAATTGGTTTCTGTAAACTGTATCTAGTGTGTAGCATAGAACTAGTGTACAGGTTGGTCGGTGTGGACCAAAGGGCCTGCTTCCACGCAGTATCTCTAAAACTAAAACACAAATGAGGTGTTCATGAATGCAGCAAAAGAACAACACGTTGCTTCTGTATGTCTTCTGATCCAGCAGCACAGGTAGGGTTCTCAGAGTGCAGTGTACCTAGAGCTTAGTACCAGGCTGCAAACATTAATGAGGCACTATTATTTTGAATATTATTAGCACCTTTTTAAAAAAAAAACACTTTTTGACAACTTTAGGAGGAAGTAATATGCATTCTACTCTTTATACCAATTAAATATGCATTAAAAAATTGTGCTGATGCTCTTACCATCCTTATTATTCAGTGTAATTGTTAAAGAGCACTTTACTGTCAATTACATTCTGGTTGATGACACTCGATATCAACTTACTGTTATTTTTAATAGATTGTCTCTGTAACATTTCTACAGAACATCTACAGTTCTAGTGTGTGTAGCATAGTGTGTGGGGATTGGCATGGACGAGCTGAAGGTCCTGTTTCTGCGCTGTATCTCTAACTAAATTAAAGAAGCATGCCATTCTGCCCCTCAAACCTGACACATCAATCAGAAAGATCTTGTCTGGAAGTTCCTCCACACTGTTACCTACCTTAATGACACTCTAGATAGTCTCATCTGAAAATTCTATCGTGCACTTTTGACACTTTATGAATTTTGATTGACCTCCACTCTCAACAGCTTATTGGAGGGAGGAGTTCTGGATTTCCACCATCCTCTCTGTGTAGATGTGATTCCTGTCATTTCCCTTCAACATCTTTGCTCTATTTTTAAGGTTCTGTAATCTATTGTTTTGGATTCATTCACCAGCAACAATTTGCCACACTGTTGCTCCTCCCAAGTGGCTGAGCAGGAAGCACTGACCAGTAGAAGGTGTTGGTCTGGCTGTGTCAGATAACCAGAGGTTCAGGCAGGTATCTAGATTTTTGTTAAAGTAATGGAGTCAGGCAATGAGTGGAGGGTGGGGGGGGGTGAGAATTCCAAGGCTTAGGTCTCAGCAGCTCAATACAAGGACACCTATGATGGAGCATTTAAAGGACCTGTCCCACTTGGCGATTTTTTTCTGCGACTGCCGGCATCATTGACTGATGTATCAGGTCACCGAAAAATACGCGGCGTGATGACGTACGACGCGCGGTGTTTTTTCAAGTGTCGCAACATTTTTTTGTCGCCGCTGGATTTAGAAATGTTCAAAATCTTTTGGCGACACTGATATGACGCCGGCAGTCGCCGAAAAAATTGCCAAGTGGGACAGGCCCTTAAATTTGAAGATGTGCCAGAGATCAGAATTGAAAGAGAGCTGAGATCTCCAAGGTTTGCAAAGGTGGAAGAGATTTCAGAGGTGGTTTGACATGATGGAATGGCTAGGGGGCGTCGATAAAATGATCCCAAGACATGACCTGTAAACAAGGATGATAACTTAAAAGCTGAAGCACTTGGGGGGCAGTGTTAGCTGTGAGGAGGATGCTAGGAGGCTGCAAGGTGACTTGGATAGGTTGGGTGAGTGGGCAAATGCATGGCAGATGCAGTATAATGTGGATAAATAAATGTGAGGTAGGAAAAGGGGAGATATGGTCCACTTTGGTGCAGCAGGCAAAAACAGGAAAGTACAAGAGCAGGGAGGACTAGTTTAGGGTCTTGGTCTGAATGTACCGTGGTCTCCTAATCTGAGAAAGATTAGGAAAAGGGTCACCAGATGCAGGCACGAGACCTAGGTGTCATGGTACACCAATTGTTCATTGAAAGTAGGCATGCAGGGGTACAGGCAGAAAGCGTAATGGCTGGTATGTTGAATGCATTAAGAAGCTGATAGCAAAATGATAATGTTTTTGAGTACAATCTTTCTTTGCCACAAAACTGCACTTTCATGAAAACCCGGCACTTAGTCATAGAGGTTTAGCAGGTTGCAGCTGGTACCCGCTTACAATGGGGAGGCCACACTGAAGAAGGGTCTGGACGTCGCCTATCTCCCTCGCTCCTTAGATGCTGCGCTACCATTGATTCTCCAGTCTCCTATAGCCCACCACATTTGTGCCGACCATCTGGCTACCTATATTAATGCAACTTAGCATTAATTCTAACTCTGTGCCCTGCTCATAAATGTATCTGTCCAGATGTCTCTCAAATGTTGCCCACCAACTCTTGCCATGATGCCATCTAGGGTTAAATAATGGCAAGATTTAAACTGGAGGGAAAAAAATCTCAAAGTGATTTCAACATGAACCCAGTGAACTCAAAGGTTCTGAAAAAGACCAGAACTGTTCACCAAGTTCGATTTTATGGTCATATGTGAATTAACTGTACCTCCACAGATATATTTTGAGCTTTGTACCCGCAGTAAAATATTTACAAACGTATCATATTTCAGAGATTGTTGCCGATCCGTTGCTATTTTTCAAAAACAATTAATCTCACGCTCTTCGTTTCTGCGAATGTGACAAATTTAAGGTTCTGGGAAATGTGTTATTTCATTTTATATTCTTGCAAATAGTAGAAAGTCTCTATAGATTTTAAAGCCTATGTGTAACTGACAAAATGTGTCCTTGAATGGTATATAGGAGAAATGATTTGCAATTTTAAATGATTTGCCATGTGTCTAAAGAAACCCTTCTGAAGGAAAACTGCCAATACCTTTACAAGCTATTTCTCAGACATATAGGTTTGCTGTTTCAATAAAGAAGTTGAATGAATTTAATGTCTTGAACAGCAGGCTCCAAAGTTGCTAGATTTCAAAAGATTCAAAAGTGTTTTATGGTCACATGTCTTGAATATAGTGCAAATACAAAAAGGAAGTCCCAAATCCTTAGTGCAATCAAGGCAGGATATTAGTGCCACCAGCTGATAGTTCTGGAGCCATGTCACCTTATTCTTACTTCTTGGGCACTGGTATTATTGATGACCTTTCAAAGCAGGTGGGAACCTCTGACCTCAGTCATGAGAGGTTGAAGAGGTCCGCAAAAAACTCCAGCAGTT
The DNA here is from genome assembly GCA_035221665.1 of Okamejei kenojei. Taxonomy (NCBI): domain Eukaryota; kingdom Metazoa; phylum Chordata; class Chondrichthyes; order Rajiformes; family Rajidae; genus Okamejei; species Okamejei kenojei. Next base: position 27,175,608 of record CM069135.1, on the reverse strand, counting down.
GGTCCGCGCAACTTTTGAGAACACGTCCTGGTATACCATTAAGTCCAGAAGCTTTCCGAGAGTTCATCCTCCTCAATGGTTCAATGGTTTCTTTATTGTCACGTGTACCAGGTACAGTGAAATACATTTTTTGCATACAGCTCAGCAAGACTATCCCCGTACGTAAGTACAATCGCCCCAGTCGGTACAGAATGTACAGAACAGCCCATCAAGTCCATATGTAAGAGGCGCCATTATAGTCAGCTACAGCTGGTTAAAAAGCGCCTTGCAGCCGTCACCTCCTCCATTCCGGTCGTCACGAGAACCGTCACTCCTCCACACCTGGCCCTCTTCAGCCTTCGTTCCCCGGGGAGGTGGAGAACTGGGGGGCCCACCTTCCACAGCGGACCTCAACGGTGCGGAAGGTAAGATCCTCTCCTGGATCCTCTCACCTTGCCCTTTCTACATGGTTACTGTCTTCCTTCCACCCCCTCTAAAGTTCCCGATCCATGGGGTGATCCTGCGGTTGGCTCGCCAGGCTGAGGCCCAGGCTGCTGCAGGCCTCCAGCAGCCCTGTCCATTGTCGAGGTCCTGCCCTGCTTCCCACCATCAGTCTGCTTACCGGCCCTCGGCCCATCTTCCTCCTTGCATGAGATGAGCAGAGGCCGGGCTCGGTGGCAACCTTCCCGGGCCCGTTCTCATTGCTGAGGTAGCGAGGCGCGGCTCGCCAGGAGGCTACCTACTGAAGGATCTTCTGATGTCAGCCTCGGTAACTGAGATTGTAATACCATCAGGGGCTATGGAGGCCCAGGAAGACACATCAGTGTTTTCCCTCTCAAAGCATGCAGAGAACGCAGTGAGCGTGCCCGGCAGTGATGCCTCGTAGTCACATGAGCTTTTGCCTTGTAGGAAATGATGGTGTGCAACCACTGCCACAACTGCTACATGTCCATCTCGTCCTCCAGTTTAGAGTGAAAGTCCCTTTTAGCCTTTTTGACGGCTTTATCAAGGCCATATCTGAATTTATTTTATGAATTGGTGTCACCTGACGAATGTCCGAGATCTGGTTCTCAGAAGATTGTGGACCTCCTGATTCTAAATAAATATTAACTGCAGAGTTACTTCATGCTATTTGGCTGTTGGAAATATAAGCAGTCCCATGAGATCAAATTGACTTACTTACATTTCCTTTCTGAGGTGACCAATTAGAGTCATATTCATAGTCATAGAGTGATACAGTGTGGAAACAGGCCCTTCGGCCCAACTTGCCCACACTGGCCAACATGTCCCACCTGCATGCGTTTGGTCCAAATCCCTCCAAACGTGTCCTATCCATGTAGCTGTCCAAATGTTTCTTAAACGTTGCAATAGTACCTGCCTCAACTACCTCCTCTGGCTGCTCGTGCCATACACCCACCACCCTTTGTGTGAAAAAGTTACCCCTCAGATTGCTTTTAAATCGATTCCACTTCACTTAAACCTATGTCCTCTGGTCCTTGATTTCCCCAACACTGGGCAAGTGACTCTGTGCATCTACCTGATCTATTCCTCTCATGATTTTATACATCTCAATAAGATCACCCCTCATCTTTATGCGTTCCAAGGAATAGAGAGCCAGCCTACTCAACCTCACCTTATAGCTCAGACCCTCTAGTCCTGACAACATCCTTGTAAATCTTCTCTGAGCCCTTTCAAGCTTGACAATATCTTTCCTATAACATGGTGCCTAAAACTGAACACAATGCTTAAACACAAATACACAAGACCAATAAAATTAGGTTTAGGTTGTAGGATGAAAAATTAGTATTGATGAGTCAGAATACAGGAGGCAGATTGATAATCTGATTGAATGCTGCCAGAACAACAAGCTTACTGTCAACATTAGCAAAACCAAGAAGCTGATTGTTGACTTAAGGAAGGGATCCTGAAGGTAATCAAGGCCATGAATCTGTCTTCATTGACAGAACGGCGATAGAGAGAGTCAGGTTTCAAATTTGTGGATGTACATATCTCTGAAGATCTGTCTTATGCCCAGCACATTGATGCAATCACAAAGAAAGCTTATCAATGTCTTTATTTCTTTAGAAGATTGAGGACATTTGGAATGTTTCACAATACTTTATCGAACTTCTTCAGGTGTACAATAGAAAGCATTAAGGACTAGTTCAATAACTCGAACACCCAGGAACGAAGGAGGCTGCAGAAAGTAGTAGACATTGCCTGGTCCATTGTGGGTATTGACCTCCCCACCATCAAAGAGATTTACAGGAGGCACTGCCTCTAAACAACAGCTAATGTCATCAAAGACCCATACCACCCTGGTCACAATCGTATTTTGTTGCTACCATTGGGGAAAGGGCCACAGGAGGCATGACCTCCCAGGATCAAGAACTGCTTCTTCTCAGCAACCATCAGACTCTGAACACAGCACAATATTACCACAATATTACCAAAACCTATGTACTATTATGGTCCGGTTGCCTGGCATTACTGATTATTAATTAATTGTATTATTTATTATATTTTTATTTGTGTGGTATTGTGTTATTGGGGCGGTGAAGCTGCATCAAATAAATTAATTGTTCCATTGCTGGTACGTATGGCAATTAAACACTTTTGATGCTCTTGAAGTTACTAGTTAAAAATTTTTTATTATTGCATAAGATGGTAGAATTTCTACATTTGCACTTTTATTGCATTGCATGTTTTAGAGTAAGACACAATCCTGTGGTCTTAGTGTAAATTGTTTATCAGTCTTTTATAGTCATGGGAATTCTACCTTGGTGTTATGCTTCACCATGGAGTGCTTCATGTGTTAAGAGATGGCCACTTGAAGTTCATGTGTCTTAGATCTCAGCCACCTCCCACCAAACACATGTTGTATGACATTCAGCACCTCATTGTTTTTGTTGTTTCTATACCTCAGCTGTTGTTGTTCTCATACTGGGATATTGCCCGGTAATCTATCCCAACCCATCAACCATTACCCAGTCCCACGAGACGATTGCCTCACAATGACCTATGTCTATCATCCCGAGGATCAGTCACTTCACTGTTACTGAATGCATCCCTACCCCATCCCTGAGAAGTAGTGCCTTTTGTTTTGGTAAGTGATGTAAAGAATAGTGATAAAGACACAAAATAAATAGCAGACTAAAACTGAAAAATAATTGCAATAGGATCCTTAACGTACCAGCATAATGCTAGACTTCCTTAAAACCAATTCAAATCAACTCTGAAATATTTTTTATGTGTTTTCATGAATTTTGCAGTGATTTGTCAAGTAAACTCTTTATCTGATAAATGAATTAATTGTGTCTTGATAAAGCACTGCACTTCTGTATGCGAATGGCATTGTTCAAAATCTACAATCATTAAGCACCAGTATGTATCAAAGTGTTGCTTTTCATCTTTTCTTTCTCCAGGAGGTTGTACGGTGATGTAACAGAAATAACCGGTTCCAGTCAACATCAGGCCTTGGTACAGGATTTGAGCCCCCTCAGTAAATCCCAGCAAACCTTCACCAAAGAAGAGTTTCTGAAGCTGATGCTGCCAGACAGCCCTCCTTTGGAGCAGAGGAGGAGGAAGGTTAGCCAAGTCTTTAGTCTGTACACCTGTCAGGGTTAATTCATGAGATGCATCCACTGGTATTTTAACAAAACTCCAGCTGACAGAGAACAAAATGCTGAACATCGCTAGGTAGAGCAATCAATGTTCTTCTAAAACCACTCCCAACAGGGCATCCAGGTTACAATCCAAAATGCTGGCATGTCCAACCCTCCAGAACAAACCAGGCCACTATACTGATGAACATATTTTGACTTCCATTTTATAAAAACTCAGCCTGAATGCCAGGAATTGAAATCTATTTTGACTTGTATTAATTTATTTTAAATGCCCTAATTATGCAAACTGTTATTTGTTTCTTGTTTCTTTAAAACATCTGCAAAATAGACTGTTATGACCCAGTGTTTGATGTCTTTGTATGTTAATAGGGGATGGCTGCAGTATGAAATTATTTTCTACTCATTGAATGATAGGATTGCACCTTCGATTCGTGCTGCTCCTATCAATGTGGTTTTCAATTAAATCTATCAAGTATTGTAAACAGACGCATTGAACAGATGAGATGTATGGGACAGCTAACCATTAACTTGCATTTACATTATTCATTTGTATAATTAAAAAGTCTTAAAGAGCTTCATAGGAGGATATAGAGACAAAAAAATGTGTCGGGTTATATTAGACATATGCTTGGTCAATGAACAACGTTTCTCTGAGATTTTAAATCTACAAATAACGATGGAACCCCCTCATGTGTTACCACCTATCACTTGCTTGACATTGTCCTCCCCTTGCCTTCCTTCCACTTTCTCCACCCCTACCACCCCACTACAATCAGTCTGAGGAAGGCTCCTGACCCAAAGCGCCACCTATTCTTGTCTTCCAGTGATACTGCCTTACCTGCTGCCTTACTTTGTGCTTTTTTTTAATAGACCAGCATCTGCATCCCTTGTGTCTATATTTACTATGCCCTTACTTGCCAGAGATTAGTAGAATGAGTGGAGATCCCATTAAAACATAGATAACTGTAGGGGCTAAAACTAGGGACCACAGTTTCAGAAAGCAGAGCAAGACATTTAGGACTGAGGGAGGAGACATTTCTGCTCTTGGGGGTTCATGATCCTATCGAATTTTCTACCACAGATGGTTGTGGAGGACGTCACTGAATATATTTAAGATAGAGCAGTAAAGAGTAGGTGAAAGGCCACACTATTTACTTTTGCTGAGAAGTTAAAGGATTCAGGCATAAACATGCAGGAGGTTTGTGTTGTTCCGAATGAGTTGTTTGAAGATGTAACCAAAACGGTTGATGAGGGCAGAGCTGTGGACGTATATACGGATTTCAACAAGTCCTTCAACAATGTTCCACCTGGTAGGCTGCTCTGTAAGGTTAGAGTGCATGGAATCCAAGGAGAAATAGCTGAATAGATAGAAAAATGGCTTCATGTTAAGAGGCAGAGGGTGATGGTGGAAGGTTACTTTTCGGATTGGAGGACTGTGATTAGTGGTGTCCCTCAGGGTTCGGTGCTGGACCCATTACTATTTGTCATCTATATCAATGATTTGTATGAGAACGTATATGGCATGATTAGCAAATTTGCAGATGACACAAAAGTGTGTGGTACTGTAGATAGTGAAAATTGGTATTTAAAAAAATGCAGCAATATCTTGATCGGTTGGGCAGGTGAACTGTGGAATGGTTGATGGAATTTAAGACAGGGAAATGTGAGGTGTTGCATTTTGGGAGCACTAACATGGGCAGAGCCTACGCAGTGAACAGTAGGGCTCTGGGGGGTGTTGTAGAGCAGATGGATCTAGGAGTGCAGGTACATAGTTCCTTGAAAGTGGCATCACAGGCAGATAGGGTGGTAAAAAAGACTTTTGGCACATTGGCCTTCATCAGTCAGTATATGGAGTATAGGAGGCCACGTTGCAATTATATAAGACATTGGTGAAGTCAACGTGTTATGTTGTGTTCAGTTTTGGGCACCATGTTATAGGAAACGCGTCAAGCTGGAAAAGGTGCAGAGAAGATTTACGAGGATATTGCCAGGACTCGAAGGCCTGAGCTGTTGGAAGAGGTTGAGAAGGCTAAGACTCTATACCTTGGAGTGCAGGAGGATGAAGGGTGATCTTATAAAGGTGTACAAATTCATGAGCGGAATGGATCTGGTAAACGTGCAGCCTCTTGCCCAGAGTAGGGAAATTGAGACGTAGTTTTTAAAGTGAGGGGGAAAAAATTTAATAGAACACTTAAGGGTAATTTTTTTACACAAAGGGTGGTGAGTGTACGGAACGAGCTGCCGAAAGAAGTATTTGAGGCAGGTACTATTGCAGCATTTAAGAAACATTTAGACAGGTACATGGATAGGATAGGTTTAGTGGGATATGGCCAAACACAGGCAGGTGGGACAAGTGTAGATAGGACATGTTGGTGTGGGCATGTTGGGCCAAAAGGATTGTTTCCATGCTGTATGACTCTATGACTCGATCTTTATCCATGGAAACAATGGTCAGCCTTGTGGACCAACCACTGAGGATTCTTAAAGTGGGATACAGGGGTAAATCAAGGGTTGCAAATAAAATGCCACAATTAAGAGATGAATAAATATCCTCCTTGGAAGTGTAGTGTAGTGCCCAATGGACCTGCAGCTCATTGCCAGCAGGAAATATGGAAATAAGAGGATTGGAGCATTCAATGAATGCATCCTCATAGGCTGCAAACCTCAGTGCACAGGGGATGCATCAGCCTCCAAGTGTTAATCTGACCACAATATTGACCAGCCTGTGCTCTCTGCCACGATCACACTGACGACACTTACCATTACAGTGTGCTGATGGGATAGGCTCTGTTCTGGCAGTCTTTGTGGACCATCAGCAGCAGCAGATGCATGGTTCCCTAAAATCAATGACTCAGGAGAAAAGTGTGGCGAAGAAGGTGTTTGGCACACTTACCTTCAATGGAAAGGGTGTAGGGTAAAAAAGTCAGCACATCATGATCTTGGTGAAGTTGTTGGTGAAACTACACTTGCCGTACAGTGTGTAGTTCTGGTTGCCCAGATGTCATTAAGTTGGCAATGGTGCGAAAGAGATTAATCAGCATGTTCCTGGCTTGCAGGCTTGAGTTACAGAGAGGTTGGTTAGGCTGCGACTTTTTCTTTGGAGCGTCGGATTGTGAAGGGTGACCTTATGGAGCCGTACAAGTTCATGAGGGGCATGGATGAAGCGAATGCTCGCAATCTTTTTCCCAGGGTAGATGATTCAAAAGCTAATGAGCACAGGCTTAAGGTTTGAGGGAGAGATTTAAGAGGGACCTCATGGGAACTGCCAGAGGAAGCTACAGAAGTGAATACAACTATGACTTTTAAAATTCATTTGGACAGATACATGGAGTTCAGAGAGCTATGTGCAAAATGGGGCTCAGTATGCCAACTTGGTTGACATGGACAAGGTGAGCCAAAGGGCCTATTTCTGTGCTGTACAGCTCTATGACTCTGTTAGAACATATGGATATCCTATGTCATATGAATATCAATGTGCACTGCTTCTTCTGCACTGGCTGCATCACCATTTTCCTTCCCCTCCTCCTCTTCATCATCATCATCCAAAGAGACTGAATTTCCTTTGTGCTCTAGTCTTGTATTACATACGCTGGCCACCACTATCTGTGACATTCAATTGAGACACTCCTCTGGATTAGTAAAGGGTTCTTTAAAGAACATTCAAGCTTCTGACAACTTGCTCAATATGATTCAGGTGTACAGTTGTTTGTAATCTTAACAATGGACCACCCAGTTATCCAGCTCCAAATCTGGTGAGGTTTGAAGCCATCAATGAGGCTAGAGTGCTATGGGATGATGGAATTATGACAGCTCCCTGAGTACCCTGCATATACCTGTGTAGAGATATTCTTGTGATTGCATGTCAGCTGAATGCTAGAGGATTGTCGAGTTCTTTGCGTACCTACAAAAACATTCGCAACTAGAAGCACTGGATGAACCAGAGAATTGTAATATGTTGAAGTCTAGATCTGTGGCGTATAGGTCTGGTGATCCATATTAATGCGTTTAGTCCAGGTATAACTCCCTAAGGTCACCGTGGGTGTAATTGTGGACTGAGCTGGAGTCACAGAAGGATACTTGAGCTGATGGATGAGCTTGACAACTGCAGCACGACTTTCATGCTATCACTTCCTGCAAAGCGAAACCGGGTAATACATGTGGGAATACTAATACTACCATGAGGCTGCTGTTCATAGAATACAGCTTGGTGTTCAACACAATCATCTCCTCCATCCACATCACCAAGCTCCAAGACTTGGACCTCTGTACATCCCTTTGCAACTGGACCCTTGACTTCTTCATCGGCCGACCTTAATAAGTGGAGATCAATAACAACATCTCCTCACTAACCATCAACACAACCCCACATTAGGGCTGTGTGCTTACCCTCCTGCTCTATTCTCTTTATACCCGTGACTATATGGATAAGCGCTGCTCCAATGCCAACTATAGATTTAACAACTGCGCCACTGTTGTTGGCTGAGTCGAGAGAGAGAGAGAGAGTAATTGAGTGATGTGGCAACCTCTCACTCATCTCCAACAAAACCAAGGAACTAGTTACTGACTTCAGAAAAGGGAAGTCGGAAGACCATGTGCCAGTTTTAATTGGTGGGTTGGCAATGGAGAGACTTAGCAGCTTCAAATTCCCGGTCCGTCATGGGATCGGCTTTCCCCACCATCTAATGCATCAACATAAGGCAGTGTCCTGAAAGGGGCATCTGTCATCAAGGATCTCATTCATCCAGGTCATGCCCTCTTGCTGCTTCAGTCAGGAGGTACAGAAGCCTGAAGTCCCACACTACCTTAATCCTACTTGTACAACAGAGCCCACGGTCCATCTCTTGTACTATGATGGACTTGTTTTCTAATTGTGTCTTGTTTTTTCACTGTCTTTTTCTTTTAATTTCTTATGGAATGTGTGTATAATTAATGTTTTTGGTGTTTTCTCTGTCTGGGTACCCGTGATGTTGCTGCAAACAAAAATATGTTCATTGTACCTGGATCTCAGCATGCTTGTGCATGTGACATTGAACCCCAGATGACTCAACTTGATTTGACTATCAATAACTGCATCTCACCTTACGAAGAAATATTAATAATTGAGATGCAAATGAAAAAAATATACATTTGAAAAGTTAGTCCTGCTCCTAAAAAGATCAGGACTATAGTGACCAAGATACCTCAAAATCACTGTAGCCACTGCATAGAGACCAATGTCCACATTTGGATGAACCATCAGCCAGTATGCAGAATTCATTACTTAAAAAAAAAAAAACACTCATACAGACAACCATGAACGACATGCACTTAAAATAGTAATCATTATGGCTTTTATCTTACTCCCTGAGGTTAATGCAGATGAGACTAAACTAGACAGGCTTCATTGGGATTGCCCTGTGGAAATCTTCCAAGTTTAACATGGATGCACAGTGTGTACATGTTGTAAATATACTCCTGACTGATTCTTATACATAGAAATAAATCTACCTTCTTCAAAACTGAAGTACAAACTGAAGACCTATGACTTTATCACCAACTTGATAATTTGTTATTAAGACTGTCCTCTCAGTAAGCCTTCTCCTAGGATCTAAATCTGAAAGATTTGAATCTTGGTCATTTACCAATGTATGATCATATCAATGTTTGGATATCTTAAGGTCAATATCCAAAATGACTCCAGGTCGTTCTCCTATCTCACAGCTTTTACTGGGTCCCATGTTTAGAGTTTTCCAGGCACAGGTTCAAAATGCTGCACAATCACCTTAAGCCTGTCATGGTGATGTTCACCCCACCCAAGCTGTTTAAGTTGATCTGTTAACTGCATTTAATCTTAGCAACTATGCAACATTTTGTCTTGTTCAAACTTCTGAATAGTTTGATTACTGCCCTTTGCAACACCATTGTAATAATGAACAACAGTGGTCCCAGAGCAGTGTTCTTCAAGAGTCCTCTCATGAGATCTATAGCTCTGTATCTCTGACACTGAAACCTGTCGCCTATCGTTTTGACTTCCAATACCTTACAATGTAATCTGTGGAACTTCATCAAAGGCTTCTGCAATTAAAATACAAAACACCATTGAATGGAGATCATTCAGTGATCATAATCCCCATTTAGTAATGCCATTTGAGATTACCCATCTCATGCCCTATGTAATGGATTCCTGCAATCTCTCTTAAAGACATTTTAAGCGAGCTTAAAATTCTCGAAGTATGATTTGTGTTTTCCACTGAAAGATTTGGATTACACAACCTTTCCGCGTTTACTAAATAAAAATCCAAAGAAAGGTCTTGTAGTTCTCATAACCACCAATAATTTGTTTCACATGTTGATTGTTGGATAATAATTGGTCAGGACACTCTAGATTTTGAGCTGTGGATTGGGATGTGCTCCTGTAACCTCCAATTCTGCAGGGGAATATATAGCTGCAAAAGGACAGCTGCTGACTGGTCCTCAGAGAGCTAATAAGTATGGAATCCAGTAGGTCTCACAATGGCAGCTGCTTCGATAGTTTTGAACAGCTTAGTTCTGGTAAGACCAACCTTGATGTAACTTCCATTGATCATTTTCAATCCCACCCTTGAATGGCACCATGGTTGCATGTTCAATGGCAAAAACTGAAATGCAGCGGCATAGGAGAGAGAGGATCATTATAAAAATAAATATACCAGGGAATAACAGGAAAAAAATTTTTGAACTTGACCAAGCTCGGCTTTGGAGGGGTCAGGAAACTGGGTGACTGTGATCGCTGTTATTGTCAGCAAGCACATCTTAATGATCTGACCCTGTGGCCTGGCTCAATTTGCATTCCATGTAGAGACAATTTAATGACTCTGTCTGCAAATCACAAAATACAATTACACGCAAAGGAATAATCCTGCCTTCTTCATAAGTCACCTGATGCTATTTAATTTCTTTAAATATTTATTTAAATTGCTTGGTTGTATATTTTCTACTGTAGCTACACATCATTTTAAGTAAATGACCAGCGTTTAATATATTGCAAAAATGCCACACATTTCCCCAGTAACTAAAAATAGTTTTCTCTGTACATAAGAAAAAATCCTGTGCATCTTCTTGTAGCATTCAGGGAATTTTAGAGATGAAGAAGTTTATTTTGAGTTAAAATTTTGTTTTATAGCATTCCATAATTCCTACAAAGGAATATTTGCGAATCTAACTCTATTTATCCTTTATGCTGACAGTGATTTTGTGCAACCTAGGTAGCTGATTTTGAAATGATCCCATTTTCTAGTAGTCACCCTATCTCCAGTAAAGTTCTCCATAATGGCATCTGTGTGTATGTGCCTGGTAATCTCTTTTTTAATATATGCAGTGCTTATCTTGAGATCACAACCTCTTGTCATTCCTTTCGCCTTTTCTGTATCACAACCTTTTCCTTGCACACACATTTACCTATTGTGTCATCTGCCTGTATCACTTGGGTCATTTGCTAATAAAACCATTAGGCAGCAGTTTTTTTCACAAATATTCTGTGAACATTTTCAATTATTATCAATTCACTCAACATTGGTCTTTATCAACATTGCCTCATTTGGATATGTTTCCACAGCTAATGTAAAGGACATGACTGTTATTTCCCTTCTCTTATTTTCTATCGTTTTAAACTGAGGGTATTAACAAATTGAGTAAAGTTTCAAGTCCTATTGATTTTTACAATAAATACATCGAAGGACTTGCATTTCTGCAGCATTTATCATGACAATCCAAACTACCCTGCAGTAAGTGAAATACTTTTTAATGAGCTGTTGTTATGGTGACGTAGGAAACACCACTATTTGTTTTGATATTTATTCATTCAATGGGTGTCACTGGTAATATCAGTATTTCATGTCCATCCCTAATTGCGCTAGAATGGAAGTAATAGTTTAGAGTCAGTCACATTGGTCAATCTGTTGTCACATATACATCGGACTGGCGAGCGAGAGCAGATTTCCTTCCCTAGTGAACCAAATGAATTTTAATGACAAACCTATAGCTTCCTTACCGATACTGGCTTTTTAAATGCAGATTTATTTAATTGTTAAACTCATTCTCCAGCTGCTGTGGTGGAATCTGAACTCTCCTATGAATCAATGCTCTAGATCTCTTTGCCAGTTCAGTTCAGAATGCCAGGATACCCTAGAATTGCACTGCCACGAGCAACAGGATAAAGGGTCTCGACCCGAAATGTCATACATTCCTTCTCTTCAGAGATACTGCCTGTCTTGCTGAGTTACTGTAGCATTTTGTGTCTATCTTCGGTGTAAACCAGCATCTGCAGTTCCTTCCTACACAACACGATATTTAAAACTAGTTAATCTGTTTTAGTAGTACTAGATAAAGGATAAATATTGACATCAATACCAAAGATTATAGACAATAGACAATATGTGCAGGAGTAGGCTATTCGGCCCTTCGAGCCAGCACTGCCATTCAATGTGATCATGGTTGATCATCCCCAATCAGTACCCCGTTCCTGCCTTCTCCCCTTACCCCCTGAGTCCACTATCTTTAAGAGCCCTATCTAGCTCTCTCTTGAAAGATCCTTCTAATCCTTCTAAACTCTTCTCATCCTTCTCATCCTTCTAAACCCCAGAGTGTACAAGCCAAGCCGCTCCATTCTCTCAGCAAATGACAGTCCCGCCATATATATATATATAACATATAACAATTACAGCACGGAAACAGGCCCTTCCAGTCCGTGCTGAACATTTATTTTACCCTAGTCCCATCTACCTGCACTCAGACCATACCCCTCCATTCCCTTCCCGTCCATATACCTATCCACTTTTAAATGTTAAAATCGATCCTTCCTATAATTAGGCGACCAAAATTGTACACCATTCTCCAGAATTGGTCTCACCAATGCCTTGTACAATTTTAACATTACTTCCCTACTCCTATATTCAATGCTCTGATTTATAAAGGCCAGCATACCAAAAGCTTTCTTTACCACCCTATCTACATGCGATTCCACCTTCAGGGAACTAAGCATAGTTATTCCTAGATCCCTCTGTTCCACAGTATTCCTCAATTCCCTACCATTTACCATGTATGTCCTATTTTGATTTGTCCTGCCAAGATGTAGCACCTCACACTTATCAGCATTAAACTCCATCTGCCATCTTTCAGCCCACTCATCCAAATGGCCCAAATCTCTCTGTAGACTTTGAAAATCTACTTCATTATCCACAACACCACCTATCTTAGTATCATCTGCATACTTACTTATCCAATTTTCCACCCCATCATCCCGGGAATTAACCTTGTAAACCTATGCTGCATTCCCTCAATAGCAAGAATGTCCTTCCTCAAATTAGGGGACCAAAACCGCACACAATACAGCAGGTGTGGTCTCGCTAGGGCCCTGTAGCTGCAGAAGGACCTCTTTGTTCCTATACTCGCCTCCTCTTGTTATAAAGACCAACATGCCATTCGCTTTATTCGCTGCCTGCTGTACCTGCATGTTTACTTTCATAGATTGTTCCCACGCTCAACTAATCCCAACAATGGAACCTCTTACAATGTCGAGCTCAGTCAGTGCTGTGCAGAGGAACATCCTTACTCTTTTGCACTCAAATCTTGAGAGTTACCCTCTGTCATAAGAATGAAATGAGGCACAACTAGCTGTAAATAATTTCCACTGATATTTCCGGGACTTGGGCAGTCTTATTAATGCTTCTATACGGGGGCCCAAATGAGTTGAAAGGGAGTAAAGGAAGCAGAATCGGATGAACCAGATGCTGAACCATCGAGATTTCGGAAAAATCAGGTAGTTGATTATTAGACTTTACAATAATTGTTTAAATGTAATACAAAATTGCTGAATGTGTGCAGGAGAAACATTTAATCTTGAATTTTGTGTCAGTTTGAGAATTATTGTCATTTATTTTGCTTAGTGTTTGACTTTTATAATTCTTTTATCTTTCTCCCTCCACTGTTTAACTGAGTTGGGGGTAGGGTGGGGTGCTAATTAAATTGAACATGGTCACAAGATGCTGGAGTAACTCCAGCATTTTGTGCTTATCTTTGGTTTAAACCAGCATCTGCAGTTACTTCCTACTGTTAATTAAATTAATTTTATGATGAGCGTTAGGAAGCTATAATATAGGGCACTTGGGGTTACTTGGAAGCACTTGATAAAATAGGCTGGTCAGCATGGTTTTCTTAAGGAGATATCTTGCCTGATAAATCTATTAAAACATTTTGAGGAAGTAACAAGCAGAATAGACAAAGGAGAGTCAATGGATGTTGTTTACTTGGATTTTTGATGGCCTTTGATAAAGCCCGCATGTGAAGCTGGCAAACAAGATAGGATCCCATGGGTAAATAAGGCAAGGTACTGGCATGGATAGAAGAGTGGCTGACTGGAAGAAGGCAAAGAGTGGGAATAAAGGGAGCCTTTCCTGGTTGGCTGTCGGTGACTAGCGATGTACTGCAGGGTAGGTATTGGGTCCGCTACTTTGCACGTTGTATGTTAATGATCTGGATGGTGAAATTAGAATATTGTGAGCAGTCTTGAGCCCCATATCTGAGGAGGCGTGAGAGAGGGTCTAGGTACAGCCTCAGAATAAAAAGGCATACATTTGGAATGGAGATGATGAGGAATTTCTTGAGCCAGAGGGTGGTGAATTTGTGGAATTCATCGTCATGGATGGCTATGGAGGCCATGTCATTGGGTATTTTTAAAATGGAGATTGACAGGTTCTTCATTAATAAGGACATCAAAGGTTATGGGAGAAGGCGGGAGAATGGTGTTGAGAGGCAAAAATAGATCAGCCATGATCGAATGGCGGAGCAGACTCGATGAGCCGAATGGCCTAATTCTGTTCCTATGTCTTATAATGTGTCATGTCTCTGTCTCAGTGATAGCTTTCCACTATTTAATTCATAAGCTGATCGATTCATGTTCCACCCTAGAGAAAGGTATTTTCTTTTCAAAAATATATTTTGGGAAATAAATTTGTAAATGCCATTCCTTTTCCATTTGTATGTGACATTGGTATGTTGCCATCCTCAGTGCACGCCATATCATTCCGTATCAATATTGAGTCCACGTGATATCAATTTCAGTTGTCATACATTTGAAGATAAGGTTGAAGACACAGTTTCCAGGTTTTCAGTGCGCAGTGGTGGGTGGGTTTTAAACAGTGACATTTCACACAGGACCTTTGTGGCAGCTGCACAAAGCTTCACACCATTCTTCAACATGCAGACCTTGGAATGTGCCAGTGAGCAGTATTCAGTCACAGACAGATCTTTGCTCTGGAAGACCAGCAGGTTTCAGGCTGTTTAGAGGGCATCTTGCACCTTGTTGGAAAACCTCCAGCAGCCCCTGGTGTTTGTCTCAGCATGTGTCTATGAGAGCAGCTTGCAAAGCACAGAGTTACTGCAACACAAACTTCAACAAACACCACAGCATCCCTTTCCAGATTTTCTTGGCAATCATCCGTTCCAGAAAGAGATGGGTAAGGGTTTAATCCATCCCCACCGCAGCTTCTGCAGAGGTAGCATGCAGTGGTGCTGAGACTCCAGCCGTGCAGTGAGAATCTGACCGCCAGGACTCTTCTCACCATCAGCAAAGCAAAGTATGTGCTGAAAGTGCCAGTGATACCAATTTTTTTTTTTTTAATGTAAACATTCTTCATTAAAAATATAGAAAGCCTAAACCTAGTACAATCAAGATCTATGTAGAAACAAAAAATTGCAGATGCTGGTTTATATCAAAGATAGACACAAACTACTGGAGTAACTCAGCGAGTCAGATAGCATCCCTGGAGAAAAAGGATAGGTGACGCTTCAGGTCAGTTCTTCAGAGATACTCCAGAGATACTGCCTAACTTGCTGAGTTATGCTAGCACTTTGTGTCTACAATCTTGACCTATTATCATCTTTGTTCTCTATAATAAAGCAGTTCAGTCCACTTACAATGTGACGGTGCCATTAATGTTTCATCCCTGAATATTCCATTGGTGAAGTTTGAGAGGCTTTAACACGGGGCCATGCCCCACAGTGTTGATTGGTGGCAGGCCCCTAAACTATGTCCCTTCCCCACAAGACATTCACTGGCTGTACCGAGCTTTAGTGCATGCCTACACGATGGAATGTAGCAGTTGGCAGCATTCCCTTACAGACATCTCCTTGAACTAGAAGACTGAGCATGTTTCGGGCAGCTCAAAGTACATCTTTCACCAAGATGATGATCTTCCAGCAGAAGTCAGTGTGCATTCCAGTGAATAGCCGCTAGATCACAGAGCCCTGCACAAGGCAGTCGCTCAGGAAGAACAGCTCACAAAGACCACTGCATCCCCTTCAGACATTGACAAAAATACGTTCACAAAGAGGTGGTTGATCTATCTCATCACAAGACAGGTACCTTGAGGGAAGCATTCAATTGTATTGAGACTGGCAGTGGATGAAAGCCCTTCCCTCCTCCAGAAAAACAGTCTTGGTGATTGAAAGTTCAGGCAGGTGACTTTGTGCCAAACCACAAGATCCACCATCTCCTTCTCATTTCGAACTTTAAGGTCATTCCGTATATACCAATGCCTGTCCTTTTCTGTCGAAAATTTTCTGTGAGGGACAGCAGGTGCAATGCAGTCCAAATTAATGGAGTGTTGAATGGCAACAACGCCAGGCCCATCCTTCTCAATGCCAGGGATAGATCCTCAGCACGTAGTTAAGAATGTGCAGATAAAGTGTAGAAATAGGCCCTTCAGCCCACTGAGTCCATGCTGACTAACGATCACCCCGTATACTAACCTACACACACTAGGGACACTTTTTACAATTTAGCAAAGCCAATTAACCTACTAACCTGTACATCTTTAGAGTGCGGGAGAAAACCGGGGCACCTGGAGAAAGCACATGCGGTCGCGGGGAGAACGTACAAATTCCGTGCAGACAGCACGTGTAGTCAGGCATCGAACCTGGGACTCTGGCACTGTAATGCAACAACTCTATCACTGCGCCACCGTGCAGCCCCAGGTGATGAGGTGACACCTCCTTTTTGCCTGCTCTGGCTCGATGTGCAGGCTGATGCTGCCACTCACAAAGGTGATAAGGACTGCATTGGGTACAACTACCTCCATTCTCTGGAAATCTGTATTTTATATCCAGTGGCTGCAATCCATTTTTAAATCTCAAATATATATGCAGTAAATACAATCAGTAAAGTTATTTGCATTCTCTGACAACACATATGCTGATCTCATGTTTCTTCTTAAAACAACGCATAAATAAGGCTGTTGCACAAGACCTAGCCTCTTGGTGTTTAGTAACGGCAGCACCCGAGACTGTACCAGGTGATAGCATTTGGATATAATCCATGATTCCTCTTCCAGTGCAATACTGCAGTGTTGAATCACAGTCCTGTGCATGTAGGCAATGATGCAAGGCACTGTTTCAAAGAAAAGTAAAGTGTTATTCCTCCTTGGAAATCATCTATCTCAGCCAGCATCACTGAAACACATTATCTGGTCATTTATCTGACTGTTTTCTGTTAAACTTGCTTTATGCAAATTCAATGTTGTGCGGCATGTATTCCATTCTTTGTAAAGCTTTTAGGGATATCCTGGGGTCATGAAATATATTTCTTATGCATTTTTATTCTCTTTCAAATTTAATTTATTCTGTTGAGCTTTTTTTTTAAAATGTGTGTCCTTGATCTTTTTGATGTTCATGCTGTTTGAAAGACTTGGTATTAGCAAATTCCTGTGTGCCCTCAGCAAAGCTGGTGCTTTGGAGAACTCGCACAGTGTGCAGGCTGTTCACCACTCTCCTACTCACTACCCATGTTTGATTATGTGATTAAATCTGTCCTTAAATAGAGGGCGGTTAAAAAGCTGATATCGACTCAAGACACATATAGATGCTAAGATTCTCAACCTTAGATTAAAACATTAATGGAAGGAGCCAAGGAGCATGTTATCGCACTTGCAGTATGCTGTATAAATCAGAGGACAAAGTGGCCCATTCTGAAGCTAGAAGGATTTTTATGAAAAATGCAACTATTTTTATGGTAGTTCTGTTTTTCACAAGTCTGGCCCCTCTCCTGCTCCATATCTCGAGGTATTCAGATCTCATAGTCCCTCTTTGGACTTCCGCACATCCATCAAGATCACCCTCAAATCCAACCTATTTCTTTCAATATTTTCGACAAACATTTTTTTGAGCAGTTTCAGCTGATGAAAATGTTGAAAGAAATAGGCTGGAATCCTTCTAGCTTCAGAATGGGCCACTGTCCCCTTATTTATGTCTTTCCAGCATTTTCAGGTTTTTAGCAAGTGATGTGTTTTGGTTTTACCTCTGTCCCTCTATTTACCGGAAACGTATGTTGAAAGCACAATTAAGAAGTGGATTATTTGAGGGTAAGTTGAAAGTCAGCATCATGCAGGGCTTTCATGCAAATCTGTGATATTTTTTCCCAGTCCATTTATCCTCAGTCGTTTTTTTCCACTGTGGTACTTCTGTAGTTAAAGCCAGGTTTACTATTTTTAGGAAAACCCATCACCTCCAGCAGCAGCAGCCCAGCAACGGACAAAATACATGTTGTACAAGTCACGATGTTGCCCTGTTTCGCTGCTGGCCTTGTTCTGAAAGTAGTCCAGTAAACTTATTCTATAAATAGAGAATATTTCCGTCCATTCAAAGAAAGCAACAAAATTGAATTTGACCCAGAAAAGATCCTACTGCAGTTAGAGATGTACATTTGACCCAAATAAATGGAAGTTCCTGTTTCCTATCTAAAGCTCCGCTTTGAATTAAGTTTGAAAATTACATATTGATCCAAAAATCTTTATTCTCAGGACAATAAACCTTACAAGACTGGGAAAAGGAAGGGGGTGGGGGGCAGAGACTCAGTGAAAAATTAAACCACTAATCTGAAGTAAACCTGTTGTCAAGGGATGTTTGGAAGTCTATTTCAAAAGGGGAAAGATGCTGCATCAGATAAGCTGAAACAACAATGAGTGAAATACAAATAAAATGCTACAAACACTCAGCGGGTCAAGCAGCATCTGTGGAAAGAGAAACAGAGTTGATGTGTCAAGTCCCAAACTCTTTACCAGTAAGAAGTACTTTGTTCATAGCTTTGGCATGTTACCACACCAGATATTGTAAGGAACAAACCCTCCCTCCCTCGTCAAGGGAGTGAGATCGCCTAAAGAAAAGTTTCACCTAACAAAAATGATCTTGCAAAGTGGTACAGGGAACTTTATAAAGTTAATACTTTAACTTGAAAACTGGGGTCATGGAGGATAGACTCTTGTTATGATTGTTTCTTAACAGCCTTTCATCAACCCCAACTCTCTCTCGCGCCGACCCGCATTGGACAGGAATTGTCTGCTAGCCAGTTGCAAGCAGGTGCATGAAAGATATGAGGAGCTGGGCTCATCCACCCTAGACTCTACCACCTGCTGGAAAGAAGCTCTCCCTCTATTTATGATCTTACTGGAAGGCTATAGCTCAGATGTAAAAGTGTTCAGGGTCCCCTTGCTCAGTAGAGTGGTTGGTGGTGTTCCATCACAGCAAGGTGTTTTCTAAAAAGAAAGAAAGATGTGTGTTTGTATGTGTAGGAAGGAACTGCAGATGCTGGTTTACACCAAAGATGGACACAAATGGCTGGAGTAATTCAGCATGTCAGGCAGCATCTCTGGAGAAAAGAAATAGGTGACGATTCGGGTCGAGACCCTTCTTCAGTGTATTTGTGCTGCTGCTTTCATATCCTTATCAGGTTCATGATTCTGATCTCAGTATGACCAGTAGCAGATTTTTGTTTTCTGTTCCTTGGACAGGGAAAGGAAAACTGGCCAAGGTTTCAGAGGTTGATTGCTATATAATAGCCTCAGCAGCACTTGCCAAACTGCAAGACTTGGTCCTCTTTTTCAGCTTTCACCTCCCTAGTACAATCAGTCTAAAGCCTCAATTCATTATTGGTAACATGAAGCTGCTTGTGGCTTGTTTCAAAGATCATACCCATGGGTGAATCATCACTCCCTTTGAGATAGAAAATAGCACAGGAACAGGCTCTTCAGCCCACCATGACCTCGCTGAACATGATGCCAAGTTAGACTAATCCCCCCTACCTGTTTGTGATCCATATCCTTCCATTCCCTACATGTCTATGCCCCCTCTAAAGGCCTCTTAAATGATACTACAACTTAAATGCTGCAACATGACTTCCTGATTCTTATACTAAATGCCCCGACTGATAAAGACAAGCAATACCATATGTCTTCTTTACCACTCTATCTACTTGTGTTGTTACTTCCAGGGAGCTGTGGGTTTGGTCCCCAAGATCCCCCTCTGTATAAACGTTGTTAAGGCTAATCACGAGTATCAATGCGGTTAAGGTTCAGAGGTGGAGGAACAGTACCCAATACCTGACAATGTAATAAGCCAACAAACAATCTGCAGGAGTAACTCACTGGGTGGAGCAGCATCTGTGAGGGGCTGAATTGTTGGTGTTTCAGGTCAAATCCCCACTGAGTTCTTCCAACAATTGTTTGTTTCTTTAGCTTCCAGCAACTGCCGTATCTTGTGTCTCCAATGTTATATGCCAAGCAGTTGAAGAGAAACACTCATTCCAGTTTTCAGCCCCTGTCAGAAGGTTCTGGATTTAGATCCTGAGTGCAAAATTGTAGTTGACATTTCAACACAGTACTATTGAAATTGCTGTCTTTTAGATGAAATGTTAAACTGAGTTCCCAACTGCCCTCCAAAATGGATGTAAAAGATCCCAAACACTATTTTGAAAGAACACTATTATCCCTTGGGCAATGTCACTAAAACAGATGATCTGGTTTGTATTCAATATCTGTGGAATCTTGATTTGCATAAATTAGCTGCTGCAATTCCTACATTGCAGCAGTGACTGGGAAATTATTTAATTGGCTTTAAAGCATTTTGGGATTCGCAACTCTATTTGTTCTTTCTATGTTCCTCTATAATAAATAAATAAATATCAGTTTGGCTGAAGTGCCAAAGATGGTTATCAAAGGGTGAGGAGAGAATTAAAAAAAAAATATATAGGAACAACACGTGTTATTTATTCAATCCTGGGAGTAGGAGTAAATCAAGTAGCAGCTCCAACTTGTGAGTTGTAACAAGGTGAATTATGAAATACCATTTTTCATGTGATTTAAAAATCCTGTTCTTGATATCATCTCCTTTGGTCAAACCTCTAATTTATATATTTAATAAGATGAATTGTTAACTTCAGAAATATCCCTCTACACAAGGTTTGCCCAGGTAGTAAATTCAGTTTCCTTTCAGTGGAATCCACAAGATGAAAGGAACCCGAAGGAAATTTTCAGTTGGTGATACGTTTTAAGAGAATAAAAACACAAAGTGTTGGAGTGACTCAGGGAGGTCAGGTAGAATCTCTGGAGAATATGGATAATTTGGGCTGGGGCATTTCTTCAGGCTGATTGTAATAGAGGGGAGAACGATGAAAAAGAGGTGGGGGTGGGAGAAATCCTGACAAGTGATAGGTGGGTAGATGGATGCAGGTGAGGAAGGTTTCGATTGGCAGATGGGTAGAAAAGGCTGTAAATATCAACATTTAGAAGCAAATTTATCACATTCATTTACTAATTGTATAAAAATTACAAAATTTTGGATAGAAATATTTAAGATAATTTCGAATGTTGTCAATATAATTCTGACTCCTGATCCAAAGTTAATAATACTTGGAATACTAGAAACAGACCAACTAGTAACAATGAATCAAAGAATTTTTATTGACTATGGTTTAATAATTGGGAAAAAACTAATATTGAAATTTTGGAAAGGCCCTACATCCCCAACAATCAAAATGTGGAACACAGAAATGTCGGAGACACTTCATCTGGAGAGATTGAGGCTTGTCCTAATGGACAGGTTAGATCTCTTCAGAGAGACTTGGTCTCCATTTATTAAATATTTACAGGGTCATAATGGCTCGGCACGAGGGCTTGACTGAGACCTGAATATTAGAATGGATGAAGAAACATATATAATAAATCATGACTATATCTCCAAGGACGGATTAATGATTAATACTCCATTCACCATCATACTTCTTACACTCTTTTTCTCTATCTTTTCCTACCTTTAAAAAAAATTTTAGAAAAATGTATAGAAACATATAATCTTAAATTTTTAATACTAATAAGAATATAAACAGTACTAATATCATGAAGGTATTATTAATATCATGTATTTTCAAATATATAAAATATATAGTCTTAAATTTTAAAATCAATGATAATACAAATATTATTAATAGTATGAATATATCATTAATATCATGAAGGTATTATTAGTATTATGTATTTTCAATTGTATAAAATACATAGTCTTAAATTTTAAAATTAACGATAATACAAATATTACTAACAGTATGAATTTATCATTAATATTATGTATTTTCAATTATATAAAATATATAGTCTTAAATTTTAAAATCAATAATACAAATATTATTAAGAGTATGAATATATCATTAATATCATGTATTTTCAGTAATGCAAAATAATGTACTTCGTTATTATTATGTTTCTATAATAAAAAAATAAATTAAAAAAAAAAAAAAATAAATAAATAAAAAGAAAAGGCTGTAAATAAAAAGGAGATAAAAGGATAATAATAATATCTTTCATTGTCATTGCACAGAGGTACAACAAGATTTGGTATGCAGCTTCCATCCGATGTAATAACTTAATTAGCTAAATAAAATAGGATGTAAAATAAGGAGAGAAGAGGAGTGAAATATGAAGCCAAAGAAAGTGATATTAATGGAAGGGGATGGGTGAGGGGGTGGGGGGGCAGGATAATGGGGAAAATGGGTGCACACCTGGATGTGTCACAGGGAAGGGGTGAGAAAATGGGTGTCAGTTATCTAAAATTGAGGAAATAAGCGTTCATACATAGGTTTATGAGCTATCCAAGCAGAATATGAGGTGCTGTTCTTCCAGCTTGTGTGCGGCCTCGCTCTGGAAATGAAGGGGGCCAGGGACAGAAAGGTTGGTGGGGGAATGGGAAGAGGTTTGCAACAAGGAGGTTCTAATGCTCCTCCTATAACATCATCTGCTGCATTCAGAGCTCTCCATGTGTCCTCCTTTACATCAGCAAGACCAAACATAAACTAGCCGACCATTTCACCAAACACTTACTCTCGGTCTGCCTAGGTCTGCTGGATCTCCCGGTTGCTAATCATCTTAACTCCCATTCCCATGCCGACATTTCTTCACCTACCCACATCCTCCAGAAATACTGCTTGACCTGTTGAGTTACTCCAGCACTTTGTTTTCATAGAATCATAGAAAATAGGTGCAGGAGTAGGCCATTCGGCCCTTCGAGCCTGCACCGCCATTCAATATGATCACGGCAGATCATCCAACTCAGTATCCTGTACCTGCCTTCTCTCCATACCCCCTGATCCCTTTAGCCAAAAGGGCCACATCTAACTCCCTCTTAAATATAGCCAATGAACTGGCCTCAACTACCTTCTGTGGCAGAGAATTCCACAGACTCACCACTCTCTGTGTGAAAAATGATCTTCTCATCTCGGTCCTAAAAGACTTCCCCCTTATCCTTAAACTGTGACCCCTTGTTCTGGAGTTCCCCAACATCGGGAACAATCTTCCTGCATCTAGCCTGTCCAACCCCTTAAGAATTTTGTAAGCCTCTATAAGATCCCCCCTCAATCTTCTAAATTCCAGTGAGTACAAGCCGAGTCTATCCAGTCTTTCTTCATATGGAAGTCGTGCCATCCCAGGAATCAGTCTGGTGAACCTTCTCTGTACTCCCTCTATGGCAAGAACTTTGTTGTAGTTCATCCATGCAGTCTTTAAATGCCTTCCATTGCATAGCCACCGTCAACCCTTTAAGAATCACTTGCCAGTCTATCTTGGCCAATTCACGTCTCATATCCTCAAAGTTACCTTTCTTTAAGTTCAGAACCCTTGTTCCTGAATTAACAATGTCACTCTCCATCCTAATGAAGAACTCAACCATATTATGGTCACTCTTGCCCAAGGGGCCACTCACAACAAGACTGCTAACTAACCCTTCCTCATTACTCAGTACCCAATCTAGAATAGTCTGCTCTCTCGTTGGTTCCTCTACATGTTGGTTTAGAAAACTATCCCGCATACATTCCAAGAAATCCTCTTCCTCAGCACCCCTGCCAATTTGATTCACCCAACCTATATGTAGATTGAAGTCCCCCATTATAACTTTTACTTTTGTTGCATGCATTTGTAATTTCATGTTTGATGCCATCCCCAACTCCACTACTACTGTTAGGTGGCCTGTACACAACTCCCACTAGTGTTTTCTGCCCCTTAGTGTTTTGCAGCTCTACCCATATCGATTCCACATCCTCCAAGCTAATGTCCTTCCTTTCTATTGCGTTAATCTCCTCTCTAACCAGCAACGCTACTCCACCTCCTTTTCCTTTCTGTCTATCCCTCCTGAATATTGAATATCCCTGGAAGTTCAGCTCCCAGTCTTGGTCACCCTGGAGCCATGTCTCCGTGATCCCAACTGTATCATATTCATTAATAACTATCTGCACATTCAACTCATCCACCTTATTACGAATGCTCCTTGCATTGAGACAAAGCCTTCAGGCTTGTTTTTACAACACTCTTACCCCTTATGCAATTATGTTGAAAAGTGGCCCTTTTTGATTTTTGCCCTGGATTTTTCTGCCTGCCACTTTTACCTTTCACCTTGCTACCTATTGCTTCTACCCTCATTTTACATCCCTCTGTCTCACTGCTCATGCTCCCATCCCCCTGCCACATTAGTTTAAATCCTCCCTGACAGCACTTTGTTTCTGTAAACCAGCATATGCAGTTCCTTGTGTCTAAAGGTTTTAATTGGGTACACAAAGCAAAACAGTGAAATTACAAGAGGAAAATAGGATTGAAGAAATAGAAATTAAGCGAACGGAAGTATTTATTTCAAACAATTATGTTTTTGAATGCTTTTTAAGCATGCGGTTTTGGAAGACATGACGAGATAATTAAAAGGCAAAAAATTAAAGGATGCAGAGGAAGACCAATAAATGGGCTATGAGAAGATATCTTATGGAATAACTGCCCCACCCCCCCTCTCCATGGTAATTTCTATGTAACTCTAAAACATTCCACCACTACTCTTATGTTGCAACTTCAATTTGAACTAACGAAATCCTTTGGCAATTCTAGTTTTGGGGATTTAATTATTTTCACAGCTGAACAGAATTCCTGATAAAAGTTCATCTATCCTCTTGACAAACCTGACAAAACACACCATCAAATGAAAATCCACCTGTGTGGAGCTCTAGCAGTTAACGGTTCCACCTCAGAGCCACTTCTTGTTGACTGCTTTGGAGTGCTTACAACCCTAGTGTGTTGGTTGGATAGGCACTGCGGATGCACCACTTGTGCACCTGCCCTGGACATGCAGGTAATGAATTACAATGTGGAGCAGCGAGAGAGAGTAGACGTGCAAACTTTCTTGTGTATCTCACTTGAATTGCAAACAATTTCCTAAGGGAGGAGAACTGCAACAAATGGAAGTCTTGTGCTGAATGTTTATCAGTGTATTCCTTCAGGCAAGTTTCCAATGTTAGAAAAGATGGAAGGTTATTATTATTTTTTTTTAATGGACTTAAGATACATAGTTGTTCACCCATTTTGTCTGCAATATGTGTATAGGACAAGTCTAGGGGAGTTAAAAATAAAATAAAATTGAATACAATTGGAATTCCATAATAGTCCATTTTCAGCCCATTTGTAGTAGCTGGAAACAACTTCCATGTGAGCTGTGTCATCCCACTTTGAATACCATCCACACTCCCATCTTGACAACGAGCAATCCTGTCTTTAACAGCAGAGTTACTGGTCAAGTAGGCAATGGGAAAGAGACAGAATGCAGCAAAACACTTAATTGGCTTGTTATCACCAAACAGCAAATGGTGCCTCATCAGACCTTCAAGCCAGGCCCCTTCCATGACCAGGATTGGTGCTTGTCAGTTGATGAGTTGATGGTGGCAGGTGCCAATGAGAGGGAAACTGCAACCTCACTAAAGTGCCACTTTGGTTGGGCAGTGACCGAAGAATCTCCCAACAGGAGAGAATTTCTATTAGTCATGTTTTCGGGGGGGAATTAATTAAATTTAGTGGAGGAAAGATTGAAAACTAACAGTAGATAGGAACATAAAATAAAGCTATAAAAGGACGGTATCTAAGATCTGTGAGGCTTGAATGCAGAATGCACAAATAAATATAGAAAATCCAATCATAGTGGGGTGGAGTGGCTGAAGTACCAACAGCCTACACTGATGGAGCTTTCTTCTCTTTTCCAAAATCCTTGATGTTTTGTTATCTAAATAAGGCTATATATCACATGCTGTTAATCAATTCAGAAAGGCATGATATTAAAATAGTCATTTCATATTAAAATCAAGCAGGGCAATAGATATATTTTAATAAATGTTGCCAGGGCAGCTGGCCTCACGTTTTCCTGGGAGCCATCATTGTCATTAGCTTTTAAAAGCTTCATTTGATTTTTATCAAGATTTTAGCAACAGGATAATATATAATTAGTTACTCAGAAAATCTGCTGTAAGACATTATGCTGAGCATTTCTCAGGATAAGTAGTCAGCTTGTCGATCGGCACACATCACCGCCTCTTCTCTGCTCTCCACCTCCCCATCTCCAAATTTCAGATGTCAGTGGCGATTACCACACTCCTCAGAGATTGCAAAGGAGCTTGAAGGCTGACAGTTCTATTTAAATTGTGTGTGTGCGCATTGTACAAAGCCAGCATAAGAAGCCTAGACAGTATAGGCTTGCTGGTCATTGTTAACATAAGCTTCTGGATGTTTTGTTGAGAAGTAGTCTGATAAATGCTAAATAAAAATGCTAGAAATATTCAGGAGATGAAGCAATATCTGTGGCTAGATAAGCAGACATTGTTTTAGAATGGAGACCCTTTGTGAAAAATTGAAATGTTAAAAAAAAATCAAATTCAGATTAGTTTGTCATATACACCAGGGTTTCAATGAAAATCATTGTCTGCATGAAGCTTATAGAGTAAACAGTATAGATGGTAATGACAGATACAACAATAAACACCATGAAGAATGCAAAACAGAACAAAATGGTGCAAAGCTTGTAATGCAATCTGAAGCAGTGACAAAAAATAAAGTGCAATAACAGAATAACCGAACAGGGTAGTTAAGAGTACGAGTATGTGACGGAATCTCCAGGAAGGAGATGGGAAAGAGGAGCCATCTGATGGCAGTGTGGAAGAAATTGTTAAGTCTGGACATCTGGGTTTTCAAGCTTCTAGATCTCTCCCAAAAAAGAGAAAAGGGAATGGCCAGGGTGGCAGGCATTCTTGATAATACTTCCAGCCTTGCTATTGCAACGCACCATGAAGATGGACTGGATCGCGATCCACAGAAGCCACAGGTCCCGATGGTGTCAGCCCTAGGGTACTCCAGGCGTGTGCCAGCCAACTGTGCGGAGTACTCCAGCATATCTTCAACCTGAACCTGGAGAGGGTTCCTGTGATGTAGAAGACATCCCGCTTGGTTCCTGTACCAAAGAGGAAGTGGCCCAACTCCTCCAATGACTACAGACCGGTGGTGCCGACTACACATATCATGAAGTTCCTGGAATGACTGGTGCCCACCTGCGACCCCTGGTTAAACCCTTGCTGGACCCCCTGCAATTCTCTTACCAAACAAAGGTGGGGGTTGAGGACGCCATCGTCCACCTTCTCCATCGTTCCTATGCTCAACTGGAAGTATTATGAGAGTCATGTTTATTTACTTCTCCAGTGCTTTTATCATCATCCGGCATGCACTGCTAGGCAGCAAACTGGCGAAAATGTGGGTGGATTCTCCATTGGTGTCCTGGATCACCAACTGCCTGACTGGACGACCACAATATGTCAAGCTACTGAACTGTGTCTTCTGGACATGGTAGTGAGCAACACAGGGGACGGTCCTCTCTTCCTTCCTGCTCACCATCTACACCTCAGACTTCAGATATAACTCGGTCTCCTGCCACCTGCAGAAGTTTTCAGATGATTCTACAATTGTGGGCTGCATCAGTGAGGGGAGGGAAGCTGAATACAGAGGTGTAGTTAATTACTTTGTTAGCGGTGTGTTCTTAATCATCTGCAGCTCAACACCGACAAGACTAAGAGGTTGATGGTGGACTTTAGGAGGAGAGGAACACCCCTGCCCCCTGTCTCCATCAATGGTGTGGATGTGCAGTTTACCAGGGAATACAAATACCTTGGAGTGTAACTGGACTGTTCCCAATCCTTTCCGCTCGTCACTTTAATTTCATGTTCCATGTATGTTGTATTTTTATGACTGTTGGTAGATCAATTTCCCTCCTGGGATAAATAAAGTTCTATCGTATCGTATGGAAAGATGTGGTGAGCCTGTGATAGGCTGGGCTGTGTTCACAACTCTATGCAGGTTCAGGTTGTCAAGAGTAGTTGCCATACCAGGCTGAGATGCAGCTTGTCAGAATACTTTCTAAACTGCATCTGTAGAAGTTCATGCAAGAAGAACATGCCAAATCTTCTTCGATGCCTAAGGAAGTAAATATGCTGCAGTGCTTTCTTGATTACCACAGCAGTGAAGGGAAGAGATTAAGTTATTATTAGTTTTTAACTAAATACATTCGCCGGGAAAGAAGTAGAATTCTTTTTTTAATGATTTGCTTGGATTTGCGCTTGCTTAAAACAGTTTTTTTTAAATCATCTTATTGGTTAGCTGATGAGCTTGCAACTAAACAAATTAATCAGCTTTGATGTCAGTCAATGACAAAAACAATCTCTATAAAAGCATCATCCAGATTGGTACCAGCTACATTCTCTGGGATTTTTTCAAAGAACGACATCAGAACTGAAATCCAGGGAGACTGCATGCTGTTGTCTACCCTTTGCATGTAGTACAGTATGTAGTAGCTGCTTTGTTACTTTATCTCTTAATTCCACTTCCAATTATCTTTTCAATCTGTTCTGAAACATTTTCTTAGCTTGTGCTCAATCATTAGCCTTGATGATACATATCATGACAATTTAGGATGGCACTGGAAATATCCCAGGAATTGTAATGATGAAAATGTGTATGTGCCCATGTGGGTACCCATCAAGGACTTGCTATAGTGTACCACGCTGTTGATTCTGCTCATTGTTCCTCAGTGCCTCACTGTCTCAGCCGGGTTATACGTATGTAGTTGTAGAGCAGGGCTTAAATCCATAGCCTCTTGATTGCAAAATGAGATCCTTGTTGATCATTAACCTGGTGAAACCACACATTATCAGTATATCCCTTTATGACGGCCTTTAGTGAGATGTTGGAAAGTCCCAATTTTATTCTTGATCTACTTCAAATTATGTTTCACTGCTTTACACTTTGAATGCTATTGTATTGTA
Source organism: Okamejei kenojei (assembly GCA_035221665.1). Taxonomy (NCBI): domain Eukaryota; kingdom Metazoa; phylum Chordata; class Chondrichthyes; order Rajiformes; family Rajidae; genus Okamejei; species Okamejei kenojei. The sequence continues at coordinate 27,146,562 of CM069135.1, read as the reverse complement.
ACATCAAGTTTAATAGTACTGACTATATTTAATTTTATTCTTTCCTCTTTCCCCGTGGTATGAAGATTTCGGTTTCTGCGAACCTGTCACCCAGGAAGTCCTTGTATCGCACTCTCTCAGATGAAAGTATATGCAGTAACCGCCGAGGCTCTTCATACAACAGCTCCCGAAGCTCAATGCTTGAACAAGCGCTGCCAAATGACATCCTATTCAGCACCACCCCACCGTATCACTACACCCTACCCCCACGTGCCTCACTCAGCCCCTCTGCCTCTGGCCTACGAAGTAAGTAAATAGCAGCAAGGGTTTTGTTTTCTGCCTTATCACAGATCATGCAGTCTAAAATAGTGCTTTACAATCTCCAGTAATGCTGATTTCCCACTGGTGAATGTGAAATTGTTAGAACCTGTGCCTGATCTAAACTTATTGCAACCATTACAAGGAAGCTACTACCACAAGAACAAATCAGTAGGTGGATAATCAACTTAAATACCCTCAAGAGCCAGGCTTGCAGCACTGACCTGGATCGTTCCCGATTAAGTCTCCTATCGGTATTGTTGAGTGGGTGCTGTGAATGTCTGCTTCATCTTGACTGGCTCATAAACCACACCTGTGACTGAAAACAGTCCACTTCTGCCTGACACCTGTCCAATGTTCTCGGTGTATCAACGCAACTGACCCATGAAGGATTAACAAATAAAGTCACCACATTTGTGATCCATGCTGTGCATGTGTTCAATACCAGTTTGTGACCATGCTGTGTGCAGAAACGTGCCTTTACTGTCCAATAACCAGTTGCATGATGGTTTATGACATTGAAAGTCCCGAGCTACCCAAGTGCATGCACTAAACCTAGTGCACTATTGTGTTTCTACTGTCTTCTAAACTGCTAGTTGCCCTGAGACTAGCCTAGTTATAAATTAGCATATGCTAATTCATATTCTGAATCATTTGTAGCCAAGGAGAAAACCAATCACATTACTTTCAATCTATTTTGTGATCTCTTCTTACATTTTTTCAAATGGTAAAAATATCCTATTACCACCAATAAATTCTGTAAAACTGGTTGACACTGGAGTTGAGAAAGTATCTTTGTCTTCAGACCCCGACTCTCTCTTTGTTAGGAAGACAGTAAAATATTAGCCCATCTTTGCATCTAAGGAGTGAACAGCTGAAATGCACGTCAAACTAACTTCTGTCAGCTTGGCAATTCTCTTGTTCCCTGCCCACCAACTGGGCACACGTGAATGAAGCCATGCTGGTTTTACCTGCATTGTCGTGGCAAGGAATATTAGTGATCTCTCTTTTTTCTTTTTCTGATTGACTGTCTAAGTGGCTGGTCTATGTCCATGTGGGAAACCAACATTAACTATGTCACTTAAGAAATCTGTGCAATGCATTTGAACTGATGAGTGGATCTGGCAATTCGGGGTAGTAGAGAGTGTTGAATAGTATTTTGGAGACTCAAGTGGCTGATTGGCTCCTCCTCCTCCAGTTATGTTTTATATCTGCAGTTATGTCATGATGACATTCATTGAACAGGGTAGATTTTTTTACTGACAAAATAATCTCGACTTTGTTTAAAATAATGAATTAAAAATGAGCAATGACATTCCCTGAAGCATACAACAAACCTAGTTTCAGTCGCCTACTGTTCTGTGAAAGTGGTGCAGAGAACGGCTTCAGTTCCAAGGACACAGTTCATTGGAGAGAATCTGCCATCTGTCACGAATGACCTGGACAACGCACACCTAAAAAAAAAAGCAGAACATAGTGGTCATACATTTTTGAGAATTTAATAGAAATTGTTAGCGTGCGTTATAATATACCACATTTTTTCTCCTTTCCCTTTGCAGCTGAGTTCTGGTTTTCTGATGGATCTCTTGTGGATAAATCACGGTTCACTGATCCTGGCTTGATGCCTCTTCCTGATACCGCTTCTGGCTTAGACTGGTCAAACCTTGTAGATGCTGCACGAGCTTTTGAAGGTAAGAAAGAAAAGTTATTTGTGCACCTATCAGTGGATCTGATGGGTCTTTAATTTGGTCCCTAAGTAGTTCCAATAGTAGTCTAAATAGATTTACCACTTTGTAAATTGTAGTGCATAAAAAGTGGTTGCGTCCACTTGGAAAACATGCAAAATCAGATTAGAAGGCACCATTTGGGTTTTGTGGAAATTATTCTCAAGAATGTTTCCAAGAATATAAACATAAATCTACTTCTACTGGTAGCAGATTTTTACCATATCACAGCTTTTAAATTAGGCGGATTGTCTTGGAACATAGGAACCATTGTTACAAATTGGTTTCAAATGCAAAGTAATTGGAAGGATTTTCTAATGTAGATGCAACATTGCAACTTTCTGCTGACAGAATCTTTATTTCATTCAAGCTCATCACCAGTTTCCGATAACCATATAAACAATGCTTCCATGTGCTTGCAAGTTTCTTATCCTCACCTTTCTCTGGCTAAAGATTTTTCTAAATTATATTTAATTTTATTGAATGCTGCCTTATATTTAAGATGGCAGGTCAGAAGTGGAATATTTTCTCCATATATTCCCTGTCAATTAAACCTTTTCATTGATGTAAAGATCTCTCTCAGGGCATCTGTGAACTTTTTGAGTACAGCAAGGCTTAAACCCCTGTCTCACGGTGCGAGTTGACCCACGAGTGACCCAGAGTTGTCACTCGTGGTAATCACGTACACTAAACGTAGCGGGAACGTCGGAACTCTTGCGTGCAACTTAGTGACTCGTGGCGCTAACGGCAGGTACCCGTGAAACATGGTAACTCGTGAAAAAAATCAAACATGTTTGATTTTTTTCCACGTCAAATATACAGTTCAAGTTAAAAAAAGTAAAATATTTTTATTAGAAGTAATTACATATTAAGAAGAAATAATATAAAATCAAAAAAAAAGAAAATATTATTCGTCACATACATTCTTAATATTTTTAAAATTTACAGTCAATCTTATTTATACTTCTATATTTTTTTTAATTTTATAACAGTAGGAAATAAAGATAGGTAATAAAAAGAAAGAGAAATAAGAAAGAGATAAATAAAATGAGTGGAGTATTAAACAAGATATTCTTCATTGGAGATATATTCATGATCTATTGTATATAATTCTTCATCTATTCCTTCATTCAGGCTTCAGTCATGGCCTCGAACCGGACCACCTTAACCCTTTAAATATTCAATAAATGGAGACCATATTCCTCTGAATTGATCTAACCTGTCCATTAGGACAAGTCTTAATCGTTCCAGGTGAAGTGTCTCCGACATTTCTGTAATCCACATTTTGATTGTAGGGGATATGGGACCTTTCCAAAATCTTAGTATTAATTTTTTACCAATTATTAAACTATAACCAATAAAAATTAATTGTTGTGTTCTTAGTATCTGATCCGTTTCTAATATTCCCAATATAATTAATTTTGAGTCTGGAATTAAATTTGCATTAACTACAATTGAGATTATCTTAAAAATCTCTGTCCAAAAATTAGTAATTTTTGTACATTTTGTGAATGAATGCGTTAGATTAGCTTCTAATTGTTGACATTGATCACATAGCGGAAACATTTGAGAAAATTCTGTTTAATTTGGATTTTGAGAAGTGTAATCTATGTATAACTTTAAATTGTATCAAGGAGTGTCTGGCATTTAATGAGCAGTGGTGTATATGTTGTAAACTTTCATTCCATACTTCTCTACTAATTACTTGACCTAATTCGTTTTCCCATGCTTGTCTATATTTATCCGTATTTGGTAAATCATTTTCCAGTAAAATATTATAGATATATGATATTAATTTTTCTGTATTCGGATGTTTATTTGGACATTCATCTAAAATTTCTGTCTTTCTATTCCTAAAATCTAGTGCATTTGATTTAACATAATCTCTAATTTGTAGATATCTAAAATATTCTTTGGAGTGTAATCCATAATTTTGTTGTAATTCCTGAAATGAGAGAAATAAACTTTCCCTGTAGAGATCACCAATCTTATTTATTCCATAGTTCTTCCATTTAAAAAAAACCTTTATCCATCAATGAAGGTTTAAAATAAATATTGTTTACAATTGGAAGAGCTAGTGGTGTATTCTGTAATTTTAATGTTTTTTTTAATTGTTTCCAAATACGTATACCACTTTCTATTATTGGGTTTCCTCTATAAATTTTCTTATGTATTGTAGTGTTAGCAAATAAAATCGAGCTAATTTCGAAAGGTAAACAATCTTCCTTTTCCATTTTTAACCAGTTGGTTGTTTATCTAGTTCTTCCAACCAGAAATTCATATTTTTTATATTAACTGCCCAATAATAAAACATAAAATTAGGCAATGCAAAACCTCCATTCATTTTTGATTTACATAAATGCTTTTTTAATTATTCTATGGTTCTTATAATCCCAAATAAAATTGGTAACCATAGAGTCCACTTTCTTAAAAAAAATTAGGAAGATATATCGGGATCATTTGAAACAAGTATAATAATTGTGGAAGAAAAATCATTTTTATTGCATTAATCTTACCTAGCATTGAAATAGGTAATGTTTTCCAATATTGAATATTCTTAAGTAATTTATTCAATAAGGGTGGGAAATTAGATTTAAATAAAGAATCATATCTTTTTGTTACATAAATTCCAAGATATTTAATTTTTTAATTTGCAATCTTAAAAGGGTATTGTTGTAATATATGTAAGTTATTTCCCATTATTGGCATAAGTTCACGTTTATTCCAATTAATTCTATATCCTGAAAACGATCCAAATTGAGTTATTAAATCTAACAGGTTAGGAATACTAATTTCCGGTTTTGTGATATAAAGTAATACATCATCTGCGTATAAAGAGATTTTATTTTCAGTTTCTTTAGTTTCATACCCATATATTTCAGGATGCAATCTCACAGATTTTGCTAGTGGTTCTATTGCAAGTGCAAACAGTAGTGGAGATAAAGGGCACCCTTGTCTGCCGCCTCGGGATAAGTTAAATTTAGTTGTTAACATTTGGTTTATTAATATTCTGGCTGTTGGTTTGGTATATAGTAATTTAACCCATGTTATAAACTTCTCCCCCAACTGAAAAAAATCAATAACCGAAAATAAATAAGACCATTCAATCTGATCAAAAGCTTTCTCTGCATCCAACGAAATAATTGATAAATCCTTATTAATGTTTCTTTTCAAATATATAATATTAAATAATCTTCTCAGGTTGTTTGAGGAGTATCGTTTTGGTATAAATCCTGTTTGATCTAAATGAATTAATTTATTAATCACTGTGTTTAGTCTTTGTGCTAATATTTTTGTTAATATTTTTTGATCAGTATTTAAAAGAGATATAGCTCTATATGACCCTGGATCATCAAGATTTTTTATCTAATTTAGGTATGAGGGTTATAATAGATTCATTTAATGTTTCTGGTAATTTCTGTTGTGCATAAATGTGTTCATATAGTGTCTTCAAACGTGGAGCTATCATATCATAAAATATTTTATAAAATTCTGCTCCAATACCATCTGGTCCTGGAGTTTTACCATTTTTTAATGATCTAATAGTTTCTTCAATTTCTTTAGTAGTTATTTCAACGTTTAATAATTCTCTATCTTCTAAATCCAGTCCTTTTAGATTACAATTTTTTTTAAATGTTTCTACTCCTATCCGATTTTCTTTTGTTTTAGCTGAATATAAATTTTTATAATATTGCAAAAATCTCTCATTTATATCTTTAGTTTGTACTAGTAATTCCCCTTTATCTGATTTAATCCTATAAATTAATTTTTCTCCTTCCAGTTTTCTTAATTGACGAGCCAATAGTTTATGTGGTTTGTCACCAAATTCAAATTGTATTTGTTTAGTATATTGGTATAGTTTTACAACTTGGTCTGACTGTATTTTATTTAATTTGTATTTAAATGCAAATATTTTATTATGTTTTATCATAGTTGGATTAACAGCGTTCTCTGTATCTAACTGTTTAATCTCTCTTTCCAATGCCTGTTGTACCTTCCGATTCTCTTTATTATAAAATGCTTGAGAAGATATCATAATTCCCCGAACATACGCTTTAAAAGTTTCCCATAAAAGAGACGAAGATATTTCTGGTGTATCGTTTATTTCAAAGAAAATCTTGATCTGTTTTGTAATATATTGAGTTATTTTGTCCTTTAAAATTTGTGGGTTAAATCTCCATTGACCTTGTTTTTCCATTTTACCAGTTATTTTTATCTTTAAAGTTAAAGGTGCATGATCTGAAATTATAATATTATGATATTTTGAATTATACGTAAGTGGAAAGAGTTTTAAATCTACCAGAAAATAATCTATTCTTGAATAAGTTTTATGCACAGGTGAGTAAAATGAGTATTCTCGTCCTGTTGGATTTTGATCTAGTGTGCAATTTAAATCTCCTCCAATTATTAGATTGTGTTGTGATAATTCCTGGATGGTATTAAATATTTTTTTAAAAACAGCGGACTATCAAAATTTGGGCCATATACATTGACAAAAATCATTTTTTGTGTGTATAATTCTCCTATTACAATAATATATCTACCGTCACTATCAGTTATTATTGAAGTATGTTTAAATGCAGTGCCTTTACGAATTAATATTGCTACACCTCTAGATTTGTGTGTGAAAGAAGAGTGATATACTTTATCAATCCATTTGGCCTTTAATCTATGTTCTGCCTCTTTTTTTAAATGTGTCCCTGGATGAATGCCACGTCTATTTTAAGTGCTTTAAAATGTGCTAATATCTTACCCTTAATTGGTTCGTTAATACCTTTAACATTCCAACTACAAAACGTTATTCCTCCATTCCCCATATTCGTATGTAAGTCTTGCATCTTTTATCTAAAGGGATATATAATAGAGCAAATGGTACAACATACCAGACCTTACACCTGAACTTTAGACGAATTTTGATTTTCTCTCAGTGCATTAATTTATAATTCCACTCAAATGTAAAATAATAATAACCAGAAATAGTATTAAAAAAGGGATAGATTAAGAGATTAGTAGAGTGCACAAAGAAAGAAAAAAAACTACATTTAGTATAAGTGTAGTTAGTGTTAGCCATACTAACATGGTTAGCAATCTAAAGACTTCCGTAGTGAATGTTAAGTATTTATCCATCTCCATGATTCACTAAAATTATTATTCCAAAAAAAAAATTATTTAAACCTGGGGTACTAAACTATGATGTGTACAAAGTTCATAGTCAAGTATATAGTAATATATATACTTAATGCCTATTAGAAACTATAATAATAAAAATATATAATAAAAAGAAAAAAAAAGAAAAAAGAAAAAATAAAGAAAAAGGACCCAATTTATGGAAAAAATAAAAAGTAAAAAATAAATAAAAAGTACCAGGGGGGATAAATGAAGTCAAAGTTTATATTTTGTATATTTATATTTACTATTTACTTAATTCTAAGTTAGTCGGCTATAATTAATTATCAATTATGAATCAATAATTAGCAGTTATTAACTCTAATTAATAATGATACCAGTGTATTAAATTTAATATATGTTTATATATGTTAATATATGTTAATTATTAAATTAGTAGTGTTAGTATTCTAATTATTAGTATCCATGGAATAGTCTTCAATCCAAATCTCCTCGATTTTCCCATCCGCCTCCTTCTCCGTCTTTTTTAGATGAAACAAGTCCATAGTTTATTGCAATCTTCAACCAATCTTGAAAATACGGTTTAATTGCTCCTTTAATTCATCTTTGAAGACTACATTCAGTCTTCTTCTCGCTCCTTAATCCTTTGGGCAAATCTCAATGCGTCCTCTGGATTTTTAAAATAATGTTCTTCCTGATTGTAGGTGACTCTCAGTGTCGCTGGGTATCTCAGACTGTACTTCAGATTCTTCACTTCCCTCAAAATTCTTTTGGTCTCTTGAAATGCATTTCGTTTCTTGAAGACCTCTGCTGGATAGTCTCGGTAGATGCTGATCGAATCTTCTTCATATTTAAGATTTCTACTTTTTACAACTTTATTCATCATATCTTCCAAAACATAATCATACTGGACTTTTACTATATGTCTCATTACTCTGTGTGCTCGGGCTAGCAAAGGCTTTTCTTCCAGAGATGAAACCTTTTGTAGTAAGTTTGCAGTAAACTCTCGGGTATCTTGATTCTTTTCTCTCCCTTCTCGAATACCCACGATCCTTAGGTTCTGCCTTCTCTGGCGTCCTTCCAGCTCGTACACTTATCAGTAATTTTGCCCAGTAAGTCGGATAATCGTTGACTTTCTTTGACGAGTGTTTTCGTAGTCCGAGTATTTGTTTCGACTAGTTCTTCAAGGTCTTTTATGGATGTTGATTGTAGCTTAATTTCTTCCAGCACAGGTTCCATTTCCATTTCCACCTTTTTTTCAATTTTTTCATGCAACTCTTCCATTAAAACTTTTCCGTCACTACTAAGATTAATTTCAGACTTTAACTTCTTCATCTCAATCTTGATTTTCTTAATTTCTTCCATAAAATTCATTTTTTCCAATTCCATCTTTAATTCAAACTTCATTTCTTTTTTTAATTCTGCCATTTCTTGCACAAAAAAAATTTTGAGTTCTTCCAATTCCGATTTTTTTCCCGATTTTTTAGACACATCTTCTAGGGACTGTGTCCTACCTGAGGCCGAGGCTTCAGTCGGGCCTTGTTCTTGTTCAGCCATTTTTTTTTGATACCGGAGTCTGGATCTCTCTGGTGGGCTGCGCTGTGTTGACATTACGGGTCGCACGTCTGATGACGTCACTCATGGCAGCCGGTGTAGAAGCAGCAGATGCAGAAGCAGCAGCAGCAGCAGGTAGGTTTTCTCCCCGTTTTCTCCCCGGTTTTTTCTTGTTTCTTCACGGAAGGTGGCTGGCGTTGCCTTCTAGTCCTCCATAGTGCCACCGGAAGTCGCAGTTCAAGTTAAAAATTGAAACATTTTAAACTCGCTTATAACGTGGTGGCCCGTGCGTTTACCTTAGTGATTCGTAAGTCTACCGTGGGAACTCTTTTAACTCAGCGGGCAGGCGGCATCTCTGGAGAGAAGGAATGGGTGACGGGATGACATTTCCAAATTTCTCCAGCCCCATGTGTTCACTTTTTTCAACTAGCATCTGCCCTATCTTGTGTATGACATTATTTGTATCTACAGTGCCTTGTGTCTTGGCAATTCATGATACACACACACACAATGCTGGAGTAACTCGCACACACACACAATGCTGGGGTGACACACAATGCTGGGGTAACTCGCACACACACACACAAAATGCTGGGGTAACTCGCACACGCACACACACAATGCTGGGGTAACTCTCACACACACACACACACACACACACACACACACACAATGTTGGAGTAACTCTCACACACACACTCACACACACACAATGTTGGAGTAACTCACACACACACACACACACACACAATGCTAAGGTAACTCACACACACATACACACAATGCTGGAGTAACTCACACACACACACAAACAATGCTGGAGTAACTCTCACACACACACAATTCTGGAGTAACTCAGCAGGACAGGCAGCATCACTGGAGAGAAGGAATGATGATGTATCTGGTCGAGACCCTTCCTTCGACCACTACCCAGAGATGCTGCCTGTCCCGCTGAGTTACTCCAGCATTTCGTCTATCTTTAAACCAGCATCTGGACTTCCTTCCCACATAATAACCAATGAGATTCCCCACTAAACTTCCGTGTCCTCATTGTTCCCCTCTCTGTCTTCCCCAGACCTGTGTATATGTATATGTGTATGTGTATATGTATGTGTATACATTACACACAGACACGACATACACATATATATATATATATATATATAATATTATCTATATTATATATATATATATATATATATATATATATATATATATATATATATATATATATATATATATATAGCAGTAGGCAACCCAGGAACCACGCAAAGTATATATACAGCACATGGATATATATATAGTATATATACAGCACATATATATATATATATATATATGTGTGTGTGTGTGTCTGTGAGTATATGTGTGTGTGTGTGTATGTGTGTGTGTGTGTGTGTGTGTCTCTGTCTGTCTGTGTGTATCTGTGTGTGTGTGTGTGTCTGCTGTCGGGTCCCGGCGGCCGCTCAAAGTCAGTCACCCGAGCTGCTTCCTTCCTCGGAAGTGGCGGCCAGTTCTGCTGTCCGTGTCTGGAGCGCTGCGGCAGCCACCCAAGCTAATTCACTCCCCGGCCACAAGAAAACCATATAGCTATGACAGCACGGAAACAGGCCATCTCTGCCCTTTTACTCCGTGCCGTTTACTGTCACCTAGTCCCATCTACCTGCACTCATACTGGAGCGTGGCAAATGGGTTACTGACCCCAATCCCCTCCTTCACAACGCCAGACTCCCCAAATACTACGGAGCTCTCCCCCCACCTCGGGAAATACAGTATTTAAAAACATAAAGGACCAAGAAATGCACTTACCACGTTATTGGTAGCTGGAGGGTGCGCATTTTCCCTTTGTAGGTCGTATCAATAGATGCGGCCGCGCTGAAATAACTCAAAGCCACAGGATGGAGATGTCTTTTAACATTGTTGCTTTATTAAAACATACCTTCATTCACGGTTGGCTCAAGAGTAACGGGAGAGGAACTTGGTAAATCGGAGGAGGAACTTGGAACATCGCAGAAATGACATACCCGTGGGAACTCGGTTAAACACTTGAACATAAACTTGAAGTCTCGTACACAACCACGAGTCTTTCACTCGGGGTACCTCGTGGGTCAACTCGCACCGTGAGACAGGGCCATTAATCTGTCCAAACTTTTCCAGTAGCTGTTGTCTAGGTCGCAGTAGCATTCTTGTGACTCTATTTTGCCTTGCCTCCATTTCTTCAATCCATATTCATAATCTAAAGTGAAGAACCACTCGTCAAGGTTGGTGTTGATTTGGCGACTGTTTTGCAGAGCATTTGTGCTGTGTCCTCAATGGCCATTTTGAGCTTTCGGTTGTTTCCCACACTGTCCTGGCTCCATTGCCATCTCCAATGCCACAGTGAGACCAAAAGCAGACTTGAACAACAAACTGTCATATTCTGCCTGGCTACTATCCAAGGGTTCAATGAACATTTGAATATTCCAGTTTCAGATAACCCACACTCCCTGTGTTCTTTTCCCACTCCCCTCAAACTCCCCTCAAAGTTCTCTCACGTACACCTTTTCCATTCTTCCCCCATTCCCATTACACTCTGCCACCCGGTTTCATCTGCCCTTATTCAACAAAACCTATCCATATAAATTTATTTTTCCTCAGACTCTCCTTCCTCTCTCCAACATCTGGGTACAGCTGCCCATCATCCCTCTCATATCTGGTTCCACTTATCACCTTACAGCCTCTCTCTACCTCCCCCCTCCCATCTCTCCAATGTTCTTCTTTATCCATTTCCACCTATCACCCATCAGCCTATGTCTCTCAATTTAACCCTCTCCCTTATCTGATTCCATCAGCCCACCTTCTCTCCCCCCCCCCCTCACTTGGTTCCACTCATCACCTACTAGCCCCTATTTTACCCCTCCCTCTATTTCTATACACAAGCGACCCCCATATTATGGGGAGATTATGTTCCTAGAAAACGGTCTGTTTGCGATTTTCTGTAATGCAAAGCCATGTTGTATGTTTGAGAAAATATATTGTGTTTATGAGTGTGAATTTTATTTGTGAATTCTGTAAGGACGAATTTCCGTTCCCCGAACAGTTGTAATGCACAGGTCCCCTGTACTGGCTGTCTTCCGTCTACATTCTCAGTACTAATGCAGGGTCTCACCGGAAACATTGACTCTTCCAGCACCGCCACCAATGGTGCTTGACTCACTGAGTTCTTTTATGTAGCTGCATCCTTTTATTCCATTATCCGTTTTAGGCTCTTGTTCGTAGATCATGTCTTCTTTATCTTTCCCACCAGAATGCATTGCTTCGCACCTAATAGTGCAATCAGTTTGTTAAACCATCTGGAGAAATACATCTCTTTCATCATTTCTTAGTGGAGTTGCCAACCCTGAATTAATGTATTCCTGGAGGCATCATCATTAACCTCAGGTCCCACACACTCATGCATTGTTTCTCCACCTCAATATTTTTATATTTCAAAAAAATATTTCAAGAAAATGATGAAAAAGATTATCCCCCTGATTTCCTTGCTAGGTTGCTTGCAGCGGTGCCCAGGAGATTATTTGCAAATTCCTGGAGAATCCACTGTAATGCTGTATCTGTCAAGTATGCTTCTGGTTGCATCAGTGAAGGATTTGAGCTGTGCAGTGATTATACATTGCACAGTGATTATGTACTGTTCAGTGATTTTCCTGTGCTCACTTCACGAAGAGGCTATACAGTGGGGCTTTCAGAAAGGAGGACCCTTAAATAGGCTAGTTAGTTTAAATGAAATCAATTATTTAAATATGAATTCAATAATACTTTCCAAGGGGCTGCTGCAAAATGATTGAAAGAATATTTTCAAATGTAGTGGCGTGGGAAATGCATGGTGTCAGGTTTACTTCTGTTAATGGCAATCTTGCCAAGAAGCCAGGAGGTTGTAGGCACTCGTTCCACTCGAGAGACTCACACTCAAAAATCAATACCAACATAGGCTCCATTGCAGAATAATAGTATACTATGTTGTCAAATGCGTAGTCACTTAGATGAGATGTTAAATCAAAACACCAACTGCTCTCTCAGCTGGATATAAACGATTGCATGACACCATTTTCGAGGAAGTGCAGGGAGATATCTCAGATTTCTGGTCAATGCTTATCCCTCATTTCTCATCGTTAAAAGATAGGATATCTGCTTTTAATCATTTTGCTCTCTGTGTGGCCTTGGTGTACCCAAATTGCACCCAGTAGTGCCTGTATTTTCTTCATTGGCCACAGAGTGCTTTTGAGGTGTTCAGAGGTTATGAAAAGCAGTGGATGATTTTTCTTTTCCATGTGTAGTATTGGGTATATTCAGAATGCCAATTTAGATCACATAATGCTTGACTACATGTGGTCTAGCGTTGTCCTTTCATTGTTGCCATGGATTAGTCATATGCTGCAGCTTATTTCATTGCACACAATTGGGGAGAAAAGGCTTAAGTGAGCAGCTTTTACAGTGATATGCCTTGGTGAATTTCTATCCACCTTGGGTCTGCTTGTTATAAATAATCAAAAGCAAAATTGGAACTATCAAAAAGCTTTGCATTGTAAGGGTCAATGGTCAGGCGAATATTATAATAGAGTTTAAAAGTAAAAAATATCTGACTATTGCAGGCAAATAAATGAGATATAGACCATGGCAATGGAATGACTGGTTGCAGGTTTGCTATTTGTTAACACTACTTTTACTTTTTTAATTTAATTGCAACTTCTTCCAGATCACTATGTAGCTCCATTTCTGCCTCTTGCAATAGTATTGGTTGTGTTTAAAGCAACAGCCTTCTGACACTAAAGCACAACTGTTAGGCCAAGAATTCACTTTCTCATCTGAATTTTAAGCTACTTAGTTGGCAAAAATAGAAAAGGAGCTCCAGTTGTCTATCCAGCTTCATTGGAGAGAGATACTGGATTTCACTCAGTTCCTCCATCTCATTTGACCGCCGGTCCCCTGCTATTTCCGGAAGATTATTTATGTCTTCCTTAGTGAAGGCAGAAGTGGTTATTCAATTGGTCTGCCATGTCCTTGTTCCCCATGATCAATTCACCTTCTTCTGACTGCAAGGGACCTACATTTGTTTTCTCATCTTTTTCTCTTCACATATCTATAAAGGCTTATGCAGTCAGTTTTTATGTTCCATGCCAGTTTTCTTTCATAATCTATTTTCCCTTTCCTAATTAAGCCCTTTGTCCTCCTCTGTTGGACTTTGAATTTTTCCCAGTCCTCTGGTAGGCTGCTTTTTCTGGCTAATTTGTATGCTTCATCTTTTGTTTTGATACTATCCTTGATTTCCCTTGTTATCCACGGATGCGCTACCTTCCCTGATTTATTCTTTTGCCAAACTGGGATGAACAATTGTTGTAGTTCATCCATGCAGTCTTTAAATTGCATATCTACCGTCAACCCTTTAAGAACCAATTGCCAGTCTATCTTGGCCGATTCACATCTTATACCCTCAAAGTTACCTTTCTTTAAGTTCAGAACCCTTGTTTCTGAATTAACAATGTCACTCTCCATCCTAATGAAGAACTCAACCATATTATGGTCACTCTTGCCCAAGGGGCCATGTACAACAATACTGCTAACTAACCCTTCCTCATTACTAGGATTACTTCAGCGCATCTTAGGTGATACTCAGTAGGTGGCTTGTCCAAATTCTTGAAATGAATCCTTTGCCGCTTGAGCTGAAGTACAAAATCCAACTGAGAATTTGCTTAAGTGTGGAGCCGCAATGGTAATGATGATTCAGGTCCTCAAGATTAATAAATGAAATACAAGTGTACAGGTCGCCTATCCTTGAGGCTGTACACACGGAAAGGTTTTCCTCTCAAATAGCAACACCTGACCAGATTCCATTAGTTAGACCACAAGGGGATCAGACTTGCAGAATTACAGTAGCATGTCTAGGTTTTGAATCCAGGTGTTAACTGGTAGATGTAGCCAAGTGTCCATCTTGGGAGGTGATTACAATGTTGACAGCCTGGAGTTGACACTCTCTGCAATGTGAAGGCTGCTATCTGATTTTATAATGCTATTCCACGGGTAACCTAGCATTGATTAATAGATGCCTATAGTATGGGCCTGGTGACACTTCCATTGGGTCAGTCATGAATTGTTTGTGAGAGACAGACAGCTTTGTGGGAAGTATATTTTTTAAACTCATCTTTTACGATGTTTACCTGACAACTACTTTCACAGTTCAAAGCTTTTTGATGGTACCAATTTTGCTCATGATTAGTTCTAACATGCAGATCCAAGGTGGGTACAAATCTATAGGAATGCACTGAAGTTAACATCTGCTTTTTTCATTTGTGTGCCATGATACAAGCTGCACTTGATCCTGTACCTGTTCTCTTTCTGTCCCTTACTGACGAACAATGCTTGATATAGTTTCATGGAGGCATCCCCAATTGAGGTCATGGTGGACACGTGAGGATTTTGGAGGTTCTGAGATCTGTGGTTGTATAGTCGTTCAGACAGTATGGAGTTCTCTGCAGAACTATGATAGTGTCAGATGGCCGCATAGCCAGACACAATTTCAGTGTCTCCAGGACAGTTCTCATCCATAGATTCTCTGGATTGACCTTCATCGTGTGCATCCCACATTGAATCAAAGTGTTCAACAATCAAAAGACCAGAACTAAAGGCAAAGGCACTTCATGCCGTGCTTGCGGATTTGTGAATGACACCATTGTTTGTCTCTGCTTAGTCCTGCAGCCCTGTGAAATCGGTCTGAAAGTCAGGAAACAGTCAAGGATCGCGTGACCATAGTTCTGGACTTGTCCTCAGAAGCTGACCTGCAATTTTCATCGGCAGTGTGATTGTCGATGTGCATTGCAGTGCCACTTGAATTGCTGGGCTCAGGCAGAGTTCCTATAACTGGAAGGGGGATGTCCAGCAACTAGATATTTAATAAGTCACATTTAGGAGCAATAACTGCAGACATGGGTATCTCTGCCACAGAAGGTAGTTGAGGCCAGTTCATTGGCTATATTTAAGCGTGTGTTAGATGTGGCCCTTGTGGCTAAAGGGATCAGGGGGTATGGAGAGAAGGCAGGTACAGGATACTGAGTTGGATGATCAGCCATGATCATATTGAATGGCGGTGCAGGCTCGAAGGGCCGAATGGCCTACTCCTGCACCTATTTTCTATGTTTCTATGAAGTGGTTAATAACCTCATTTACAATTCCCCTAATTATGAACCATTCCATGCCCTAGCATTTAGCAAGACCAAAACTATATTCTGGTTTGGGCAGAGATATAGGATTTGTTCCTACAAAGTGGCTAAATGCTGCGTTGATTCAAGGGTGGTCACCATCACATCACTTCTGAAATGTCGCTCTCATGTTGATGTTTGAGCTGTCATCCATGTGATCTGAAGCTGTGTTCTGGTATTGCCTTGGTTGAACATTAGAGAGTAATTATTGGTAAGCACAGGGAATATCGTTGTCAAGAGACTGCATAATTTTGCTAATAATTGCAAGTAGACCGAGAGAAGGGTAACTGGACTTGAGCCAATTAACTTGTATGGGAATTGTTCCATATTGTCAGTGTTTTAGCATCACAAGAATAACTTGCTTGGAAGTTCTGCCAGTTCTATGACTGTGTAGATACCAAATCCTTGGCTGTATCCTGTGAACTCAGTCATAAGTCTTTTTGAAGCAATAAAAACTCAGTCGTAACTCTTGAAACCAAAATAAAAGCTGCAGATTCGGAAAATATTCAAAAATAACTGCCGGAAACACTCAACTTAGTGGTCGTGTAAATGGAAGGAAAAACAAAGACAATGTTTCACATTTATGATTTTTCATCAGAAATAAGAAAAGTTAGAAATTAAACATATTTAAAGATGCAGTGGGGAGGGTAAATAGCATAATGGAAATGTCAGATGTGGTTGAGACCAGGTGAGATTGAATGATACCAGTAGCGGTGTGATGCTGGCTGAGAGATGGTGGTGAAGGCTTATTGATCACAGATGATCTGTAGAGGTGTAAATCGAAGGAAGTGAAGAGAACAGAGGAAGAAAACAAAATTGGGACTGTATGGCAGAAAGCACTGCACTTACTGGAAATCAGAAATATATAGGCTGTGGGCCGAGCATCGAAAATGTATCTAGAATTTAACATGTCAGGTATCTACTTGAAATTTGGCACAGATTTAGATAAAACATAATTGAGAAGGAATTCATAACTCATCAGTGCCAAAAGTTGCACATTAATTAATTAAGCTAATTAGAAAATTAGATCGAAAAAGTAAGCGCCATCTAGTGCTCAATGCTCATATTACTCTATGAGAGCCTAATTCCGTGCTGCGGTCGATTTAAACCATATACTATTATTATACCATCTAATATATATATATATATATATATATATATATATATGACATGAATATAACTGGAGTTATATATAATTATATGTAATTATCCATATCTCTATAATTATAAAACCCTGATCTTGGATGTGTGTGGGTGTGTGTGTAATTGCATCTGCTCGATAAAACGACGCCCTAACAGTAAAATGTTTACATATTCGTGTAGAGTTTTATCCTGTAGCCTCATCTGAAAAATTCATGCATTATTTCTCGATTTATTAATCAAAATGTTAAAATATCTGAAAGAACTTAGAAAATAGAACCGACTGGCTTTGGCTGATGACGTGATGACGTCACAATGGCTGCAAGCTGTGTTCACGAGCTGCGAGTGGTCCTTGGGTCCATGACCAGCCACGAGCCCGCAGCCTCCCTCGAGTCCATGTCCGCCCGCAGCCCTCTCTCTGTCTCTGCCCTCTCTCTGTCTCTGCCCTCTCCCTGTCTCTGCCCTCTCTCTGTCTCTGCCCTCTCTCTGTCTCTGCCGTCTCCCTGTGTCTGCCTGCTCCCTGTCTCTACCCTCTCCCTGTCTCTGCCCCCTCCCTGTCTCTGCCCTCTCTCTGTCTCTGCCCTCGCTCTGTCTCTGCCCTCTCCCTGTCTCTGCCCTCTCCCTGTCTCTGCCCTCTCCCTGTCTCTGCCCTCTCCCTGTCTCTGCCCTCTCCCTGTCTCTGCCCTCTCCCTGTCTCTGCCCTCTCCCTGTCTCTGCCCTCTCCCTGTCTCTGCCCTCTCCCTGTCTCTGCCCCCTCCCTGTCTCTGCCCTCTCTCTGTCTCTGCCCTCTCCCTGTCTCTGCCCTCTCTCTGTCTCTGCCCTCTCTCTGTCTCTGCCCTCTCCCTGTCTCTGCCCCCTCCCTGTCTCTGCCCTCTCTCTGTCTCTGCCCTCTCTCTGTCTCTGCCCTCTCTCTGTCTCTGCCCTCTCTCTGTCTCTGCCCTCTCTCTGTCTCTGCCCTCTCTCTGTCTCTGCCCTCTCCCTGTCTCTGCCCTCTCTCTGTCTCTGCCCTCTCTCTGTCTCTGCCCCCTCCCTGTCTCTGCCCCCTCCCCGTCTCTGCCCCCTCCCCGTCTTCTGCCCCCTCCCCATCTCTGCCCTCTCTCTCTCTGCCCTCTGACTCTACCCCTCCCCCCCCCCCCACTCTCCCTCTCTAGCCGTGCCTGCGTAGTTGGGGCTTTGCGTGAGTGGATAGGGTGGGGATGGGGTAAAAGGAGCAAATGGATAATATTTATATAATATCAAGAGGGGGTTGTGTGTGTGTGGGGGGGGGGGGGGGGGGGTGGTAGTGTCTCTCCCTGTCTCTGCCCTCTCCGTCTCTGCCCTCTCTCCCTCTCTCTCTGCCCTCTCCCTTTCTCTCTCTCTCTCTCTCTCTCTCTCTCCCTCCCTCTCTCTCTGCCCTCTCTCTCTCCCTGCCCTCTCTCTCTCTTTACCACCTCTCTCTCTGCTTTCTCTCTCTCTACGCCACCTTCCCTCTCTCAAGCCACGCCTGCGCAGTTGAGGGCTATGCGTGGGTGGATAGGGCGGCGGATGGGGTAAAAAAGCGAATGAATAATAATATATCAAGAGGGGAGGGGTTAGTGTGAATGTGTGTGCAGGGTGGTTCATGTGTGCGTGCAGGGGGTGGTTAGTATGTGTGACGCCACAGGCTGCCCCCGCCTCCCGCAAACGCGCATTTAGGGGACGGGACCCAACGGGTCCCACTTGGTCTAGTAACTATTAAAAATCTGATCTTGTATGTGGATATGTGTGTGTGTGTATGTTTATTGGTTTGTGTGTGACCACATCTTCTCGCTAATGATAAAATATTTACATATT
The DNA here is from genome assembly GCA_035221665.1 of Okamejei kenojei. Classification (NCBI taxonomy): domain Eukaryota; kingdom Metazoa; phylum Chordata; class Chondrichthyes; order Rajiformes; family Rajidae; genus Okamejei; species Okamejei kenojei. Next base: position 27,127,679 of record CM069135.1, on the reverse strand, counting down.
CCGGTTGAGATTTTTGCTCTGGAGTCCAAAATCGCCTTAACTGAAAAATACATGCATTATTCTCGAGTTATTAAATCAAAATGTTCACAAATCTGAAAAAATGTTGGGAAGAAAATGCTGACTTTTGCTGATGGCGTCACGTCACGATGAATCTGCATGCTGCACACCGCCCGGGCCGCCTTCAGCATTCCCATAGCGCCGGCCCCGTCAATCCGCCCGCTTGCTCGCTGCAACACCGGCCAGCCGACAGCCCAACCGATCCCTCGCAGCACACACCGGCCGCCCGACAGCCCGACCGACCCCTCGTTGCACCCACTGTTTGGCAGCCCGACCGACCCCACGTAGCACCCACCGGCCGACCGACTGACTGGCACTAACACTAATCCTAACCCGACCTGTACATTTTTATTTATCATTTTTATTTAACAGTTCACATCATAACTTTGCAAAGATAAATCAGTTGTAAAACAAAATTATCAGCAAGGTTAGCGTTGTCTTTATTCCTTCAAAACCTTTTTTATTGTTTTGATGTTATTTGGAGGCAGCCGTGATCCCAGTGTGCTCGCTGCCTAGCATGAAACAAAGAGCATGATTGGTCAATTGGCGCCCGACTCAATGTCAAACGCCCTTTGATTGGACGATTACTTCTTGGAAAATTGGAGGTTTTTCTCATATTTTAAAAATACGTGCAGGTTTTGTTCTTGACGAGTTTCAGGTATGATTTCTATAATATTTGTACACAATATGTTATAAATACAGGTAGATACGTGATTTGGGTCATGAAATGAAATGAAAAAGCACCTCGGCCCACGGTCTAATAAGAGGATGTTGGAAATACTGATCAGATCAGACAGCATCTAGTTGAAACTAGCCAATTAAGATATAAACTGAAAGGAGTGGTTTTCCGAAATTGTTAAATTCAACACTGAATCCTGAAGGCTGTAATTGCCTAAGGTGTTCCTTACCACCTTAACTGCTAGGTATTTCCTGCATTTTGGTTTTTATATCGCTATTATATGGATTGAATCACATTGGTTGAACACTGAACAGGTATCAGGGGCATGCCAAGATTGTACATTTATGAAGATTGTGACGGATCTGCAGATAGTTGTGGATGCTTCAGACTTAAGGCCAGCGTGGTGGTGCAGCAATAGACTTGCTGCTTTACAGCACCCAAGGCCCAAATTCGATCCTGATTATGGGTGCTTATCTGTACACAGTTTTTCCTGTGATTGCAAGGGTTTTCCCATGTGCTCCGGTTTCCTCCCTCATTCCAAAAGCATGCAGGTTTGTGGGTTAATTGGTTTCTGTAAATTGTCCCTGGTCTATAGGATAGAAGTAGTGTACAGGGGCCATTGGTCAGTATGGACTCCATGTGCTAAAGGGCAGGTTTCCTCACTGTATCTCTAAACTAAATTAAACTAAACTGTAGCATAATGTCTTTGACTTTGCAATTATTACCCAGAATTACATCTAAGAATGCAACAGTATAATTCTGAGCAAATGAGGTTTACTTTGTGAGGTTGAAATCTTATAATTTTCTTTTGTTCAGAATAATTACATTGCAATTCATGCCAGCCAAGAACTTGTAGGGTACAAATTTGGTGCCATATTTTGGGAATTTTAAAGACACTGAGCAGTCTGGGTATGTCACGGCTTGGTATCAGAAAGCATGACACTGATTTGTAAAAGCCAATGTGAGATAGATGTTTTTGCCTCTTACATAAACATAGCATCCATCAGCCCCTCCAGAAACCCTGTCCCTACTCCACCTTGTCTTTTCAATGTGATAGATAAAATAGTTCTCTCTCTCTCTCTCTCTCTCTCTGATCAGACAAACATTCATTTTCATGGCACCTTTCATGCCCTAAGACCATCCCAAATCAAATCACAATCAATTAACTACTTTTGACATGTGGTCACTGTTGTCAGTAGGCAAAAGTGGCAGCCAATTTATAGACTAAGGTTCCACGATCAATAGAGACCATTTACAGTTTAGCTGTTTTTTAATTGCATTAAATGAGAATTAATTGCTGTACAGGAACTCCCCTCCTCTTTAAAATTGCAGTGGGATCTTGCATCCGTCAAATGGGTTAAAGCTTGAGTTTATGATCTCAACCAAATTATGATACTGTAATTTAGTTTAGTTTCTTATTGTAATAAAATTTGGAAACCATGTATCATTTTCCTTCCACTTCACAATTATGCACCACTTTGTGTTGGTTTATCACATAAAATTATCAATAAAATACATTTACGTTTGTGGTTGTAACGTGACAAAATGTGGAAAAGTTCAAGGGGTATGAAAACTTTTGCAAGCCACTGTATACTGAGATACAGCAAAAAGCTTTTATTTGTGTACTGTAAAAGACGGTGCACAAATACAATCAAGCCATTCACAATGCAAAGATAAGGTACAATATTTAGAGCAAATTTGTAACATTGAAGCCCGATAAAGTTGATTAAAGTAATTTTCAAAGGTCTCCAATGAGGTTGATAGGAGTGGGATTTGACATTATTCAGTCTGAAAGCTTTGATGGTTTTCTGCAATTGTGGTGTGCCACAGATAGACATTAGACAATAAACAGCAGGTGCAGGAGTAGGCCATTCGGCCCTTCGAGCCAGCACCGCCATTCAATATAATCATGGCTGATCATCCCCAATCAGTACTTCTCCCCATATCCCCTGACTCCGCTATTTTTAGGAGCCCTATCTAGCTCTCTCTTGAAAGCATCCAGAGAACCTGCCTCCACCGCCCTCTGAGGCAGAGAATTCCACAGACTTGCCACTCTCTGTGAGAAAAAGTGTTTCCTTGTCTCCGTTCTCAATGGCTCTTTATTCTTAAACTGTGGCCCCTGGTTCTGGACTCCCCCAACATCGGGAACATTTTTCCTGCCTTTAGCGTGTCCAAACCCTTAACAATCTTATATGTTTCAATGAGATCCCCTCTCATCCTTCTAAACTCCAGAGTGTACAAGCCCAGCCGCTCCATTCTCTCAGCATATGACAGTCCCGCCATCCCGGGAATTAACCTTGTAATAACCTTGAAGGGCCGAATGGCCTACTTTCTATGTTTCTATGTAAACCTACGCTGCACTCCCTCAATAGCAAGAATGTCCTTCCTCAAATTAGGGGACCAAAACTGCACACAGTACTCCAGGTGTGGTCTCACTAGGGCTCTGTACCTGCTGATGGACCTCTTTGCTCCTATATTGTGACTCCTCTTGTTATAAAGGCCAACATGCTATTTGCTTTCTTCACTGCCTGCTGTACCTGCATGCTTACTTTCATAGACTGATGAACAAGGACCCCCAGATCCCGTTGTACTTCCCCTTTTCTCCTTGACGCCATTTAGATAGTAATCTGCCTTCCTGTTTTTGCTACCAAAATGGATAACCTCACGTTTATCCACATTAAACCTCATCTGCCATGCATCTGCCAACTCCCCCAACCTGTCCAAGTCACCCTGCATTCTCATAGCATCCTACTCACAGTTCACACTGCCACCCAGCTTTGTGTCATCTGTAAATTTGCTAATGTTACTTTGAATCCCTTCATCCAAATCATTAATGTATATTGTAAATAGCTGCGGTCCCAGCACCAAGCCTTGCGGTACCCCACTAGTCACTGCCTGCCATTCTGAAAGGGAATCCCTACTGTTTGTTTCCTGTCTGCAACCCACCTCTCTATCCATGTCAGCACTCTACCCCCAATACCATGTGCCCTAATTTTGCCCACTAATCTCCTTTGTGGGACCTTATTAAATGCTTTCTGGAAGTCCAGGTATACTACATCCACTGGCTCTCCCTTGTCCATTTTCCTAGTTACATCTTCAAAAAATTCCAGAAGATTAGTCAAGCATGATTTCCCTTTCCTAAATCCATGCTGATTAGGACCGATCCTGTTACTGCTATCCAAATGTTCGGCTATCTCATCTTTAATAATTGACTCCAGCATCTTCCCCACCACCGAAGCCAGGCTAACTGGTTTATAATTCCCTGTTTTCTTTCCCCCCTTGATCCTGAGTCTATAGAACATTGGAATATTATCACCAATGCATCCACAATTTCTAGAGCCACTTCCTTAAGTACCCTGGGATGCAGACCATCAGGCCCTGGGGATCAGAGATCATTGGTCAAACCCCCATCTGTATGGAAATGTTTCTTCTTATCTCCATCCTGAAGTCATATTTTGAGAGTGTGATCTCTAGTTCTAGAGAATCTGGATCCAGGGAAATACTGTTTCATCACTGTTTCTACCTTGTGAAGCATTGAGAACTTTGCATGTTTCAAGGAAATCACCTCATTTTAAACTTGGAAGTATAGGTTCATGATGTCTCATCACCCTCTTTTGAAGGATAGGCAATAAATTCAGGGTTTGGCATCAGTGTCCATATTTCAGCATGGAACATGACAGCACAAGAACAGGTCATTCATCCCAAATGTCTGTGGCAAACATGATGCAAGTTCAACTAATTTCCTCTGCCCACATGTGATCCATATCCCTGCTTATCCATGTGCCTATCCAAAGCCTCTTAAACGCCACTTCCATATCTGCCTCCACCACCACCTCCTCCAGTGCGTTTCAGCACCACCACCACCCATGGGTTTAAAAAAAACATGTCCCGCACATCTCGCTTAAACTTTGCTCCTCCCACCTTAAAGCTAGTTTTTGACATTTCCACCCTGGGAAACAGGGTGGAAACAGCTTCTGACCATCTACACCACCTATGACTATCTGAACCATCTATGACCATCTACACCATCTATGACTATCAACACTATATATGTCTCTCATAATTTTATGTACTTCTAACAGGTCTCTCAACCTCTGAAACTCCCGAGAAAACAATCCAAGTGATTCCGACCTCCTCTTATAGCTAAAACCTTCCAATCCGGGCATCTTTTGTCCCCTCTCTAAAATCTCCATATCATTCCTGTATTGGGCAACCCGAACTGCATACATTTGCTAACATAATAAAACCTGGACATAATAAAGCTGGGAGGCTGAAGAAGAAACTTGGACAGATTCAGCATAAATAATATACTATATTTCAGCTGCTCAGTGACTCACTCTAAGGCCCACAGTGTGATGCCTTTTTGAGTGATCGTGTTGTCTTGGTTTTACATCACTCTCTAGAATTGTCACATGCATTGTTTTTTTCAAGGCTAGCAAAGAATGGGGAATTGTTGTCTAATGCAGTGTGAAATTACCTGTTGCTGAACCGTAAACTTGATTCAGATTTCCGAGATGATCCAGATCCTGTCCCTTGGTGTTTGATGTTGAGATGATGGATAAACCACAAGGCACTTAGTTGAACGTAATTGTAGCTGATGCAAGATGTTACAGGATTGGAAAATTGCCAATATCATGTTCCTCAATTTCAGTTATCTTCCTTTTTTCAAAGCCAGGTGATCTCAGGTATTCTTCCAGTGGTTCTGTAATTCTCTTACTTTATTGAAATGACCTTTCTTTATTTACAGTGGTTATTAGGGGCCGATTAACTATGAGAATCATCACAACCAAACAACCCAATTGAATCCCCAAATGCACCTTCCAACTGTGTTCACTTGCTTTAGGCAATTTTTTTACTTTGAGGGGAATATTTAGTTTTGCTCAAATTAAGTATTAGTTATGAAACTGTATTGACGTCACAGAGGAATATATTAACTATGTAGTTTGGAGGGATTGTAAGCTTTTACTGAATGTCAAAGCAAATCAGATTCTGTGTAAAACAATCCACTGCTCAAATATCGAAAATAACCTCTAGCTAGCAAACTAGCTTTTAAACTAGTTTATTTGACAGTGGGAAGCATCAAACTCCTGTGGGTTTTGTTTTGAGAGATGCATATAGGGTTTCTAACTGTCCCGTATTAGCCCGGTCATCCCATATATTGGGCTAAATTGGTTTGTTCCATGCGGGACCGCCCTTGTCCCGTATTTGACTGCTACTACTCGGGTTGGGGGGGTCTGTCGGGTCGGGCGGCGCCTCACCCATCCCGATGTAGTGAAGCCCATGGAATGCAGCAACAGCGCCTCGCCCGTGGCCCCATCGGTCGGCAGCCCGGCCAGCTGTCCGACCTTCGGACCTTCGCTTACCGCCGACACCACCACCCCTCCTTCTCATGGCAGATCATCGGTTCATGAGTTGGACGGGATGCCAGACTTTGCGCGCGATGTCTCGAGGGGCAAAGCTCCTCAGCTGGCCCGCCTGGCTTTGAAAAAAGGAAGATAACTGATATTGAGCAGTCCAGCACCTGGGCCAACCCAGCCGTGGCCGAGATGGTCAACGAGTTGCCGTCAAGAATTCGTCCCTTATTTTGACCTTTTGTCCCTTATTTGGGAGTGAGAAAGTTGGCAACCCTAGATGCATATGTCTGATGGAGTTGTTGTATTGATAAAGTGATGGCTGCTTTTTGTTGATTTGACAACTTGTTAGTTCATTTGTTTTAGTTCCATCATGTCGTGTCAAAAATAATCTATTCTAATCCCTATTTAACTGCTCACATTCCATTGTCAAACATGGTTTCCCAGGATATTACTTTTGACCTGTCTGGTATTCCATTCATGAAGCTTTATTTTCATGTTGTTGTTCAATCACTTTGCTGTATATTATCTTCCCCTTACAGTATCAAAGGCAATGATGAGCCTGGAAATCAAATCCGGTTGTAAAAAAAAATAATTCTGGATGAATTTACCAAATTCCAGCTAGTGAAAGCACATAAGTTGTGTGTTGATTCTAGAGCCCCTCCACATTTGTTATATTTCTCACTGAAGAAATTCCCACATTTTTTCGACATAACTTCCTGTAGTAATCTGTTCCTATCAATCAATGGAGAATTATATTCATGAAAAATATCAAAATGCTTTTGTATTGGTTGGAAGTTTTGGGGTCAAATGGGTTTTCGTTTACTATGCACTAATCCATAATTGAGTTTGAATATATAATCTTCTTTTACTGTGTTGTATGAAAAGATGGCTATCTAATTCTAATTGATCTACAGGCTTCCACTATGACAGAGCTATTGCCCATTTACTGTCATTTAAAAATAACATATTTGGCACATTTGCTGCACTAACTTTGGAGAAGTGGGGGTACCCAGGGGTGGATGAAACCAAGATGAAAACAATAGATAAGACAGCAAGCAGATGCATCGAGGAGAATATTGATAATCTACTGATGGCAGTGAGGTGTGGCCTTGGAAACTGGAGTAGGGAGGTGAAAGAAAGAACAACTGGAGGAGTCAAAATGCATGTTGGGTCAAGACTGGATGGACTTGGGCAAGTGGCAGCTTCTGTAAATTATCATTTGTCCCGCGTGTGTAGGATAGTGTTAGTGTACGGGGTGAATACTGGTCGGCGCAGACTCGGTGGGCCGAAGGCCCTGTTTCCATTCTGTATCTGTAATGGCTAAAGTGCAGGAGGTGGTGGTATAGAGGGATCTGTGAGTCCATTAATTAAAGAATTTTGTATAATCAATGTAGGTCAGCAGCGCTGCTCTATGACTCCATATTCAACATAGCAGTCTTATGGATCAAAGCTTTAGACATGGACCCAATGAAAGATCTCAGGTTCAAGGCTCAACTGGTCGATGTTTCAGAGCAGGACGGAGCAGGGGGAGATGAGCCATTACATTTATCACTTTCAGGTGAATGTGAAAGATGGACAACTCAAGGAAGTGAGAAGTTCTGAGTCCTGAGAAATATTGTTCCCTCAACCAATAAAACTAAAGTGAATTAACTGATGTGGCTCCAAGGATGTGTGGTGTGCAATTTATCTACAACAGTCCCTATGATATTTGGAAAAAAATATGAATAGGAAGGGTTTGGAAGAACACAGGACAAGTACAGACAAATGACACTAGCCAAAATGCCAACTTAGTCGGCATGGACAAGGTGGGCCGAAGGGCCTATTTCTGTGCTGTACTGTTCTAATGACTCTGACGCTATTCAGAGCAGTAGTGATGGGTGAGTGTGGCTGATGCAGGGCAAGATGCAGAATGTATAATTTTGGATAAAGATTTGTGCTATGTGAAATTCAGGTGAATGCTTAAGATGGAGCTCAGATGCCTGAGAGGTCTATAGGAGGCAGCTTTGAGGGGAGTGAAAGACTGAAGAAGGGAGCATGTAAGGTCTGAGCAGAATGTGGGAACAGCATCAGCAGGTCCTTGACAACACTAGCTGTGAGGTGACGAGAGGGAGAGTGGGATGTCAGTGTGAAGACGGAGGAGGAGGTGGAGAAACTGTAGGGGGAAACGTGGGAAAAGTGAGACCCTGGAGGTGTGAGTAGGAAATCCGTGAGGAGACTGCAAGAGCGTGAGCAGGAATTCGGAGAGAGACTGCAGGAGGGAGTACAGGAGGTGTGTGGAGACAGGGAAGGCATTTGATCATCAGTGATAAGCACGTAAGAGGTTAAAAACACAAATACAAATTTATCTTATGAGCCACAATTGTCAGAGGCAGTAGAAGAATTCTGGTCGAATCATATTGAAGTGAATTTTGATAGTTTGCTTTGGGCTAAATTGCTGAATGATTTGATTTGCAGTTTGAGAGAGAGAAGGTTAAATCAGAAGTGTCAGTGTTGCAGCTGAACAAAGGGGATGTTGAAGGCATGAGAGAGGAGCTGGCCAAGGTTGACTGGAAAAGGATCCTAGCAGGAAGGACGGTAGAGCAGCAATGGCAGAATTTCTGGGCATAATCCAGAAGATGCAGGATTATTTCATTCCAAAGAGGAAGAAAGATTTTCTGGGGAGTAAAAGGCAACCGTTACTGACAAGATAAGTTAGGAATGGAATAAAACTAAACGAAAAAGTGTATAACATAGCAAAGAGTATTGGATGGTAGCTAATGTTATCCCACTTTTCAAGAAAAGAGCGAGAGAGAAAATGGGGAATTATAGACCAGTTAGCCAGGCAGAATTTGGCGATCGTATTCCTGCTTCTGCTGCTGTTGGAGGTGAGACGTTGCGTCGCGCCAGGGTCTTGGGCCTGTCCCGCTTTGGCCGTCAGTTCCGCGACAGGCCATTGGTGCGCAAAGATTTTGTTTGCTCAAATATTTAGGAGCCCCGCGCGATGTCGCGCACAACTCCATACCCCTCCGCGCTTCTCAGTGGGACCGGCCCCGCTCAGCCATACGATGCCTGTGCACCTCAACGCGACCACGAGGTCGCGTAATTTGCGTGCCAAGGACACGTAAGTGGGACAAGCCCTTAAGGTACTGACATGGATAGAAAATTGGTTGGCAGACAGGAAACAAAGAGTATCTATGATTCTATGAGTAGGGATTAATGGGTCCCTTTCAGAATGGCAGGCAGTGACTAGTGGGTACCACAAGGCACAGTGCTGGGACCGCAGCTATTTACAATATACATTAATGATTTAGATGAAGTGATTAAGAGTAACATTAGCAAATTTGCAGATGACACAAAGCTGAGTGGCAGTTGAACTGTGAAGAGGATGCTATGAGCATGCAGGGTGACGGACAGGTTGGATGAGTGGGCAGATGCATGGCAGATGCAGTTTAATGTGGATAAATGTGAGGTTATCCATTTTGGTGGCAAGAACAGGAAGGCAGATTATTATCTGAATGGTGTCTTGTTTGGAAAAGGGGAAATACAACGTGATCTGGGTGTCCTTGTTCATCAGTCACTAAACATAAGCATGCAGGTACAGCAGGCAGTGAAGAAATCTAATGGCATGTTGGCCTTCATAACACGAGGAGTTCAGTACAGAAGCAAAGAGGTCCTTCTACAGTTGTACAGGGCCCTAGTGAAACAACACCTGGAGTATTGTGTGCAGTTTTGGTCTCCAAATTTGAGGAAGGACATTCTTGCTATTGAGGGAGTGCAGCGTAGGTTCACGAGGTTAATTCCCGGGATGGCGGGACTGTCATATGTTGAAAGAATGGAGCGACTGGGCTTGTAACCACTGGAATTTAGAAAGGATGAGGGGAAGTCTTATTGAAACATATAAGATTATTAAGGGATTGGACACACTAGAGGCAGGAAACATGTTCCCGATGTTGGGGGAGTCCAGAACCAGGAGCCACAGTTTAAGAATAAGGGATAGGCCATTTAGAGCGGAGATGAGGAAAAACGTTTCACCCAGAGAGTTCTCCCAGATCTGTGGAATTCTCTGTCTCAGAAGTCAGTGGAGGCCAATTCTCTGGATGCTTCCAAGAGAGAGATAGATAGAGCTCTTAAAGATAACGGAGTCAAGGGATATGGGGAGAAGGCAGGAACGGGTACTGACTGTGGATGATCAGCCATGATCACAGTGAATGGCGATGCTGGCTCGAAGGGCCGAATGACCTACTCCTGCACCTATTGTCTATTGACAACAGAAGATAACAAAAATACGGCGTGAAAAGATTAAGTACGAGGGTAAGTTGGCCAAGAATATAAAGAAGGATAGTAAAAGCTTCTTTAGGTATGTTAAGAGAAAAAGATTAGTAAAGACAAATGTGGGTCCCTTGAAGGCAGAAACAGGTGAAATTATTATGGGGAACAAGGAAATGGCAGAAGAGTTGAACAGGTACTTTGTTTGTGCCTTCCTTAGTGAAGACAGAACCAATCTCCTAGATGTACAAGAGGACAGAGGATCTAGGGTGACAGAGGAACTGAAATAAATTTGCATTAGGCAAGAAATAGTTTTGGGTAGACTGAAGGCTGATAAATCCCAAGGGCCTGATGGTCTGCATCCCAGGGTACTCAAGGAGGTGGCTCTAGAAATCGTGGAAGCATTGGTGATCATTTTCCAATGTTCTATAGATTCGGGGTCACTTCCAGTGGATTGGAGGGTAGCTAATGTTATCCCACTTTTCAAGAAAAGAGCGAGAGAGAAAATGGGGTATTATAGACCAGTTAGCCTGACATGTGGTGGTGGGGAAGATGCTGGAGTCGATTATTAAAGGTAATAACAGCGCATTTGGATAGCAGTAAAAGGATTGGTCGAAGTCAGCATGGATCTATGAAGGGGAAATCTTGCTTGACTAATCTTCTGGAATTTTTTGGAGGATGTGACAAGTAAAATGGATGAAGGAGAGCCTGTGGATGTAGTGTATCTGGACTTTCACAAAACCTTTGATAAGGTCTTACACATGAGATTAGTGGGCAAAAATTAGAGCACAAGGTATTGGGGGTAGGGTATTGACATGGATAGAGAATTAGTTGGCAGACAGGAAACAAAGAGTAGGTGCAGGAAACTAGATGCAGGAAAAATCTTCCCAATGTGGGGAAGTCCAGAACCAGGTGCCACAGTCTAAGAATAAAGGGGCAGCCATTTTTATTTATTTTTAATTTTTATTTTTTATTTATTTATTTTTAAAATATTTTATTTATTAGAGGTAAATACATCAATGTACTTCACATATATATTGTTACAATCATTGTTCCCCATAATGTTATGGCTTTTAAAGAAAAAGAATAGAAAGAAAGAGAGTGAAATAGGTGAAAAGAGTTGTGATAGTGAAAGAGCGTGCCAAAGGGGAGAAGAAACCCTTGGTCAAAAAATTAGAGAAAGGGGGTTAAGAGATAGACCCTAAAAAAAAGGAAAAGGAAGAAAAAAAGCCAGTTACTATGTTATATATATCACGCAAAAGGAATCCACCAACTCCTATTGTTCATCCCCCCCTACCAAGGCCCGAGGTATTCCTGCACCCTATCTTTGTAGCAATTCTATAAATGCAGACCACGTCTGAAAGAACGTTCTGATTTTCCTTCCAGGCGGAGTCTCATATCTTCCAGATGTATTGTTTCAAACATAGTTGAAATTCACATATTTAATGTTGGTATAGGAGCATTTTTCCAGAATTTTAAGATTAGTTGTTTTCCTATTATTAAGCCGTAATCAAATAAATTCTTTTGATACGCATTTAATTCCGAACTACCTTCTGTCATTCCGAAAATAATCCATTCTGGCTTTGGTGTCATTTTTATTTTAAACACATTTGTGAAAATTTCAAAGATTTCAATCCAAAACCGTTGAATTTTTGTACAAAAGATGAATGAGTGGGCTATAGTAGCTTCTTGACAGTGGCATTTATCACAAATTGGTGAAACGTTAGGGAAAAATTTATTTAATTTAGTTTTTTAGTAGTATAATCTATGTATAATTTTAAATTGTATTAATTACATTAATTGAGCATTTGTGCACATTTAATAAGTATTCTTTCCACCTTTCATTGGAAATTTTTATGCTTAGTTCGTTCATTAGTTAGTTCAACTCATCTCTAATACCTTCCATTGTTGGTATTACTGCATTTAGTATAATATTATATATATGTGAAATTAAATTTGGTGATTCCGCCTTTGTATTCATTACTTCATCTAGTAAGTCTAATGGCATTTTGTGAAATTCATGTGCATGTTTTTTCAAATAATCACATATTTGGAAATATTTAAAATACTGATTGTTACCCAGATTGTATTTTAGTTGTAATTGTTTAAATGATAATAGTTTTCCCGTATCATACAAATCTCCCAAAGTTTTAATTCCTGCTCTTTCCCATTGTATGACTGCTTTGTCTATAATCAAGGGTTTAAACAGAGGGTTTTTAGCAATAGGAGATATGAGAGATAGGTTTCTTAATTTTAAATTGTATTTTATTTGTTTCCAAATTCTGATTGTACTGTGTATAATTGGGTTTTTGTTGTAGTTTGTATTATTCACCGTCATTGGTGAAAGAAGGATCGCACCAATATTAAAGGGGGAGCAGTCCTCTTTCTCCACAATGATCCATTCCGGTTGATGAAGAGCATTATCCAACAATTGAATCATATTTCTAATATGTACCGACCAATAATAATACATAAAATTAGGGAGTGCTAATCCCCCTACTACTTTGGGTTTATTCAGGTGTGGTCTTTGTATTCTATGGGTCTTATAATCCCAAATAAAATATTATGTAGCTATAGAACCTTTCATTGGAAGTACCATCGTACTCTGAATATACATTCAAGAATGTTCCCTTGTGTGTAATCAGGAGTCTGTGGGTGCCATGGGAAAGGGTGTAGGGCTGCTTTCACTACAGTTTCAACCTTTAACCCTGTCAAAGATCTCAGTCCTGTTCACTTTCACACATGTCGTGGAGGTGACTTGGGATTTTGCAGTTGCTGTGACATAAATGTGGTTCCTGTTCTGCAGTTCCCTCGTACGATTAAACAATGTGGTTAGATGAAGTAAAAGGGCAGTTCTGTGTAAAAATGTCTATCCTGATTCTGCTGGGTTTTAGAGGCTTAAGTAAGAACAGCCTCCGTTTCCATTAGAAACAACTAATCAGAATGGATATGTCAGTTATCTCTGATGTGTGTGGACACGTGTACTTGGGGCTAGCCTCTAGATGTGACTGTCAAAAAACAAGTGAGCTTTTGAGACTTTTGATGTCTTCTGCTTTACCTTATAGCCTTGATACAAAATCCTTCAGTTCTTGGAATGATTTGAATTGAATGCTTTGTGAATGTCACTACCTCGCCTTTGGCATTAACCGAATGAAGAGAGGTATGCTGAATGTGAGGTGCCTGCATGGTTTTGTGGCCAGCCTGACTGAGCTACTATAGCCATACTCTCTTGTTTCTCTCTGAAAGTGAAACTCTGTGCTTTACTCTAACCATATCTGTTCCTTCATCGACAGATCAGAGAGTGGCCTCCTTCTGCACACTGAACGACATGCAGTCAGCACAAAGCATGGAGGGAGCTGAGGAGTTATCTCTGCATTTGGGCCAAGCAGACAGGAAGGATCACCCCAATGATACAGGGTAGGTACAACTGGAGGACATCCTTTCATAAGATACAACGATAATCTTGCTTGAAGCTCTGCCGAGTCACTGCCACAGATCTGATGTATTTTTCACAATCTTGATTCCATTGATTTATATAAATTAAGGAGCATTCAGATTATCTGTGGAAGGAAGTTTGAAAATGACATGCATTTTATATCTTAGTAATTGGTATACTTACACATAGTTTATTGAATAAAATTATTAACTCATTGTTTGCATGGTTTAATCATAGTTTAGACTCCTGTGACAGTGTTTGTTAGCCAGAGCTGCCTGCCTCATTAGGATGAATCAAGCCTCATTTGTAAACAAAAGGGGTGGCTTCAATGCTCTTCTGGTTTGAGATCTGAGCCTAGGCTCTGTGAAAAGGTCAGCCAAGAATCTATAGATATTTGTTGGTAGATACATCTATATCCCAGAAAGTGTGCCTGCACATTGCAAAAGATGGACTACATTCCTTTATATATAATTGTTTCAAGTTCAGCATATAGTTTGCATTAGATAATATCTTAAATGTTGAATATTTGTAGATTATGACATCACATCAGAATCTACTCTTTTTTTAACTGTTATCGTACCATTCAAGGACGAAACTATTATCAGAAACATATATGTCAAAGTTGATGGATTTATAGAATTCCTTTGTATTCAACTTTGAATCTCCAACTAGATATTTTCCATACCCCCTTCGCTCTTCTCCCTTTCCACTCCTCCTCCCTTTCCTATCCAACCCACTTCACTTTTCACTCTTACCCTCCTCCCTTCCCACTGGACTCCCTGTTCCATTGCCCTGTATCCAATTTCTACCCTATCCCTGCCCATCACGCTTCCATTAGTTCCCAGCCATATGGTGGACACGTTTTTGTCTACTCTTTCAATTTGCTTCCCATGTTTTATACATGTGGCTTCACAGGCTGAGCCAGCATTTAATTTCCCATCCCTGGTTGCACTTGAGAAGGTGGTGGTGATTAGCTGCCCCTTAAATCCCTCCAGTCCTTGAGTTGTGGGCTACCCACGATGCTGTTAGGGAGAGAGTACAAGATTTCTACCTAGCAATGGTGAAGGAACAACAATATATTACTCAGGATGGTGTGTGGCTTGAAGGGCAACTTCCATGTGGTGATGTTCCCATTATTTTGCTGCCCTTGTCCTTCTAGCTTGCAGAGTTCGTGGGTTTTGGAAGTGTTGTCTGAGGAGTTTTGGTGAGTTGCTGTAGTGCATCCTGTAGATGGTACTAATGTTGCTACTGTGCGTTGCTGGTGGAGTGGCTGGTTGTGGGGGATGCTTCTCAAACAGGCTGCAATGTCCTCTAAGGTATAAAACTTCTTGCGTGTTGTTAAAACTGCATTCATCCAGGCAATGGAACGTATTCCATCATACTCCTGACTTGAGCCTTGTAAAAGGTGAACAAGCTTTGTGGAGTCAGGCAATGAGTAACACCAGAATTTCTAGCCTCTGACTTTGGAGCCAAAATTGTGTATATGGCAATTCCAGTTCAGTTACTGGTCTTCCGTAACTCAGGATATTGATGGTGTGGGATTCTTTGATGGTAATGTCATTGTATATCTGGATTTTATCTTTGGATCAGAAAGATAATTTAGTAAAACCATTCAGGCATTGCTATCCATCCCCCTCTCGCTACTCCCAAAAAAAACACAGGTTTAAAATCCTTTTTTTTAAACATGTCTATTAATGCAAAGTTTCATATTGGAAAAAACTAAAAATAGGGAATTACAATGATAAATATCAAGCAAAGTGCTAAATTGAAGACACATGAAACAAACCTGTGATTCTTTCAGAAATGTCACAACCTCTTGGTCCTTGATATTGAAATGTGGTCATTGAAATTAAAGCAGAATGATACCAGGCTCAGAATTTCAAATCATTAGAAAATGTACATAAAAGTTGTATTTGCTTGAATCTGAGAGATGATCTAATGGAAATCTTTAACCTGATTGTGGGATGTTACCATATAGAGAGAGAAGAAACATTTCTCCTGTAGGTGAATATAAAAAGGGTATAACCTTAAGATTTAAACCTGAAAACATTAGGAATGCAAAGCAGCCAGTAGTGGTCATATTTTATGCTATCATTAAGTTTATACATAACCAACATATGCATTTAATAAAATGTGATTTTTGGAAATATTAAAAATGTCAGTGATCATTGCCAATGTGGCTCCAGTCCCTCCCCACAAACATGTGCCTGCTTCAACAACCCTCCAAAGCTTGGCCCTGCTCCTTTTCTTTCTTAGTTTAGTTTGCAGATATAGCATGGAAACAGGCCTTTCAGCCCACCAAGTCCATGCCGGCCATCACTCACCCATAATTTATGTTATCCAACACTCTCATCCTCTTTTTAAATATTAGGAGCAATGTACAGAGGCCAATTAATCCACAAACATATGTCTTTGGGAGTGGAAGGAAACCGGACACCCAGAAGATGCCCATGCGGTCACAGGATGAATGTGCAAACTTCACACTGACAGCACCCGAGATCAGGATCAAATCCGGGTCTCTGGCATTGTGAGGCAGCAGCTCTATCAGCTGTACCACTGTACCGCCCATGCTGAAGCACTGTCTTGCCTCTCCTGATGCTATTGTGCAAAGTCGCGAAATAGTATGAGTGACTTTGTGAGGGATCAGATGTATACATCTGAAAACTACAAGGGCAAATGTTCCTAGTGGTACTGTTACTTTAAAAAAAGTTACATTTGCTAACAGATTGTAAAGAGTGTGTAGTTTCTCTGTTTATAAAAACACA
Organism: Okamejei kenojei; assembly: GCA_035221665.1. NCBI lineage: Eukaryota > Metazoa > Chordata > Chondrichthyes > Rajiformes > Rajidae > Okamejei > Okamejei kenojei. The sequence goes on along the minus strand of CM069135.1, from coordinate 27,111,143 downwards.
GGACATCCTTACATTTATAGGAATGGTAGAATGCTCATCAGAAGCTTCATCAATGCCCACTATATGTTCATCGTTACAACCATTCAGCACACTATCAGCTCCTTTGGCCTACTACATCTATGCTGACTTTTTTTGCGTATCCAGGCTAATCTCATTTGCCCACCTTAGGCCCAAATTCTTCTCTGCCTGGCCTATTTAAGCATCTGTCTAAATGCTACTTAAACATATCTAATTCCGTCTACTTTGGCAGCTGAGCCGTTGGATCCCCTTTAAAACTCCTGCATCTTACCTTAAACCTATGCCCTCTTGTTATTAAGACCTCTACCATGGTAAAAACGATTTTGACTAACTACCCTATCCATAAGTCAATATACTTTTAATCTTGCCGTGTATACTGCTCAATATGCGTCTTTACTGAGAGCTATCGGTTGACGTTTATTGGTTATCAAGGTTTCTGTGTTTGTCATTTCTGATTACTTTTTCATCTACATAAATAGACATTCTTCAGTTATCTGACACCTCTTTGACATTGACCCCAACATTGAGGGATCCATTTGAAGTTAGATAGGAAGAGTGCATTGCCAGATCATGTTGAACTCTGGTTGCAATGCTGATTTTGTGTAACAATGCTACGTCGCTCAGTTGTAACAAACAGTTGTGCTTTTAACTTTGAAACGTATTGACAGATCCCTTTGTTTGTGTAGTACTTGAACAAGCTTGAGGATGAGTTTTCTATAATCGTTGTTGCTCTCGTAGCTTTTCAGCCAATTTATTTTGACCTTGATTCAGTAATTGGTTTATTGATTTAGATTTAATTAAAAACCTATAGTAATGCATTGACTTCATTAGGATCTATTTTAGGTTTTTGTGTAATTCTGGTGAATGCTCCCCTAAAGTCCTTTAATGAAAACACATACTCCTTTCAAATCAGGATCTCAGTTTGAACAATGTAAATGTACCCAAAGGCCTGCGTATTATTGATCTTTGTACAGTTCACCATGGATCCATTGTACTGTACTGGAGAGATGTAGCAGTGGACAATGAAGAATGACTTTGTAAAGTGGGCATGTTTTTACTGGAAAAGAGACTGAAAGGTACAATAATTTCTGCTATTAAGATTCAAAGGGGACAGTGGATGGTGAATCGTAGCAAGAAGTCTCACCCTTGTCCAGAACAGTAGTCAAAGTACACTCAATGCAGTTGAAGTGGAAGGTAGAATTAAGACAAATCAGCAAATAATTAATGATTGAATGAGTGAGGGACACACTCCCAGTGGAGATGATGAAACAGTCTTGATTTCTCAATTCAAATTAAAGTTTTTTGTGGGAAATTAACACAATAAGATTTATTCCGCAAATAATTTGAAACATGACATTGTTAATGCTTGAAGGACCACATTAGACGGTGGATAACTGGTTCCCACACTTTCCACTACTTGGCAACATAGAAACATAGAAACATAGAAATTAGGTGCAGGAGTAGGCCATTCAGCCCTTCGAGCCTGCACCGCCATTCAATATGATCATGGCTGATCATCCAACTCAGTATCCCGTACCTGCCTTCTCTCCATACCTCTGATCCCCTTAGCCACAAGGGCCACATCCAACTCACTCTGAAATATAGCCAATGAACTGGCCTCAACTACCCTCTGTGCAGAGAGTTCCAGAGACTCACCACTCTCTGTGTGAAAAAAGTCTTTCTCATCTCGGTCTTAAAGGATTTCCCCCTTATCCTCAAGCTGTGACCCCTTGTCCTGGACTTCCCCAACATCGGGAACAATCTTCCTGCATCTAGCCTGTCCAACCCCTTAAGAATTTTGTAAGTTTCTATAAGATCCCCTCTCAATCTCCTAAATTCCAGAGAGTATAAACCGAGTCTATCCAGTCTTTCTTCATAAGACAGTCCTGACATCCCAGGAATCAGTCTGGTGAACCTTCTCTGCACTCCCTCTATGGCAATAATGTCCTTCCTCAGATTTGGAGACCAAAACTGCACGCAATACTCCAGGTGTGGTCTCACCAAGACCCTGTACAACTGAAGTAGAACCTCCCTGCTCCTGTACTCAAATCCTTTTGCTATGAAAGCTAACATACCATTCGCTTTTTTCACTGCCTGCTGCACCTGCATGCCTACTTTCAATGACTGGTGTACCATGACACCCAGGTCTCGCTGCATCTCCCCTTTTCCTAATCGGCCACCATTTAAATAATAGTCTGCTTTCCTGTTTTTGCCACCAAACGGTGGATAACTGGTTCCCACACTTTCCACTACTTGGGTCTTCCTCTCCTGTTCCTGACTAATTGAAATAGATTCTTCTTCTTGCGCATGGCGTGCACAGCCTAAAGTTGTAGGACAACTTGTTTTATTTGATTGTGCACGCCGTGTTTATTGCATGCGTTGAAACAGGGCGGACAACGTTAAGGTTGCAATCTTCCACCCCATTGAAAGAGATTGATTGTTTTGATCAGTCAACATCTCCACTGTTACTCTACCAGGTAACCAACAGTTTAGAAACATAGAAACATAGAAATTAGGTGCAGGAGTAGGCCATTCGGCCCTTCGAGCCTGCACCGCCATTCAATATGATCATGGCTGATCATCCAACTCAGTATCCCGTACCTGCCTTCTCTCCATACCCCCTGATCCCCTTAGCCACAAGGGCCACATCTAACTCGCTCTTAAATATAGCCAATGAACTGGCCTCAACTACCCTCTGTGGCAGAGAGTTCCAGAGAATCACCACTCTCTGTGTGAAAAAAGTCTTTCTCATCTCGGTCTTAAAGGATTTCCCCCTTATCCTTAAGCTGTGACCCCTTGTCCTGGACTTCCCCAACATCAGGAACAATCTTCCTGCATCTAGCCTGTCCAACCCCTTAAGAATTTTCTAAGTTTCTATAAGACCCACTCTCAATCTCCTAAATTCTAGAGAGTATAAACCGAGTCTATCCAGTCTTTCTTCATATGACAGTCCTGACATCCCAGGAATCAGTCTGGTGAACCTTCTCTGCACTCCCTCTATGGCAATAATGTCCTTCCTCAGATTTGGAGACCAAAACTGTATGCAATACTCCAGGTGTGGTCTCACCAAGACCCGGTACAACTGAAGTAGAACCTCCCTGCTCCTATACTCAAATCCTTTTGCTATGAAAGCTAACATACCATTTGCTTTTTTCACTGCCTGCTGCACCTGCATGCCTACTTTTAATGACTGGTGTACCATGACACCCAGGTCTCGCTGCATCTCCCCTTTTCCTAATCGGCCACCATTTAAATAATAGTCTGCTTTCTTGTTTTTGCCACCAAAGTTTGGTAGCAGGTGAGCTGGAAGAACCTTGGTCTTTTTTTACCCCCATCAATTTCTATGTTCCTATTTTTACTCCTCTCTCTTGCTCTTTTTACACCCATTTAAACTCGTGACATTTTGTGTCTGTCGCACTTCACACATCATTGCTTTAAAATGTCAAAAATATATTTTTGGGTCGGTCATTTCATGCTGTTTTTTTTCTAACCGGAGGCAGAAAATTTACAAGCTCCTGCCAATTTGCAAACTTCGGACCCATAATATTAACCCACTAATTGACCTCATAATTTATTTTGTCGGAAATGCAACTATAAAAGGACGGGAGAGGTCTACAAATTAAGCATAATGGTGCCTTGTTCACTGCATGATGCAATCATCCTATTGCAAAGCAGTGAATCAACTGACATAGGAAGAGTCACGAGAGATAGTCATAAAGTGATACAGAGTAGGAACAGGCCCTTCGGCCCAAGTTTCCCACACCGGACAACATGTCCCAGCTACACTCAGACCCTCTAGTCCTGGCAGGTTCCAGCAGTTATTCCTGCATAATTATAAAACATTGGAGATAATTATAAAACATTGGAAATGTTTATTGGAGTCATAATCATACAGCGTGGAAATAGGCCCATCGACCCAACTTGCCCACGCCGACCAATATGTCCCATCTACACTAGTCCCACCTGCCTGCATTTGGCCCATATAATTCTAAACCTATCCTATCCATGTACCTGTCTAAATACCAGTTTAGTTTATTGTCCTAAATATTTCCTAAACGTTGCGATAGTACCTGCCTCAACTACCTCCTTTGGCAGCTTGTTCCATATACCCACCACCCTTTGTGTAAAAATGTTACCCCTCGGGTTCTATTAAATCTTTCCCCCCTTACCTTAACATAAGTCCTCTGATTCTTGATTCCCCTATTCTGGGCAAAAGACTGTGCGTTTACCTAATCTATTCCTCTCACAATTTAGTACACTTCTATAAGATCATCCCCCTGCGCTCTAAGGAATAGAGTCCTGGCCTGTTCAATCGCTCCCTTGAGACCTGGCAACATCCTCATAAATCTTCTTAGCACCCTTTCTAGCTTAACATCTTTCCTATAACATGGTGCCCAAAACTGAAACCCAAACTATTCTTAATGTCACCAATGTCTAATATATGACCAACATGACCCCCCCCCCCCAACATCTATACTCAAATACTGATTGATGACCACCCTATCTACCTGCGACACCACCTTCAAAGAACTATGTACCTGCAACACTAGACCTCTTTGCTCCACAACACTCCCAAACACTCACCCTACCATTCACTGTATAGGTCCTGGCCATGTTGGATGCAACATCTCACATTTCTCTCTATTAAATGCCATCAACCATTCCTCAGCCCACCTGGCCAACCGTTCAAGATCCTGCTGCAATTTTTGCCAACCATCTTCACTTTTCAACTATGGTTCTTGGCAGTCACTGACCAGCCCTGGTAACCTTACAAAATAAGGCTGGTTGTTGAGAGTTGAAAAATAACACAATTGTTCTGTAGGGTTGCTTTTCCTTGGTAGTTAACAATAAAGAGAACTTTACTGATTTTGGACGCCTCCTGGCATCCTATCCCAAACACAGAACATTTTTGGGTTACAGCCCTTTTTCATACAAGGTCTGAAGAAGAGTCCCAACCATGAATGTCTGTCCATTTGCTTCTCCTGATGCTGCCTGACCCTGCTGAATTTCTCCACGGGTTGTTTTTTGCTTAAGATTACAGCATCTGCATCTGTCTTCCTCAAAGTTGGCCTGTCCAAAGAAAAAAATCTTATAATTGTATTTGGATAATCAATCATGAGAACGATGTATATTCTAAGCATTCTTGAGTAATTGCTTTGACTTCTTTGAAAAATAAAAACTCTCGATTTATAACCTGTGTTTTTATTAAAACTTTATTTTTTATATTAATTCTAAATGGATTGTTCAGTGCTCAATATTCAGCAAGATTTGAGAACAAAGTTTGCCTTGAGCATTGTGTTATTACCAGGACCGCTGTTTATTTTTATATTTAGATCTTGCAAATTATTCCTGGGACAATCGGAAGCAGCTCATTTACCTTGTTTTTTTGTAAGAATGATAGTCCAGGGATTTTTAATCATTAAGTCCATGTTTCTTTCTTGGTTTTATTACCTTGAACATAATCTTCAGTCACTTTTAATAATGAGAATATGATAATATGAACATAAAGGAACTTGGCAAAATAGAAACATTTTGCTAATATGATTGAACAACACTTTTTGACGTCCAGTGTAGCACAAAGGAAAATCAAAAGCCACCTTCACAACTTGGTCAACTGTCAATCAAAAATGGTGTTACTGGTACAAAGACAGCCTTGGGAATTTCACCACCAATCAAAACAAGCGGTTCAGCTATGCCATATCAAGTAAGATGAGGTCCACTCACCTGTGTATTTCGGGTATTTTGTCATGATAATCTCAACATCAGGAATTAATTTATGCCATTACCAGTTCCAGTTGACCTGCCACGAAAATCATCTGACCTAGATCCTGGAAATATTTCTACTCCTGTAGGAAAGCTTGGCACTGCCATCTTCTTGTAGATCTTGTAGATAAGGCAAGATTTTTACTAAAATAGTTTAAAATCATATGCATTCATTCAAGATAATAGAATTACCTGACTATTCCTTCAAAGTGTGCTCTATATGGATAGCCATGGATCGAAAGTTATTTGAGTTACTTGAGACATTAAGAGTGTCATATATTATTATTTGACCTAATTATTTGACAGCAGGGAAACGGGCCCTTCAGCCCAACTTGCTCAAGCCAACTAAAATCCGCCATCTACATTGGTCTTACTTGGCTCTTATCTCTCTAAAACATTCCTATCCATATATCTGTCAAAATGTATTTTAAATGGTGTATTGGATCTGCCTCAACTACATCCTCTGGTACTTCATTCCAGATACCCACCACCCACTGTGTGGAAAACGTTGCTCCTCAGGTCCTATTAAATCTTTCCCCTCTCACTTTAAACTTATGTCCTCTGGTTCTTGATTCACCTACTCTAGGCAAAAAAACGTATTCACACTATCTATTCCCTTCATGATCTTATACACGTCTATAAGATCACTCTTCATCCTCAAAGTTCCAAGAAATAAATTCCTAAAATGCACATTTTTCTATAGTCCAGGCCCTCAAATCCTGGCAACATCTGATGTTCTGGAATGTCAGGACTTTCATATGAGGAAAGACTGGATAGACTCGGCTTGTACTCGCTAGAATTTAGAAGATTGAGGGGGGATCTTATAGAAACTTACAAAATTCTTAAGGGGTTGGACAGGCTAGATGCAGGAAGATTGTTCCCGATGTTGGGGAGGTCCAGAACAAGGGGTCACAGTTTAAAAATAAGGGGGAATTCCTTTAGAACCGAGATGAGGAAAACATTTTTCACACAGAGTGGTGTCTCTGGAATTCTCTGCCACAGAAGGTAGTTGGGGCTAGTTCATTGGCTATATTTAAGCGGGAGTTAAATGTGGCCCTTGTGGCTAAAGGGATCAGGGGGTACGGTGAGAAGGCAGGTACAGGATACCGAATGGCCTACTCCTGCACCTATTTTCTATGTTTCTATCCTCGTAAATCTTCTCTGCACTCTTTCCAGCTTTGCAACATCCTTCCATAGGAGGGTGACTAAAACTGACACAATACTCCAAATGCGGCCTCACTAATGACTGTGGTTTATGACTATAACAACTGTATGAAGTATCACATGGGGTAGAAGAGAGGTAAAAGAGTGTAAAGCTAATCAGCACATGATTATTTGGTAACTAGCCTGTACCTTTGATGATTAATCAGATGGCGAGCACATTTCCATGATGTGCATCTGTCCCTCGTTAGTCTAGGGAGTTGGTGAGCTTTCTCCATGAACTGCTGTAGTACATTTATAAAGTTACACATGCATTCACAGTATTATGACTCAGCTCAGGGTACTTGTGACCTGAAGATGCATATTCCAAGGTACCCTGGCTCTAGCTTGCTAGTTCTCATTGATGTCACTGATCTGATTACTCTAGTCAGTGGTGAGCTTCACGATGTTGACGGTTGAGTCCATGATGATGCTGTAATTACTAGGCTGGTGCAGGAGGTTCAGCTGTTTGTTGAAATTGGTTATTTATCCACCACCTTTGTGACATGAATGTTATCTGCCACCTATCTTCTGAAGCTTGAATGGTATCTAGACGCAATGCTACATAAAGTTTTTGAGTTCAGATTTTGTTCATTGTCACGTGTACCGATGTACAGTGAAAATATTTTGTTGCATGCTAACCAGTCAGCGGAAAGACAATACGTGATTGCAATTGAGCCATTCCCAGTGTACAGATACATGATAAGGGAATAACGTTTAGTGCAAGATAAAGCCAGTAAAGTCCGATCAAAGATAGTCCGAGATAAGAGCTGTAACAACAAACAAACGTTGCAAATAGTGGAATGAATTTCAGGGATGAGGCAAAATTGGAGGACTCAGATATCATGGAGGTTTATCAGGCTGATTTCGGGAAGAAGGTGTAGGAACCTGAAAACTGTTATGTCCGGGTTCAGGAGCAGCTTCTTCCCAAAAACCATATGGGTATTAAACATTGCAACCACCAAATAAGCTCTGAACCACATAGACTTGCAGGCATTATATATTCTGTTTTTTTTAATGTTTATTATGGTGTGGACTGAATACTATATTACATATCTGTTGAGCTACTGCAAGTAAGAATTTCATTGTTCCATTTCGGGACATATGACAGTAAAACACTCTTCACTCTTGTGATCGCATCTGCACAAAAGGGAGGTCTGTTCAATTGTCTGATAACAGCAGGAAATAAGTTGTTCCCTATATCTTGTGGTATGTGCGTGTCTGCCCAACAAGAGAGGGGAAAAGAGGCAATTGATTATGTTGACTGCTTTCCTAAGGCAACGTGAAGTGTCGGTAGAGTCGATGGGGGGGGGGGGGGGGGGGGGGGGGGAGAAGGTGGTTGCATGATAGATTGGGCTGCATCCACGACTTTGCAATTTCTTGTCGTCTTGGGCAGAGCAGGTGCCAAACAAAGTTGTGATGCATTCTGCTAGAATGCTTTCCATATGGTGCATCTATAGAAATTAGCAGGAGTCATTGAGACATGCTGAACTTCCTTACTGTTCTGAGGAATTAGAAGAGAATCGAGAAATTGTAGAAACCTGAATTTTGAAGTTAAGGGCCTGTCCCACTTAGGCAATTTTTTAGGCGACTATGGTCGCCGGGGTGTCGCCTGTATGGTCGTGAGTAGTCTCCTCAGTTGCCCAAAGAGTCATAGCGTCTTTCTGGTCGCCGCTGGATTTTCAACATGTTGAAACATTTTCGGAGATAGTCGGCGACAGTGGGTTTGACGCCAATGAGCGTAGCTTGACTTCTGACGTGGGTGCTGTCATAGTTGTTGCTAGGTTAACGCAGGTTGTCGCCAGGTGACGTAGTTTGTTGCCTGTGCTGACTTCGATTTTTTTGGTTGTTAAAGTAATGATTCTATTTCAAATTTTATGTCGCAGGGGGGCCCAGTCGCCTAAAAATAGCTAAATGGGACAGACCCTTTAGTGTGCTTTCTTGGCATAAGTGCCAATGTGGTTGTACCAGGAGAAATAGTAGGATATATTTACACTAAGTAATTGATGCTCTCAGCACCTCCACTTCAGCATGATTGATGCTAATTTGGACATGTACGCCACCCCATTTTCTGAAATCGGTGACTAGCTCCTTTTGTTGGGGTGATATTGAAGGAGAGTGTTGGCCTGACACCATGTTACTAACCTCTCTATCTCTTTCCTGTATTCTGACTTGTTATTGTTTGAGATCCAGCCCACTACTGTGATGTCATCTGAAAACTTGTATATGAACCTAGAGCAGAATTTGACTATACAGTCACAACTGTACAAGGAGTATGATAAGAGTCTTATCAGCTTGCGGAACACCAGTGTTGAGAATTATCGTGGAGGCTTTTTGACATTTATCTTTACTGAATGTGGTCTAAATATCAGGAAGAGGATTTAGTTGCACAGGGTGTGCTGAATCCTAGGTCCAGGAATGGATGTTGCTGGTCGGAGGGAAGGAGGAAGTCTGATGAAGGGTTTTGACCCGAAACGTCACCCATTCCTTCTCTCCAGAGATGCTGCCTGACCCGCTGAGTTACTCCAGCATTTTGTGTCTGTCCAGGAATGGAGATGTGTTTGGTTGGAATTATGGTGTTGTTGGTAAAGCTATAGTCTATAAGCAGGACTCTGACCTAGATATCCAGATCTTCTAGAGACGACTATAGGGCACGAAAATGGCATCAGTTGTGGAACTGTTGTGACAGTAGGTGAATTGCAGTGGATCAAGGCTGTTTAGGAGGATGGTGTTGATGTGGGCACAATCAGCCTCTTGAAGCATTTCATGATGGTAGATGTCAGAGCCACTGGAAGGTTGTCATTAAGACATGCTATCTTGCTTTTCTTTGACACTGGGATGATAGTGGTCCTCTTAAAGCAGGAGAAAACCTCAGAACGGAGTAGGGAGGTATGAAAGATGTTCACGAATATACCTGCCAATTGTTCCATGAAGGTTCCGAAGACGTGGCTTTCTGCGGGTTCACTCTCAGGAAGGCAGACCTAACTTTTGCAAGGGTAACTGTACCTACAGATGCTCTCAAAGCTGGTAATTCCACTGAACTTCTGCTCAAAGCAAGCATTGAATGCATTGGGTAGGGGATGTGTTGTTGCCAATGATACTCCCAGACACTGAAGTCTAAGATGGTCTGTGCATGCATGAATGGCTGCACGTACATATGTATGGCTGCATAAGATTGTTGGTTTTAATTTTGTGTATATTTATATGGATGGCTGTGAACGATCGTGCACAAAGGTGTACGTCGATATAAGCTCATGATTGCATGTACAAAACTCTGGCTTTGTCAAACTGTTTGTGCCTGCTTAAGCATGCATGCAAGGCTGTGCATAAATGTGTGTGCAGGCAGGCAGCTGTGTGCAACTTCAGCTTTGTGTATACATTTATGGGTGGGAAGCTTTTTGCATCAGTCTTGCTGACACAGCAGTACATGGAACATTCCACTCACTATAAATAAACATGGATTGATTAGGAACTTTAAATTCTGCATCCTGCCAGCAGGATCTGTGAAACTGATGACTTTACATTTGTCTTGTGTAATGTGATTCCTCTTGGACTCCCAAGTGAAGTAAAAGTGTTGCCATCTGTTCTCATTAGAACTTGTTTAAGATGAGTTTGCTCCAAATAGCAACAATATGTTAAACGTTTTATTTTTGAAAAGCAGTGTTCCATTTGTAATTTTTTTCTTCCTGGAAATTACTTACAATGTTTTTTTTAATAATCTTTGCCTATAATCTAGAGAAATATTACTTAAAATGGTCACCAGATATGACATTCCAGGAAAGAATGATGATCTTAGTATTTCTGTTTTGTTTAATTAGGAAGAAAACTGAATCTGTGCTTGGTTTCAGAAAGTAATTTTAAAATATAACATTCGGTAGCAACAAATCTAACAATGTTAATGCTGTGAAGAAAATACTAAATGCTAACTGCATAAAGAAAATGAAACTTCATAGAAACTTACAGGTTACACAAATAAGCTTGCTAATGTTCCTCAAGATGAGAGATAATTTCCATCCCTTTTCTCCTCCCACCTGTCTGGTATGGCTATACACAACTCCAGAAGATACCAGTTCTTCTGAAATGACCTAAAAAGAGATACTTCAATAAGGTTAATGTCCAAGCTTGCAAGGACCTCAAAACTGCTGCAGCTTTTCTCAAAGAGCACCTCCTAGGCAACTCTCGTCCAACAAGAGCTGTCAATGGCTGCCTTGAAGTTCATCATAATCGGTACCTCTAGGGGACTCTTTGCTTAACTACCACAAACAACCAAGTGAATGGGCAACTAATTAGTCACAAATTTAAGGTGTTCTAAGAATGCAAGTTTCACTTCAAGGAAAAAAAGTTGTTCAGCAGGTAGCTGAAGGCAGATATCCAGCAGACAACCTGGAACCTAATATGGATAGAGAAAGGCAAGGATCAACAGGCTGTGGGCCAAGGAGCTTTTTCGTTCAAGTTCGTGACCCAACTCACGGAACTACCTGAATTTTTAACATTGTGTAAAAATATATAAATCATACCTGAAACTCATCAAGACCACAACCTGCACATTTTTTTGAAATATGGGAGAAACTTCCAATTTTCTGAGTAGTAATTCTCCAATCAATGCACGTTTGACATTGAGGTTGGACACAAATTGACCAATCCCACACTTTGTTTTATGGTCGCTAGGCAGCGAAGACCCTGGGATCATGGCTGCCTCTTAATTACAACAAAAACAATAAAAAGGTTTCCAAGGAATAAAGGTAATGCAAAACTTGCTGATAATTTTGATTTTCAATTGATTTATCTTTATAAAGTTATGATGTGAACTGTTAAATAAAAATGATAAATAACAAATGTAGAGCTAGGATTAGAATTAGGGTCAGGGTCAGTCGGTTGGGCTTGTCAGTAGGCCGGTGAGTGCTGCGAGGGTCGGTCAGGCTGCCGGAAGGCCGGTGTTGCAGCGAACCTGCAGGCGGATTGACAGAGCAGGTGCTGAAGGCGGCCCGGGCGGCGTGCAGGGCATTGCTGCTCCCCACCATCATATCCACGATGATCCAGAAGGGCAGGCTGGCCGAGGTGGACACGTACGGAGCCTGCAGTCGGTCCCAAAGTGGCTCCAGCTCCAGCCGTAGGCAGCTCTGGAAGGGGGGCAAGTTTGGGTTAGGTATTTACCTCTCAGTGGAAGATACCTTAGCCTTCCCCCAGCCTGGCACTGCCCCAGTCCCACTCTGCACACTGGCTGTCAGTGGGGTTCAGTAAACGGGGGAACCCAGAAGAACTGCCCTCACCCATTAATTAGGCTGGTTCAGGAGCCGGACCTCTGCGGTAGTCTCATTCAAAATACACACTCACAATTATATTAATTATATTATTTTTATATAATATAATTATACATAATTATGTATGATTACAGTCATATATATATAGTATAATAATATATGATTTAAATAGACTGCAACACGGAAATAGGCTCCCCATAGTGTAATATGGGCATTGGACAATAGATGGCGCTTATTTTTTTAATCTCACTTTCTAATTAGTTTAATTAATTAATGTGCAATTTTTGGCACTGACGAGTTATGATTTCCTTCTCAATTATATTTTATCTAAATCTGTGCAAAATTTCATGTAGTTACGAGACATGGGTCACGAAAGTTGATTTCTAGACACAGTTTTGATACTCGGCCCACAGCATAACTCTTCGACAGCTATAATGTAAGCAGGTTCTTCACTGTTGTGAAAACCATTTATTGTCCAAACATCAAAAATAATTTCCTATTCCAAGCCAGGAACTGGACTGAGAAGGAACATATTGATTCTTCCTGGAAGACACATTTCGAAGACCACCTAAACCACAACTCGGTCCTTGATTTAATCCCACACTACCGTTTAAATCAACCTTGCTGTCACTCGTGGGCAAAACATTGTGGGAAAGAGCACGTCCCAACTAAAAAACTAACAAAGCTGCAGAAACAGACCATATCTCAGCAGAGAAAAACTTCAGTCACTTATCCATAATCTCATTCTAGCAACTCGAAAGAGAAGGATATATCGGGGCCTCATAGACACTATGGTTATGTTCATTGTCAAGAAGGACATGCTTGAATATGTTAGCTATAGCTGGATCTTCCTGTATCTTCTACAGGGAATGTTATCATCAAGTTCCCAAAATCACAGTGACCTTCACTGTGTGATAAATCCCAGAACCAGCCTGACCATACTTAGCCCAAGTATGGCCTTCAAATGGCTTTGAATTAATCATTCAGGAGGGACAATAAAACACAGAAATCCAGAGTAACCCCGCACCCAATCACTAATAACTGTCAGACATTCCTGAACCATCTGTGGTCTTGCAATGGCCTCCTCAGCTGTACTAGCATCCACAAAACTGGGGTGGTTTACACAAAAGATAATCCCACTGAAGATCCGAACCTAGTACAATTAGAAATCAATCAATGCATTCTTGAGATAGATTCTGAGATAAAAATGACATTTTCAAAAAATATTGACAGTTTAATTTACCTTTTTCTCCCCTCAGACTTCCTTCAGTTGGAGCCAAGAGTCCAATAAATTCTGCACTTGGTAAGCAGAATAGTAAGGATTTTCTAGCTAGCCCACCTAAACCAATCACCAGGAAGAATAATTGAATTCTTTATCAAAAAACTCCCAATGGTTCAGAAATCCAGATGGTTCAACATTTCCTGTATCTTCTACAGGGAATGTTATCATCAAGTTCCCAAAATCACAGTGACCTTCACTGTGTGATAAATCCCAGAACCAGCCTGACCATACTTAGCCCAAGTGCTGATGGCTGTGTTCCCCCCAACTCCACTCACTGGGCCCTGAGTCTCAGCTCATCCATTCAACAAATCAAGGCCATGGTCCCTACACTGTTTTGAAACTCGCTTGATCTTTTTTATCCCCACACTGTCCTTTAACTCACCAAATTCACCATAAGAGTTATTATACTTAAGAGTTATTATACAACAAGCTGAAGTAACTCAGGACAGGCAGCATCTCTGGGGAGAAGAAATGTGTGATGTTTCAGGTAGAGACCCTTCTTAATAACAGTTATTATACTGTTCTTAGCATCTTAAAAAAAACAGTACTGGGGTATCTTGGGCTCAGAATTCCTAGGTCAAAATGCTAAATTCCTGTAAACACGATTTATATACCTTGGCAAAATTCAGTTTATGGCATATTCAGTGTAGCAGTCTCTGACGGGTGTTTTTATCTGTCTGGGCAGAAATGTATGTTTAAGTGATCCATTGATATACATGAAGCCGACTCTACCTACTGTTAACCTGCTGTCTCATTGATACCTTATACAACCAGCAAGTTCCTGTTACCATTACTTTCCCAGCTCTCCAGAATGTTTTAATTCAGCTTAGTTACTGTCAGCAACAAAATGTATAGATTCACAGAATGCAGGTTGAACTTGCATTTTTCAGCATGATGGTACAGACAAATGTTTCCACATAAACATTATTGTACTGGAATCAGCATTCTACATTTTAACCTTTTAATAATTCACCATCCTATCTGCCATACGGAAACCGAAACTGAGCAGTTGCATTGATTTTTCACAGATCATGCTTACCTTCCAAAGATTTTATTTACTTTCTTGATTGGCTGCAAACAACAAATTGAGTCTTTAATGTCCCATTCACCCCAGTTTCTTTTTTTTGTTCACCTTCAGCACTTTCAGGCTCTTGCTGCTATCACTTTTTTCACCTCCACACTTGTGACTATATGTATTAAACTCAATCTGACGCTTCTTGCCTTGTTGCCTGTTTAAATTCCACCCCAGGAATATCACTGGTCAGTTAACGTAATTGGCTGCCACACCTAACTTGGTATCATCCTAAAGCTTCAACCCCGTGGATATTATTTTATCATTTATAAATGTAAACAGAAGCACAAACAATGACCCTTTTTCTTAGGCAGTACCCGAGGGTTGATAATAACTTGATTTGACACCAGTCAATCACATTCGATAATCTTCATGTCAGTTTATTGGTATTTCTGTACATGCTTAGCAGAATTTCAATTATTTCAAAATACTAGAATTACACTCTCTGGCTGACTGTAATGTGAGATTCAAATATTAACATAATGTGGTCAGTATTAAAGCAAATTTTCAGCAGACAATAATGGAACGTGTCCCTTTGGCTGCCTGACCACATTATATATTCAGATCGTTAACTGATTTGACCAGCAATGCAACTACCTGCTATTCAAGGGAGGTTAGTAATTGTCGTTTATATCTGGATTCCCCTCCCCTGCACTCTCCTACCACAGAAGCTTCCTCAGCCCAGCCACTTGGGTATTATTTCTAACACCTGAGAAACAGCCTTTCATTCATGTCTGGGAATTATTTTGCCATATTTTAAGATGGATGAGCTACATACAATAGGCCAAATGGTCCTTTCTATTGATTTTTGTAGTTATTTCTAAGATTGCAGCCAAACTGTTAACCTCATGCTGATAGTCTTAGATTGCTTGCATCTCCTGTATTTTGTGTATTACTGACTGCCAGAGTTATTTCACTTTATATCTCTCTCCACATTAGAGGTTAAGATTGGATTAATCAACCAACCATCTGTGAAGTGTCAATAAATAATTTATCCCCCTTGGTGCTTTCATTTAGGGGAAATACTGCAAACACTATTACCGGGAAAGTGAATCAGCTGGAGACTATTCTCATCCAACTTCAGGATGATCTCCGAAAGGTACTGACTCTTAACCATTTGTTTCTTTCATCCAGGTCACCATTTAAAACATGAATTAAAAATACAGCTTCTTGCCTCTTGAAAACCACTCTTCCTTTACACATCATCCTCCACCAGTCCCCTGCAAGATCCTCTCTGCCATCCTCATTCACACTTTGCTACTCTATTCAGTGCCCATTCTTCTTGCCCTCCTATGCATCCTTCTTCAAAGATTCTGGCAACACTGATCTTTTCCTGTAAGTATCCTCCCACATTCCTCCTTTTCACACTTGCCTTCCCTACCTTCTTCCAATCTTTTTCTCATTCCCTTCTGCAGACATGTGGCATTGCTACGTGGTGGATCTGAAGTACATGAGAATAGAACTAGCATGCATGGTTCCTTGTACATTCCCCATTATTCACTAAGGTCTCTGGTCTCAACTCCACTATCCTGCTTGATCATATTTGACTGCCCTGCAATGGAAAAATCCCTGGCATAACTTTTAATATACCTAAAGACTCAACAGCCACAGCTGTCTGAGGCATAAACATCTAGATTCATACGCTTCAGAGAATACATTCCTTCTCAACTCAGCTGTAAGTGACCAACTCCTTATCTTGAGTCTATGTCCCCTTGTTTTTATCTACCTTATTAAACCGTTTCATTAAGATTGTCTCTCGCTTTGCTAAACAAGGAGATAAACCCATTCAACTCGATGCTTCATCCTAAGATAACCTCATCAGCCCAAAATCAAACTAGTAAATCTTCACCACTTTAAATCCAACACTTTCTTTAATGAGGCAAAACTGTAAGCAAAATATCAGGTGTTGCCTCACCAAAGGTACAGTTGTAGAGAGCTCCACAAGATCACATCTGGAATGCTACATACAATCTAGAGTCATGCAGCACGGCAACACGCCCCTTGGCCCATCTTGGCCATGCCAACCACGATGCCCCCTCAATGCTAGTCTGTGCTGACTCATATCTCTCTAAACCTTTCCTATCCATGTACCTGCCTAAATTTATTTTAAATATTATTGTCTTTTTCACACAGAGAGTTGTGAGTCTGTGGAATTCTCTGCCTCAGAGGGTGGTGGAGGCCGGTTCTCTGGATATTTTCAAGAGAGAGCTAGATAGGGCTCTTAAAGATAGCGGAGTCAGGGGATATGGGGAGAAGGCAGGATTGGGGATGATCAGACATGATCACATTGAATGGCGGTGCTGGCTCAAAGGGCCAAATGGCCTACTCCTGCACCTATTGTCTATTACCCATGTCAACTACTACTTCTGGCAGTTCGTTCTGTATACCCACTTCTTTCCGTTTGAAAAAGTCTCCCTTTAGGTTTCTTTGCAATCTTTCCCTTCGCACCTTAAACCTATGCCCTCTAGTTCTTTATTCCCCTACCTTGGGGAAAAAGACTCTGCATTCACCATGTCCATTCACATCATGATTTTATACATCCCTATAAGCCCTTATTCAGCGTCTTTGCTCCAAAAAATAAAGTCTTTGCCTACCTAACTTCTCCTATGCAGCTTAGGCCCTTGAGTCGTGGTAACATCCTTGTAAATCTTCTGCATTCTTTCCAGCTGAATGACATCCTTCCTGTGGCAGGTGACCAAAACTGAACAAGTATTTCAAGTGCAGCCTCACCAATGTTTTGTACAACTGTTATACTCCTTGATTGATGAAGACCAATGTTCCAAAAGCCACCATCAACAACCATTCTTCCTGTGACTTTCAGAATCTACATACATGTACACCTAGATCCCTCCCCAGGGATAACACTCCCCAGGGCCCTACCTTTCACTGTGAAGATCCTGCCCTGGTTTGACTTCCCAAAATTAAATGCCTCACACTTATCTGGATCAAACTCCATTTTTCACACCTTGGCCCACTCGCCCAGCTGATCAAGATCTTACTGTAGTTCTCGATAACTATCTTCACTGTCTATGATATCACTCATTTTAGTTGCCATCCTCACATTTCTTAATCATGTCTTGTTCATTCTCATCCAAATCATTGATATGGACGTAAGAACATTTCACAAAACTACAAAATATTGCACATTTGTAGGTTGTCACACTATGTGAAGTTTAATAATTTTCTTTTGAAGAAAATACAATGTGAAATATAGCTACTAAATGCAAATTTCTGTTCAATTTCATGTTAATTAACAAAGCTTGGTGACCAACTTAATTAAGTGAAGCCTCATTATGTCAATTAAAAAAGCACAGACATGAATTGTAACACCTTGGTGAAACTACAAATTGCAAGGAAACACATATCACAAGATCTAATTTGCCAAAGTTGTGCAGTGGGATGTAACGTGTGCTTCTCGTGTAATTATTGTGTGGCCAGGAAAAGGAAGACAAGGCGATGCTCCAGGCTGAGGTTCACCATCTGCGACATGATAACCTGCGGCTTCAAGAAGAGTCACAAACCGCTGCCGCACAGTTACGGAAATTTACTGAATGGTTCTTCAACACCATAGACAAGAAGTCCTGATGTCCTGATAATGAGAACCATGATCAAAAGCCCGAGCTGAAAGATTCATTAACTCCTAAAATGTTATACTAATCTGTTCAGAAATAAGTATAGGTGTTGTAGCTATAATTATATGTCTGGTTCTGTTCATTCAAATACACCACTGACAAGAATCCAGTTAAACCCAGCGGTTGAACTTGCTAAGGGCCTCACAGCCTCGCGTAATGTAAAATAGAAACTTCAGATGGTAACTTCAATGTAAAAGGTGCTCTATTTTTTGTAATTAGTTTATTTCCATTGTCGCAGTGTTATAGCAATAAGACTTTAGTAATATCCCGCAGGGCTTTGTTTGGAATTTAGCACTAGTCTGATGAAGCTGGTTTAGATACAATTACTTTGCTGGAATAAACATTAGTGCCTGAAACAAGCAGTGTTCTGATGTTTAAAGCTACACTTGCCCTTTGAATGGCTCACTACTAAATCTACAACTTCACTGATTTTTGTACAGTTCACTTAAGGCTGTAGGATCAATGGTACACCATTCTATAAAGAGTGTGTACATAGTGAGTCGGCAAGTCACTTGTACAATGCCAAATTTGTTTATCTTTGTACAGAAGCTCTAAATGAAAAGTGTCTTGTATTTAACAATTATTTAAAATTATTTAACCTTAAATTGTTAACTTTAAGTTTTGTTTATCTGCACTATGGAAAACCAGTTTGCTGTAAATTGTGTTGTCTGTAGCTCGTCAGTACAAAGACTGTCATGGTTTGTAGTAAATCTAACATTTGGATGCTGCTAGTATATAATATTCCATGGTTTGTACGCTTTGAGAAATATGTTCTTTTTAAACTATTTCATTTGAAATGTTACATACAGTTGCTTTTTTAATAAATGTAGAACAAAGTTAGTTGCTCAATATTTTACCTTTTTGCTCTTTTTATCTTTTAAGCAACCTATTATGACATCTTAGCTTTTAAAAAATGTAAATCATCCAAATGTGGTACTTATGTTAGTTTATCAATGCATGACATGGAGCACACAGGTTGGGAAACACTGATCACCTTCAATAGGCCCAATTGTGCATTACACTCTCTCTAGAATGGCCTTAACATAAAATATAAAGTTCTTCATTATGTGACCATTCTGATCTGACCGGGGGAAAAGTGCAGTTATTCTCAGATCAGTTTTTGAGAACTCATTTGGTAGTGTTCAAAAATCTTGAATGTTATAGATGAAATAAATTAAGAGAAAATATCCATTGGCTAAATAAGTGACAACCAGTGCACATTTTGAAGGGGGTTCACAAAAAAAGACAAAGGCACTATTCTTGGAAGAATAGTGGAAGTAACTTCAATGAGGAATTACAGTAAATCATCATTTAACAGATCTCTTTATAACAGATTTTGGTTCTAGTGGGCGGACCTGCTGACGCAATCCCGCTCGCAAGGTACAGCAGTTAGCCCTTCTTCACTCTCTGCATGGTCCGTTGACACGACTGTTGGTGCAGCTCACATTGTAGCCCCTCAAAACATTGCTTTCTTCGGGTGAGAGGAGAAATGGGAGGGAGCCCCATTGTGACCGAGACGTCCTGAAGAAAGCGCGTCCTGTTGGGAGTTACAACGTGAGCCACAATAACAGCTGCGTCAACCGGTGAAGAAGGGCTCGCTGGTACAGACCAGCGGCATCAGTACCTAGTTTTAAGGTTAAACGACACAAAGTGCTGGAATAACTCAGCAGACTGAATCAGTCTGAAGAAGGATCCCGACATCGCCTGACCTGCTGAGTTACTCCAGCATTTTGTTATTTTGTATATTAACCATCATCTCCAATTCTTTGTTTTATCTACATACAATAATACTTTACTTGGTTATAGCGGACAATCAGCAATAAAGGATACCAGTTTCTCCCCCTCCCCCAAGGTCTGTTATAATGAAGTTTTACTGTATGAAGCATTGGACAGGAAACTGGATTGTTTATTGTAAACTAGGAATGTCCACAAGGGCTAGATGAACTAATCTGTAAAGCATCACTCACCAGGAGTTCAGGTGTGAACTTCAAATCCAACTCTTCCAATTGGGCTGAATCAGTGGTCCTTATTCCCTGACTCGATTGTCCCAAAGGAATGCTATTCCATATTTGAAGATCTTGTTCAGGCCACTTCTTGCTGGACCTTATCTAGAGGAAGGGAAATTGAAACCAATTAATTACAACTTAGCTCATGTGGAGTAACTTGGGCTTTTTTTTAAAGATGCTTGTTTTGAGCACCGCTCTAAAGGCATCAAAGAAATCTAGAACATTGCGGTCCTGAAAAATGTAATGGGCAAAATGTTCCCTTCTCCCACCACCTGGAACTGTAAAAGTTAAGATGCCAATTTGCAAATGTCCTCACACCCTGGAGTCAGGAGTACATATAGTGAGTTTGAATATCTCAACTCAACACAGTTGGTTAAATTATCAACATCAACAGTAATGGTCCTGCCGCACATGGGCGATTTTTCAGGCAACTGCGGCGACTGTCGTCGCCTTAAAATCCAGCGACGTGAACAGCGCCTGTCAGAGTGGAACACACACACACACACACACACACACACATCTCTTCCTTCACCAGCCCGTTATGCAAGCGGGGGGAGCGTTGTCTGAGTGAAATACACACGGTGCAAAGCCAATGCGAAGGTTGGCGTTGTAATTAAGATGGTGAAAGCACAGTGCACGGTAAGGGTCACGTAAGTCCTTTAAGAGAGGAGGGAGAAGGACTGGAGACAACTTTTAAGAACACAGAGATCTGTGAAGCTCGGCGGACATTAACGTTCGGTCGGTTATCCTTGATTCTGAAAATTACTGCTTATGGTTTTTTTCCAATGAGCCAATGAAACTCACAGGTCAGCACCGGCTACAACCTACGAGAACCTGCGACAACCTTCGACCTCCTGGCAACTCACTAGGATCTCCTGGCGAGCCACCTACGGCATGAAAATTCTTGCTACTCTCCATGGCAGCTTCATTCTGGTCTCCGCTAATTTTTCAACAGAATGTGGGAACTCCTCACCATGAAGGCGACTACCCAGCAACCACCCGCGAACATGTGGTGACTACATAGTCTCCTGCAGTCGCCTAAGTGGGACAGGCCCATAAAAGAGCTTCTGCACACAGACATAAAATTGCTTTGTGCTGGCAACCTCTAAATCCAAAAGGAAGGAAAGTATATAAGAGGACATTAGATCATTATCCTGGCAGAGCACATCTATTCCATGGTATGATGCGCTAATTCCCTTAAAGGTAAAGTCTGTTCCAAGGATAACAGTTTGGTTGGTAAATGAGATCTTTCACATAATTATGAAATTAATTGGCTTCAGAACAAAAATTCTGAAACCACTCTGTTTTTCTAAGCACAGGTACTTCTAGCCATTGCTGTTTCTAGCATTTTATGTTTACATTCTGCTGTTTCGTGATTTGCCTGCTGATAAATTGCAAGACAGAAGTCTTACTCTACTACAATTTATTATTTGAAATCTTTGCTCAGTTTGTCCCCTGACTTATTTGACCAGAGCAATCAGAACTGTAGAGCACTTAGTTCAATTCCCTGCTGTTAAAGTAAGGTGTGATTAAATTGAAGCATGATTAAATTCGGAGAACTGATATTAAAGTTTTCAGTAGCACATTTAAAAGGAACTAGACTAAGTGGGACCCGTTGGGTCCCTGTCACACGGGAGGCCTGGTCCCCCAATGCAACCCGTTCCCCAACGCAATATTCCGCCACTCACCTGTTCCAATGCAACCCGTCCCAACGTAATATAGCACCGCTCTTGCATAGCCCCCAACTGCGCAGGCATGGCTCATTTCTCCTCATCCCCCAGCACTCCCTCCCCCTCCTCATCACCCTCCCTCTTTTCCCCCTTCCACCAATCCCTCCCTCACCACAGTCACTCCCTCCATAACTCCTCTCCCCTCCCTACCCCCCACCTATCCCTCTATAGAGAGGGACACTGAGCCACAGGGAGGGACACAGAGGCATAGAGAGGAGAGCAAAGAGGGACACAGAGGCACAGAGAGGGACCAGCCCTCCCCTGTGACGACACGCCTCCACCCCTCAAACTCTACCCCCCTCCCTCTCTGAGGCCTGCGGCGTCACACACATACTAACCACCCACTCCCACACACTAACCACCCCCCTTGATATTATATTAGTATTATTCATTGGCTCCTTTTACCCCATCCCCGCCCTATCTTGAGGGGCAGAGAGAGTGGGGCAGAGAAAGAGAGAGAGGGAGGGGGGAGAGAGGGGTGTGGAGGGAGGGGGCGGGGGGCATGGAGAGGGGGGGAGGGGGGAGGAAAGAGGGGGGTTGGGAGGAGGGAGAGGGGAGGGAGGAGGAGTATGGGGGAAAGAGGGACAAGGGAAGGAGAGGAGAGGTAGGGGGTAGAGGAGGGGGGAGACCACGGGAGTGGGGGAGAGAGAGGGAGAGGGCGGATTTAAACTGGCTACAATCCAGAACCCCGGGGGGACAGCTGGGCTGCGGGCGGGGTGGGGAGGATGGCCAGCCGAGTGTGAGTCAACAGCGAGCGGGAGGCGACAAAATGACTGCGAGTTGGGGGGGTGGGGGGTTAACGTAACTCGAAACTCGTGCCACAGTTTAAGAATAAGGGGTAAGCCATTTAGAACGGAGACGAGGAAGCACTTTTTCTCACAGAGAGTTGAGTCTGTGGAATTCTCTGCCTCAGAGGGCGGTGGAGGCCGGTTCTCTGGATACTTACAAGAGAGAGCTAGATAGGGCTCTTAAAGATAGCGGAGTCAGGGGATATGGGGAGAAGGCAGGAACGGGGTACTGATTGGAGATGATCAGCCATGATCACATTGAATGGCGGTGCTGGCTCGAAGGGCTGAATGGCCTATTCCTGCACCTGTTGTCTATTAGATTGCTTTGTACTGGTAACTTCTAAATCCAAAGAGTAGGAAAAGAAGGACATTTGATCATGCTGGTTTCTGTGCAAATTGATTAAAATTACATTGGTTTGGCTTTTGATGTCACCACATTGGAAATGTGATCCATTCAAGCCAAATCCAGAGCGATTCTGAACTTAACCCAGGCACGGCCTGAAGAATTTTACACACTGACTCACAAGAACAGACCCTTTGGCCCATAATATCCATGCTGAATATTATGTCAAGTGAAACTAATTACATCTGCCTGCACATGATACATATCCCTCGCTTATTTGCATATCTGTGTGCCTATCTAAAAGCCTCCAAGGCTAATATTGTATCTGCCTCCACTGCCACCCTGGCAGCCATTCCATTCCACACACCCACCATACTCTTTGTAAAAACACTTGCCCTGCACCTTTCCTTTACATTTTGCCTTTCTCACATTAAACCTATGCCCTCTAGTCCTTGCCATTTCCACCCCGAGAAAAGGTTCTGCCAACTCTATCTGTGCCTCTCATAAATTTATATATAGACTCACTAATAACGCACACACAAAACATCACGCACACGTTTGCTTTTGGTAATAGAGATAATGACGTTTTAATTTCTACTAGTAATATAATCATTTGTAAATTGAAGGTTATTGAATACTATCCCAAGAATATTATGAGAAATCTCAAACATAACATCAGCTTTAATTAACTATTCAAATGTTTGCTAATGTTAAGGCTTTACAGTCAATTAAGTAACTAAGATAGACAGAAAAAGCTGGAGTAACTAGGTTCCTTCTTACATAATAAAGTAACTAATGTTCGATTAGGTTAAACAAATCAACACCTACTCATATTAGGATCATACACTGCCAGTCCTGTAAAAACAGTCCATAACCTTACCTAGAATCTGAATTATTAAGGGAATAAGGAGATTTGACCCATCAACCTTATGTAATTTCGATTCACATGTAAAAATAGAACGTATCTCAGATCCTTACAGTTTAATTTTCCCTTCTCATGTGCCAAAACAACAGCGGTCCAGCCAAGGAAATCAAGCAATTATTTTTTATTTGTAGGTTTACCTTAACCTTCTGAATGGAGACGTGAAGCGATTTTTCACCTTGTTCTGCTTCCCGTTCATTAAACTGGGATTGTGAAGATTGTGTCAATGTCAGTAGTAAATGACTTTTTTGGTGGCTATTTTGTAAGATATCGCTTTTTTTGTAACTTATACTCACTTTTTTGTTTGTTCACTATTATGAGTTGTATGATTTAACAACCTTTATGAACACTTCATTTTATGTTTTTCTCTTTCCCTTAATTATGTTTAATAGTGTCCGGAGATGTAAAAGTAGTGCAGAAATCATGAAGGACAACCCTGGACTCGGGATTTTGAGGTACTTGGCTGCATCACATGAATCATACATTCTGGTAATAATAGCCAATGCAAGATAACAGTCGAATAAACACTTTCTGTAGTTGGAACATTAGAGGTACGAATGAGCCAGTTAAGAGGGGTAAAATTCTGGCACAATTAAAATCATTAAACATGGACATTGCTTTCCTACAAGAAACGCATTTGAAACAACAAACTCAGATCAGATTAAGGGCAAACTGGATAGGTCAAACTTACTACTCCACATTCACTTCTAAGCAAGAGGCACGGCCATTATAATTTGGAAAAGTATACCTTTTAAATTAAAGAAGTACATATCTGATAAAGAGGGAAGATACGTTATATAACATATAACATATATAACATATAACAATTACAGCACAGAGACAGGCCCTCTCGGCCCTTCCAGTCCGTGCCGACCACTTGTTTTCCCCTAGTCCCATCTACCTGCACTCAGACCATGCCCCTCCATTCCCTTCACGTCCATATACCTATCCACTTTACTTTTAAATGTTAAAATCGATCCTGCCTCCACCACCTCTGCTGGAAGCTCATTCCACACAGCCACCACCCTCTGAGTAAAGAAGTTCCCCCTCACGTTACCCTAAACTTCTGTCCCTTAATTCTCATGTCATGCCCTCTTGTTTGAATCTTCCTACCCTCAATGGGAAAAGCTTATCACGTCAACTCTGTCTATCCCTTTTCATCATTTTAAAGACCTCAATCAAGTCCCCCCTTAACCTTCTGCGCTCCAAAGAATAAAGACCTAACTTGTTCAACCTTTCTCTATAACATAGTTGCTGGAACCCTGGCAACATTCTAGTAAATCTCCTCTGTACTCTCTCTATTTTGTTGACATCCTTCCTATAACTAGGCGACCAAAATTGTACACCATACCAGAATTGGTCTTACCAATGCCTTGTACAATTTTAACATTACTTCCCTACTCCTATATTCAATGCTTGATTTATAAAGGCCAGCACACCAAAGGCTTTCTTTACCACCCTATCTACATGCGATTCCACCTTCAGGGAACTATGCACAGTTATTCCTAGATCCCTCTGTTCCACAGCATTCCTCAATTCCCTACCATTTACCATGTACGTCCTATTTTGATTTGTCCTGCCAAGATGTAGCACTTCACACTTATCAGCATTAAACTCCATCTGCCATCTTTCAGCCATTTCCAAATGGCCCAAATCTCTCTGTAGACTTTGAGAATCTACTTCATTATCCACAATACCACCTATCTTAGTATCATCTGCATACTTACTTATCCAATTTTCCACCCCATCATCCAGATCATTGATGTACATGACAAACAACATTGGACCCAACACAGATCCCTGAGGCACCCCACTGGTCACCGGCTTCCAACCTGACAAAACAGCCATCCACCATTTACTCTCTGACATCTCCCATTCAGCCACTGTTGAATCCATCTTGCTACTCCGCCATTAACACCCAAAGATTGAACCTTCTGAACCAACCTTCCATGGGGAACCTTGTCAAAGGCCTTACTGAAATCCATATAGACAACATCCACTGCTTTACCCTCATCAATTTCCCTAGTTACTGCTTCAAAACAATTCAAGAAGGTTTGTCAAACATGACCTTCCAGACACAAATCCATGTTGACTGTTCCTGATCAGACCCTGTTTATCCAGATGCTTATATATATTATCTCTAAGTATCCTTTCCATTAATTTGCCCACCACTGACGTCAAACTAATAGGTCTATAATTGTTAGGTTTATTCTTTGAAACCTTTTTAAACAATGGAACAACACGCGCAGTACGCCAATCCTCCGCACTATTCCCTTTCTAATGACATTTGACATATTTCTGTCATAGCTCGTGCTATTTCTACACTAACTTCCCTCAATATCCTAGGGAATATCCTGTCAGGACCTGGAGACTTCTCCACCTTTATATTTTTCAAAAGTGTAAGTACTTCCTCCTTCTTTGAATCTCATAGTTTCCATAGCTTACTCTACTTTTTTCCCTTACCTCACAGAGTTCAATATCCTTCTCCTTGGTGAATACCGAAGAAAAGAAATTGTTCAATATCTCCCCCATCTCTTTTGGCTCAGCAGATAGCTGTCCATTCTGGTTCTCTAATGGTCCAATTTTATCCCTCGTTATCCTTTTGCTATTAATATAGGCTGTAGAAACCCTTTTGGATTTACTTTCACCTTTCTTGCCAAAGCAACCTCATATCTTCTTTTAGCCCTTCTAATTTCTTTCTTAAGATTCTTTTTTACATTCTTTATACTCCTCTAGCACCTCATTTACTCCATGCCACCTATATATATGTATAATTATATCTCTCTTTTTTCGAAACAAGTGTCTAATTTCCCTTGAAAACCATGGCTCTTTCCAATTTTTACTATTTCCTTTCAACCTAACAGGGACATAAAGATTCTGTACTCTTACAATTTCCCCTTTAAATGTCCTCCATTTCTCTTCTACATCCTTCCCATGAAACAAAGTGTCCCAATTCACTCTTTAAATCCTCACGCATTCCCTCAAAGTTAGCCTTTCTCCAATCAAAAATCTCCACTCTAGGTCCTGTTCTGACTCGCTCCATAATTTATATTGAAACTAATGGGTATTGTGATACTGGTCCCGAAGTGCTCACCAACGCATACCTCCGTCACCTGTCCTGCCTCATTTCCTAACAGGAGGTCCAGCACTGCCCCTTCTCTGGTCGGTACCTCTATGTACTGCTGCAAAAAACTATCCTGCACACATTTTACAAACTCCCAAACCATCCAGCCCATTTACAGAATGTGTTTCCCAGTCTATTTTTGGGAAATTGAAATCTCCCACAATCACTACCTTGTGCTTACTACTAATATCTGCTATCTCCTTACATATTTGCTCTTCCAATTCTCGCTCCCCATTTGGCGGTCTATAGTACACCCCTAAAAGTGTTGCTACACCGTTCCCACTTCTCAGTTCCACCCAAATAGCCTCCCTAGACGAACCCTCTAATCTATCCTGCCAAAGCACCACTAAGACATTATAGTCACGGGAGAAATTTATAATACACCATTAACTATGATAAATATTTATGTGCCTAATTTTGATAACCCCCAATTTTTTAAGAAAATAGTAGATATAATTGCAGAGCATAATTATCAAAAGATAATAATGGGGAGAGATTTCAATTGTGTTATAGACCCATATTTAGATAAATCAATAAAGGTAGGGAAGCGTCTTGTTAAAACTAAGACCTGTGAATTCTTAAATACTTATATAAAAAATAATAACATAACTGATGTTTGAAGAATAGTGAACCCAATTGGAAGGGAATATTCGTTTTACTCATCGGTTCATAAAACTTATTCACGAACTGACTATTTCTTATTGGATATAAAATTAATCCCGTATACGACTAAGTACCATACTAGTATTATTTCCGATCATTCACCACTGACTTTTACACTTAAAATCGAGGGAATGCCGGATATAAAACCTTTTTGGAGATTCAACATAGAAACATAGAAATTAGGTGCAGGAGCAGGCCATTCGGCCCTTCAATATGATCATGGCTGATCATCCAACTCAATATCCTGTACCTGCCTTCTCTCCATACCCCCTGATCCCTTCAGCCACAAGGACCACATCTAACTCCCTCTTAAATATGGCCAACGAACTGGCCTCAACTACCTTCTGTGGCAGATTCCACAGATTCACCACTCTCTGTGTGAAAAACGATTTTCTCATCTCGGTCCTAAAAGACTTCCCCCTTATCCTTAAACTGTGACCCCTTGTCCTGGACTTCCCCAACATCGGGAACAATCTTCCTGTATCTAGCCTGTCCAACCCCTTAAGAATTTTGTAAGTCTCTATGAGATCACCCCTCAATCTTCTAAATTCCAGCGAGTACAAGCCGAGTCTAATCCAGTCTTTCTTCATATGGAAGTCGTGCCATCCCAGGAATCAGTCTGGTGATCCTTTCTCTGTACTCCCTCTATGGCAAGAATGTCTTTCCTCAGATTAGGAGACCAAAACTGTACGCAATACTCCAGGTGTGGCTCACCAAGACCCTTACAACTGCAGTAGAACCTCCTGCTCTTGTACCAAATCCTTTTGCTATGAATGCCAACATACCATTCGCTTTCTTCACAGCCTGCTGCACCTGCATGCCTACTTTCAATGACTGGTGTACCATGACACCCAGGTCGTGCTGCATCTCCCCTTTTCCTAATCGGGTCACCATTCAAATAATAGTCTACCTTCCTGTTTTTGCCACCAAAGTGGATAACCTCACATTTATTCCACATCATACTGCATTCTGCCATGCATTTGCCCACTCACCGCAGTCTATCCAAGTCATCCTGCAGCCTCCTAGCATCCTCCTCACAGCTAACACTGCCCCCCAGCTTCGTGTCATCCGCAAACTTCGAGATGTTGCATTTAATTCCCTCATCCAAATCATTAATGTATATTGTAAATAGCTGGGGTCCCAGCACTGAGCCTTGCGGCACCCCACTAGTCACTGTCTGCCATCCTGAAAAGGACCCGTTCACTCCTACGCCTTTGCTTCCTGTCTGCCAGCCAGTTCTCTATCCACATCAATACTGAACCACCAATACCGTGTGCTTTTAAGTTTGTATACCAATCTCTTTGTGTGGGACCTTGTCGAAAGCCCTTCTGAAAGTCCAGATATAACACATCCACTGCTTCTCCCTTATCCACTCTACTAGTTACATCCTCAAAAAATTCAATAAGATTCGTCAGACATGATTTACCCTTCGTAAATCCATGCTGACTTTGTCAAATGATTTCACCACTTTCCAAATGCGCTGCTATCCCATCTTTAATAATTGACTCTAGCAGTTTCCCCACTACCGATGTTAGACTAACTGGTCTGTAATTCCCCGTTTTCTCTCTCCCTCCCTTTTTAAAAAGTGGGGTTAAATTAGCTACCCTCCAATCCTCAGGAACTACTCCAGAATCTAAAGAGTTTTGAAAAATTATCACTAAGGCATCTGCTATTTCTGGGGCTACTTCCTTAAGTACCCTGGGATGCAGTCTATCTGGCCCTGGGGATTTATCGGCCTTTAATCCATTCAATTTACCTAACACCACTTTCCGGCTAACCTGGATTTCACTCATTTCCTCCATCTAATTTGACCCGCGATCCCCTGCTATTTCCGGCAATTTATTTATGTCTTCCTTAACGCACAAATATTAAATAACCCGCAGGGTTATGAGTATATAAAAGAACAAACAAAATTTTTTTTCGAGATAAATGAGACGCCGGATATTTCTGTATCGCTATAATGGGAAACCTTTAAGGCATACATCCGCGGTGCTATAATCTCTTATCAAAGTTTTCAAAATAAAGAAAATAAAAGAGAACTTCAGAGGATTGAACAGGAAATAAAATTACTAGAACTGGACAATGCAAGTGACCCAACCATAGATAAACATAATAAGATAACCTTATTGAAATATAAACTCAATAGAATATTATCGGCAAGAGTAATAAGACTATTCCAAATTACAAAACAGGCACACTTCGAATTTGGGGATAAGCCACATAAATTATTAGCAAGGCAACTGAAGCAACAAGAAAAGGAAAATACTATCACTAAAATTAAATTTGATAAGGGTGAGCTAACACTACCAACGGATATTAATAAAAGGTTTGCCCAATTTTATCATAATTTATACACAACTAAAATAAATACAGTGATAGTAAAATTACAAATTTTTTAGATAATTGCAACCTCCCTAAATTGGATAGTTTAGAACAAGAGGAATTAGGAGCACGGATTACTAGTGAAGAAATAAAACAAACAATAAACTCATTGAAAAATGGGAAGACCCCAGGGCCAGATGGTTTTAGCAATGAATTTTATAAACAATTTCAGGAGTCAATTGTACCAAGATTACTCAACTTATACACGCAGGCTTATAAAGGAGAAAATAAACTACCAGAAACTTTAGCAGAATTAACAATAACGCATACCAAAAAAAGATAAAGACTTAGAGGAACCGGGTTCTTACAGAGCTATATCACTTCTAAATACGGATCAGAAAATTTTAGCAAAGATTCTAGCAAGAAGGCTGAATAATTATATTAACAAATTGGTAAACCCGGATCAAACGGGATTTATACCTAAAAGACAATCATTTAATAACTTGAGAAGGCTTTTCAATATAATGTACTCTCACAAAGAGGACATTGAAGATATTTCAGTTGTTACGTTGGATGCAGAGAAGGCATTTGATCAGGTAGAATGGGAGTATTTATATAAGGTACCCCAAAAATTTAATACGGGAGAGAATTTTATTAGATGGGTTAAACTACTCTATGATAAACCTACGGCAAGAATATTAACTAATAATATGCTATCTCCAAAATTTTATTTATCAAGGGGTAATAGGCAGGGTTGTGCCTTATCACAATTGCTTTGCCCTTATTATAGAACTGCTAGCTGAAAGGATTAGAAATCGTCCGAATATTCACGGATATAATACTAAGGACTCAAAGAATAAAATTTCATTATATGCTGACGATATTATTTTATATATTACTAATATACGAGTATCCCCACCTTATTAACACTGATCGAGGAATTTGGTTATTTTTCAGGATATAGAATAAATTGGAATAAAAGCGAAATCATGTCTTTGAAATCACAGGATGCGAGACACTTATTAAAATTTCCTTTCAAAATTGCAACAGAAAAAATCAAGTATTTGGGTATTCAAATTACGAGAAGACACAAATCATTATTTAATGCCAATTTTATGCCACTATTAAATAAACTGATTGTTTTGATTAAATTTTGGAAAACGCTACCGCTCTCATTGATAGGTAGAATTAACACTATAAAAATGACTTTCTTACCACAATTAATATATTTGTTTCAAGCGATCCCAATATATATTCCAAAATATTTTTTCAAAAAAGTAGATTCTAATATCGCTAATTATATATGGGATTATAGAGCACACAGAATTCAACGAAAGCATCTGTGTAAACCTAAAGAAGTTGGGGGTTTATCATTACCTAACTTTACGTATTACTACTGGGCAGTGCATATTAAGAACATAATGTACTGGTTGGATAGTCCCACTCACCAGTCGGAGTGGTTAAGAATGGAGAAAGAGGAGTGTTTCCCTTACGATATAGGAACGATCTTGTTCTCACCGATAAAATTGAATAGTATAATATATAAGAACAACCCAATCATTCACAATACAATAAGAATTTGGAAACAAATAAAATAGTAAGATTAAATGAGAACTTACCAGTTTGAAGTTTGATCCTTATTTTATGAGGAGTTACATTGACCTGTATGTCTGTTGTCTGCCCATATTGGGGTTGAAGCCTGTCTGTCTCGATGGGTACCCTCGTTGCCCCACTGGCCTCTCCCTGCTGGGCTCAGCACCTGGATCTGACGTTCAGTACATGAACCCAGGTGTTCCAATAGGTGGCCTCAAAATGCTTAACTATATTGAGCCAATTGTTTTGGCCTCATCATTAATTTCACGAATTTTCATGACAAGGTCTGTTCCAAACAGGAATTCAGGCGTTAGCACATTAGTCGCCTTACATAACCATATAACCATATAACAATTACAGCACGGAAACAGGCCCTCTCGGCCCTTCCAGTCCGTGCCGACCATTTGCATAGGTCGTTTATTTACATATTTGCATATCTACATAGAGCAGCAAATTTCTGGTTGAGGGTTGGCCTGATGGCGATATTCCCTGATGCAATTTACCTGAAAAATGCATTGCATAAAATAGCCAACATATCTTTTTTGAGTTTGAGGAATGATTGTCCCTTGGACCATAGTGCCAAATGCAGTAATTGCTGCAGCCACCAATTGGAGGACGTGTTGATACCGAACCTCCTGTCCCCTCAAAGAAGGAGTCATGGGTGCCCAGATAGCTGGGTTCACCGTGGGCACTTTTAGTGATGCACATTAAACAGGTGTCTTATATTTGTTTGCAGTCACTTGCATCATAGCTTGCTGGAGCTGGTGAGATACTAAATAATTGATACTGCTGGCAAGGTATTCTTCCATTGCCTCACCAGTCCCCTCCCGAATAGCAAAACTCATTGCTATTTCCGAGACACCCGGAGCGTGGCTCTTGTGCGCTGGTGTTTGCACATAAGCAGGGACACCAGAATCAGGGTCAGATGCATCCTGCCCGCTTCTCCCAAATCATATTGTAGGGAGGCATCCTCCAGTCCTAAACAAGGTGCTGGAAGGAAAACCCCAATATATGGAAAGTCCCTCCATTTGTTGTGCTTGGTATGGGCCCTCTTGGACAGCACTGGGCCCTTGGACCCTTATGTAATCAAAGGTTGGAGCATCAGCTCCATGTTTCCCATCCTCCCCAATATTCTTTTATTATCAGGGGGAGAGTCACCATTGTTGTCAGACAACACAGGTCCCTTTGCCTTTTCATTGCTAGCAGCAGCCTCAGGCTGCTTAGTACCTGGAGCTAGTGCGGAAGATTCGCTCGCTATCGGAACTGCTGCCGGTAAAACGGCACCCGGCATCGGAACCGGCGTTGCCGCGCTTATCTCCCGACCCGATCGAATTCGTGAATCCCTGGACCCACTCTAATAACGAATCCTACTCCTGACAGCTCAATTTCTCCAACTCCTACTGACTGCTCGAGCCAGCTTTACGGAGTGGAAATACTTCTTGGTAAAGTTTGTAAAACACTTACCTTAGAAGTTCCTACTTACCGCTGGTGGAGCTGTGCCCTCCAGCCCGTTCAGTGCGACATGCGCGGACGTAATGATGCGCATGCGCCTGGCGAGGCTTCTTCATGTAGTCACTCACATGACTCCGAAGTAAAATTATCCTTGAAATTAAATATTCTATCAGTACTAACCCCAATATTGAATAATCCTGCATTCAAACCATCTCTTATCGACAAAACATATAAACAATGGGATAGACTGGGAATTAGGAAAGTAGGAGATATGTATGAATTGGGTAAATTGTTATCATTTCAACAATTAAAATCAAAATTTAAACTGAATGACAATCAATATTTTAAATATATACATATATGTGACTTTATGAAGAAATATATACATAATTTCAAACTATATTTTTAGACCCTTTAGAAGAAGCAATCTGATTCACAAAAACTAATATCATATTTTTATAATAGTATATTAAATAGAGAATTACCCTCAACAGAGGCACTAAGAGAAGATTGGGAACATGAACTAATGATAAAGATTCCGAAAGATAGATGGGAAAAGTATCTGATGAACACACATAATTGTTCCATTAATGCAAGACATAATTTAATTCAATTTAAATTATTACACAGACTATATTATTCAAAAACGAGGTTGAATAAATTCTACTCAAACGTCTCTCCTAGATGCGATAAATGTTTGTTTCAAAATACCAATATAACACATTCATTTGTAGGATGTATAAGGTTGAATAAATTTTGGAGCGATATATTTGATATATTTACAAAGCTCTTCAAGTTAAGAATAGAACCTAATACAGAATGGATTATATTTGGAATAATAGTAGAAGATATCAATTTTAACAAAGACCAAAAAGTATTCTTTAATTATGGGTTAATAATTGGAAAGAAATTGATACTTAAATTTTGGAAAAATACAGCTATACCAACTATTAAAATGCGGATTAGTAACATGACGGACATAGCTCACCTTGAAGAAATGAGACTCCGCCTAATAGATAAATATGACCAATTCTTAAGGAGTTGGCCCCCTTTCATTGACTTTTTGGAATCATGTGATGCAGCAGTACCGTAAAGATGATTGATTTCAGGTCTGGTCGTGGATAGAATTACATCTCCGAACAAAGATTTGAAAATTTTCTCTTTTAAGGGTCTTTTTCTCCTATTTCTACTTTCTATTTTTTCTTTTCTTATATACACACTTCACGTTTTTCTATTTTCTACTATCTATTTTTCCTCTTTTTCTTCTCTCTATCTCTTGTCTTTTTTTACTTCCTTTTCAAAAACATAAAACTAGAGTTTGTACATAGAATGTATTACGTTATGACATAGTTGGCACCTAAAATTAGGTGCCACTGTATTGTTTTGTACTGTATTAACTTCTAATAAAATAAACAACAACAAAAAACAAAAAAAAAGAAAATATTCGATTATAAATTCCTGAGGAGCTAGATTTACATCACGGTACATTCTATTAGGATATAATCACTGCCACAAACACACAGACACAGAATATCCTGGCCAAAGTAAGAATGAAAATAAATCTCATTTCTGTGGTGCCCGAGCCCCATCATTATCAAGCACCTGCAATTCAGCACTAGTAGAAGGGACACAGGTGAGTTACAGGGACTGTTAGAAAGAAGCCAAAGCGTTGCTTTAATGAAGGCTCATTATTTCAGCAAATGTTAAACTAACAAAAACTCTGAACACTTGCAACTCAAGGTGCAGAATGCAAGGAGCCATAAGTAACAAGGAAATTCCACAGGACTAAGCTGGTACAAAGGGCAACGCATCAGAACTGTGAGTGGCTTAAATGATTAACTTGAAGAATTGTGTTGTGAGATGCAATTTCTGATTGGAACAACATAAAGTCATAGGGTCATAGAACAACACAGCAGAGAAACAGACCCTTTGGACACCTTATCCATGCTAACCAAATTGGAATTCTACCATCATCCCAAATTACCTCAGTCCTCTCAACGTAACCCATCCATTTATCTATCCACATGACGTGTTAAAGTTGTAATTATGTGTGTTTATATAGCGTCCTCTGGCGGCACGTTCCGGATATGAACTACTCTCTGACTGAAAAAGTTGCCCTCTTAAATCTTTCTCTCCTCAGCATCACCTGAAGGCCTCCAGTTTTTAAATTCTCTACACTGGGATCAAGAGCATTCATTTTATTTATGCCCCTCGTGATCTTGTATCCCTCAATATGATCAATCATTAGCCTAATGTCTTGGTGAATCTTTTCTTCAACCTTACCAACTTAATGACATCCTTCCTTAAGTTGTGTAGGAAAGAACTGCAGATGCCAGTTTAAATCGAAGGTAGTCACAAAATGCTAGAGTAACTCAGCGGGACAGGCAGCATCTCTGGAGAGAAGGAATGGGTGAAGTTTTGGGTCGAGACCTTCTTCTTCCTTCCTTAAGCTGGCTGGCGAGAACTGCAGACAGTACTTCAGGTGTGGTCTCACCAACAACTTGTGCAGCTACTGCATGATGTCCCTACCTTTGTATGTCCCTACTGTCAGTGCGTGCGTGTGAGTGTGAGTTACTCAAACTCCGCGCAAACTGCTCAGCCACCCTGCAACCCGACTCTCCCTCCCTCTCTCTGCCCACTCCGGCTCAGCCACTGCTCGGCCCATCCCCGCCCTGTCCAACTGCCTGCTGCTGCCGCTCGGCCCGTCCCCGCCCTGCCCGCCCACTGCCGCCGCTCAGCCCATTCCCGCCCTGCCCACCCGCCTACCTGCTCGCTGCCACCACCGGGCCGCGGGGGGGAGGGGAGATGGAGTCGGTGTTCGTCACGGTGGGCACCACGAGTTTCGATGAGCTGCTGGCGAAGATCTCCTCCGAGAAGGTCGTGAGGGTGAGTTACCGCCAACGCGGAGGAGACAGACCCGGGGGGACGGGTAGACAGGACCGCCATTGCTGCAGAGGGTGGGCGGGGGAGAGGGGTGAGTGATGAGGGAGAGAGACGGGACCAGGGACCACACGTGGCCGCTGACGGTGGTGGCGGAGACATTTGACAAGTTACTGTGAGGAGGGGAGAGAGGAGTTTGTGAGTGAGGCGGGACAGGCGGCCGCCGCCAGTGGGGCAGGAAGGGGCGTTGCCATCCTGGCCGTGGCATTGACTGACAGGAGAGACCAGTTTGCGTGGCAGACTGAAGGAATCTGCGCACGCGTGGCTTTTAGGATTTTCAAACCTCGATAACTTTTACAATATACCACCGTACGGGATGAAACTTGTTGCATTCGCAGCACAGGAGAACGGTGAGTAACCTGGCGAAAAATCGTGACGCTATGGTGTACCGTATTTGTGCAAATAGAAAAACAGTGCAAAGCGGAAGAGCACAATATCAGAGATGGATGGAAGGAACGAAGGAGGGAAGGACGGAAGGGGGGAAGGAAGGAGAGAAGGGGGGAAGAGGGGAAGGAAGGAAGGAAGGAAGGGAAGGGGGGAGGAGGGGGGAGGGAGGGAGGGAGGAAGGGAGGAAGGGAAAGAAACTGGTTAATTAGAAGATTCAGCAAAACTTCCCAGTATCTGAGAATGTGTGAAAGCAGAGCAGAATTGAAAACCTAAGGAACTAACAGCCCTGTGCAAGAACAATAACATCCCAGGAATAACAGGGACAATCTACCAGAATAAAATTAAAAATGCTAAGGAATTTTACTTCGGAGTCACGTGAGTGACTACGTGAAGAACCCGCCTCACGCTGGCAAACGGCTTTACGTCGACGCTGACGGCGGAAGGAGTAGCTGCAGTAAGGAGCAGCTCCTCGCAGCGATCGGAACGGCCCCGCAGGTAAGTGCAGCAAAGTTGGGATGTTTTTTAACGTACGCTGGGTGGGTCCAGCAGTAAAAATAAGTAAAATAAAAAGTCAGAGTCACGTTAAAGTGCTGTTTAGCACAGATTAAATGAAAAGAAATGGAGAAATCGGCAAAGAAAATTCGCGGGTAAAGAGAGCTTCCCGGGGTGAAAATAAAAATACGGAAAAAAAGCTAGTGCGGATCCGGTTTCCGATACCGGTGGCCGCTGATATACCCGTTAGTGAGTTCTAGATTCTCCAGAAGTTATAACCACGGAGAGAAATGCTCCTAAAAATGTAAAAGAAATCTGAGAGGCCTGTGGTTCTGATGACTCTGATACTGAAAGTCCTCCAGATAATTAAACTATATGGAACTAATAATGGAGCATATGGAGAAAGGTCTCCAAAAAATTATGAGACTAGGGTCACAGTACCCAGAAGGTTCCCAAAAAAGCCCTGAGGGGTTTAATTATTCTGATATGGCTGTGGGCCTAATTTGGAGTTGGAACTCCGGACCCAGGATTTGGGCCGAAAGGAAGTCTCATGGGATGAAATCCCAATTGATTTAGGGCTGCAGAAGGCAGACCCTGCTGAATGGTGATTTGCATTTGAAAAACACACCACAAAATAAAAAGAAAGGCCAAATGTGCCTGAGATAGCAAAATAATTTGCTATATATGAAGGAAGTGGTGAGGCTATGGAAGAAAACCTAGCTGCCAACATTAATATATGGTATCTCACCAACTTCATGATTCTGTGATGATTGAAACATCAGAATTATAAACGCACAGGAAATTGTGCCTCATTGAAAGTGCCTACGGTTTATCCGTTGATTTGGGCATCCATGACCCCAAATATGAGAGCTCAAGAAGTGAGGTTCAAAAATCCTCACAAATTATTCTGCTGCCATTATGGCTTTTGGGGAGATGGATAAGTTTTAAAAAAGAGGGCCTATTGTGGGGGGTGGGGGGGTGGGGGTAACAGATTCACCTCCAGTTGTGGAGGTAGATGGAAAGTCCAAGAAGAAACGTTTCTTCAAACTTTATGGTATTAACTATTTAGAGTTATTGGTTGCTTTCTATAGTCTAAAAGCATATTGCTGTTCAAAAAAGGGTCTATATGTATTAATACAGTTAGACAATAAAATGGCTGTTGCATATATTAATCACATGGGGGAGTCAGATCAGTATCATGTGATTGTCTGGTCAATGAAATATGGCAATGGTGTATTGATCGCCAAATTTGGATTTCAGCAAACTACATTCCAGGTAAAGACAATGTGGTGGCAGATAAAAGATCAAGGATATTTAAAGATAACACAGAATGGATGCTTAATCCAGCAATATTTAAGAATATTGTAACTCAATTTGGTTTACCAGAAATTGATTTGTTGCATCAAGGCTTAATCATCAATTGCCTAAATATGTGTCTTGGGAACACGATCCAGATGCAGTAGCAGTAGATGCTTTTTCATTGAACTGGGGGAATATGTTCTTTTATGCTTTTCCACCTTTTGCTTTGGTTCAGCAATGTCTGAAGGAAATAGAACAAGATTCTGCCACAGGATTGTTGGTAGTTCCAAATTGGCCAACACAACCTTGGTTCCCATTAATGCTGAATATGATTAAAGAACCATATATGTCAATTCCTAACTGTAGTGATATCTTGATTAATCCAGTAACCAAAGAAAATTTATGCATTATATGCATATAATGAATTTATTAATCTGCAGGTTTTTGACCAGACCACTACAGGACCTGGGATTGTCGGACAAAACTATGGAGGTTATAGTCGCATCATGGCGAGATAACACACAAAAACAATATATGACACATATTAAGAAATGGGAAGAATTTTGCACACAGTCAAATATTTCTTATGATACGGTGAATATTGCATGTTTGATATTGTGATACTGTGATATTGCATGGAAAATGTATTGGAGCTCCTTGCTAAATTGCATTTTGAGCAACATTTAAGTTACAGTGCCACTAACACTGCACGCAGTGCCTTATCATCTTATTTAGGACTTATGTCTGACCAGAAATCAATTGGATCACATCCACTAATATCTAGATTCATGAAAGGAATCTTTAATATTAATCCACCCAAAACCTATATACACAGAGATTTGGGATGTGAGCATTGTACTTACCTTACTTAGACAGTGGACTCCAATTGAAGGATTTGTCATTGGAAAGATTAACATTCAAATTAATAATATTAATGTCATTGGTTTCAGCTCAAAGAGTGCAAACTTTACAAATGTTGCGTTTAGACTGTATGCATGTGACTACAGATAACATTGTGTTCTATGTTTACGATCTGATCAAACAAAGCAGACCAGGGAGATCTGGAGCTAAGGTAACCTTTCAAGCTTATCCTATTTGATCCTACTTTGTGTGTGGTTAAACATTTGGATCAATATGTTAAAGTTACTGAAACTCTTCGAGGAAATGAAAAAATGTTAATGATTACGCATAAAAAGCCACACACAAAAGCTTCAGTTCAAACTATCTCAAAATGGTTGAAACAGGTGTTGCTTTTAGCAGAAGTAGACACTGATGTGTTCAAATCTCACTCCACCAGGGCTGCAGCTACGTCCGCGGCGAAGGTGCGGGACGTACCACTCGAGCATATTTTAAAAATCGCAGGGTGGAGTAAAGAAGAAACTTTTTCAAAGTTCTACAATAAACCTGTTCACACTATGACAAGCTTTGGCCACGCGGTGTTGGGATCAATATAATCACCTGCTTTGTATACTATTGATTACTATAACCAATTATGTAGTCACTTATATCTTTTACCACTTGTATTCATTCCCTCGGATATAAGGAGGGTTATTATATGTTCTTTAAAACCATTAAAAAGTTAATTATGGAAAGAACTAATATTAGTCTGGTTTCTCATGTATGTATTTACTTAGCCGGACTGTCGTACTAATTAAATACTACGACATAAAAAACACAGAAAGCTTTAAAAATCTTCACGTAGTCACTCACGTGACTCCGAAGTAAAATAGTAAGATTAAACGAGAACTTACCAGTTCGAAGTTTGATCGTTATAGATTCATGAGCTATAATTTCCCACCCTCGATGCCATGCTGGCTATCCCTAATCGGTCTGTGCCTATCCAACTGCAGATAGATCTTGTCCCTGAGAATCCCCTTCAACTGCTTTTCCACCACTCTTGTCAGGCTCAGCGGCCTGTAGTTCCCTGACGTGTCCTTGCTGCCCTTCTGAAATAACAGTACCACATTAATCAACCTCATCAGTAGCTAAAAATGCAAATATATTTGCAAGATGAAGCAAATATCTAACTTTTATACATTGGTGAAATTAATGTTCTCTGCATGAGGATGGGTGGCCAACATCAGCTACATCTTTTCGACTAGAGTTTAAAAGTACAGATTTATTCGTAGGTCTTTCTTCATGACCCACAGCAGCTGATTAATTTATTCCAATATTTTCCTGATTCTAAATATTATAGCAGGTATAATTTGAGATTCTGAAAATTAGAGACCCAAAAACCTTTCTTTGGTAGTCTTCCCATGCATACAATGACAGATTTACCAGACTGTGCAATATGTTCTCACTTGTTAATTGCTTTCATGTATTTTTAATACTTTAAAAAAAAAACTGATATTGCTGCCGCATAACATTATATTAGTTCATTTCTTGGTAATCGGAGAGTCTGAAGATTAACCTGAGAATGATTGGGTTTTAAATGTTACAAATATTGATTCAGGTCTCTAGCCTGTCACAACGCTTAATCAAAGGACAGTGAATTGATTTCCATTAATGGGTGAAATGTGATCTATAACTCAATTGCAATAAATTGCAATGTCCTCAGGTGTCTTTTACGGTCAAGGGATGTCACCAAGTGCTTTACAGACAAGTAAGATCTGAATGTCGGGAAAAGTCCAAGAGACTTTTACCCATTAGGGCATTTCAGCCTCATTGATTAGTGCTTTCGGTTTTCTTCTGTGAATTTGTTTATTTTCAGGGAGTTAAATAGCACAAAATAGATTTCCAGATACCCAGAATCATCATTAAACCTTGACTCCACCACAGTCATTTTATGGGTATACAAAGCCCTGGTTAGACCAGACTTAGAAATATAGAAACATAGAAATTAGGTGCAGGAGCAGGCCATTCGGCCCTTCGAGCCTGCACCGCCATTCAATATGATCATGCCTGATCATCCAACTCAATATCCTGTACCTGCCTTCTCTCCATACCCCCTGATCCCTTCAGCCACAAGGACCACATCCAACTCCCTCTTAAATATGGCCAACGAACTGGCCTCAACTACCTTCTGTGGCAGAGAATTCCACAGATTCACCACACTCTGTGTGAAAAACGATTTTCTCATCTCGGTCCTAAAAGACTTCCCCTTATCCTTAAACTGTGACCCCTTGTCCTGGACTTCCCCAACATCGGGAACAATCTTCCTGCATCTAGCCTGTCCAACCCCTTAAGAATTTTGTAAGTCTCTATGAGATCACCCCTCAATCTTCTAAATTCCAGCGAGTACAAGCCAAGTCTATCCAGTCTTTCTTCATATGGAAGTCGTGTCATACCAGGAATCAGTCTGGTGAACCTTCTCTGTACTCCCTCTACGTCAAGAATGTCTTTCCTCAGATTAGGAGACCAAAACTGTACGCAATACTCCAGGTGTGGCCTCACCAAGAGCCTGTACAACTGCAGTAGAACCTCCCTGCTCTTGTACTCAAATCCTTTTGCTATGAATGCCAACATACCATTCGCATTCTTCACAGCCTGCTGCACCTGCAGCTGAAAAATTATCACTAAGGCATCTGCTATTTCTGGGGCTACTTCCTTAAGTACCCTGGGATGCAGTCTATCTGGCCCTGGGGATTTATCGGCCTTTAATCCATTCAATTTACCTAACACCACTTTCCGGCTAACCTGGATTTCACTCATTTCCTCCATCTCATTTGACCCGCGATCCCCTGCTATTTCTGGCAAATTATTTATGTCTTCCTTAGTGAAGACAGAACCAAAGTAGTTATTCAATTGGTCTGCCATGTCCTTGTTCCCCATGATCAATTCACCCGTTTCTGACTGCAAGGGACCTACATTTGTTTTAACTAATCTTTTGCGCTTCACATATCGATAAAAACTTTTGCAGTCAATTTTTATGTTTCCTGCCAGTTTTCTTTCATACTCCATTTTCCCTTTCCTAATTAAGCCCTTTGTCCTCCTCTGTTGGTCTCTGAATTTCTCCCAGTCCTCTGACTTTGAGTATGGTGCTGGGCATCATGCCTAAGGATATGTTCTCTGCAAGGCCAATATTACGTAGATTTCCAGAATCATTAAAAAAATAAGAAATTGGGGAAGGAGTATGTCTTTGGTATGTACTCCCTCATTTATCAAATCATGGACGATCTTGTCCCTCAATGCGTTGTCATGTATTATTCCCAGAAATTAAGATCCCCTTAATTTCTAAAATCTATCCATTTCAGTTTCAAAAATTGACTAACATGGTCATTCTATGTTAGACAGAGATTCACATTCACCTCCTCCAACCTTGTCTATTGCATTCAGTGTTCTTGATGTGAACTCCAAACTCCCCCACTCATTAATATCTGCCCATTGCCCACACACCTATCCACCTGGGTTCCTTTTTCCTTAACCTACCTTTCCTCTGCAGCACATTATCCCCTCTTATTTGGTTCAATTTATCACCTTCCAGCCGCCTCTTTCTCAACTGTTTCCATTGCATCTCTCCACATTCTTCTAAAATTTAGAAAATACATGCCTTCTCCAAGCAATCTCACCTCATGTGACAATCCCACCATCGGGGAATCGGTCTGGGAAATCTTTGCTGCACTCCTTCAATAACAAGAATGTCCTCTTTCAGATAACTATGCAAAAATACTTAAAGTATGGAAACACAGCTTTAGTCCTATACTTAAATCCTCTCCTAATACCTCTCCAGGTATTGCTGGTGATGATAGAAAATACATTTTCACACAAATGGCAGTAGACAAATGCAACTCACCAATAAATGGCAGTTGATCATTAATCTCAAGTCTGAGTTTGATAGGTTTTTAATAACAAATCATTTGAGGGGATATGGGGCAAAAACAGTTTTTGAGGTTGCATGACAAATCATCTGTGATTTCATTACATGGCTGCAGAGAAGACAGACTTCTGTAGATAGACACAAGATGCTGGAGTAACTCTCAGGCAGCGTCTCTGAATAGAAGGAATGGATGCTGTTTCGGGTTGAGAGCCTTTTTCAGATGCCTTCAGGTCTGAAGAAGGATCCCGACCCGAAACATCACCCATTCCTTCTATCCAGAAATGCTGCCTGTTCTGCTGAGTTACTCCAGCATTTTGTGCCTATCTTCAAATTCTGTATAAACCGGAATCTGCAGTTACTTGTACTAGAATATGTTCTGTGTTCCTATGTTCTTTGGGGAAAATGGGGGAGGAGCATTACTGACAGCTCTACTGTGCTGCAAATCTGATTTGAATGTGTGGCTCGAGGCGGGGAGGGGGAGGGGGCACTCAACACTGTGATGTAGGGTTCAGTTGGCATATTGGCTATGAGCATTGCTGGGGACTGTCAGCACCTGCTTCACACCCAGACAGACTGCTGGGATTCAACGGTCTCGCTCGTCATCACCTGGTGACTTGAAGGAAGGTGCAGTCTCTCTGCACAACTTCCCCAAGTCCTGAGATTTCTCTGTGTAACACGTTCAACTGAGGGAGGGGAGATACAGCA
Organism: Okamejei kenojei; assembly: GCA_035221665.1. NCBI lineage: Eukaryota > Metazoa > Chordata > Chondrichthyes > Rajiformes > Rajidae > Okamejei > Okamejei kenojei. The sequence goes on along the minus strand of CM069135.1, from coordinate 27,067,390 downwards.
ATTTCCATCACATCCAACATGCGAGAGTGACTGTATGTTTGCAGCTATCGATGAACATGGAACTGAGATTGTCAGTTCCCAACAATGCTCACACTCACTGCGAACCTCATATCTCAGTGGTGATGGCTGTGCCGCTCACAGGGGCCCACCCAATATCAGCGCCATAGGTAACCTTGATACATCAATCAAGGGGTGATTTATTGCAAGGGCTGTGTGGGCCGAGGTCAAGGATGTGCATAAGGTTCTAGGCGCAGCAGTGTGCAACATCAAAATGATAGATATATTGCCACATCTCACCTAATGAATTGACTATGACTCGACACCTCTTGACCCTGTCTATCTTTTTTCCAAATCGCTCACAAACATAAATACTGAGACATGGTGCCAAAGGAGTTTCTAACTTACTTTTTGCAAATAGATCATGACAAAAATGTAATGAGCTTCATACTACAGTTCGAAACGGAAGTAATTGGCTATTTAAATGAGAACATTATACCATTATATCATTTCAGGTAAAAGCAAGAGGCCCAACACACAATCTCTTACCCAACAGTCTCTGTTTCTCTTGAGTACTTGGCCACTGAATAGAATAAGAATTACAACGACTGAGACTCAGAAATAGTTTTTTCAAGCCAGGAGCCATTGGTGGTCGTGTGGCACCAATCTCGCTCTCTAATTCCCAGCGTGAGGCACTTGCAGCATGGCAGAAACTATCATTGATATTTCACTCCATGATCCTCAGTGACAGAGGTGTTGACATAGTGGGAGAATATTCCACTATCTCACTTAATTTCCAGTGACAGAGGTTCTCACAATGTGGGCGCGCATATCTCTGAAGTTTCACTCGATGAGAAGTGAATGATGTGGAATTGGCCTCAGTGAATGAAGCTCTCAAGTGCTTTCAGAATGAGCAGCCCGTCTCTCGGCTTCAGACTACATATCAACAAATGGACCACCAGTGACACTCAGTGTAGGGGAGCATGTTGCAGAATAGGCCACCAAATGAAGATGTGAAGAAGCAGAACTGCTTTGGTTTCTGAGACCTTGGAAGCTGAGATTCAGCTGTCCATGTTGGAACAATGGGGCATAGGGATATGGATGTATATTGGAGAGTAGCACCCTCTGCCTCTAACCTTCCCCATTCCCACCCTGACTTTATCTGCCCTTTTTTTTCTTTTTCTTATGTTTCCGACTATCACTTACCAGCGTTGACCCCATCTGTCCATCAACCTTTTCCCTCCCCCTCCCCCACCAATGTGGTTCCACCTATCATCTTCCAGGCTCTGTGTCTCCCCACTTTTCACTTTTCTTTTATTTCCCATGTATTATCTTCCTTCTACACTCTCAGTCTGGATGGAGGGTCTCGATGTGAAATATGAAAAATCCCTCTGATCACTGATGCTATTTGATCTGCTGAGTTATTCCAGCAGTTTATCTTTTGCTTCTCCACAATACCAAAAAATAGTAAGATGACGACTGACCGGTGGTGTACATAAAAGGAAGTCAGAAAACGTGATAACTCATTACCCAATCTGTTGAGAGGGCATGCAGTGCAGATGCATGATCTAGCTAGAAAAAACCCAGAACCCCGCTAAAATGAATAATTAAATAGAAACCCTGTCGTTGTACAATGAAGACTAAGTTGGGATGAAATTCAACCATGTCTACACCAGAACTGATAAAAGAGTAACAGCAGCAATACCAACAATATTGAGTGTAATTTTCTACGATAATATCTCACCAATATCACTCACACGTTTATTGCAGATACGGATGTCAAAGTTCACAAAACATAGACTCAACATCTTACCACATGAGAGACACTGTGAACATTGCTTTAGGATTCATGACAAATAATAGAGCTGAAGTTTTAAAATAGATCATCCAACATAAAGTTTTAAGAAAACAGTCATAAGTTTGTTTTTGCGAAAAGGGCTATATAACTGTCTATATGCTGTGGTCAAAAGTATATTGATTGCTCTGCATTACTCACTTGTATGCTATATTCTGTTCCTCATCTACTGACCCTTCTTGCTGTCAAGGATGCCTTGCCGGCATATCAGCTTTATTAACAGCTTTATTGCATGCCTGAAGTTTGAAAATAAGCATAAATAAGGCAAAAAGTTTGAGTTTCAGTGTGAATAAGCCAGCAGAACAAGATTACGGCTGATCGGTTCCCTGCAACTGCAGTCAGTGACTCAATATTTCTGCTCCGTCCTCTGCTCCTTTCTTTAGTAAAGCATCCTGTCCTGCTACCTGGTGAGATTACAAGTATCTTATGGAGTGTTACATGACTGCCCTCTGCAGCCCAAACTTTCACTAAATAACTCAACAGCAACGGGCTGTGAGTACTTGCTATGTGAATCCCTTTGGTCCTTTTCAATTCCTGATTCAATTCCTGTGGTCATCAAAGGCTCTTGACTGGGTGGAAAGAGCCATTGGATGTCATTTAATACAGTCTGTTTAATGGAGTAAAGGAACAGAAGTAGAAGCTATAGTTGATTCTGATTGTTTTCACAACATTAAGATCTGCCTTCCTGTCACTGGAGATATAATTATTCCCAAACCCATGAGCAACATGATTGCATCAATAAAACCTTCTCACATTGAGGTAATTACTAAAATCTGGGTTCTGCCTCATAAACTTGCTTTTTGCATGATTTGGAACTGCAAGGCTTCTAAGTTGTAAATAAATCAATGGGGTCTTTGTATTTTTAGTTGCAGTATTGAAAAAGGCAACTAATTGTTTTTGTATTCAGTAGTGTGAGGAAACCTGCCCTCAATAATTCAATATTTGTCACTTCCCACTCAGTTTCAGCGAGCAGAGTGTCCAGGCTGCACTCTTTCCCATGAAGATGGTGAAAATTGTACCCGGTTGCTCCAAGCATCATTGGAGATTGATTTCCATGGATGATCAAGGCAGGCTGATGTCCTGCTGACCAACAAAAGGTTCTAGTAAAATTGGAAGTGGGGGAGAACAGTAGCAAATGAGAAAAAAGGTCAAATAAGGTTTATAATTAATGTCATAATGAAAAGTTTTAATGCCACAGCTGAAGAGTTTTGGCCCGGGCGCATGATGCCGAGCGCAAAGTCCAACACCCCATCCACTCATGAACCGAGGATCGGTCATGAGAAGGAGGGGTGGTGGTGTCGATGGTAAACGAAGGTCCGACAACTTGCTCAGCTGCTGACCGATGGGGCCGCAGGCGAGGAACTGCTGCTGCACTCCATGTGCTGCACACTACGTCAGGACGGGTGAGACGGGGCCGGAGCGGCGCTCTGACCCGACAGTCTCCTCGACCCGAGTAGTAGCAGTCAAACACGGAACATGGGCAGTCCCGTATGGGACAAACCAATTTAGCCCAATATATGGGATGTCCAGGCTGATACGGGACAGTTGACAACCCTAGCTACATCTATTACACACTGAAATTTCTTGCCGTCTTGGGCAACTGTGATGTCACTCAACAGTATGTTTTCTATGTTGCATCTATAGAATTAACAGATCACCTTGATTATAACTCTAGATAGACACAAAAAGCTGGAGTAGCTCAGCGGGGACATGCAGCATTTATGGAGAGAAGGAATGGGTGACGTTTCTGGTCGAAATCCTTCTTCAGATTGGATAGGGATAAGGGAAACGAGGGATATAGACGGTAATGTGGAGAGATAATGAATGAAGAATATGTAAAAAAGTAATGATGATAAAGGAAACAGGCTTTTTTGTAAGATGCTTGTAGGGTGAAAATGAGAAGCTAGTGCGACTTGGGTGGGTGGGATAGAGAGAGAGCTACCCGAAGTGAGAGAAATCAATATTTATACCATGGGCTGTAAGCTGCCCAAGCGAAATATGATACGCTGTTCCTCCAATTTGCATTTAGCCTCACTCTGACAATGGAGGAGACCGAGCACAGAAAGGTCTGTGTAGGAATGGGAAGGAGACTTAAAGTATCCAGCAACCAGGAGATCAGGTTGGCTCAGGTGGGCTGAGCGAAAGTCTTCCGTGAAACGATCGCCCAGTTTGCGTTTGGTCTCGCCGATGTATAAAAGTCCACATCTTGAACAACGGATACAGTAGATGAGGTTGGAGGAAGTGCAAGTGAACCTCTGCCTAACCTGAAAGGACTGTCGGGGCCCCTGGACAGAGTCGAGGGAGGAGGTATAGTGACGGGTGTTGCAACTTCTGCGGTTGCATGGGAAGATACCTGGGGAAGGGGTGGTTTGGTGGGAAGGGATGAGTTAACCAGGGAGTTGTGGAGGGGACACATTCTTATAACTCTGCTGTAATCACATTTCATACTGTGAAATATACAGATTATCTATATTATTGTTCAGTTTTTTTAATCAACGTTCTATTGCACAATTCAATGTTCTGCTCAGATCATAATGCAAATTGAGTACAGCTTGGGCATGAAGTAACAAATCTACTATAAACAAATTTAAAGAAAGCACTAAAAGGCAATTCCTGTGCTCTTTAACATTGCTCCAAAACTGCATTCTCAACAGCAGCTTCCTATAGGCTGGATCACTGTCAGAATCCCCATATTACTGTTTGCAGAATGGTATAAAGCTCTTGGGAGCTTGTAAAGACATCATTAGACCTTGTTCCCTCATTCACCATTCATTACTGAGTCCAATGCTATTAAAAGCTCTTTTTCAATTCATTAGGTCAGAAGTCAGCCACTCTCCATCGATCGGTTTGCCTTACATTAGTCAAAATAAAAAGAATGCTACTTGTGGTTTGAAATTCTTCCTGTGGCCTCTTGGCATCTCGAAGTAATTAAAGCAAAAGAAAAATACAACTCCGCCAGCAGGTGGGTTCCTTCAGCCATATGTTTACGTATTTTAAGTACTTCTATCAGTAGCATTACCTTTGCATCAATGATTGCTGTTAATTTGTTGGCATAATATATGGAACTATATGATTCTAAATTCCCCCTTCACTGGGTGGGGTCTTTCATCCAGACACAAGCACTTAATCTAGTCCGTACAGCAAGGGGATGCTATCTCTCAGAGGATCAGTTAGCCTCTCATCAGGTATATGTTAATGACCCGACAGAATTATTTAAAGAAAAGCAGGAGTTTGCTTCAGCAGCCTGGTCAATATTTCACAACTAACTGCTGTTTCAGGTGCTTTGCAGCAAGAGATTCTGCAACTTTTTTTTCCCCACATTGTAAAAGATTGTTTTTTATTCTTTCTTTCAATAATTTATCTTTTGTTTCTCTTCCTAAATTCTCCCCTAATCTACTTCTGACCCAGTCACACTTCTCAAAGCCTTATTGTTACCAGATGATAAGGGAAGGGGGAGGTTAGGGATGACAGGGGAGAAAGAAAAGTTGAGGGGGAAATGGAAGTTGGGGAAAGGGGAAAGAGGTGAGGAGAGAGGAAGAGGAGGAGTGGGGATGGCTAGAAGGGAAAATGGGAGTTGGGGAAAGAGGCAAAGTGATGGGAAAGAGGAGAGGAGAAAGGAGGGGACGGGAAAGAGGAGAGGGGATGGAGACGAGGGAAAGGCAGGAGATGGGAGAAAGGTAGAATGAGGAAAAAGGGGAGGGGAGAAGACGGTGGGGAGGAGGGGAAGAGGGAGATTATTTTGTTCTCTTAATGTTTTGCCACGTTAGATTATTAAGAGATTATTTAGATTATTAGGTAACTAAAAAGGCAATATGGAGAGAATAGATTAAGTATGAAAGTAAGCTAGCCAAGAATATAAAGGAGGATAGTAAAAGCTTCTTTAGGTATGTGAGGAGGAAAGGATTAGTTAAGACAAATGTGGGTCCCTTGAAGACAGGTGAATTTATTATGGGAAACAAGGAAATGGCAGACGAGTTGAACAGGTACTTTGGTTCTGTCTTCACTAAGGAAGACACAAATAATCTCCCAGAAGTACTAGGGGAAAGAGGATCTAGGGTGACGGAGGAACTGAAGGAAATTCACATTATCAGGAAATGGTGTTGGGTTGACTGATGGGACTGAAGGCTGATAAATCCCCAGGGCCTGATGGTCTGCATCCCAGGGTATTTAAGTAGGTGGCACTAGAAATCGTGGACGCACTGGTGATCATTTTCCAATGTTCGATAGATTTTGGATCAGTTCCTGTGGATTGGACGGTAATGTTATCCCCCTTTTTAAGAAAGGAGGGAGAAAAAAAAAACCAGGAAATTGTGGACCAGTTAGCCTGACATAGGTGGTGGGGAAGATGCTGGAGTCGATTATTAAAGAATAGTGGCCCATTTGGATAGCAGTAACAGGATCGGTCCAAGTCAGAATGTGCATAAAACATATTCAAGGATAGATTATTTCTTAGTAGACTCTAAACTAATTCCATTTACTTATAAATCACAATATCATAATATCACAATATCATAATATTATAATTTCGGATCATGCCCCATTAACGTTTATGATTAAAGTAAACGGAATGGACAAGAAACAGACACAATTTTTCGATATCTACAACTCAGAGATTATGTTAAATCAAATACACAAGATTATAGGAATAAGAAACCATAAATCCTTGAATCCTTGTCTGAATAAGCATCCTAATACAGAAAAATTAACAACTTATATTTACAATACCATTTTAGATAGCGAGATACCATCGACGGAATCATATAGACATACATGGGAAAATGAAATAAATCAATCCATAACGAAAGATATATGGGACAAAAGTTTACAATATATACATCAATGCTCGCTAAACTCCAGACATGCTTTAATACAATTTAAAGTATTACATAGATTACATTACTCCAAAGTTAAATTAAATAGAATCTTTCCACAGATATCCTCTACCTGCGATAAATGTCAACATCCAGAGGCTAATTTAACACATGCCTTTGCAAATTGTATAAAAATTAAGAATTTCTGGATTGAGATTTTTTAGAATAAGCTATTAATACTAAACTGGATCCGGACCCAAAATTAATAATACTTGGAACATCAGAACAAAGTTTAACTCTTACAACAAGTCAAAGAAATTTCCTAGATTACAGTGTAATAATTGGGAAGAAATTAATATTAAAATTTTGGAAAGGCCCTATATCCCCACAACTAAAATGTGGATTACGGAAATGTCGGAGACCCTACACCTGGAAAGAATCAGATTTGCCCTAATGGACAAACAAGAAGTTTTCGTTAGAACATGGTCTTCTTTCATTGATTACTTAAAAGGGTAGATCGGTTCGGCAGGGAACCCTAACTGAAACTTGGACTCAGGATTAGATGAAAAGTTATATTTTATATTCCTTGATCTTATCTCCTATGATGTATTAATAGTAAATTATTCCATTCTTTATGATTTTCTTTTTTGATGTTGATTTTTATTTTATTTTTCTTTCTGTTTTCCTTTCTTTAAAAAAAATAGTAGAGTCAAAATGATTCACTTGACAATATTAATAATGTATGACCGTTGTACATGAAATATTGCTATCATAACATATGTTTGCTAAATCACTGTCTACATACTCTAATAAAAATATATATTTAAAAAAAAGAATGGATTAATGAAGGGGAAATCTTGCTTGACTAATCTTCTGGAATTTTTTGAGGATGTAACAAGTAAAATGGATAAGGGAGAGCCAGTGGATATAGTGTATCTGGATTTTCAGAAAGCCTCTGATAAGGTCCCACACAGATTAGTGGGCAAAATTAGAGCACATGGTACTGGGGATAGGATATTGACATGGATAGAAAATTGGTTGGCAGACAGGAAACAAAGAGTAGGAATTAATGGGTCCCTTTCAAAATTGACTAGTGGGGTGCCGCAAGGTGCTGGGACCGTAGCTATTTACAATATATATTAATGAATTAGACGAAGGAATTAAAAGTAACATTAGCAAATTTGCAGATGACATGTGGCAGTGTGAACTGTGAAGAGGATGCAATGAGGATGCAGGGTGACTTGGAGTGGGCATGGCAGATGCAGTATAATGTGGATAAATGTGAGGTTATCCACTTTGGTGGCAAGAACAAGAAGGCAGATTATCATCTGAATGGTGTCAGATTAGGGAATATGAGAAGTGCAATGAGACCTGCGTGTCCTTATACATCAGTCACTGAAACTAAGCATGCACGTACAGCTAATGGCATGTTGGCCTTCATAACGAGAAGATTTTAGTACTGGAACAAAGAGATCCTTCTGCAGTTGTATAGGGCCCTGGTGAGACCGTACCTGGAGTATTGTGTGCAGTTATGGACTTCTAATTTGTGGAAGTACACTCTTGCTATTGAGGGAGTGCAGAATAGGTTCACGAGGTTAATTCCCGGGATGGCGGGACTGTCATATGATGAAAGAATGGATTAACTGGAATTTAGAAGGATAAGAGGGATTTTATAGAAACATAAATTTATTAAGGGATTAGACAAGCTGGATGCAGGAAACATATTCCCGATGTTGGGGGAGTCCATAACCAGGGGCCACAGTTGAAGAAAAAGGGGTAGGCCATTTAGAACTGAGATGAGGAAAAACTTTTTGACCCAGAGAGTTGTGAATTTGTGGAATTCTCTGCCTCAGAAGGCAGTGGAGGCCGATTCACTGGAAGCATTCAAAAGAGAGTTAGATAGAGCTCTTACGGCTAGCGGATCAAGGGATATGGAGAGAAGGCAGGAACGAGGTACTGATTGTGGATGATCAGCCATGATCACATTGAATGGCGGTGCTGGCTCAAAGGGCCGAATGGCCTCCTCCTGCACCTATTTCCTATGTTTCTAAATTATTCCCTTAGCCGAGTCGTGGGCTCAAGTGTCATTCCACAGATCCCAACCTAATGCATCACATAACATTTCAGTGCAGGACAAAAGCATCTTACCAGGTTAAATTCATTATGTTGTCTCTGTTCTCCATTGGCTTTACAAAATCTCATTGCATGGAAAATTATGAAAATAAACCCATCCATTCCCAACACATTTGTAATGGACAGTGCATTAGAATGGGGCAAACAGTGGCACATTTAATTATTTTTACTTAACTTCTATTTCTAGTGATCAAGTGCAAGATCATTGCATTGAGAGCAGGCACAATAGCTCCACAAAAACTGACATACTGCAGCTTCTCTCTGTCCAGTAATTTGAGTTTTTGGGCTATGATGGTGACACTGCAATCATTATATTTCAGTGCAATCTGCTTACAGGCAATCACCAGCTTTCTCTCTGAATCGGATTTCACTTTGCTCTAACTTGCTTTTGAAAAATATTACTGCCTGCTGGGTAAATTTTACACCACGTTTAATCCATAATATGAAATTTGTATATTGATTGTGAAATATAAGTGTGTCTTTGTTTATCATGTTGTTTCTCATTTCTCTTCTTGATGTGTTATGTAATGTCATACATTTGTTTTCTCCCATAGCCATTAGCTCTATTCCACACATTCTTTATATTTGTGCAAGGCCAGATTTGATTTTTTTGATAGCTTCCTTCATAGCTGTGTACTGATGTGAAGTTAACAAAGAGGAAAGCCAGCAGCACTTGAACTGATTAAATGGGAAGGAAGAGTGGAAAATACATATCGCTGAATTTTGCTTTCTGAGCAGACTTGGAAGATGAAGATTTTTTAGTCAAAATTGTAATTTAGATTCCACTCTGTCCAGATTCATTTCTGTTTTATATATATACACTATGGCCATATTTATTGTGATAACTGCCTCTCTAAACATCAAAAAATAATTTATCTTCAGCCGGTATTGTGATGGCATTGCATCTATCAAGAATATGTAACATCAGTCTAAAAGGTTTATAATCAATTTCTATCATAAAGCATCTTTAATGTATGACATCAAGCAAAATATGATGCCATGTCACAAAAGGATTAGGGTGTATGGATCAAAAAGTTGAGGATGAGGTTTGACTTAACCCAAGAGCAAATTAAAATGGAGGTTTGGTTGGCCTCAAGTTTACAAAGAATGCTAGCTGGGGGAGTGGGGGGTGGTTGTGGTTGATGGAACAAGATGGAGTTCTCAGTAGATGAGAAGAGGTAGGGATGGATACTACCTGCCCTAGTAGATGAAAATCTTTGCTTTGGTGATGGTGTGGATATGTGGTCTTAAGCACATCTTGAATCAAGTTTTACACCCAGGCTGCCGGCAGTTTGATTGACTCATAGTTAGCAGGATGATGGATCTGCAGGAATTAGAGTTTGCGAAGTGTGGAGAAAATTGTGGCATCAGTGCTCCCAATCTTTAGTTGTTATAAATTTCTGCCCTTACATTTTGAAGTGGTCAAGAGAGATTTACACATCAATTTCCATTATAAATCTGTAATTAGACATTTATATGGAGGGACACTGACAATAAGTGAGTGCAGACAGAATGCAATCTTAGTCTCCTAACATTACATCTGTCTGAGACCAACAGGAGCCGTCTGTGCCGCCCCACCTAACGCAGGGCAGCTAACAAAATGTCATATTCACTGTTTCCCTTGGGGTTTTGTAGGTTAATGCAGAATTCCAGGAGGATTTGTGTGCAGTGTGAGGGGCAAGATTTTCAATATTAAGTATTGGTAAGTAGTGCGTACAGCAATTAGTTTAACAAGAAAGCAAATAATGTATTTTTCCAGAGGCATGAGCTCCAGCATCTGTCAGCAGAGGGTAACACAGTGGCACACAGCAGTAGAGTTGCTGCCTTACAGTGCCAGAGACCTGGGTTCAATCCTGACTGTGGGTGCTATCTGTATGGAGTTTGCATATTCTCCCTGTGACCACATGGATTTTCTCTGGTGATCTGGTTTCCTCCCACATTCCAAACATGTGCCGGTTTGTTGGTTAATTGGCTTCTGTAAATTGTCCCGAGTGTGTAGGGTAGAACTAGTGTGCAGGTGATCATTTGTCAGCATGGACTTGGTGGGCCGAAGGTCCTGTTTCCACGCTTTATCTCTAAATAAAATTAAGGGATGCTATTTCAGCATCTGCTAAGAAAACAGAAGTCAGCTGACTAAGGATGTGCATTCAGTACAACGACCTTGCAGTACGCTCCAATTATAAATGAGGAGGTAGTCTCTTAAAATGGAACAACCAGAGCAAGGGGTAGTCAGTTATTATTCACATACTCCACTTACTTCCCATCAATCAGTACTGGTCCAACTGCAGAATGCAATGGTCCAGCTAAAGTGCTGGGAATCGCACCACAGGGTAACTGGAATGAAAGGACACTCGGGTCAAATCTTTCGAAGGAGCCTATTTGAATGCTTCAAGAGTTAGCCCATCTCCTGAGGCCACAGTAGAAACAAAGTACTGGATAGAAATTGATGGTCCCATAATGTGGTTTCTGATTGTTCAGAAATTCAGATAATCTGGCATCTGGCTCATTCATGAATCTGGTAAGTGAGCCGTGAGTTCAGAGTGCAAGTGGGATTTGTGGTCAGAGCCAGGGATTCAGAGTACAGATGGGACTGGGGCTGTGGGTTAGCTGTGCATCCAGAGCTGGGATTGGACTCCAGAATACTAGGGTTCATAAACAGTTAATGGTCAACTAGATTGGAGACTCCTGAACTGATAAAGCTTCCTTGCCTAAAAGATATTAGTGAATGATGGCTTTCTTTTTGAAACCAGCCAAGTGGTTTCATAACAACCTTTTAGTGAGACATAAAAAAAAATATATTAACTATTTGAATTTAAATTCCCCAGTTGCCAGAGCAGGACTTAAACGCGCATCTATGGATCAGAATATTGGCTGCCTGTCCAGTAACTATCAAGTATGCTACTACATATCACAATATACTGTAGTATCCACAGATTTGTGACTGGATGTCACATTGCACGGGGCCAACTCGTTTACCCTAACAGGGGTGCATGGTAAGTGAGTCTATCTCTGCTCCACAACAAAATCAAAGAAACACATATTTTCAGCAGGGGAGTTGCAGATCACAGTAAATACTCTTGCCATTAATCTAAGGTTTGTGACCCTCTGGGGGTATTTCTGACAACTGTGTTTCAGTGGTGTTGAGTACAAGATATTATTTTTGCCTCTTCAAATTTGAAATCATGTAGTAAAAATCCTTTATGCTCTGTACTGCTTTTTATTCTCTCTCAATAAATTGTTTTTACTTGGGGACAATTTTACTTAGATTACACATTGTGCTGTCATTCAATGTGTCAAGACAATTGTTTTATCGCATTAAAATGTATTTTTCCCATATAAATTCTGCACTGTTTTACAACAATCGTCTATACACTAGTTCTTTCCTTCACATTAAGAAATGAATGGTCTGTAGCTGCCTGTGCATATTCACCACCAGGACTGCTGTCTAACTGTGTATACACAACAGGCAGAGAATAGTGATGCTGCCCTACAGGTTAATTATAATTCTTGGCACTTTAATTATAATGCACAATATTCAATGCATAGTTTTGCCCCTTTGATTCTCTATAATTTTCTTTATCTATATGGAACACATTTTCTGATTAGTATCCTTCACAACATCTTATATATTTTAAATATTAGGGTTAATTGCAAAAAATTCATTAGGTGTCAGTAGGTGCAAAGTGAATACATTTTTCAACACAGTTGTCCCTTACCATACAGAGCAAATGTAAGAGAAAAATGTTTGGATCTTGTAAAAATACCAAATTGCTTCTTGTGTTTCACCTATCAGTATTATACATGCTTCAGGGTCTTAGTTTGCTTAAAAAAAAAACACATGCAGTCATGATAAACTACTACAGTCCTTGACCTTGTCCTCCCTATCAACTGAGTGTGGGAAGAAAAATGCAGTCTAAAACTGCTGATAAAGAGAATCTGACACTTGCACCATTTAATAAAGGAGCAGCATACAAACTATGCTGTCCAGATTCCTGTTCTTGCTGTTTCTTGTTATGTGTGCCCCATGTCAAAGTCATATCAAGGCATTAACCAGTACTTTGCAGCATGTGGGCTAAGATAAATGAAAAATCAAAAACAAGGAGTAAGACTGTGAAGACTATGGCCTTTTTTCACTTCTTACAATTTATGCTTACACTGGTTATTAGATTTATACGAACGAACATGAATACAATGATAAAGATGTAGGACTTTGTAAGTTTATAATAAGTTAGTGCACAGTCAAGAGCTTATTGACTGGTTGCATTGTGACCTGGTTTGGCAACTTGAACATCCAAGACTGAAAAGACTGTAAAAAGTTGTGAACACTGCCCAGTCCATCTGACCTCCCCACCATCGAAGGGATTTATCGGCGTCGCTGCCTCAAAAAGGCAGACAACATCATCAAAGACCCTCACCATCCTGGCCACACACTCATTTCACCATTGTCATCAGGAAGAAGGTACAGGAGCCTGAAAACTGTAACGTCCAGGTTCAGGAACAGCTTCTTCCCTACAGCCATCAGGCTATTAAACATGACAACAAATACGCTCTGAACTACAACAGACTATTATTATTATTGCACTATATTTGTTTATTTATTGAGTATGTGTGCATGTGTATATATATACACACTGAACTTTTTTTCTCCCGTTATGTATTATGTTTACATATTCTGTTGTGCTGCAGCAAGCAAGAATTTCATTGTCCTATCTGGGACATATGACAATTAAACACTCTTGACTTGACTTGACTTGACTCTTGAATAAGTAAGAAAACCATACTTGGTGTCATGATTTTGGAACAGTTGTGCAATGTTTAAGTTATTGGGCCTGAGATCCATGGACAGTTGAAAGTCAATCCAGACTGTCATATATCATTGGATGTTTCTACTCCAAAGAGCTGTGGATGCTGAATCTTTAATATATTTAAGACCAATATTTGGTCTTTAGATCGGTTAAGCATTACAGGGAATAAGCAGGAAAATGAACCACGGCTGTGGTGAGATCAACCATGATCTTATTGAGCGGCAGAGCAGGCTCAAGGTGCCATGTGTTCCTATTTCTTATTTCCTTAAATTCCACACTAGGTTTTTAAAATAACTTCAGTCTCAGTAGTAGGACCATGAAACTACCAAATGTTCATTAAAAAAGTCCGTCTGATTCACTCATTTCTTTCTAGCATTTAATATGACTTCAGACCCATAATAATGTGGTTAACTCTTCTTGATTACATTCCGAAATGCCTCAGCAACTATAAAACCTAATGGGCAATCTGCCATTGACAAAGGAACAATTTCATACATGGCATTGTCGCTCCTAACCCAGTTGACATTGCAAAGTCCTATTCATAAATATCCAGGGTCATTAGGAGAAATTCCCCAGTCAACTGAGTGGTCAATCCAAAGCCTAACGGAATCATATATTACATCTAAAATGCCAGAGTCTTCCATCTAAATCCCACAGAATAAAAAAAGAAAACATTGGATACAATCAGCAAATTAGGCAGCATCATTTGGGCTCTTTGAAACATTAATTCTGTTTTTCTTTCCAGAGATGTTGCCTGGCCTGCTGAGTGTTTCCAAAATTGCATATTTATATTATTTTGCGAAGAGTCACATGCAAGGTTAAATCCTGAAGGACCTGCTTGTCTTTCTGAGTCTTAGCAGGTAGTAAATAAACCAATAAAACATGGTGAATGCCTAGGCTCTGGTTAGCGTTTAACTTTATATACAATCAGACAAGTTCACAAGTTATAGGAGTAGAATTAAGCCATTCGTCCCATCGGGATTACTCTGCCATTCAATCATGGCTGATCTCTGCCACCTAATCCCATTCTCCTGCCTTCTCCCCATAACCCTTGACACCCGTTCTAATCAAGAACTTGTCTATTTCTGCCTTAAAAATATCCACTGACTTGGCCTCCACAACCCTCTGTGGCAATGAGTTCCACAGATTAACTCTGACTAAAGATGTTCCTCCTCACCCTCCTTTAATTCTGAGGCTATGACCTCTGGTCCTAGATTCTCCCACCTGTGGAAACATCTTTTACACATCCACCCTTTTGTTATTCTGTAAGTTTCAATGAGGTCCCCCCTCAATCTTTGGGTTTTCATTATATGGAATACAAAATAAAATAACAATTCTGGTAACATTCAGCAAATCAAGCTGCATTGTGTGGAAAGAGAAACAGAGCTAATACTTCAGGTCAATCATTAGAACTGACCTGATGATGGATCATTGGCCTGAAATGTTGATGCTGTTTCTGTTCAAAGATGCTGCCTTAACCTAAGAGTTTTGGGGGCATTTCCTGTTTTTATTTCAGATTTCCTTCATATACAATATTTCAGATTGCCAATCAGGGTTCTCATTAAACTTCATTCTCTTCTAAATGTCAAGAGGGACTAAGGTTACCGGCAGGTAAAAACTCGCCAGCCAGTGCTCATTTGGTAGCACTCTTGCCTAAAAACGTATTGGATTCACAACCCATTCCTGAGATTTGATTACAAATATCTGCACTAACTACAATAAGAACAGTAACCAAAATGAGGGAGCAACATTGTCAAAGATGCCAGATTTGGACAAGAGATAAATCCATGACTTCAAAGGTAGACACAAAATGCTGGAGTAACTCAGCGGGACAGGCAGCTTTTCTGGAGAGAAGGAAAGGGTGACGTTTCAGGTCGAGACCCTTCTTCAGAAATTCATTATTTAATCTGCTCCCATAGGCAAAAAGAGTTACAAGATCCACAATAATGCAGGTCCTCCCCAGAAGTTTTCAAGAGGGAGTTAGATTTAGCTCCTATGGCTAAAGGAATCAAGGAATATGGGGAAAAAGCAGGAACGGGGTACTGATTTTAGATGATCAGCCATGATCATATTGAACGGCCAAATGGCCTACTCCTGCACCGATTTGTCTATGTTCTATCACAATAGGGTTCTGCTTAGGAACCAAACAGTATGTGATGTCATTTGGATTAATATCACCAAGATAGAAGGAATAGGGGAGGGTAATGTCAGTGAAGAGGAAGTGGGGGAAGTATGATTCACCAAGATTGAAGTGGGTTTTGTGAAGTCACTGGCTTGGAAGTGTTACATTATTGAGGTGAAGTTACACACCATTTGCATGGACAAAGCTTAACATTTCATTATTCTAATGACATTCATCAAATGTCCTAAGTCTATAATTTTCTAATCGTTCCAGCTCACTACATCTTTAATATTAAACTAGACCAAGTGCAGCTCCCCCAAAGCAAGATTCCACCACTCAACCTTTCCCCCAACGCAATATTCCACCACTCACGCAAAGCCCCCAACTGCGCAGGCCCGGCTCATTTCTCTTCATCTCTCTTCAATCTCTAGAGAGGGAGGAGGGGGGAGGGGGTAGAGAGGGAGGGGTGATAGAGAGGGAGGGGGTAGAGAGGGAGGGGGGCTTGAGAGGGAGGGGGGCTTGAGAGGGAGGGGGGCTTGAGGGAGGGGGGCAGAGAGGGAGGGTGGACAGAGAGGGAGGGGGGGCAGAGATGGGGAGGGCAGAGAGGGGGGGGCAGAGAGGGAGGGGACAGAGAGGGAGGGGGGGGCAGAGAGGGAGGGGGGCAGAGAGAGGGAGGGGGGCAGAGAGGGAGGGGGGCAGAGAGGGAGGGGGTCAGAGAGGGAGGGGGGTCAGATAGGGAGCGGGGGTCAGATAGGGATGGGGCAGAGAGGGGGGTAGGGAAGGGGGTAGAGGGAGTGAGGGGGGTAGAGAGGGAGGGGAGGTGGGCAGAGAGGGAGGGGTAGAAAGGGAGTGGGAGGGGAGTAGAGAGGGAGGGGGCAGAGAGGGAGGGTGGGTAGAGGAGAGGGAGGGGGTAGAGGGAGAGGGAGGGGGCAGAGTGAGGGAGGGGGGCAGAGTGAGGGAGAGGGAGGGGGATAGAGTGGGGCGGAGGGAGGGTAGAGAGGAAGAGGGCGAGGGAGGGGGCAGGGAGAGAGAGGGAGGGGTAGAATGGGGGGGATGGAGGGTAGATTGGGAGGGGCATATCCCTCCATCCCTCCTCCACACCCCCCCCCCCCCCATCTCCCTCTACCACCCCACTCCATCTCCCTCCTCCTCCCCTTACTCCCATTACCTACCCAGGTTGTAGAGCAGCGCCAGGGCCTGGAACTCGGCCTGGTTCTCGTACTCAGCCCAGCCATGGCCGTAGACTCCATCCGTCAGCTCGGCCGCCGCCAGAGCTCCAATGCAGGCCCCATCGTCATCTCCAGGCTCCAGCCATCAGCTCGGCCGCCACCTGGGCTCCGGTGCAGGCCCAGACTTCATCTCTGGACTCGCCCCTGACCCCGGACCCAGGCTCATCCTTGGTTCCAGCGGCGGCTTCTTTCTCGACCCCGGTCACGGCACCATCGCAAGCCCCGGGCTCAGCCCTCACTCCAGTACCAACACCAGGCTTGACTCTAGCCAGGGCCCGCGGCACCACCCTCCCCACCAGGTGCGGCCGGCGCCACTCGTTCACCGCGAGCGCTGGAGTGCCCCTCCCTCCCGAGTGTCCTGTTCTGCCTTGCGAGTGCATTGTGACGTCAGTCGGGTCTTGTTCCAAATTGGGTGAGTTTTTGGGGCTGTTTTTTAAATTTAAGGGATTAATAACTTCGGAAATATAGGTGGGAATGCGATGGGAAGATGCTTATCGCCACGACGGGAAAAATGTGAGTAGAATATGTGAAAATGGGAAGGCTGTGGCCTAGCGTTTGGAAGAAGATAGGAAAAGCAGATTGGCACACAAACAAGACAAGACTTTTAGTTTTTTGTCTACCTGGTGATATAAATAGGTGATTTTAAGCCTGGCATCCACTGAAACTTTTCCACGACTTTCAAACTATCTCCCCCTGCTATTATCTTATTTGTCTTCATCCAGGTAGACCATTCTTCCAACTCAGTTGATGAACTGGAATTTTGCTCAACTGTTCACAATGATTTCTCATAGACATCTTATTTCACATCAAGTTCACTACTTAAAACCATATTCAATTACTTCCAGTTTCAATACAAACACATTAAAACAAAATCACTTACTGTATCTATGGTCTTATAAATACCATATTTTCCAGGATCTTTAACACACGTGCCTTCCCAACAATTTGTGTAGTTGCTTCTTTTTCTTCATATTCAAGTAATGTAAAAGCATATTTGTTATCTTATTTGTCTCTACCTAAAAGGAAAACAAACATTTTCTGCAGCGGCAAAGATTAAACAACATTCATCTTTAGACTTTAGAAATATAGCGCGGAACCAGTCCCTTCGGCCCACAAAGTCCGCGCAGACCAGTGATTAGCCCGTACACTGTGTAGATTTGCCGGCTATTTTTTCCTTAATACATTCCATGTCCACCTTGAAAACAGAAACTGCATTTATATACATATCACACAGAGAAAATGATGCAACTCCACTGATAGGAGGATGTTATTGCTATCTCAACACTTGTAACCCATCATTTGTTCAGAAAAGGTGGGATGATTAAACTATGGCATGCAAGCAAGTCTATTACGATGCGGGTGTAGCTTTGCAAAGAATGGTAAATACATCCTTTGATGTTATAACTTACCCAAATGCTTATCAAGGACCATGACACCCAGAGCCAAATGCCCTATAACCTTAGCATATAGATATGGATGAATCAGATGGCTACAGGTGACATTCTGGTAAACATACATGTATTTAGGACTTTAGGAGAGGAACACTCCTGTCTTCATCAGGGGTGTGAATGTGCAGTTTACCAAGTAGTACAAGTATCTTGGAATTTACCTGGACAGTAAACTGGACTGGTCCAGGAACACTGCGGCACTGTATAAGAAAGGACAAAGCCGTCTACTTCCTGCAGAGGCTCAGCTCTTTCAACATCTGCAGTAAGATGCTGCAGATGTTCTACCAATCGGTGGTGGCCAGTGCCATCTTCTTTGCTGTCACAAGCTCATCAGGAAGGCTGGCACCGTCCAAGGGATGGAGTTGGATTCACTGGAGATGGTCTTGGAGGGGAGGATGCTCCTCAAACTGCAGAGCATCTTGGACAAACCAGCTCACCCTCTCCATGACACACTGGTCAACTTGGGGAGCACCTTCAGCAACAGACTGGTTCCACCAAGATGCAGCACAGCACACCACAGGAGATCCTTTTTTTCTGTGGCTATCAAACAGTAAAACTCCTCCCCCTTCTGTCGTGAGGTAGACAAACTCACTGTTGAGCAGTATTAGAGACCCAGGTTCGATCCGGTCCTTCTCCTTGTGTGTTTTCTGTTTGCTCCAGGTTTTCTCCCACATCCAAAAGAAGTGTGGGTTTGTAGGTTAATTGGCTTCAGTAAGTTGTAAAATAATGTCCCTCGTGTTTAGGATAGTGCTAGTTTACGGGGTGATCACTGGTCGGCATGGACTCAGTGGGCCAGAGTCTAAAATCGGTTGGGTCTAGAACCTGGGGTCAGTCTTAGGATGTGTGATGTGGGAATGACAACATTCAGGAAAAAAATGGAATAAATGGCATATCACACCAATTAGTGTAATTTTGGTGAAAAGTGCTAAAGATAGTTGGTGAAATAAAACCAATTACTACATTTGTTCAGGAAAAATTTGTTCACCTAAAGAATGGAAAACCTATGGAATTCCCTACCACAGAAATTGAAGGTCAAAAAGAGGTATACGATCAATGTATATTGGAAGAAGGTGGGAATAGGAATAGATGGGGATGATCAGCCATGACCTTGCTGAATGATGGAGCTGGCCCAAAGGGAAAAATACCCTTCTCTACCTCCCCTTCTCTACCTCCTATTCACAATCTTTCTACGTATTTAACTACAACTGGACACACATGCACAGAATGAGCAGACAATTGCTTTTTGGACTGGAGGCCTGTAACTAGTGGCGTGCTTCAGGGTTTGGTGCTGGGCCTATTGCTGTTTGTCATCTATATAGCGATGTTACAATACTTACCTTCAGCGGAGCAGCAGTTCTGCCACTGGCCGTGTGCGCGACTTTGGCGCCTTTGAGGGGGGGGCGGGATTAAAATGCCGTTTTCTCCTGCATGTCCGAGATGGATTTTCTCGGGCTGCTAAGCTGATGCAGAAAAATCTTTCCGACTTCTGTTCTCGGACGTATTTTTAAAAAATCGCGGGACAATTTAATCGCTGGAGTAAAATAAAAAAATGACTTCTGACGCCTGCAATGCCTACAACGGGATGGATCTCATGTAGGGGACAAAACACAGGGCAAGTCATTTATTTTACATATAAACTTGCTTCTTAGGATGACTTTGATCAAAATGTCCTTGGCAAAGATGTGATTTTGGCCCCATTCGAACCGGCAGTGTTTTTCCTGCCGATATGGGGTTCAAATTCACTGCAACCGCAACGTTCCAATCGATCGGATCCACAAAAACCCACTCACAAGATGATTTAAAAGCCCATTAAACATTAAATTCCTTCCATTTGGCCTATAAATTAATGACAATGAGAATTAAAAATCATGTTATATTGTGAATTCTTGTGTGAATGTTGTTTGACGACCCAATACCAACAGTGTCTGAGCAGCCAGTAAAAGGCCTGGGCAGATGGTACAACGCAAGTTTCAAGGACAAAGAGCAGGTGCAACAACTAAGGCAAGAAATTGTCAACGGCCTGGAGAACATCAATCAGACCCTACTGGCTGGGAAACTGAAGCTCTGGTGCCTACAGTTTGGAGTCCTTCCTCGGACAATGTGGCCACTGACCGTTTATGAAGCCCCAATAACAACTGTGGAGAATATGGAGTGAACAATAACTTCATACGCGAAGAAATGGCTCGGTGTCCCACGATGTCTAACTAACATCGGCCTCTATGGCAAAGGCGTCCTGGAACTACCTCTCACTAGTCTAACAGAGAGGAATACACATGTTCCAAAGTAAGACTCCAGATGACACTGAGGGACTCTAGAGACAAGACCATCAGTGCTGTTGCGCCGCCCCTAGTAACTGACCGGAAGTGGACACCATCTGATGCAGTACAGCAAGCTTCATCAGCCCTGAGGCACAAAGACGTCGTGGGGCAAGTGCAGCAGGGAAGAGGAGGCTTCGGCCTTACGACAAGTAAACCAACTTGGCGAAAGGCCACAACATCAGAGCGGAGGACATTGGTGGTTGAGGAGGTGCGGCGACAGGAGGAGGCCGCAAGAAGTGCAAAGGCGGTCTCTCTTGCCAAACAGGGGCAATGGATGCAGTGGGAAGGTGTGGAGCAGAGGAAGATCAGCTGGAAAGAATTATGGGAAATGGAATCAAGCAAGATCAGCTGCATCATCAGAGCGACAAACGACGTGCTTCCATCACCAAAGAACCTCCATCAGTGGTACGGCGAGGATCCAACCTGTGCCCTCTGCCCAACTCCAGCGACCCTCAAACACATCATGGTAGGCTGCAAGACCAGCCTCACGCAAGGGAGATACACGTGGCGGCATAATCAGGTACTAAAAAGCCTGGCAACAGCCCTTGAGAACAGGCGGTGTGCGACCAACTCCTTGCCTCCGAGAGCAAGCAACCCCCCCCCCCCCCCCACTTAAGGGCAACAACCTTTGCCCGAGAAGGACAGAAAACACCTAAACATCCTTCCACCAGAGCAGACGAAGGAAACCTATGCAGGGCCCGTGACTGGAGGATGCTGGCGGACATCGGCCGACAACTAATCTTTCCACCTGAAATTGCTTCAACCAACCTCAGGCCAGACTTGGTGTTCTGGTCCCCTTCACAGAAGACTGCTTACATCATAGAGCTCACAGTTCCATGGGAGAACTCTGTTGAGGAGGCCTATGAGCGTAAGAAGCTGCGCTACGCAGAGCTTGCAGCAGAGGCAACGCATCGTGGCTGGAACACCAAAGTCTATCCAGTTGAAGTGGGATGCAGAGGATTTGTTGCGTCATCTACCATCAGACTGCTGAAGGAGCTTGGAATCCACGGTCAGGCTCTGCGGAAGACCTTAAGATCACTCTCAGACGCAGCTGAAAGAAACAGCCGTTGGATTTGGCTCAAGCGGAAAGACCCATGCTGGGCCCCAAGTACATCATGGTGAATCTTTGGGGCAGTTTGACACGGGACGCACGCTGAGGGCTGATCATCCTGCAGCGGGCCGCCCTTGTAGAGGGTGTATAGTGTTAAAAGGCCGAAACACCCAGTGATGCAAGGGTACACTACTGATGATGTGTCCTGTGCCCAACTGTCCTGAAGGTTACCCAGGCCAAGATATACGTATACGTATCCCTCCTCCCCCACCCCCCTGATGTTGAGCGTCTACCACTCTCAGCAATCAATGAATGTCATGAAATGCTCCCCATCTACAGGCACAAGGGACTTCTTAACATCTTGTCCTGTGTACTTGATTCTGGACACTTAGGCTATTTAACAATGTTAACCTTTTCTTAAGAAATGGATAGATGTTTAGATCTAGTAATTGAATTTTGTAATTAGCTACAATTAGGTAACTAACTAATTATATGCTTTAATTTCAGGTCTTCCAAGTAAGATTGTTCCATATTTGTTTCAGAATGCTTCAATCTATAATAACTGCAAATTTCTTTCAGTTCCCTTAATTGTTAAGAAAGTTATGGGCTTTTGACTGTCCTCGATCACAGCTTTTGTGTTAAGTCAATAGGGAACAAGATGCTAATTTCCGAGTATGAAAATGGCCATAACCACTTTAATGCTGAAGATATGAAAGTGAATTAGGTGTCAAATCAAATTGCAGACTTGATTTAAAAAATCTCAACATTTTGTAATATTGCTAATCTATATTCATGATTTGGATGAGAACGTACATGGCAAGTTTGCAGATGACACAAAAGTGGGTGGCATTGTAGATAGTGAAGATGGTTGTCAAAAATTGCAGCAGCATCTTGAACAGTTGGGCAGCTTGGCTGAGGAATGTTTGATAGTTGTTTAATACAGAGAAATGTGAGGTGTTGCATTTTGGGAAGTCTAACATGGCCAGGACCTTCACAATGAATGGAAGGGCTCTGGGAGTGTGGTAGAGTAGAGGTAGCTAGGAGTGCAGGCGCATAGTTCCTTGAAAGTAACATCAGGTAGATAGATTGGTTAAATAGGCTTTTGGCACATTGGCCTTCATCAGTCAGAGTATTAAGTATAGAAGTTGGGAGGATATGTTGCAGTTCTACAAGACATTGGTGAGGCCATATTTAGGAAAGACGGCACCCGGGAAAGGCTGGGTTAACACCGCAGTCTGTGTCTTTCGTGAGAAAGTAACCCAATAAAGCAACGGAAAGGCCTAATGAACCACCATGGCCTAAAAATCCATCGGGCGAGAATGAAATGCTCGGAGAGGGAGAAAGAGGTGCAGCACGCAGGCCTTGAATCTGTTGAGACGCAGGAGGAGCCCGGCCTGCACTCACCCCACAGAGCCCAGTCCCTCCACGCACTAGGATCTCCCAACCCCTGCAGAGTAGTTATTAAGACGGCTGATCCGTGGGCGGTTGCTGCTGGGACGCAAGTCGGGGCCTGATCAGGGGCCTGGGTCACCTGGGCGAGGGTGTCTGATGTTGTGAGACCCGAAACATCCGATGACCCCAGATCACATCACTGAGGATGCGTCCCAGCTCATCTAGAAGATGTATATTTTTCACACTGAAGTCTGGCTCAGCCAGTGGCACCCAGGAATAGACTGGGTGACAACCAAGAATAGTTTGGTGACTACTGGAGAGACAGTTGACAGCACGGAAAGACGGCACCCGGGAAAGGCTAGGTTAGCACCCCGAGTCTGTGTCTTTCGTGAGAAAGTCACCCAATAAAGCGAAGGAAAGGCCTAATGAACCACCATGGCCTAAAAATCCATCAGGCGAGAATGAAATGCTCGGAGAAGGAGAAAGATGTGCAGCGCACAGGCCATGAACCTGGTGAGACGCAGGAGGAGTCGGGCCAGGACTCGCCCCACAGAGCCCAATCCCTCCATGCACTAGAATCTCGCAACCCCTGCAGAGTAGTTATTAAGATGGCTGATCCGTGGGTGGTTGCTGCTGGGACGCAAGTTGGGGCCTGATCAACCACGGCTGGGTCGCCTGGGCGAGGGCGTCTGATGTTGTGAGACCCGATACACCCGATGACCCCAAATCACATCGCTGAGGATGCTTCACATTGCTAGAAGATGTAAATTTTTCACACAGAGTATTGTGTTCAATTTTAGATTATGTCAAGTTGGAAAGGGTGCAGAGAAAATTTACGAGGATGTTGCTAGGACTCGAGGACCTGAGCTATAGGGAGAAGTTGAGCAGACTGGGACCCTATACCTTGGAGAATGAGGGGTGATCTTACAGAGGTTTACAAAATCCTGAGAGGAATAGATCGGGATTCTCTTGCCCAGAGTAGGAGAATCGAGAACTAGAGGACATAGGTTTAAGGTGTGGGGGGAAAGATTTAACAGAAATCCGAGGGGTCATTTTGTTTACACAAAGGGTGGTGGGTGTATGGAACGGGAAGCTGGGGGAAGTAGTTCTGGCAGGTTCTATTGCAACAATTAAACAGGTACATGGATGAATTTCCGACGGCAGTCAAATTTCAGTAGGATTTTTTTTACGGTCCCCTTCAACTGACACGAGTCAAGGGCTTTTGCAAGGTCAAATAAAGCCATGTACTGCTGCTGCCAGGTTTGATAGGGAAAATGAATTGTCAGTATATACCTATGGGTAACCAAATTGTATGGCAATTCAAGCTGCTGCTCAATGTTTAAAAAAAAGGTAAAAAACATCTATGATATTAGCAAACATCTCCTAAATTACTAAATGAATTCAGGGTTGAAAGATCACATTTCTCAGAACAGCTTAATTCTGATGTTTGTATTACCTATTTTTGGATCTGTAATTCTGCTTTTTGGTGTCATATTTGATTAAAATAATCTTTCTGATGTGTTCACAGGTATGAATGCATTATCTATCACATTATAACTGCCTATTTTATGACCCCCCCTCCCCCCCTTTAAACAAAGTAATGAAAGCTGGTGTCATTCAGCAGGAAATAATTTACAATTTATCTAAAGGCCTTTTGTTTCCATTTCATCTATAATTGGTTCACTTTACTGAATTTAAGCTTTTAGTATTTAGTTTCAGTTTAGTTTATTGTCATGTGTACAGTGAAAAGCTTTTGTTGCTAGCTATCCAGTCAGCAGGTAGACACAGACCTCCCAACATTTGATTGTCAAAATTCATAATATTTCCCCCTCAAAATTCATATTTTTAAATGAAAATTC
This sequence comes from Okamejei kenojei, assembly GCA_035221665.1. Classification (NCBI taxonomy): domain Eukaryota; kingdom Metazoa; phylum Chordata; class Chondrichthyes; order Rajiformes; family Rajidae; genus Okamejei; species Okamejei kenojei. Next base: position 27,042,370 of record CM069135.1, on the reverse strand, counting down.
ATAATATGTCGCGGCGCCCTATTCGGGGTCCCATGTCACAAATTCTAAATTGTGAAGAAGTATTTTAAATGCCAAAATGTGAAAAAGGTACATGTATGCTGAAACATTTATAATTCTTTGTTAAACTTTGATAAACTTGGCACTAGACTCACCTTCATTTCTCTCACTTGGGGTTGTTGCCGGCGGCTATGCGCCTGCGCACTGGTGCAGATCAGCGGGCTGCCGCGGGCGGGTGCGGCACATGCGCACTTGGCAAGGTTGCCGGCGGGTCTGCGCCTGCGCACTGGGTGGGGGTGGGGGGGGAGGCCCGGTGATGGGGCTGCCGCGAGCGGCCGGCTGCCGGCAAGAAAGTGCCGCTGATCGCGCGGGCCGGCGCCGCCCGGGCTCTGGGCCAGGCGTGGCGTGGCCCGAAATGGCGCCAGGCCCGGCAACCCTCCCCCACTGCGCACGCGCGGCCACTGGGGCCCGGCAACCCTCCCCCACTGCGCACGCGCGGCCACTGGGGCCCGGCAACCCTCCCCCACTGCGCACGCGCGGCCACTGGGGCCCGGCAACCCTCCCCCACTGCGCACGCGCGGCCACTGGGGCCCGGCAACCCTCCCCCACTGCGCACGCGCGGCCACTGGGGCCCGGCAAACCCTCCCCCACTGCGCACGCGCGGCCACTGGGGCCCGGCAACCCTCCCCCACTGCGCACGCGCGGCCACTGGGGCCCGGCAACCCTCCCCCACTGCGCACGCGCGGCCACTGGGGCCCGGCAACCCTCCCCCACTGCGCACGCGCGGCCACTGGGGCCCGGCAACCCTCCCCCACTGCGCACGCGCGGCCACTGGGGTCCGGCAACCCTCCCCCACAGCGCACGCGGCCACTGGGGCCCGGCAAAGTGCCGCTGATCGCGCGGGCCGGCAAACCGGGGACACATGGCGCCGGCGTTCACCACAGGAGGAACAATTTAGCGGGATAATTAGGGTACAAATCGGAATGGCGGGAAGGGAACCTAAAAAGCGGGAATATCCCGCCAAAAGCGGGATAGTTGGGAGCTATCCAGTCTGCAGATAGACATTACATGATTACAATCAAGCCATTTACAATGTATAGATACATGATAAGGGAGGAACGTTTAGTGCAAGGTAAAGCCAGCAAAGTCCAATCAAGGATAGTCCGAGGGTCACCAATGAGGTAGATAGTAGTTCAGCTCTGCTCTCTGGTTGTGGTAGGATGATTCAGCTGCCTGATAACAACTGGGAAGAAACTGTTCCTGAATCTGGAGATGTACTTCTATACCACACTATTATGTTTCAGTTTTCGAAATATCTGCAGATGTTAATAATGTTAATTACTTGCAATGTTGTTTGTAAAAACACGACAGGAAGCAATGTTTTAAAATCATTCATCTTTCAAAGTTCCCTTCCCGTGGTATAATTTTCTATCAATCTATAACTCTTTGTCCCAAACCTTGTGTTCCTAACCATGCTTCACATCTCCATGGAGATCCCAGTCATTGGGAACAATCTATGCTTATCTACACTGACCTATCAATTTTAAACCATTCCATTCAATCAAATCATACTATCATTTTCACTCAAGAGTTGTGAATCTGTAATTTTCTGCAACAGATTACACAGATTCACAACTCTCTGGGTGATTTTTTTTTCCTCTTCTCAGTCCTTATTCTTAAACTGTGACCCCTGGTTCTGGACTCCCCCAACATCAGGAACATTTTTCCTGCATCTACCCTGTCCAATCCTCTAAGAATTTTTTATGTTTTTATAAGATCCCCTCTAAATTCCAGCGAATACAAGCCCAGTCGACCCATGCTTTCATCATACGTCAGTCCCGGCATCCCAGGAATTAACCTGGTGAACCTACACTGCACTCCCTCAATGGCAATAATGTCCTTCCTCAAATTAGGAGATTAAAATTGCACACAATATTCAGCTGCGGTCTCACCAGGGCCCTGTACAACTGCAGTCGGACCTCCTTGCTCCTAAACTTAACTCCTCTCGCAATGACGGCCAACATGCCATTGGCTTTCTTCACTGCCTGCTGTACCTGCATGCTTACTTTCAGTGACTGATGTACAAGCACACTCAGGTCTCGTTGCAGCTCCCCTTCTCCTAATCTGACTCCATTCAGATAATAATCTGCCTTGCCACCTGTTCTTGCCACCAAAGTGGATAACCTCACATTTATCCACATTATACTGCAACTGCCATGCTTCTGCCCACTCACCCAACCTATCCAAGTCACCCTGCTACCTCACAGCATCCTCCTCACAGCTCACACTGCCACCCAGCTTTGTGTCATCTGCAAACTTAGATTACATTTAATTCCCTCGTCTAAATCTGTAATACATACTGGACTAGGTGGGACCCGTTGGGTCCCAGTCACACGGGATGCCTGGTCCCCCATCGCAACCCATTCCCCCAATGCAATATTCCTCACCCGTAGCCCTTAACTGCAAAATGTGTGGGAGGGTAGGAGGGGAGGGGGGAGGGAAGTTGGGTGTGTGGCAGTGGATGTGTGGGGTGGAGGGGAGGTGGGGTGTGGGGCGTGGTTGGGGCAGGGGTGGGGTGGGGGTAGGGGCAAGGGGGTTGTGGGGACGGGGGAATTGTGGGGGGGAGGTGTGTGGGGGCGGGGGAATGTGGGGGCGGGGGGAGGGTGTGTGTGGGCGGGGGTGTGTGTGGGCGGGGGTGTGTGTGGGCGGGGGTGTGTGTGGGCAGAGGAGGTTGTGGGGGAGTGTATGGGCGGGGAGGGGTTGTAAAGGGAAAGGCGGTGTGAGCAGGGGGGGGAGTGAGGTGTGTGGCAGTGGAGTTGTGCGGCAGGGGATTGTGGGGCGGGGGGGTTGTGGGTGGAAGGGGGTGTGTGGGGGGGGGGTTGTGGGGGAGCGGAGTGTGTAGGCGGGGAGGTGTGGGCGGGGGTGTGAGCAAGGGGGGTTGTGGGGGAGAAGGGGGGGTGTGAGCAAGGGGGGTTTGTGGGGGTGAAAGGGGTGTGGAGGAGGGGGGTGTGTGGGTAGGGGGGTTGTGTGGGCGTGGGGGTTTTAGGGGGAGGGGTGTGTGTGGGTGAGGGTGTGTGTAGGCGGGGGTGTGCGTGGGCGAGGGTCGGCGGGAGTGTGGGCGGGGTGTGCGTGGGCGGGGGTGTGTGTAGGCGGGGGCTGTGTGGGCTAGGCTGTGTGGACATGAGAGCTCGGAGAAAAGACGGGGAAGAGCCATGGGGGAGAGGGGGTATCACGGGGGAGGGGGGCAGGAGTCAACGAGGGGGACCAGAGGGGAAGGGGTTGGAGCTGGCAGTGCGATGGGGACTCACATCGGGCGCTGGTCGCTCTCCTCCGCCAGGCTCAGTCTCCTCTTTCCGTTTGGTGACATCTCCGACTACGGGCTGGGCCGCTTTCGGTCCCTCCGAAAATTGTGCCCGGTTGGAGACTTCCGCCGGCCATCCTCAGCTCCAGTAAAGACGTGATGGTGCAGGAAGGAGCAGACTGTCCCGGGAGTGACAGGAGAAAAGACCAATCCACGCGGCGCTGACTGGCAGAAGAGGAGATCGATCTTTCGCACGCATAGTTTTACGATTTTATACCTCATTAACTTTTACATGATGCCACGATCGGAACGATACTTGGTGCACTCGCAGCACAGAAATACGGCGAGTGAGCTGGCGAAAAATCGTAGCGCTATCACGTATCTTTTTTGCGCGAATAGAAAAACCATGCAAACTGGAAGATAACAAGATCAGAGTTTTAGTTATGTATAGATTGTAAACTTTTTGTAAACAACTGGGGTCCCAGCACCAGGCCTTTCGGCACCCCACTCGTCACTGCCCACCTTTCAGAAAAGGACTCGTTAATTCCTACTCTTTGCTTCCTGTCTTGCCAACCAGTTCTCTATCCATGTCAATACCCTACCCCCAATATCATGTGCTCTAATTTTGCACACTAATCTCTTGTGTGGGACCTTGTCAAAGGCTTTTTGAAAGTCCAGATACACCACATCCACTGTCTCTCCCTTATCCATTCTACTTGTTACATACTCAAAAAATTCCAAAAGATTAGTCAAGCATGATTTTCTCTTCATACTGACTTTGACCGATCCCGTCACTGCTTTCCAAATACGCTGCCATTAAATTTTTAATAATCAACTCCAGCATCTTCCCCGCCACCGATGTAAGGCTAACTGGTCTATAATTTCCCGTTTTCTCTCTCCCTCCTTTCTTAAAAAGTGGAGTTACGTTGAATGCCCTCCAGTACAGGAACTGATCCAGAGTCGAGAGAAGATTGGAAAATGATCACAAATGCATCCACGATTTTTCTAGGGCCACCTCCTTGAATACTCTGGGATGCAGATCATCTGGCCCTGGGGATTTATCTGTCTTCAGTCCCAACAGTTTAACTAACATCATTTTCTGACTAACGTGGATTCCCTTCAGTTTCTCCCTCCCACTAGATCCTTGGTCCCCTAGTATTTCCGGGAGATTGTTTGTGTCTTCCTTAATGAAGACACAACCAAAGTACTCGTTTAACTGTTCTGCCATTACCTTGTTTCCCATTATAAATGCACCTTCTTCTTCTTATAGAATCCACACACAAGATTAGAAGTTGTTCAGCCAGAGTTGAACACACTTCTCAGCATCTGCTTACAATGGTGTCTGTCTTGTCGCTACTTGTGTGGTGGTGGTGGAAAGATTGGTGGAAACAGGGCCGTGACGTGAAAGCTCTTTCATTGACCCCATACATTCACCTGTTTCTGATTGTAAGGAACCTATATTTGTCTTCAATAATCTTTTCCTTTTTACATACCTATAGAAACTTAGTCAGTTTTTATATTTCCCGCAAGTTTTCTTTCACTCTTTTCCCCCCCTCTTAATTAACCCCTTTGTCCTCCTCTGTTGAGTTGCAAAATTCTCCCAGTCCTCTGGTTTGCCGCTTCTTCTGGCCAATTTATATGCCCCTTCCTTGGCTTTAACACTGTCCTTGATTTCCCTCGTCAGCCACGGTTGAGCCACCTTCCCAGTTTTATTTTTTCGCCAGACAGGGATGAACAATTTCTGGAGTTCATCCATGTGGTCTTTAAATCTTCCGAAACGTCACCCATTCCTTCTCTCCAGAGATGCTGTCTGTCCCGCTGAGTTACTCCAGCTTTTTGTATCTATCTTCATATTCTTTCACTTATTGTCAACAGAATTTGCAAGTTACAAGTACATTATTTCAAGCATCACCTGCAGTCCTGTCTCTGGCACAGTTCTAGGTATTTGCATTTCATTTACACTTACTTCTGGTTCATTAAAAGGTAATATATAAATAAAGTCCAACGAGTTTGGGTGGAAAGTTTTTGTTGTACATATTTAAATTTATAGAGGGTCACTTTCTCCTGCAAGCTTTAAATTTATCGAGGGTCACTTTCAGCCTGCCTGCCATTTGACAATCCATCCAAGCAGATTGCCATTAGTAATGAAACTTTGATATTGTTACGCCTTCTAAGACATGTCCTATGTCAAAGTTTAAAAAGGCTTATCAGCTAAAATGGAGTTGTCTGCTAACAGTTACTAAGTCAACAAGCAGGCTCGCTTAGAAAAACAATTGGAAAATAATTGGGCTCACTTGGTAGAAGTAGTAAATCATGCCTCAAGGACCCGAGACAACAGCTATTTGGCTTCCGTTGTGTTTTTTCTATGAAAGTATTCACATTAGCAAGATAGGACGTTCTAATTTTGAAGACGTGTTGGGCATCTCTCTTGCATTCTTATTTTTCCAATTAATTGTTTACTGATTCCCAAAAATAAGAATATTTCTCAATACTGAAATAAATGAACTGTTAATGGTGAACGAAACAGAGGTGTGAGGGTTCCACACACAACCCATATCTGAAAAGCCAATGTTAATAAAAACAGAAACATGGTTGTTGAAGAATAATTTTGAGAGAAGGCAGGAAGTATCATCATCAGTTATGCTTTTAGATTAGCAGAGATTTTTGCTCATCAGAAGCAAATCAATGCAGAATAGAAGTGAGGGTACAATTTTAACAAAGTAAACTCCATCTTTTAAAAAAAATAGATTGTTTGAAGGATATTATTATAGCTAAAATGGAAATATACATGCTTAAATTATATTAAAAATGTTGTGAACACTCAGCAGGTCAGGCAGCTCTGAAAAGAGAAACAACATTCACATTTCAAGTCAAAGATCATCAGAACTGGAAAAGTGAGAAAACAAGTTACTTTAGACAGGGAAAGAGAATATTTCTGGTAGGATTAAGCCACGGTTACCCAGGCAATTCTGATCTTAATATGGCATTCTGGTCAACAACTTAATGAAGCGTGAGGAGAGAAAAAAATCAAATAAAATGACATATTACAAGTTGAGAAATGAAGGTCAGAGCTGTTCCTGAAACATGAAACCAAAAGGAAAATGCTGAAATTTGTTTCAGCTCGCTCTTGCCCCAACAAGTTATTTATTCATATCTTGACTCAATCCTTTTTCCTCTGATATAATTCATTCCAACTTAAAATCATTAAACCTCGGACCACCACTTTAAAATTTTCCACTTTTCTGGTCCCAAATGGTTTATTGTCACCATGGAAATATAATTATTCAACATCTCCAAAATATCACAACAGTTTTCTTCTTCCACAAGAGGTCCAACCGCTTTCCCTTCAATAATGGGCTCATTTGTCCAGTGAATTTGTTCTCACATTGAACAATTTCTCCTTCAACTCCAATCACTTTCTCCAGATTAAAGGTGTAGCCATGGGCCCATACTGCACCTATAGCTATCTTTGTGGCTCTGTGAAGCAGACCAACTTAGACCTCCTAATTTTCTTTTTCCAGTACACAAATTAATAAAATGATGCAACTTGTTACATTGTACGTAGAATTTGAAAATATCATTACTTGTGGGGACAATTTCCGCAATCTCCTGACATTCGTATGGTCCATCTCTGACTATTCCCTTTTCTTTTAGTAATTTTCTGTCTCACCCTATTACATTTGGTGTCTTATTTGATCCAATAATCAGACAAATTTAGAAAAGATGTGAGCTACTGCAGCATTTAAATATTTGATACTAATGAAATAAAACATAGAATTACCGATTAAACATGCATGCAAGCTGGTATATTAAAATCCATTTTGATAAATTACTTCAAGCAACTCATTTTTTACAATTTATTCAGTCAGTCAAATAATTGCATAGTCAAAACTAAATATGTATAATATAAATATAACTTGATTATTCAAGATATTGGCATTTAAACATCAACCGTCTATCTCAAGTACAAAGGACAGTAATTACAGGGTTATTTTTGAGCTGCTTATTTTACCAGTCATTACAATTTAAAAAAAAACAATAGGTTTTAAGCATTTTGTCAGTGCTAATAACTATCATGTATACATTTTATTTGCAGCTATCTTTTCATGCATTTCTTAAAATAAACTATGTTTTCCAATGAATCAAATATTCATGTATTTGACTTTAAAGGCCACAGTGGTGCTTAATAATCAAACAAATTACTGGCATTTGTAATAGAATAAGAAACCTCAAAGGCTTAGTATTATATTGTTCATTTTAAAGATGTATTATCTATCCATCATCTCTCTGAGGTGTTGCCTATGACCCTTGAACCACTAGTATGTGTGATTTGTAAAAGATGGACAAATGAATACAAATGAGTGGGTTATTAGGCTAATTCAAAGGACAGCCAAAAACATAGGAATACATCTCAAATCATTTAAATGTTGGACCAAATAAAGAGAGGTTCCTTCTCTGAACAACACTAGTGGATCAATTTAAGCCAAACCCAGCTACAGTCACTTCTGTTTGTATTAGCTTTTACCAGATTTTCCCAAAGAAATCGCAGAAGTGATGTGTAGACAAAACACAGTTAGAATAGATTATTTCCAGAAGATGCCCCCTATGATGTGAAATAACGACAGCATTGTTTTGGTGTTTGTTCATCCTGAAAATGATACAGAGCATGCAAGCAATGTAATACTTTGAAGAATGGCAATGAAGTGGTGACTATAGATAGTGATCCCTGTTCTGTCCCAACCAACCTATTCTGTAACCTCGCAAACTTCCATAGTTTATCCTGCTTGCTCTGACTATGATTTCTTCAATATTCTTGCAAAATGAAAGTGAGAGAATGTAATTGGTAAAACATACTAATAAAAACTATACAGTAGAACTGTGCACTGATATGAATACTATTCTTATAAATTCACTTCTAGTTCTATGAGATTGCATTCATATATCCTGTACCATAAGTAACAATTTTACTTTTTTGCTTCTGCTCACCTCTGTGACACATACAGAAAGCTGAGCAATGACTCAATTGTTAGAATCATCAAATTCTCAATCCTGTAATTTAAAATACAAAATTGAAGCTGACATTCCAGTATATTACTAAGAGGGTGCTATGCTCTCAGGGGTAATATCTTTCATATCCATATCTTAACCTACTCAATTATCAATATAGTAAAAGTCTCATCTTGCGTGCGTGTGTGTGTTAGTTTTGTATCTTCCTCAAAACGCTACGCACTCGTGCTTAAACCTTACACATTCTAACTCACATTTTCCCCCTCCAGCCGTACTCAGGTTCACTTAAGATTTCATCCTATATTTCACAAGTTATTCATGATTAAAGTTTAAAAAAAAGCCAGAAACCACTTCACACAGAGCCTTTTACCAGCAGCTTCCAGTAATGATGTCACAATGCCATCTCACAGATGTCCAATCATAGTGGATCTAATTTACAAACGACATCACAACGGGACGTTGCCAATGGCATGGGCAGAAATAGCTTTTAAAACATGGGGGGGGGGACAATGAGGCCTGACATCTAGGACAGGTCGGCAACCATACGGTCCACGGGCCGGATCCGTAACCCAAAATCATCCGGCCTGCAGGCATATTTTCTTTTCAATTAGTTTTCGCGACCTGGGAACTGCAGCCAGTCCCGGGACACGCAGGCGACCTGGGTGATAAAGCCAGTCCCGGGACAGGCGATCCAACCTGGGCGCTACAGCCAGACCTGCCAGCCGACCTGGGCGCTATAGCCAGTCCTGGGGCACGCAGGCGACCTGGCCGCTACAGCCAGACCTGCCAGCTGACCTGGGCGTTACAGCCAATCCCGTGGAAGGCGAGCCGACCTGGGCGCGCAAGTGACCTGGGAACTGCGGGTCCTTTGACCCACCGTGTCCGCGCCAACCAGCAATCACCCCGTACACTAGCACCAGCTGACACACTAGGGATCATTTACAATTTACCGAAGCACATAACCTACAAACCTGCAAGGAGGAGGAGAGAGAGGGGGAGGGGGGGAGAGAGAGGGGGGAGAGGAGGGGGAGAGAGACAGAGAGAGAGAGAGAGAGAGAGAGAGAGAGACAGAGAGACAGAGAGAGACAGAGAGAGAGATACGGAGAGAGAGACAGAGAGAGAAGGAGACAGACAGAGAGACAGAGAGAGAGAGACAGACAGAGAGAGAGACAGAGAGACAGAGACAGACAGAGAGAGAGACAGAGAGACAGAGAGAGAGAGAGAGAGAGAGAGAGAGAGAGAGAGAGAGAGAGAGAGAGAGAGAGAGAGAGAGAGAGAGAGAGAGAGAGATATCTCGTCGGCCTCTTGTATTTTCTGCGGCGAACAAGAAACCGTGTTCCACGAGTATATGGAGCGTGTGAGGTTGCTGCCCTTGTACGAATATCTGAAGGGGCTGCTCCTCAAGCTCTGGTTGCATTCTAGTCCCACGATCTAGGTTTGGATACAAGGCAGGGAGTGGGGAGGGCCGATCAGGGGGGGTGGGGATCTCCCTGTCGCTTTGCTCCTGGGCCTGGCCAAGATGCTCATTCCCGGGTCCAGGCACCGGGCGGTCGATGGTCACACCAGAGTCGGCTGCCTGCCCGTTCCGGGCCTACGTCCATGCTCACTTGTCTTTGGTGAGGGAACATGTGGTGTCCAAGGGGACGCTGGTCGCCGCTGGGGGAGGAAAATGTTGCGCGTTGCCATCGAGAAAGAGACAGAGACAATCAGAGACAGACAGAGAGACAGTGCTTCTAATACCATTTCAAATCTTCATGGATCTTTCCTTTTTTGAACTTGATCAACTAAATCAGCTGTAACTTGCAATGCCTTGACAGTACTTCCAAAAGAAATAGCATTCTAAAGCGCATTGCAACAAATTGTTTATATAGTTTGAAGGTGAGAAAATTATAACATCATATACCCATTTTTCTTGAAGTTATACACTCTGGAATACAAAGTTACAGCTACAAGTGTAAGATCAAGGTGCAACCGGAAATCGTAAGGGCATTATATTACACATTTAGAATTACAAAACCGTAACTTTTAAGGCCATGTACATTCACAAGCATGATCTTTTGTTATGTCGTGCTATACCAATGTTGGGCGATAACAATGAAGTCCCTCTTTTGGAAATATTAACCTCCTCAAAGGTGCACAGGCCATGCTCCTAGCAGGTATATTGATATTCTATCCACTAGTAACTTCCAATTACATCCTTAAGAATTTGCAGAATTAGTGGGACGGTATCAACTTTATATTGAGCCTTTTAGTGGATTTCTAGTTCATGCCTGGCCACGAGGCTAGACAGTTTGCTACTGCTGGACTTAGATAGGCATATTGCCTCGAATTCCCTAAGATTCCCACTCAGCACTCTCGTAGTCTGGTTTCCTCTAACTTTTACTAATTTGAACCCTGATATGTTTGATTTCCTTTTGTTCACTCCTTTGAAGTCCTGAATGAGAAAAGATGTATTAACACCTGGTATGAGGAATCCAATATCTATGGCTATCTCCAACATCAGATCGAAGGCTTGTGTTTTTGCTCCTTTTTATGTTGTTGGACACATTAGGTATCCAGCACAACTAAATCCCTGCTATTTTCTGATGAGCTCCACAAGCTATTTATCAGAATATTTTATGATAAATGAAGACTTTCTACCTTGTCAACTTCTGGGAATAGGGTCAAAAAAATAATTGTGGAGAAAATGATATTTGAAAATATTTTGGACAATGCATTATTCAGGTACTGGATTAACTCAAACTAAGTTCATAAACTCAAACACGTCTTCCAGTTTTCTAATGTCTACCTGGTGACGTTAATGAAACAGTAATTTATGGATTCAAGGTGCAATTGTGATGGGTACTTTGGTACCACTGTTAGATCCAAGAAAATTAGTTTAGATCCATGATCCTTTCTTTCATAATACAGTATGCCTATACAGTATTTGAATATCACCCCATGTACTTGGGAAATATGAATCTCTAGCACCAAGCAATAATCTAAACACTGTCTATAGTATCTGAGGTATTGCTAGCGTCAAAATATGTTTCAATTGAAACTATTTAAACAAATATTACTTGCAACATGACTGAAGTATTATTTCAAGCAAGTAAGCACGTGTTTCAGAATTGAAGCATTAAGATCTGACAAACTAATCATGTACTCAAAGCTTTACCTCTGCAATAAAGGCAGAAATTTGATTTGTTGGTCACCCTGTCAGATGAATGCCATATTAGGATATTTTTAGAAAAAAATCCACTTAAATTGTATTACACAACAGAAAAAGGTCAAGATGCTGGGACCAAATGACTTGACACATTGGGTCTCTAATGATGATTTTTGTTTTCCTAGCTCACTTCCTACCTTTTGCTGCAAACTAGAGAACTAGCTCCTCTGATCCTGAAAAAAAAGGAAGATGCTTGTTTTATTCCAATTATAGAAATCAAGATTTTACATTTGTGAAATGGAAGTTGATTTAGCCCATCCATTTACGCTGCACTTTGTGCGCTATGATGTTCCTACAATCCCAGAAGAAAATGCCCCATTGATCATCTTCATTATTAACAATGAGAAGTCGAAAATGTTCAAATAATGTAGTAGAGAAAATCGTGAAAACCTGAGTTATAGACGCTCACCTTTTTTTTACACATGAAATTTTTGAAAACTTTAAAAAAATTAAACATGGAAAGCTTTTTCAATACTGTGTTTCTTCTATTTTAGACAAAACAAAAAAAAGTTTCACAATTAATTATATTAGAAACAATTATCAATATAAGTCAATTCACGTTACAAAATTTAGATGCTGGCTCTAGAATTTTCACAAACAAGTGCTTATTAATGATTGTCAATTTTTGTTACAGTAATTATTAAACCCATCCCAAAATATCACAGCTAATAAAATTGGAAGGCTGCAAGTTAACATTAGGTGATTTTGCCCTCCAGCAATTCTTTCTTTAGTCCACAGATGTTATCTGCAAAATCTTCTATTGTCTCCTCCTCCAAAGACAAAAGCTGTTTCAACATTGCCTGCAGTGCTTTTTTCACCATCTGGATTTCTCTTTGTAGATACTGTGGACAGTCATTAAGGATAAAACATGAAAGTGATTAACCAGTTATTTTCAGCAGGATTTATTACTCAAAGTGTGATGACTATGAAAATACCAGCTGGACAGAAGTTTTAATAAATGCATTTTCAAACTGACTTTACTATTTTGTTTATAAATATTTAAAAGTTTGCATTAAAATAAAATGATGTTAATATTAATTCCAATGTATTTATTTATTTGTTATTTTTTGGGGATTTGGATTAGAATAAGGGGTAGGCCATTTAGGAATCAGATGAGGAAAAACTTTTTCAGCCAGAGAGTTGCGAATCTGTGGAATTATCTGCCACAGAAGGCAGTGGAGGCCAATTCACTGAGTGTATTCAAGAGAAAGTTAGATGTAGCTCTTAGGGCTAACAGAATCAAGGGATATGGGAAGAAAGCAGGAACAGGGTACTAATTCTGGATGATCACCCATGATCATATTGAATGGCAGTGCTGGCTCGAAGGGCCGAATGGCCTACTTCTGCACCTATTTTCTATGTTTCTATGAACACATTAAACATAGAGGGTACACAAAAGGCTGGAGAAACTCAGCGGGTGCAGCAGCATCTAAGGAGCGAAGGAGATAGGTGACGTTTCGGGTCGAGACCCTTCTTCCTTTTTTTTTGCGGGTTTGATAACCCAGTCTGGGTTGTTACGGAGTGAGTTGATGGCAGTACGTTCGGGGGGGGGGGGGGGAGAGATTGGAGTGAGACAGGGGAGTAGAGAAGTCGAGGCGGTTGATGTCCCGACGGCAGTTCTGGATAAAGAAGATAAACATAGAGGCTCACTCTTTCACTTTCAAATGGCTGTGGGATGTAGAAATACCCTTAATTAGCTGCTCCCAACCTACTTCTGCTATGTCTCATCTTATGATATTGAAACCAGCCTTCCTAATTCAGAACTTTATGTTTTTGGTCTATTCCTATACATTTCCATTACTATTTTCAAATTTACTGCTGTAACTCCAAAATACTCTCCCACACCACCTAGATGCTTACCACCCTTCGCAGGCAGATTATATATGCACTAGCCCAAAAAGATATCCTGGGTGCATTTTTAAAATTCTCTAAGCCTTTGATATGGTGATCCAGCTAATAATAGGGAAATTAAAATCTCCCTGCTATAATCCTATTATTTTTATTTCACCTCTTGATTTGCCAATAAATTTTCACCTCTATCTCTCACTGTCTGGAAGGAGACCTGTAATATACCCCTAGCAAAATGATCGCCCTTGTGGCATCTTCCCAGGTGACCCTCCCTCTTTTCTGCAGTAATGGACTTTAATTAATAATGCAATTCACATCTTCATGTACAACTCCCTGTTATCCTGAAGAATCTATTCCATGGATTCTTCTTTCTTCTGTGTTCTTTCTTCTGTGGATCCTCGACTTTCGCTGACGACACCACTGTTGTGGGATGTATCACTGATGGAGACGAGTCAGAGTATAGAAGTGAGATCGACCGATTGACCAAATGGTGCCAGCCCAATAACCTGGCTCTCAACATCAGTAAGACCAAGGAACTGATTGTGGACATTAGTAGGGGAAGGATGAGGACCCACAATCCTCTTTATATCAACGGGACGATGGTGGAGAGGTTCAATAACTTCAAATTCCTGGGCATGCATATATCAGAAGATCTTTCCTGGACCCAGCACACCGATGCAATCGTAAAGAAGGCACATCAGCGACTCTACTTCCTGAGAAGATTACGGAGATTCGGCAAGTCAAAGAGGATTTGCCTTATCTTCTACAGGTGCACGGTAGAGAGCATTCTGACTACTTGCATCGTGGCCTGGTTCGGCAACTTGAACGCCCAGGAGCGAAAAAGACGACAAAAAGTTGTGACCACTGCCCAGTCCATCACCGGCTTTGACTTCCCCACCGTTGAAGGGATCTATCGTAGTTTCTGCCTCAAAAAGGCAGCCAAAATCACCAAGGACCCACACCATCCGGCCCACACACTTATCTCACCACTGCCATCAGGAAGAAGGTACAGGAGCCTGAAGACTAACGTCCAAGTTCAGGAACAGCTTCTTCCCCACAGCCATCAGGCTATTAAACACGAAGAATAAGCTATGAGCTCTGAACTACAAAAGGCTATATTATTATTTGCTATTTGCATTATATTTGTTATTTATTGAACTTTTTCTTTTTTTTCTCCCGTTATATGTAATGTTTACATATTCACATATTCTGTTGTGCTACAGCAAGTAAGAATTTCAATGTCCCGTCCGGGACATATGACAATAATACTCTCTTGACTTGACTCTTGTCTTGATATCTGTAATAGCACAATATCACTCCCATAATCAGCATGTTTATCTTTCAGAGTTTTTGCATTAAAGTGAATGCAATAAAGCCTTTATTCCTTTGATGCGAATAACACACCTATATACATTCTGCTTACTGAATAGTTTTCTTTCTTTATTTGACCGCACATCTCCCATTGCATATTCGACTTCCCGACCCCATCCCCAACCTGCCCACCAACAAATGCACATCCATTCTGTGTCCAATTCCCTTGCCAAATTAGTTTAAAAGCTCCCAGATAGCACTAGGAAATCCCCCGCAAGGACGCTTGTCCCATTCCAGTTCATATGCAACTCATCCAGCTTCCACAAGTCATACCTTCCCCAGAAAAGATGCCAGTGGTTAAAAAAATCTAGTGCCCTCCCTCCTTCTTTAGCCACATATTAATCTAAACTATACTCCAATTCCTTTACTTCCTAGCACATGGCAAGTGAAGTAATTCAGTGATTTTAACCCAAGTCCTGCTTTTTACACTGCTACTCGGCGAACTAAATTCACGTTGCAATATCTCATCCCTTTTATAAACCTATGTCATTAGTACCAGTGAGCCATGACCTTTAGCTGTTTAAACTCCCTCTTAAGTTTACTCTGCAACTGTACTGTGTCTCTTTTCACCTGAGCATATGGGAGGCTACACAGTATCCTGAATTTGCACCTACAGATGCAACAAGGCGCGGCGGGAACTTTAAATCTTCGACCGCCGGCCTGCGGCCTACACCAACCTGAAGCTGCGGTCTCCAGCAGGGAAGCACCGATTCAGGACTTACATGGACTTTTTACCTTGTCCACTCATCTGGACGCCCACAGCGGCGGCTGCGGAGGGTTGAGGTCCCGACCACAGGGGAAAATGGAGGAGGACTGGCCAAATTTTGTGCCTTCCATCACAGTGATGAATGCTGTGGTGGATGTTTGTGTTAAATTTTTATTTTGTTTTTGTGTGTTCTTTTTCATTGTACCGATGCTGGCAAATTCATTTCACTTGCACCTTATGTGCAAGTGACGAATAAAACTGATTGATTGATTGATTGAACAGGGCCTATCAATTACACTCAAGCATTTCAACATTATTACCGTTAGAATCTTACTTTAACCCTCTTGTTCAGTTGTGCCAGACCATACTGCCATCATCTTGGCTGTAGCTGGTCTCCCCAGAAATATGTTCACTCCTACCATCTAGATTTTCACAGCAGTGTAAAGGATCTGTCAGGACGAGGTTAGATTGTGGCAGTGTACTCTTCTACTGCTGTTGGTGGTTTACAGTACCTCATGGATGCCCAATATTGAACATATCCATTGCAACTCTATAATAATCAGCATAAGAAACAACCAAAGATAGGTATTCATGGCCATAAGGACACAGTGGTGGGCATTCAATTACATAATTTCAATACAGTTAATTAACTATATAAAATAACTCATTCATGATTCAAATTCATGATGTTAATGACCAATTTTAAACAAAGCCCTCATTTCAGAGTCAAAGCAGTACCGAAATAGCTATCTGGATTGCATACAGTTTGCTAAATAACAAACTGTATGCAATAATAAACTGTTGAGTTTTTATTAATCTTCAACTATCTTAAACACAAACCACACTTAAATACATTTTCTTCGAACAAAATTCCATTAAGCTTAGAAGTATCATCGCCTGGCTAATTACAACATTAAGAGCTTTTGAAATCTTTCAAATATATTCCCAATAACAGTCATAAACTGCAATTTCACCACAAAAGGATATGAGTGAGCCTGTCGTCATGATTGTTTACAGCCAATTGCAACTGCTCTTCCAAACATACCAGCCTGTCACTAATACCTTCACACTGTTCCCTTATGTCCGCTGCAGAATACTTATGGGTCACCTGCAAAAACAGAAAATGTAGTCTGAACAAATTGATTATTCTTCGAGGTACACTTTGAAATGTATCAAAAATGTGAAACTGAAAATAATTACAGATGCGCCATAATAGTTTTGTTTTATAACAGTCAGGATGGACAGGCTTACAGAAATGATTATGGTTGTTTGGATGGTCTGAATTTGTAAGAGTACAGATACAGATGTGGATTTTTTTCCCTGGCTGATTACATGGTCTGAATTTATTTGCAGATACCGATGTGGATGTACCTGGCTTAGTACTGCTCCACATAATGCTGATTCATTATTTCACTCTACCTCTTACATCCCACACATTAATAGCGACGTATCCACTTGTATTTTAAAGTTACATCCACTTAGGTTGCATGCTGGGAACCTGACACAAAACCTGGTGCACTATGTGCAATCTGTGCCTGGAAGCTGGTGCAAATTCATGCCCTCCACTGGCATTGTTCAAGTAATGAATTGCTTCAAGGTTCAGTGTGGAGAGACTGTGAAGAAAAGTGTTGAGTGAAAATTGCTACTGTTGAGTGCAGAGATGTGCGGGTCGGGAGGAAGGTAGAGTCGCGAGCCCTTGCCAGCAAAGTAAGAGTGGGCCATTGCTGGAAACTGGGCAGCACCATCTCCATTCTCCAAACCACCTGGATCCTGTAATCTCTCTCTCATCATCAGCTACTGAATGTGATAGAACTGGTTTCACATTATTGGCTGCACACTCTCCCCAATCCAGAAATGCTGCCATTGTAATAAGCTCAAAGGCCAGCAACCAGCAATGAGCCTATTACTATAGAGACATTTCTGGCAAAGATGAAATATATGGGGAAACAGTAATTTCAGAATGCAAGACCCTGGAGTAGCTATTGCAGTCTCCAACAATGGCCTGTAATTATGGTGCGGCCCTGTCAAGCATCTCAACAGGGCTGCTCCGTTTATTGTGGTCTACCCAGCACTAGACGCACGGCGATTCACTGCTGAATTTGTGTTCAGATACGCAACTCAGCAGTGTGCAGAGTGTTATGTCACACTTCTGGCAGAAAACTGCAGTAAAACACAGGATCTTAAATTTTAAAAATAGAGTTTGGATTTTCTAAGAAAACAGAATGCACTTTGAACTATGAATTACAAAATAATTATGAAATAATTCAATGAACTATGAATTACAAAACTACATAGGATGATATCGTATAAGACTTTATTTGTGCGAACCACACACTGAAGCACTGGCAATTACGTTCTAAGTACTCACCTTTGACTGTGAATCTTTGGTGCTGAGAAAACATTTCATTGATATCTACAAAATAAACATATAAAATACGATGGATATTTTGAAGGTGCTGCAAGTAGTTAATATGATTTATTATTCATAACACATAAATTGATAAGACAGATGTGGAACAAAATAACGCATTTAAAATGTGTTAAAAATATAGCTTAACTTATCTTAAAAACTCTGTGAGAAGTACATTAAAGACATTGGAAGCAGGGAATATTATGAAAAACAAAGATTTATCCTCAAATGACATATTTGTTGTGTTGTGCAAAG
The DNA here is from genome assembly GCA_035221665.1 of Okamejei kenojei. NCBI lineage: Eukaryota > Metazoa > Chordata > Chondrichthyes > Rajiformes > Rajidae > Okamejei > Okamejei kenojei. The sequence continues at coordinate 27,024,267 of CM069135.1, read as the reverse complement.
ATTATGAAAATAAAATCCACTAAATTTTATTCTGTACATTATTTGACTGATAAAACTATCATTATCATTTGATGCTGATTCTGGAAAGCATTAAAGGACCTTGGATGATTTTTCCTCATTATAGTAGAACAACAAGCTGATAAAATTTACTTGACCATAAAGGGCAATAATGAACATTTTTGGCCTCAGGTTTTTGATATAACATCACCGAATGAGCATTTATTTAAACGGTCACTCTTCCAAATATAAAAGCTTATTTGTTCTTTAGGTAATAATGAAATTAAGGCTTATTTACACTCTCTTCCAGCGGGCAAGAGATACAGAACTGTTGGAACGCATACCTGCATGTTCAGGGACAGTTTCTTCCCGGCTGTTATAAAGCAACTGAACCAGCCTATCACCAACTGGAGAGCGGTCCTGAGCTATTGTCTACCTCATTGGAGACCCTTGGACTATCTTTAATCAGACTATAGCTTGCACAATACGTTATTCCCTTATATCTGTACACTATGGGTGGCTTGATTGTAATCTTGTAGTCTTTCCGCTGACTGGATGACATGAAACAAAAAAGCTTTTCACTATACTGAAGTAGATTTTCAAAGTCTACAGAGAGATTTGGGCCATTTGGAAAAGTGGGCTGAAAGATGGCAGATGGAGTTTAATGCTGATAAGTGTGAAGTGCTACATCTTGGCAGGACAAATCAAAATAGGACGTACATGGTAAATGGTAGGGAATTGAGGAATGCTGTGGAACAGAGGGATCTAGGAATAACTGTGCATAGTTCCCTGAAGGTGGAATCACATGTAGATAGGGTGGTAAAGAAAGCCTTTGGTGTGCTGGCCTTTATAAATCAGAGCATTGAATATAGGAGTAGGGAAGTAATGGTAAAAATTGTACAAGGCATTGGTAAGACCAATTCTGGAGTATGGTGTACAATTTTTGGTCGCCTAGTTATAGGAAGGATGTCAACAAAATAGAGAGAGTACAGAGGAGATTTACTAGAATGTTGCCAGGGTTCCAGCAACTATGTTACAGAGAAAGGTTGAACAAGTTTAGGTCTTTATTCTTTGGAGCGCAGAAGGTTAAGGGGGGACTTGATTGAGGTCTTTAAAATGATGAAAGGGATAGACAGAGTTGACGTGGATACGTTTTTTCCCATTGAGGGTAGGGAAGATTCAAACAAGAGGGCATGACATGAGAATTAAGGGACAGAGGTTTCGGGGTAACGTGAGGGGGAACTTCTTTACTCAGAGGGTGGTGGCTGTGTGGAATGAGCTTCCAGCAGAAGTGGTGGAGGCAGGATCGATTTTAACATTTAAGAGTAAAGTGGATAGGTATATGGACGTGAAGGGAATGGAGGGGTATGGTCTGAGTGCAGGTAGATGGGACTAGGGGAAAACAAATGGTCGGCACGGACTGGAAGGGCCGTGAGGGCCTGTTTCCGTGCTGTAATTGTTATATGGTTATATGGTTATACCTTGACATATGTGACAATAAACTAAACAAATCACGAATTTAATTTGGCATCCTGTTAAGTGGGGCCCATTCCTGTGCTGTTCTATGTTTATGCTTGTAAAATGATGCCACATAGAAATAATTTGAATGGTAACCCAGGATAGAGATTCAAAAAAATTGTACAGAAAATTAAATAGAAATATTTAAAAATGTCTAAAAAGATTCTGCAAGATTAATTCACATTTGTCACAATATTTTACCTTTCCTTATTCAAAGATTACGTGTGACAAATCTTTATAAATTACTAGACCAAGTTCCCCCATACAATATTCCACCACTCACCCATAGCCTCCAACTGCGCAAGCATAGCCGACGTTTTTAAAGTATAAAATGGCAATAACCTGTAGATATAACGCATCTCACTCCACCTCTTCAGTCCCCTATTCCTCTCCTCCATTATCCTCCCTCTCCTCACCCTCCACTAATCCTCCTCTGCTTCCTCCACTCACCCCCTCCCTCCCCTCCTCCATTACCTCGCCATCCCTCTTCCTACCCCTATTCTCCTCTTCCCCCTCATCCCCAGCACTCCTTCCCTCTCCTCTTTCACCCTCCCTCTTCTTTCACCTCTCCTCCTCCCCCTTTCCCCTACCCTCAGTTACTCCCTCCCTCCATAACCCCCACTCCTCACCTCCCCTATTCCACTTCTCCACTCTCCCTCCCCCACTTTTCCCTCACTCTTCCTCCCTACCCCTCTATCCCCCTGCTCCCCCCACTCACCTCCCCCCTTCCCAACACCCCACAATGAAAATTGCGATGATTTTTAAAAATGAAACCTCCCCCCTATCCCACCCCCTCACAATGAAAATCACGATTTTTCTTTAAAATAACCTAAACACAATGTTAGCTGTTAATGAAAACTGATTAACTGTTTTTTTGAAATCATGATTTTTCATGTAAATGAGATTCAGGATCCCATTGTGACGTCATTGTAACGTAACAGTGCAAGTGGAAAAGGGGTTTGAAAAGAATTGTAGCGCTATCAGGTATCATTTTGGCGGGATTTTGGGATATCACATCCACGCACGCATGCATACAAACAAACAAGATGAGAGTTTTAGTAATATATACCCATAGGGTCCCTGTCACACGGGAGGCCTGGTCCCCGTCACACGGGAGGCCTGGTCCCCCAGCGCAACCCATTCCCCAATGCAATACTCCACACTCACCCGTTCCCCCAATGCAACTCGTTCCCCCATGCAATATTCCACCACTCACCCGTAGCCCCCAACTGAGCAGTTATTTCCCCTCATCCCCAGCACTCTCTCCCCGTCCTCTTCATCCTCCCTCTTCTTTCCCCTCTGCTGCTCCCCTCCCCAATCCCTCCCTCACCTTTCCCCTACCCTCAGTCACTCCATCCCTCCTCTCCCTTCCCTACCACCCTCCTATCCCTCTATCCCTACCTCACCCTCCCCTATTCCCCCACTATCCTCCTGACCTCCCCCACTGCCCTCCTCTCCCTCTATTCCCCAATCCCCACCACTCCCTCCCTCTCCCTCTATTCCCTCCCCTGCCCCACGCTTCCTCCTCACCTCCCCACTTTCTCCCCTCTCCCTCAATCCTCCCGCCTCACCTCCTCAGGATCTCCAGGCTGCCGCTCTTTTCCCTCCTTGCGTGACCGGAGCCAGCAGCGCCGTCAGCCTCAGACCAGGCTCAGCGCCCAGGCCACGGATCAGCCTCTCCCCGCCCAGCCTTTCCCCATCTCCGTAGCTGGCAGTGGCCACCGTTGCAACCCCAGCCTCAGTGCCAAGGCGGCGGATCCCCACGGGGCCGGAGTATCAGTAAAATGCTGTTTTTTAAATTTTACCTCTTTCGCTGTTGTGAAAAAAAGATGACAAAATTTCTGGAAAGGCCCCAACTGTGCAGGCGCGGCTGTGGGCCCGCCGGGTGACCTTTGCGACGCCAATATAGACACTCATGGGAACTCTCCCTCAACAGCGCATACGCGTGTGGGGACGCTGTTTTAAGTTAATGTTTTTTAAACATTTAATAACTTTTAAAATATACCATCGATCTAAACAAAACCGGCTTCATTTACAGCACAGGATAATGGTAAGGTGGGGCAAAAATCGTAGCATTATCATGTACCGTTTTTGCGCTAATAGAGGTACAAACAAACAAACAAATGAGTGGCTGGCAGCGTCGACTCGACGTGTGGTGGAGGGGTTGCGGGCAGCGTCGAAGGAAAGTTGTGGATTTTTTTTTGTAAAACACCAATCAATCTTTGCGTCATTTAATAGACTTGATTCCTCTCCCCATCATGACCCTCTCCCCTACCCCCCGTCACACCCTCTCCCCTACCCCCCGTCACACACTCCCCCCAACCCCCCCCCCCCCCCCCCCCCCCCGCATCGATGTTTTGGATTGGTATTCTTCTTCAGACATGAATTAGAGGGGAGAAAGATGATAGAAAGAGACGAGAAGGGATCTGTACCTGCATCCACCTATCATTTGCCAGTTGCCCAACACTTCCCTCCACCTCTTTCTATCAGCTTTATTTCATCAGTCTGAAGAAGGGTCCGGACCCGAAATACCATTTGCCCATTTCTCTCCACATACACGACCTGACCTGATGAGTTCCTCGAGTGGTTTGTATTTTGCTTCATAAATTATGTAAGTTCGGTAACTATAACTTGTTGGCAAAAAAAATTACCTTCAAGATCAAACTTGTTTGTGTGGAAGTACAAAATGGGCAACAATTCATCAGAAGCTAATTTCATATCTAGGTTGAGCAAAGAATGCAGCTTTCAATTTTACATATACTTAATCCATCTAATAATAAATAGCTTCCCTCCACTCTTTCAGTCCAGAGGGTCATGATCCAGAACGTCAACTGTCCCGTTCCTTCCACAAATGCAGCCTGACACACAGTGTTCTTTCAGCACTTGCTTTTTGCTCCAGTTTCCAGCAGCTTTTGTGTCTCCAAAAACTAAACTACGCCTGCTTTACAATTTACAAACTTCTCAGTTTGTTCTGGCTTAATACTTCCTAATGCTATAGCAATTAGTAGACAGTTAATCCTTCTCCTTTCTATTTTACTTCGGAGTCACGTGAGTGACTACGTGAAGAACCCGCCTCACGCTGGTAACGGCATGACGTCGACGCTGACGGCGAAAGGAGGAGCTGCGGTAAGGAGCAGCTCCTCGCAGCGGTCGGAACGGCCCGCAGGTAAGTGAAGTTACATCGGCGCGGTTTTGAGGTTACGCTGGATGGTTCCAACAGCGAAACTAAAAGTAAAAATTTAGACGTTAACGTGCTGATTGAGCACAAGATAAATTTTAACAAAAATGGAGAAATCGGGAAGGAAGGCTTCGCGGGTGAAGAGAGCCTCCCGGGGTGAAAGTAAATATACGGGAAGCGAAGCTAGAGTGGACCCGGTTCCGATACCGTTGGCCACTGATTTACCCGATATAGAATTTCCAGATTCTCCGGAAATTATAACCACGGAGGAAAATGCTCCTAAGAAATGCAAAAAGAAAACTGTGAGGCCCGTGGTTTCTGATGATTCTGATTTTGAAAGACCTCCAGATAATAAAACTATGTGGCTAAAAATGGAGCATATGGAGAAAGTTCTCCAAACTATTATGAGACAAGGGTCACAGTACCCTCATGAATCCCAGAAAATCCCTGAGGGGTTTGAATATGATGAATATGGCTGTGGGCCAAGTTGGGAATATGATACTCCAGACCCACGAGTTGGGCTGGAAGAAGTCTCATGGGATAATATCCCGATGGAATTAGGGCTGCAGAAGGCAGACCCTGCTGAATTTGAAATGGCTTTTGAAAGCACGCCACAAAGTAAAAAGAAAAGGCTTGATCTGCCTGGGATAGCACAAGGTTTTGCTATACCCGAAGGAAGTGGTGAGGCTATGGAAGAAAGCCTAGCTGCCAATATAAATTATATGGTATCTCACCAGCTTCATAATACTGTGATGAATGAATTATCAGAATTATATAAAGCACCAGGCAATTGTGCCTCATTGGAAGTGCCTACGGTGAATCCGATGGTATGGGCATCTATGACTCCAAGTATGAGAGCCCAAGAAGTGAAATTTCAAAAGGTGCTAAAAATTATTTTCGGCTGCCATCACGGCATTTGGCAGGCAAATGGAGAATCTGGAAATGGACAAGATTCAAAAAGATACTTTGGGCTTAATGTGCAATTCGTTTTATGAGATCAATTGCATGAGGAAAATGGCGATTCGGCCCATATTTCACCCTAGATATGCAAGCCTGTGTCAAGAAAGTGGAGTTCAAGCTCCTGGATATTTGTTTGGAGAAAATCTGCCGAAACAACTGAAGCAGTTGGATGAAGAAGCTAAATATTTTAGCACTATTAAGCCTTTTGTCTCTGGACAAAGAAAAGGGTTTTTCGGCCCGAAGGGTTTTGATTTTCGTTATAGAGGCAGAAATTTGTCACGAAAGTATTATCGTGCTGCACAGGCCACTGCTTCCCTGCATTCGGGAAAGAGGAGACCATCACGCTCCTATGGAGAGGTATTAAAGACTTCTATCCTTAAAGAAACTGTGAGTGAATCTCCAGTTGGAGGGAGATTGCAAAAATTTTATAATGCCTGGCTTAATATTACTTCTGATCGATTTATATTACAAGCAGTTTCAGGAGCTATTATTATTTTTAAAGAAGGGGTCAATCCTCCTGTACAGAATAAACCTGCTTATGCTTATGTGTTTTCTCCAGAAGAAAGAATGGAGATTAATGTGGAAATTGGCAAATTATCCGAAAAAGGGGTAATTGAAAAAACTTATGAACATAAGCATCAATTTGTCTCTAATATATTTCGCAGAGATAAGAAAGATGGTGGTTGTAGAATTATTCTAGACCTTACAGATCTAAATAAGTTTGTAGAATACAAACATTTTAAGATGGAGACATTCAAAACTGCAAAATATTTGATTTCAGCAGGTTCTTATATGGCTAAGATTGATTTGAAAGACGCCTATTTATTCTGTACCAATTCATCATCTTTTTCGGAGATACTTAAAGTTTTATTGGCAGGGGCAATTATGGCAGTTCAAAGCTTTACCAAATGGATTAAGTTCGGCTCCTAGACTCTTTACAAAACTGTTGAAACCAGTTTTAGCTCAATTAAGAGCACAGAAACACATTGTAATGGCTTATCTGGATGATATTCTGATTATTAATGATAGTCAAGAGTCAGCTGAGCACTCAATTTCAGTTACTAAAGCTTTGTTTAAAGAGCTTGGATTCTTAATTCATCCAATTAAATCCCAGCTGCAGCCAGTTCAATCAATTGATTTTCTGGGGTTTGTAATTAACTCAGTGACTATGTTAGTTACGTTGCCAGCAAAGAAGACAAATGATATTTTGCAAATGTGTAATTACCTCATTCACAAACCTTATCCCTCCATCCGAGAAGTGGCAAAAGTCATTGGTACACTGGTGGCAGCATTTCCGGCAGTGGAATTTGGGCCATTACATTATCAAAATCTTCAAAGGGACAAAGTAAGGGCTCTTAAAGATAAGGCAGGTCACTTTGACAGACCTATGCAATTAACAAGGAAAGCAGTATTGGAATTGCAATGGTGGGTTGAAAATGTCCCACAAGCTGCTAAGAAGATCATGATTAAACAGCCTGAAATGGTTTTGCAAACAGATGCTAGTGCTCTCGGATGGGGGGGCCACAGATTTATCTTCCAGTTGTGGAGGTAGATGGAAAACTGAAGAGCAAGTGTTTCTCCAAAAGTATGGTATTAACTATTTGGAGTTATTGGGGGCCTTTTATGGGCTTAAAGCATATTGTTCTGCTAAACAATGTCTGCATGTGTTAATACAATTAGACAATAAAACGGCTGTGGTTTACATTAATCACATGGGGGGAGTTAGATCAGTATCATGTGATTGTCTGGTCAATGAGATATGGCAATGGTGTATTGGTCGGCAGATATGGATTTCAGCAAGCTATATTCCAGGTAAAGACAATGTGGTAGCAGATGAAAGGTCCAGGATTTTTAAAGATAATACGGAATGGATGCTTAAGCCAGCAATATTTAAGAATATTGTTAGACGATTTGGGTTGCCAGAAATTGATTTGTTTGCATCCAGGCTTAATCATCAATTGCCTCATTATGTGTCTTGGGAACACGATCCGGACGCAGTTGCAGTAGATGCATTTTCATTACACTGGGGAAAAATGTTCTTTTATGCTTTTCCACCATTTGCTCTGATCCAGAGATGCTTGAAGAAAATAGAGCAAGATTCAGCTTCCGGATTGTTGGTAGTGCCAAATTGGCCAACTCAACCTTGGTTCCCAGTTATGCTAAATATGATTAAAGAACCATATATGCAGATTCCTAACTGTAGTGATATCTTGACTAATCCAGTAACAAATGAAGGTTACCCATTATATGCATATATGAATTTGTTAATCTGCAGGTTTTGACCAGACCACTACAGGAACTGGGATTGTCGGACCAAACTTTGACAGTTATTGGCGCATCATGGCGACATAGCACACAGAAACAATATATGACACATATTAAGAAATGGGAAGAATTTTGCACACAGTCAAATATTTCTGATGATTCTGTGAATGTTACTCATGTTTTGGAATTCCTTGCCAATTTGCACTTTGGGCAACATTTAAGTTACAGTGCCATTAACACTGCACGCAGTGCCTTGTCGTCCTATTTAGGACTTATGATTGGTGAGAAATCAATTGGGTCGCATCCATTAATATCACGATTCATGAAAGGAATTTTTCACATGAATCCGCCAAAACCTAGATATACAGAGATTTGGGATGTGAGCATAGTACTTGCTCTACTTAGAGAATGGACGCCAATTGAAGGGTTGACATTGGATAGGTTAACATTGAAATTGGTCATGTTAATGTCACTGGTCTCAGCCCAAAGAGTGCAAACTTTACAAATGTTGCGTTTAGACTGTATGCATGTGACTACAGATAACGTTGTATTCTATGTTTACGATCTGATCAAACAAAGTAGACCAGGGAGATCTGGAACAAAGGTAACCTTTCAAGCTTTTCATATTGAGCCTGCTTTGTGTGTGGTTAGACATTTGAACCAATATATTAAAGTTACGGACACTTTTCGAGGAAACGAAAAGACATTGCTGCTTACGCACAAAAAGCCACACACAAAAGCTTCAGTTCAAACTATCTCAAAATGGTTGAAACAGGTGTTGGTTTTAGCGGGAGTAGACACTGATGTCTTCAAATCTCACTCCACCAGGGCGGCAGCTACGTCCGCGGCGAAGGGGCGGGACGTACCTCTCGAGCATATTTTAAAAATCGCAGGGTGGAGTAAAGAAGAAACTTTTTCAAAGTTCTACAACAAACCTGTTCACACTATGACAAGCTTTGGACACGCGGTGTTGGGAGCACTATAATCACCTGCTTTGTTTGCTATTAATTGCTATAATCAGTTGTGTAGTCACTGATATCTTTTGTCACTTGTAATCATTTTTTCCCTCAAATATAAGGAGGGTATTATATGGTCTTTCAACCATTAAAAAATTTAATTGTGAAAAGATCTAACTTTTGTCTGCTTTCTCATGTATGTGTTTACTTAGCCGGACTGTCGTACGGATTAATTCTACGACATAAAAAACACAGAAAGCTTTAAAACTCTTCACGTAGTCACTCACGTGACTCCGAAGTAAAATAGTAAGATTAAACGAGAACTCACCTGTTCGAAGTTTGATCGTTATTTTACGAGGAGTTACGATGAGGGATTACGTGCCCTCCACTCCCACCCTCGTAAAATAAATGATCAAATGGTGGTTCTAAGTCTTTTTATGAGCCTTACTATGTTACTCCGGCTTTGGTGTTCTGTGTTTTTCATGCCGTTGCTTTGAAGTATGCCGTTACCAGCGTGAGGCGGGTTCTTCACGTAATCCCTCATCGTAACTCCTCGTAAAATAACGATCAAACTTCGAACAGGTGAGTTCTCGTTTAATCTTACTATTTTATAGCTAGATTCTTCTGTACTATTTCAGACAATTTATCAATTAACAAGTATCGAGACTGGTTAGCTTTAACAATATGATAACCTATAATAAAAATGGACAAAATCAAATACACCTGCAAATTATAGTAAGCTATTTAGATTGTCAGTTCAAATATTAATTTTGAAATTCAATTTTTTTCTGAATATATGCAGTAACTACATGGCATCATTCTAATTGTTCATTCCAAATTATTTCCAAATTATGTCATTCTATGTAGACAAATAAGGGGGAGAGGGGCCTCATGTTAAAATCTTTGGTTAAATTATCCTACATTAATTTCCAGTTCAGGCAATTTCTCCACTGGAAGAGCAGGATCACGGATATCCTCTAAATGCATAAAATAATAAAAATACTTATGATAAATACTATATTCAAAGTCAAGTTTAAAGACAACAACTACAAAAATACTGGATAGTATTAGTATTACCTTTGACTGTTTCTCACCTTCACTGATTTGGAATCTAGTAGGTTACTGGGAAGGTCAGCTTCTCCTTCAAAAGGACAGAAAGGGTACACTGCACGGCATGCAGGGCATAGAAAGAGGGCAGGGAATTAAAAAGCAAATTTCAGGTATTTAACATATACTGCTAAATAAGTCCAGGAGAAGAATCAAAATTAGGTTCAATTATTAAATTGCTAATCGTCATGTAGAATCTAAGCTGAGAATTGGCATGCAGTAGTGCAAGAATAAGGCAGGCTGTTAATTAAGTCAGTAGAAAGAAGAGAAAGGACTGTTGTCAAACACAGATTACATGATGTTTGGATAAGGAGCAATGTCAAAGTTTTGCTTTTCAAATACATACAGTAAAAGTCTGTTAATGTGGCATGCTTCAAACTTTGGCCCTGCCAAACTGGCTAATTTTCTGGTCTATTATATATTATTCGGAGAGTACTTTATCAGATTATTTTATTGTAAATATATGTTAAAGTATTGTGGCTAAACTGAAAATTTGAAAGTACCACTATATTAAATTGGTTTCAAGTGACAACAGGATTCTCTCTTCCTAAGAATTTTAATTCCATTTTCTTCTTCTAAATGTACCATAATCATGTGCAATGACCCTTTATAAATCAAAAAGTTATAATATATGGAAAATATTACTTGGCAAGAGATAGTTTAAAACATGATTTCAGGTCACCAAATCAGTTGATGTTATTTAATTTATAAAAACTACATAGCTCCTTTACAAAAAAAAACAGGCTAAGGAAATAGCCTGCAGCCATAGTAATGAGTGGCAGAGCAGGAGCCGGCTCTGTATAAAATGTCCTATGTTACTACATTTTTATTTCTCCCAATTTGACTAGTTGTGATATTTTCCTGAATTTGTTTTCCAAAAGTCATAACATGAATTTAATACATTTGAACATATTATCGTTTCATCAATTTGGGTATTTTCAATCCCTAAATCTTATAAATTCATGACATAATTGCCGAACATGTATTGAAGGCTTCAATGCCTTGCATTTCAACACATGCAGCACAGCAGAGGTTATCAGGTCCAGTTAAACAATCTTATTCCATACCCTTCTTATTTTCTCTTGCAACTTATTTTCTCTCACACATCCATCACCTGGCCTTATCTTTTTGCCACATCTGCATTAAGGAATAATTTATACGCACTCAATTAACCAACGAACCAGCAATTCCACATTTTCTGTTTTATTGTTTGAGCTGAGGTTTTATTTTCAGATAGGTAGAATTGCATCTTTCAAGTATTCAATCACTGGCCGATTTTTATAGAAAATGTTCAATTGTCTTTCCAATTTCCTTTGCTTTTCATCACGTGCTAATATAGATGCTTTTAATTAAAGTAAACATAATTTGATACATTCCAATCAGACTGCTCTTTGAAATGTTGCGATTGGTGCTAGTGGTCAAATCTTGCAATCACAGACTATTCCTATATAAAGCAATTTAATTTAAACTCAGAATAACCGTAAATTTCAACTCAAAATAGTTATTTAAACTGAGTTTGTTTCATTGCTTTAAAGGTCATTTAAAACCATGCTATCCAGGAAAAAATATTATTCTGAAATATGATTTTATTTATACTGAGCATATAATTAACTAACAAACACATGTTAAACGTTTAAATATTTTTGGCCATGGATTTTTTTTAACTGGTGCAACACTGCTGCAGTTAAGTATTTTGATGCAGAAGTGACAAACACCCTGTGAGCATTAAAAGAAGATGTGTGTACACAATTTATTACAATGTTATTCTACAAATGGGATTTTGTTTTGCCAAGTGTGCAATGAGCTGGGAATCTGAGATAAAAATGTTTGTCAATAATTGTTTATAACAATCACATATCAGTTAAGAGAACTACTTTAAGTTATCATATTCACAAGTACAAGGAAACTCAAGGACCAGATTCCCCAAGAAATCTGCTAAGTTTTCTATGCTAGAACAAATCTGCTGTTATTGAATCTAACTGAGGCATTGCATTGTCAACCATCAAGAAAATACAAATGGAATGCATAAATCAGTAGTTACCTCACTTGAATCAATCTCGTTTTGATCTGGAACAAAGCACTGTATATTATGTCCATCTTGTTTACTTGGAAAGACATCTCCTGTATCCTTAATATCTGAACATGCAACTTCAATGGCTTCATCTTCTTCACCTGTTCGGGACTCTTCCTCCTCACAGGCATGGTAACTGGACTCTTTCAGGTGCAAACCTCTGATAAAAAGTTGACAGGTCTCCAAGTCTGCTTCCCACACTTTCTCAAATAAATGGGTTCCACAACTGAAACAAAAAACAAGCTAGTAATATTATGTTAAAACTCCAAACGACCCATTTTTTGTTCAAAATAAACTTGTTTAAATTACTTGGTTAAATGTATTTCTGTTTCTCCAATCAGTGGCATTAAGCATTCATGCAGGCACAAAATAAAAACTACCAGAAATCAATTTTAAACAATTAAGTAGCTTAAGTAATCAAAAATAAGATTATACTCTGACAGAAGATTATAACAACCATACAAACACTGTTTTATGAAATGCCTAATTAAATAATTTAGGAATTTTCTTTCATTCCATAGCAAAACTGTGTTATCCATGATAAAATTAATCAATAATTGATACCGGTGTAAAAGTAATTTTAAAGCAGAAAACATATAGGACTGGTTTTAATCCATATTGTAAACATTTGACTGCATTTTAAATATTTTCGTAGACATGCTGTTACTTAATTAGTTTTCTCAGTTATCCCTTATAGCTTTACTAATACCAGGAAATGTACTTAAATCAAACTGATACAAGTTAATACGGGTTTAGCTTGTTCTGAGTATTTGCGTGTTTCTTTAGTGACATTTTATACATCTAGGAACACAAGAAAAATATTCTATTTTACTTCGGAGTCACGAAGTGTAGCGCAGGGACCGCTACACTACCGAAATTCACAAAGGTCACAAATCACAGCATTAAAAAACAAATGCTGGATAATGCTACATAATGGTTTACATCAATCATATGGGTAGTATTAGGTCGCTAGTTTGCAATGAATTGGCTAATACAATTTGGCACTGGTGCATTGAAAGAAATATTTGGATTACTGCGACCTATTTGCCTGGGAAGCTTAATTCAGTGGTGGACACCAGGTCACGTGTCTTCAATGACAACATTGAGTGGATGTTGAACCCCCAGATTTTGGAGATATTATAGCTCAAATTGGGGACACCAGATATTGACCTATTTGCGTCCAGGCTGAAACCATCGAATACCAACGTATGTGTTGTGGGAACCAGACCCTGGGGTAATAGCATTGGATGCCTTTTTTATCCATTGGGGAAAATGGGTTGCTACGCGTTTCCCCCATGCTGCCTCACCAGTCGGGTATTGCAGAAAATTAAACTAGACTCTGCAACTGACATATTGATCATTCCCGACTGGCCTACACAACCATGGTACCCGATGGTTGTAGAAATGTACAACAACCATGGATGGCGATTGGGAAACATCCCAAATTGATTACTCACTCCATTACAGGGGGGTCAGTCATCCTTGCCATGGTCATTAAACTTGTTGGCTTGCAGGTTCTGAAAAGACCGCTTAACCGGGCAGGCATCTCGTCAAGAGCCATGAACCTTATTGCAGCATCGTGTCGGGAATCCACCCCGCAAACAATATCTCACTCAAATCAGAAAGTGGGAGGTTTCTGTGCCCGGAACAACAAGTCCTCCAACGCGGCAACAATACTGGATGTGTTGGAGTTTCTAGCAGGCCTCCATTTTGATGCAGGCCTCAGCTACAGTGCCATCAACAGCGACAGGAGTACGCTGTATTCATACCTGGATATAAGTATCAGCTCCCACCACCTGGTGTCTAAACTAATGAGGGGAGTATTCAATACCAATCCCTCCACGACCCAGATATACAGTAACGTGGGATGTGGGGATCATGCTGACCCTGCTGAGGAGCTGGGCTCCAATAGATGAGCTACCATTTGAAACAGCTCACCCTTAAGGTGGTGATGCTCATGGCACTGGCGACAGCCCAACGAGCCCAGATGTTACAAAAACTGCGACTGGACGCCATGGTGGCCAACCCTGGTCAAATAAAATTCTTTGGTAAAGAGTTATTAAAACAGGAGTTGCTACTAACGTTTTTTTTTAAGTCTTATTCCACCAGGGCTGCAGCGAGAGCCATGAAGGTGCCCATGGACCACATTTTCGCCACTGCGGGCTGGGCCAGTGGGGGGAAAAACCTTTCAACGGTTCTATAACAAGTCTCTGGCCGTTCCTGCGACATTCGCAGAAGCTATCCTGGGTACCGCTCAGTAAATGTCTGGCCCCGAATTAGGGGTTGTTGTTTAGTTGATTAATAAATTATGTTGATTTTTTCAGCCGCTGTCAACTGAACTCCATTAACAGTCTTACTCCATCAGAATGGCGGCAGTGTGATAAGCATGGACGTTGTTCAGGGCGTGAAATCACAGAGCTTTGAAATCTTCACGAAGTCATTCACGTGACTCCGAAGTAAAAATAGTAAGATTAAACGAGAACTTACCAAGTTTGAAGTTTGATCTGTATTTTACGAGGAGTCGCGGTGAGGGATTTCGTGCCCACCGCTCCCACCCTCTATCATTAGGTCAAACAGGTAGTTTTCTACGGTTTTCATCTTACTATTTTCAGTCATGGTTGGTTCTGTGATTCCACACCGCTGCTTTGAAGGATGCTGCGCAGGCGTGCTGGCGGGGTTCTTCACAAAATCCCTCACCGCGACTCCTCGTAAAATACAGATCAAACTTCAAACTTGGTAAGTTCTCGTTTAATCTTACTATTTTCATTTATTAGTTGATTCAGATGTTTCTTATCAACTTGTACAACATTACAAATAACATGCAAGTCATGTTTGCAAACTCAAGCAGGGAACAGATGAACAGGTATAGGCCATTGTAGGTAAATCAAAAGTATTGTAGCAGGGACTCACTCCAAAAATCAGTCGGAACTCAAGTTGTGTGAATTTATTCTGTTGCAGTGCTGCTTCCTACCCCTCAAATGGGCACGAGCGTTGCCCGACTTTAAATACCCCTAAGGGGCAACCCCCCTGACCTGTGCCTCCCACACTGAGACACCTAACTCCTCCCTCCAGAGCTGAGGGTTCGCTCTGCCCGTGGCCTACCACCAGGTGCCACCACAGTATCCCCACCAGAACCAGAGGCACCGAAACGGACGGGACGCCGAACGAGGAGGCCAGATCGCGTAGATACATCCCCTCGCACAGGGGAATTGTCCGGTCCTGGGATGTCAGGACTTTCATATGAAGAAAGACTGGATAGACTCGGCTTGTACTCGCTAGAATTTAGAAGATTGAGGGGGGATCTTATAGAAACTTACAAAATTCTTGAAGGGTTGGACAGGCTAGATGCAGGAAAATTGTTCCCGATGTTGGGGAAGTCCAGAACAAGGGGTCACAGTTTAAGGATAAGGGAGAAATCTTTTAGGACCGAGATGAGAAAAATATTTTTCACACAGAGAGTGGTGAGTCTCTGGAATTCTCTGTCACAGGAGGTAGTTGAGGCCAGTTCATTGGCTATATTTAAGAGGGAGTTAGATGTGGCCCTTGTGGCTAGAGGGATCAGGGGGTATGGAGAGAAGGCAGGTACGGGATACTGAGTTGGATGATGAGCCATGATCATATTGAATGGCGGTGCAGGCTCGAAGGGCCGAATGGCCTACTCCTGCACCTATTTTCTATGTTTCTATGTCCGGAATAATTCAAGGGGACCCAGGATGGCGGGCACCCGCGACGGGGAGGTTGAGCCACCTAACACAGTAAGTGTTAAATAGGATGCGGAGATGCAAAGTAACATAATCATATTAAATAAATGGGCTAGTAAGTAATCAACAGAGACTAGGTTAGGAAAATGTGGAATTAATTTTGATATAAATAAACTATTCGCATTTTGAGCGATCCGGATGGACGTGAAAGAAAGTCATGCAAGGCTTTGTTCTTTATTTCTCTTCCAATAAATGAATAGCCCATTTTAGAAATCACTTTCTATGAATATATTTTACCTGCTAACAATGATAACATCAATAACAACTAGAATCTGATGGAAGATAATGCTAAATAAAAGTTTTGTTTCATTATTCTCAAAGAGTTATGGACGCTCGATCATTTGGTATATTCATGACAGGGGCCAACTTCTAAATAAAGGGAATATAGAGATTATACAGGTAAGAACATTTATACTTGCACATCAGACAGTGAAGGACAGGCTCATTAACTTCGGGAACAAAGAAAATGTGTAGGAAGTGTCCACAGTCTCGGGAATTTTGCACTTTTTTCTTTTTATTTTAATTTATTTTAATTTTATTTATATATATTTTTAATAATATTTTTTTATTAGAAGCAGTATAAGTAGTATAAACCGCAGCGTATGACAAAATACATTTATTGTACATCTTCCATTTTAATTTTGACAAAAATGAAATAGGAAAAGAGAAAAAGAGCAAGACAGAGAGAGAGTGAAAGAGCTAGTGAATGTGTAAACTCTTAAACTACCAAAGAGCGTAGTCACAGAGTGACTAAGTAAAAACTTACAAAAGACGACAAAAAAGAAAAATAATAAAAAGAAAAAAAAAGACCAAAACGCGTTGATATACCTACATCGTTTCTCACCCTACCCATCACCCTGTCCATAAATCGGTTTAATTCCGAAGTTGTGTTGCACCATACTATGCTTGTAATGAATCGATGAAAGGAGACCATATCTTTAAAAATTGCTCTGATTTTCCTGCTAAGACGAGTCTCATATCTTCCAAATGTAGTGTCTCAGACATGCTTGTGATCCACATTTTAAGAGTTGGGGTGGATGCATTTTTCCAAAATTTAAGTATACGTTTTTTTTGCCATTATCAGGCCATAATTGAGGAAACGTCTTTGAAATATTGATAGCTCAGAGCAGGCGCCTGTTGTTCCAAAAATAATCAATTCTGTATGGGGGTCCAGTTTTGTTTTTTATAATTTTGAGAAGATTTCAGAGATTCCTTTCCAAAATTTATGGAGTTTTATGCAAGCGGCAAAGGAGTGTGTTATAGTTGCTTCTTGAGAAAGACATTTGTCGCAGATAGGGGATTCATTTGGAAAAATGTTGTTCAGTTTAGTTTTTGAGTAATATAGTCTGTGTAGTATTTTAAATTGTATTAGAATATGTCTTACATTAATCGAACAATTATGTATATATACACGATATATTTTTCCCATCTGTCTTTGGGGATTTTTAGGCTTAATTCCTGTTCCCACTCTTTTCTAATTACATCTGACGATGGAATGCATTTCTATTCATACCTTCATCTAATATATTTGGCAACAAAGTCTTGTATTCATGGGTATATGTTTTCAAATAATCTCAAATTTGAAGATATCTAAAATATTGATTAGCTTTCACTGTGTTTCGATTGTAATTTCTGGAATGATAAAAGGTTTCCCATTTCGTACAAATCTCCAACCTTTTTAATTCCTAGTCTTTCCCAATGAATAAACTTTTTTATCTATAATAGATGGTTTAAACGACAGATATTTTTAATATTCGCTGCCCAATAATAGTACAAGAAATTGGGGAGCGCCAATCCACCAATTTCTTTGGGTTTACATAAATGTCGTCTATGAATTCTGTGTGATTTATAATCCCAAATAAAATTTGTAATCTGGGAATCAGGTTTTTTGAAAAAGTTTATCGGTAAATATATCGGTATTGATTGAAATAAATAGAGAATTTGTGGTAGGAAAATCATTTTTATGGCATTTATTCTGCCTATTAGAGACATCGGAAGTGTTTTCCAGAATTGAATAAGAGCGATTAATTTAGTAGTTAAGGGCAGGAAGTTTGCATTGAATAAAGAATTATATTTTCTGGTTACTTGGATACCCAGATATTTAATTTTTTTCTGTAGCAATTCTGAAAGGAAATTTTAAAAGATGTGTCGACTCTTGGGGTTTTATCACCATGATTTCACTTTTATTCCAGTTTATTCTATATCCTGAAAAAGAACCGAATTCCTCAATTAGATTTAATATATTTTGTATACTAACTTGAGATTTTGTAATGTATAATAATACATCATCTGCATATAATGATATTTTATTATTGGAATGTTTAGTATTATAGCCGTGAATATTCGGATGTATTCTTATACTTTCCGCTAAGGGCTCTATCACAAGGGCAAATAGCAGGGGTGATAATGCTCAACCCTGTTTATTGCCCCTGGATAAGTGAAATTTCGGAGAAAGTATGTGGTTGGTCAATACTCTAGCAGTCGGCCTGTCATATAATAATTTTATCCATGAAATAAAATTCTCTCCCATCTGAAATTTTTGCAATACTGTGAAGAGGTATTCCCATCCTACTTGGTCGAATGCTTTTTCTGCATCTAGTGAAATAATTGATAAATCTTCTTCAATTTTGTATGAATACATTATATTAAAAAGACGTCTCAAATTATTAAATGAGTGTCTCTTGGGTATGAACCCCGTTTAATCCGCATGTATTAATTTACTAACGTATTTACTTAATCTTCTTGCCAGAGTTTTCGCTAATACTTTCAGATCTGTATTTAATAATGCAATTGCTCTATATGAACTGGGATCTTCTAGATCTTTATCTTTTTTGGGTATGTGTGATAGTTGATTCCGCTAGTGTTTCTGGTAATGTCTGTTCTTGAAATGCATATGTATAAAGCTTACGTGGTGAAATTACCTTGTGAAATCTTTTATAAAATGCATTACTGAACCCATCTGGTCCGAGTGTTTTACCATTCTTCAGTGAGTTTATTGTCTCTTCTATTTCTTTGATTGAAACCTGTGCTCCTAATTCCTCTTGTCCCAACGGATTAAGTGTTGGGAGATTAACGTTGTCCAGAAAGTTTATAATTTTATTGCTGTCTGTTAATGTTTTGGATGTATTGGATATGTTAATATTCTTGGATGGGGCTCAAAGGACAAAAGTATTCTTGTTCCTTTCGGTTTAATTTAACATATTTCATTCCAAAGTGTGAGGCTTTCCTTTGTAATCCAAATACAAGAACAATATTAATTCCAATATTATATTCCCACAATAAATTAGATTCTGATCATTTACTCTACATTTATAGTTTATAAGAATTTGAACCTTTATCTTACATTTACACAACGGTAGGACCAAAATAAGGAAATAATAAATAAATATTCAAAAATGTTTTGAAAATTTCACACATGTAAATGGAATTATTTTCCTGCAATAATTTTGCATAACTTCAGTTGTCGTATTTCCATGCTAGAAACTTCCTTCACTGTAATACAATTAAACATTGATCACTGCATCTTGTGCTCGTTTCCAGCAATTATACTTAAAGAAAAGCTCATATTAAACATAAATCTAGTTCGTGAGCAGAGTATTGCACCAGGCACTACATGGCCTGCACAATATAATATTCTGTTGGTAATCAAAACTACTTATTCTTTCTAAGGCAGCAAAGTGAGGCGTTGTATTTTGTAGGTTAAACCAGGGCGGGACTTGCACAGTATATGATAGAGCCTTAAAGAGTGTTGTAAAACAAAGAAACCTAGTGTTGCAGGCGTATGGTTCCCTAAGTGGCAAAGCAGGATGGTGAAAATGATGTCTGGCACACTTGCCTTAAGAGGTGGGGCATGTTACAACTGTACAATTCGTTGACGAGACCACACTTGTTGTGTCTGTGCAGTTCTGATCGCCCAGCTAGAGCAATAATGTTATTAAGCTGGAAAGGGCGCACAGAAGATTCACAAGGATGTTACTGGGACCGAAGGACTTGATTTATAAGGAGAGACTGGATAGTCTGAGGCTTTTTTTCATGGAGCATAGGAGGTTGAGAAGTGACATTATGGAAGTACATAAAATCATGAGGGGCTCAAATAAGGTGTTTGGTCAAAAATTATTCCCATGCTAGGGAAGTCTAAAACTAGGAATCATAGATTTAAGGCGAGAGGGAACAGATTTAAAAGGGACCCGAGGGACATCTTTTTCACACATGAATGGTTGGTATATGGAACAAGCTTCCCAAAGAGGCTGAAGATGTGGGTAAAATTACAATGTTTAAAAAACATTTAGACAGATACATGGATAGGAAAGGTTTGAAGGAAAATGAGCCAAACATAGGCAAATAGAACCAGCTCAGATAGACATCTTGGTTGGCATGGACCATTTGAACCAAGGGGCCTGTTTTGTGTTGAATAACTCTATGACAATTTTCTATTCAGCTCTGCAATCAACTATAAATATTCTGCTCATTGTCAATTGTAATTGTTTATTTATAGAAATGGTCTAACTCAGATTGTTAGTGTGAATAAATATAGATTACAAAAGTAAAATTGTGCTTAAACCTAAACTTTAATCCAATTTCAAATATTTGATGGATACCCTTACCAATGAAGTTTGTCTTCCAGAACTCCCATATATTTAATAATGCTTTTTCTCTGGTTATTCTCTGTAATTGAAAGCAAAGTAAACATATACAGTAATATTTATTAGCATTTAATAAATCTTTGGCAAACCTAGTAATAGACTTTTGGTTGTTTTGGTATTTGTTGGTTGTTAGTTCAAATCAAGCAATCTAACAGTTATTCTCAGCCAGAAAGGAAATTCCACTTTCAATATGTTTTATAACTACACACAATATTGATATGTAGACAGAAATTATTGAGGTTGTTTAGGTCCCAATAAGTAGCACTGAATCAAACAGCCTGCAATCAGAGAGAGCGGTTTCGAATCAGGTCTGAAATTGACCCTTTGTTTCATTTATATATCTGGGCAGCTGTTGCTGGGCAGCTCCATGATCTTCTTGGGTCTCTCATGGAATCGTCAGAAATGTTGATGGTTTTGACTCGCAGACTTCGTAAACTTTGATGGTTTTGACTTAATAAAGACCTCGCAAAAGGAGTAAGTTACATGCCACTATCTCAATCCTGGCACCTTAGCTTTGATTATTCTCAATTCTATTTTGACATGACATAATTGACTCACAGATTGGCATATTTTAACATCCTACCATTTGGCCAAGATCACAAAAGAGAGAGAGCAAGTGTGACAGAAATTAGTCACAGTGGACTGATAGATTTAAACATGTCCATCTCAGGGCCAATATCAGAGCCAAAGAGCTATTTGCATTCACAGAGCAGGTCACAGATACAGAGCTGCTCTCAAATACTCAGTTGATACTGTATTCAGGTAATTCCTCCTATCAACCATCAGGTTCTTAAAACACCCCCGGATAATTCTATCCAAGCACTGAACCATTAGGGAATTTTGACTTTTACAGTTGATCCATACATTTTTAGACATATGTAGTCCAACTGTTTTATAGATGCTGAAAAACTAATTCAAATAAAAATCACAAATGAATCAGTGTTTGATTGCATTCCATTGAACCTAGAATCTGTTCTGAGGAAAATTCTGAGGAAGGAATCTCTCCGCATGCATGCAAATAGACTATTATTTGAATGGTGACCGATTAGGAAAAGGGGAGATGCAGCGAGACCTGGGTGTCATGGTACACCAGTCATTGAAAGTAGGCATCAGGTGCAGCAGGCTGTGAAGAAAGCGAATGGTATGTTGGCATTCATAGCAAAAGGATTTGAGTACAAGAGCAGGGAGGTTCTACTGCAGTTGTACAGGGTCTTGGTGAGGCCACACCTGGAGTATTGCGTACAGTTTTGGTCTCCGAATCTGAGGAAAGACATTCTTGCCATAGAGGGAGTACAGAGAAGATTCACCAGACTGATTCCTGGGATGGCACGACTTCCATATGAAGAAAGACTTGGCTTGTACTCGCTGGAATTTAGAAGATTGAGGGCTGATCTCATAGAGACTTACAAAATTCTTAAGCGGTTGAACAGGCTAGATGCAGGAAGATTGTTCCCGATGCTGGGGAAGTCCAGGACAAGGGGTCACAGTTTAAGGATAAGGGGGAAGTCTTTTAGGACCGAGATGAGAAAATCGTTTTTCACACAGAGAGTGGTGAATCTGTGGAATTCTCTGCCACAGAAGGTAGTTGAGGCCAGTTCGTTAGCCATATTTAAGAAGGAGTTGGATGTGGCCCTTGTGGCTGAAGGGATCAGGGGGTATGGAGAGAAGGCAGGTACAGGATACTGAGTTGAGTTGGATGATCAGCCATGATCATATTGAATGGCAGTGCAGGCTCGAAGGGCCGAATGGCCTGCTCCTGCGCCTAATTTCTATGTTTCTTAAGTATTTTTTTCCTAATAAACGGATTAATACTGAAAATTATTTTTTTTCCCTAGAAACTCCAGTTTCTAGCTCAGGCACACCCTCTGGTAAAGCATCCATTGCTTCAGCAGCTCTCTAAAGTTATTTCTCCATGATTTATTTTCTTCACTTTGTGACCATTTAACATTTGAGACTTTCTTCCTTGTGTATCCAATCAAAACTTTGTAATTTCAAACAAAACATGTTTTGATCACAAGGGTGTGCTATTGCTGCATTATACATTCCAAACCATTTTGTAACTTCTCAACTTTGCTGAAATCTATAATGACATCATTCCCAAAGCCAGTGGTAGCAAATGCAATAAAACTCTCAATTTGTTTAGATTTAACACCACATGATTGCTTTAAATTTACAAATCCATTGCACAACTTGTCATAAAATAGTGTTTGATCTATTTAAGTTATTTTCTCTTTCCCCCCTCATGCTGTCAAGTGGTCAGCAAGATATTGTTTAAAAACAATGAAAGTTTCTCCAGCTTTTTTGTCTACCTTCGATTTTTCCAGCATCTGCAGTTGCTGCATCTGTCATTCTTTCATGGTGTAATGTCCGGATCGTCAATGGGCGATAAATTTACATCCCCTAATGACTGAACGAAGCAAAAAAAGCTACACTCTGCTCATAATTCTTGGACTCGCATAATTTTATAAGCTTTAATAAAAACTTCTTCCAGTTACCTTTGTTCAAAAGAAAGCACACCCAATCAAATTGGTAAGTCTTCATAACTAATCTCCAGCCACAACATAACTATAAATTTACTTTGTTTTTGTTCTAGTTATTTCACATTCTTCCTAGTGTGTAATCATTGTACCATGATAACCCCTCGCTTGTTCTATTCCTCAGGCAATGAAGACAAGAATCCCAAATGTCCTTCTTATTCACTGTATCTACTGCTAATTAAGGATGTGTGGCCATTCACTCCTAGATCTCTCTGTTCGTCTACACTTCCTTGAAAGCTACCATTATTCATGTACTTCTTTGCTGTGTTTTCTCATTCTCAGGTGCATTACTTCAAACTTGAATTTTAAAGCATGGAATTGCATAGAGGATGGGGAAGGGGGGTGGGGGCAATGTTGATAGTGGGATATACAGAGGACAATGTCAAAAGGACAATGCTATACACAATAAAAGGTGGGATAAATACTAAGTCATCTGAATGTCTCAACACATTTATTACATTACAATAGCCCACTGAATTGAAGACAAAATGGAATAACTGCCATAACATTACATTACATTAAGTGGCTTTCACTCCAACCGAGGTTGAGTAGTGCCATCTGCATTTTGCAGTTTTGCTCAAGGGTAAGCTGTCCCAGAACTGCCATAACATCCACAACTAGAATAGCAGTCATGTTTGATCAGTTTCATGTCAATCCCAATAAGTTTAGATAGAGGACAAGAAACACATAGCATGTAACATTTAATAGATTTGAAGAATTAAAACTTTTATTTAAAGCTAACCAATTTCCACCACAAGCTCCAAAACGTGCATTTAGTCCATTAACTTTAAGCCTTTCATTTAATATGCTGAAAAATGTTGCTGCATGCCTTGTAAATGCATGATTTAAAAAATATAAACTATGATTTATAAATAGTTAATCTTTAGAAGAAACAAATGATAACATTTTACGCCCACTAGATATAGATATTATGATTATAGTTTGAAAATACGCAATTGGAAAATCGTTATCAAAAAGCAATTGAAATTTACCAAAGAGCTTTTCTTCCTGCTCCAGTTCAGTTTTCAAACTGCTATAATCCCCCTTGATCGCTTCAAGCTGTTGACTGTTACTACTGATTAAACCCTGCAAATCGTTGATAATTTTTTCAAGTCTAGCTTTATCGGAAGTCAAAGATTTGATCTCCTCGGCGCAATCCTTCGCAGTTGAGAATTCATGGCCTACAGAAATGAAAACATTCAGAATTCACCGTAAATAATTAAACTTCAAGGCAAAAGAATCTTCACTTTAATATAATCGGAAAAGATACATTGGCATACTTTATCCCAGATGGAAGTTTGTGCAATGATTGAGATCAGTAGGGGTTGTTTCAAGATCAGAGGAGTGCCAATGTCCTGAAACTCTTAAATCTTAAAGTTCTGGAAAATCCAACTTACATGCATTCAAAATAAAATGATTTTAAATTGAGGGCATATGTATGGGATTAACAGTGATGGTCATTTGATTTCAGAACTGGCTTACTCATAGAAATCAGAGTTGTGGTGGAGGGGTGTTATTCCAGCTGGAGGTCTGTGACCAGTGGTGTTTTGCAGAGATTTGTGCTTGGACTGGTTGTTTGCAATTTAAAACTTGAGGAGTTGCGGCGAGGAAGACTGTCAAAGTATACCGCAGGATATGGATCAATTACAGAAATGGGGGAAGAAATGGCAGATGGAGTCTAATCCAAGCAAATGAGTGGTGTTGCACTGTGGGAGGTCAAATAAAAAGAATATATGATTCATGGCAAGACCCCTAACAGCATTGACATGCAGAGGGATCTTGGGTTCAAAATCCAAAACTCCCTAAAAGCGGCAACACAAGTAGACGGAGTGGTAAAAAAGACGTATAACCATATAACCATATAACAATTACAGCACGGAAACAGGCCCTCTCGGCCCTTCCAGTCCGTGCCGACCATTTGTTTTCCCCTAGTCCCATCTACCTGCTCCATTCCCTCCATACCCCTCCATTCCCTTCACGTCCATATACCTATCCACTTTACTCTTAAATGTTAAAATCGATCCTGCCTCCACCACTTCTGCTGGAAGCTCATTCCACATAGCCACCACCCTCTGAGTAAAGAAGTTCCCCCTCACGTTACCCCGAAACCTCTGTCCCTTAATTCTCATGTCATGCCCTCTTGTTTGAATCTTCCCTACCCTCAATGGGAAAAACGTATCCACGTCAACTCTGTCTATCCCTTTCATCATTTTAAAGACCTCAATCAAGTCCCCCCTTAACCTTCTGCGCTCCAAACAATAAAGACCTAACTTGTTCAACCTTTCTCTGTAACAGAGTTGCTGGAACCCTGGCAACATTCTGGTAAATCTCCTCTGTACTCTCTCTGTATGGTTTGCTTCCCTTCATCGGTCGCGGCAAGTATAAAAGTCAGTCCAGTTATGTATATTTTAATTTTATTGGATCATCCAATTTTGGAATAAGTTCAATGTAATTATTCTTAATGTGCTGATAATAATCTTAATCTGCTATGAATTCAAATTAATGGTAGCCTTTTGATGATAATAATAATATTGCCTTGCATGATGGAATTTTCAAAACCTCCAAAATAGGTCACAATAAAAGGAGTTAAGAAACTACTCAAAAAATTAAAGTGCAATGGATGTAAACATTGCAAAAAACAACGTTATTATTTTGATTACATAATTTGCAACTTATTAAATTATATAATTTGCATTATTAAAAAGCCCACCAACGCCTTTACTTCTCGAGGAAGCTGAAGCGTGCTGGCCTCAGCACCCTAGTCCTGACATCATTTTACAGATGTGTGGTGGAGAGCGTCCTCACATCATGTATCACAGTGTGGTACGGAAACTGCTCTGCTGCTGACAGGAAGGCGTTTCAGAGGATGGTCAAATCTGCCCCCCAAAAAAATCAGAAATAACTGCCTCTCTGCCAGTGAGGACATTTACATCAGCAGGTGCAAGAGCAGAGCCTCAAACATCATGAAGGACCCCACCCACCGGCAAATGGACTCTTTGCCCCCCTCCCCTCAGGGAGAAGGCTGCGCAGCATAAAGGCCAGGACAACAAGGCTTAAAGCCAGTTTCTTTCCCGAGGCCGTGAGCCTTTTAAACTCCCTACCCCACTGACTGAACCCTCATTGCCTCAACTGTCTGCTGCTGCTTTGGACATTATTATGCTGCTGTCTTTTAACCATGCTGCTTTTTTACTTTTTACTATTTATTCATAGGCTCATTATTATTTAGATTTTATTGTGGAAGGTTTTATATGTTAGAATTTATTGATGTCTTTACTGCACTTTACTGCACTATTACGCTGCTCGGACCCGAGTACAAATTTCGTTCATGATTCATGTGGAAGCATGTTTTTATCGAATGACAATAAATAAAATGAAATGAAAATGAAATGAACTTACCTGATATGGCTAACATTTTGGCTTCCAAGAGAGTTAGAAGTTGTGTTTCAATATCGCTTACTTTCTTGCCGAAGTTACTGCACAGCTTTTGACTGCTGCAGACCTGAATATATAAATTGCAACAACTATTTATGGTCCAGTTACAAAAAACACAAAGTTTGATTATCACTCAGTGATGAAAACAACAATATTAGTATTGGCATTGGATAGGTTTTGGGCCAAACGCAGGCAGGTGGGGCAGTGTAGATGGGCCACGTTGATCTGCATAGGCAAGGTAGTCCGAGGGCCCCATTTCCACGATGTATGATCTTCTATCTTCTATCTATACATAACTAAAACTCTGATCTTGTTATCTTCCGGTTTGGCAGTCTCTCTATTTGCGCAAAAACGGTTTGCGATAGCGCTATGATTTTCCACCAGTTCACTCACCGTTCACCTGTGCTGCGAGTCCACCAAGCAGCCCAGCCACAAGCAGCCCTGCCTTGCCCCAAGCGGCCCCACCCCGCCCCAAGCAGCAGCCCATCTCCATGCATCAGCCCCGCACCACGCAGCAGCCACGCAGGGCTCGAAATTAGCGCTTGCCCGGGTGCCAATGGCAACCTATAGTCCCGCCAGGCAACCTAAAAGCCATGCCATTTTGCCCGGCTTGGCAAGCACCCGGGGTACCTAGTGTTTAATTGTGAGCGGGCCCCCTCTCTATCTCTCTCTCTCCGTCTCCGCCTGCCATCTGTGTCCGGGGCTCTGCACGGCCGGCCGCCCTATACATGCGCACTGCCACGACCTGCACAGCCTCCCCCTGCACATGCGCACAACCATGGCCAGCACATCATCGGCCGTGGTTGTGCACATGTGCGGCCCTGCACATGCGCACTGCCACGGCAAGTGGTCGGCGTCAGCCACTTTCTCCCTCCCTTTGCATTGTGGGAGATCTGACCGCCATTGCTGTCCGGTCGCTGCCTCACCACGACCGCTGAAAACCAACGCAGAATCACTCCCTGGAGCTGGAGTAACTCCCTGGAATAACTCTTGCTTCTTGGTTTCCTGGTCCTCCAAAGATATTCGAAATGGAATTTAAACTGGTGGACCCACCACCACCAAACTCCAAACTCTGAAAAATAACAGCATATTGCATCTTATCTGTTTATTTATTGTGTATATATATGGTCTATAGTATATAGACACACTGAACTTTTATCTCCTGTTCTGTATTATGTTTACGTATTATGTTTACATGTTATGTTGTGCAGCAGCAAGCAAGAATTTAATTGCCCTATTTGGGACACATGACAATAAAACTCTCTTGACTCTTGACTTGGACTTAAGCAAAAAAGGGTTCTTGGGAAAAAAGAGCAACCTTAAATTTTGTTACGTCTGGTTGGGTACCTATGATAGGTTGAAGACTATTCCATGCTTTAATTGTGCGGGGGAACTCCATGGAGCAGCCAGCATCTCTGGATAGAAGAAATTGGGTGACGTTTCGGGTAGAAACCCTTCTTTAGATTTCCTCTGATTTTAGTGTTTTTAGTTTAATTTAAAGATACAGCGTGGAAACAGGCCCTTCTGCCCACCGAATCCACGCCGACCACCGATCATCCGTACTCTAGTTCTATCCCACACATCAGCGACGTAAGTCAAGAGTCAAGAGTGTTTTATTCTCTCACGTCCCAGTTAGAACAATTCAATCCTTACTTGCAGCAGCACAACAGAATATGTAAACGTAGTACTCTGTAAACAATGTTATAAACGGGAAAACAAAACTCCACGCAGACAGCACCCATATTCAGGATCAATTCCGGGTCTTTGGTAATTTTGGGCAGCAACTTTATGGCCAATGTACTGCCCCATAGCCTTGAACTGAATTAAAACATACAGTAGCTGTAAAGGGGGACATAGCGTCACTTAGAGATTTAAGACTGAAAATGGATAGTTTCTTTTTTTTTAGTTACGAAAGTTATCAACGTATAATTTTTTGTGTGTTGGAAAATAAAATATAGTGGCACAGCTGCCTCACACGCCAGAGATCTGTGTTCGATCCTGTTCTCGGGCACTGTCTGTGTTGAATTTGCACATTCTCCCTGCAACCATGTGGGTTTCCTCCCACATCTGAAAGACGCATTGGCTTTATGGGTTAACTTGTCTCTGTAAAATTGCCCCTAATGTGCAGGGAGTGGGTGAGGAAAGTGGGATAACAGAACTTGTGTGAATGGGTAGACAGAAATGCTGGAGAAACTCAGCAGGTGAGACAGCATCTATGGAGCGAAGTAAATAGGCGGCGTTTCGGGTCGAGACCCTTCTTCAGACTGATGTGAGGGTGCGAGGGGGGCGCAATTAGAAGAAAGAAAGAGGCGGGGACAGTGGGCTGAGGGAGCGCTGGGAAGCGGAGGAGAAAGCAGGGGACTACCTGAAATTGGAGGTCAATGTTCATACCACTGGGGTGTAAACTACCCAAGCGAAATATGAGGTGCTGCTCCTCCAATTTACGGTGGGCCTCACTCTGGCCATGGAGGAGGCCCAGGGCAGAAAGGTCGGATTCGGAATGGGAGGGGGAGTTGAAGTGCTGAGCCACCGGGAGATCAGGTTGGTTATTGCGAACTGAGTGGAGATGTTGCGCGAAGCGATCGCCAAGCCTGCGCTTGGTCTCACCGAGGTTGATCATAAGCCGAATAACCACATTTCTGTTTGGAAGTGGAAAGAGATAATAGAAATTGCATTCATTGCAATGCAATTTCCCTCCCGCCCACCCCGCCACCCACACACCTTGCTGTCCTCACAACCACCCACCTCGCCTCCCCCCCCCCCCCCCCCCCCGCACAGAACAGGTTGAGAAACCATTAACCAGAACACTCAATCTGATTCCCGCTACACTGATGGTTCTTGGCTAGCCAAGTAACTCCAGCATTTAAGGAAGCAATCTTTGGCTGGGTTTTTGTGGTTTTCTTTATTGACATTTTGGCTGACTGTTTCCGGAAAAAAGGTGTTGTACGATCGCAGTCAGAGATCTTATAAGCAGCCCAAACAAATTGAGATTAAAAGTTCAGGTCCAGACATACACATGTTGTTTTAGAGGAGGTGGGAGTGAAGGAAAAGTAAAGAATGACGACTAGAATATGGAGACCAAGATTCACGGGAAAAACAGAGCAATTATGAGGGAGAGAATAAAGGACAAGGCTGGCCAGGACGGATTGGAGGTGAAAAGAATGTAATAATCTGGAGAAAATGAATCAGAAATGAATGCTTGCAACTGGAAATGAAAAATCATGGCTTTGTTTTCCGGGGGGGTGGGGGGTTGGGAAGGCAGTGGCAGAAAAAGAGCAGTAATTCAGCAACGTGGATAGAAAATTAAGATGAAATACTAATGAAACAAGAGGAAATTGATTGGCAAAGACAAGAATGAATAAAAGATATGAGCCATTTCAAGTAATTGAGAGTGGTGGTGGGCGGGAGGGTGTGGGTGTGTGGGCAGGGGGGCTTGAGTTCGGAGAAAAGACGGGGAAGAGCCATTATAAATCAGAGCATTGAATATAGGAGTAGGGAAGTCATGTTAAAATTATACAAGGCATTGGTAAGACCAATTCTGGAGTATGGTGTACAATTTTGGTCGCCTAATTATAGGAAGGATGTCAACAAAATAGAGAGAGTACAGAGGAGATTTACTAGAATGTTGCCTGGGTTCCAGCAACTAAGTTACAGAGAAAGGTTGAACAAGTTAGGTCTTTATTCTTTGGAGCGCAGAAGGTTAAGGGGGGGACTTGATTGAGGTCTTTAAAATGATGAAAGGGATAGACAGAGTTGATGTAGATAAGCTTTTCCCATTGAGGGTAGGGAAGATTCAAACAAGAGGGCATGACATGAGAATTAAGGGACAGAAGTTTAGGGGTAACATGAGGGGGAACTTCTTTACTCAGAGAGTGGTGGCTGTGTGGAATGAGCTTCCAGCAGAAGTGGTGGAGGCAGGATCGATTTTAACATTTAAAAGTAAAGTGGATAGGTATATGGATGGGAAGGCAATGGAGGGGTATGGTCTGAGTGCAGGTAGATGGGACTAGGGGAAAATAAATGGTCGGCACGGACTGGAAGGCCGAGAGGGCCTGTTTCCGTGCTGTAATTGTTATATGGTTATATGGCAAGGGGAGATGAGTGAGAGAGATCAGGGCATGGGAGACATGAAAAGAGAATGAGGAATAAATGATAAGGCAAAGTTTAACAGGAAACTCAAACAGCACAATGAAGACAATGATTAATGCATGTTGTGGTCAGGAGCAAAGTGATTTTGATATAGAAGTATATAGTTCCCAGAAAATGTCATCACAGGTAGATAGGCTTTTGGCCTATTGGCCTTCATCAATAGTGAACTGAACATATAAATTGGGATGTTGCGTTACAGTTGTTCAAGATGTTGGTGAGGCTGTACTTGTAGTTCTGTGTTCAGTTTTGGTCACCCTGCCATAGGAACAGCAAAGGACAAAGGACAAATGGCCTACTCCTGCACCTATTGTCTATTGTCTATTCTCTGGATGCTTTCAAGAGAGAGCTAGATAGGGCTCTTAGAAATAGCGGAGTTAGGGGATATGGGAAGAAGGCAGGAACGGGGGTACTGATTGGGGATGATCAGCCATGATCACTTGGAATGGCGGTGCTGGCTCGAAGGGCCAAATGGCCTACTCCTGCACCTATTGTCTATTGTCTATCTATTATTGTCACATACACCAATTGGTGTAGTGAAATTTGAGTTGCCATTGCAGCACACCAATAAAAATACACACAACATTAATGAATTTAACATTAAAAATAAAAACATCCCCCCACAATGGTTCCCACTGTGAGGGAAGGCAGCAAAGTTCAGTCCACTTCCTCTATGTACACCCGTGGTTGGGGCCTATTGAGGCCGTAGTCGCCGCTACAGCGGCCCGATGTTTCAGGCCCCCTCGCCAGAATGATGGAACTTCAGCGTCGGAAGAACACTCTTCAGCGGCTTGAAGTTCTGATATACGGCCGCTAGCTACTGGAGACTGCGGCAGTTCCCGAAGTCCACAGGCCGCGATGGTCGGAGCTCCAACACTCGCGAAAGATCCCAGGCTCCGCAGTGTTTAAAGTCAGCGCCGCCATGGCTGGACGCTCCGCAGGCCCCACAGCTCCACGATGTTGAACTCAGCAGTCACAGCACTCCGGAGCTCCACACGGCGACACGGATAAGGCATCGCCTGCTCCACGATGGTACTGCTCAGTGCTGCTCTGCCGCTGAAGGTGTAGATCGAAGCTCAGGACGGTCTCTGGCAGGAAAGGCCGCTCCAATCCAGTTGGTAGGCCGCGAGGAGGGGGCGAAGATGCGGCTCGGAGGAAGGACGCATCCTCGCCCAGGTAGGGACTGGAAAAAATGGTTTCCCCCATCCCACACATAAAAAAGACTAAAAAGGCCTCCAAAATAAAACTTTTAACAAACTAAAAATTAAAAAAAGGGGTGAAAAACTAACAGCTGCAGGCGAGGCTGCCACACTCTATGGCACCACCACTCAATGTCATTAAGCTGGAAAGAGTATTGAGAAGATTTACAAGGATGTTGCCTGGAATCGTGGGCCTGAGCTATAGGAAGAGGTTGGACGGGCTACAACTTTATTCCTTGGATTGGACTGCAGGAAACTGTGAAGCAAATAGAATCATGAGAGGAATATATAGGTGAATGCACAGTCCTTTTCCAGGATACAGATATCAAGAAACAGAGGGCATTGATTTAAGGCAAGAGAGGAAATATTTGTTAGGAACTTGAGAGGTGATGTTTTCACACAGAGGCTGGTTATGCCTATGGAATGAAGCGCCAGAGGTAGTGATTAAGGCAGGTACAATAATATTTAAAAATAATTTGGACAGGTTCATGATAGGAAAGGTTTTGAGGAATATGCGCCAAACATGGTATATGGGACTAAGATGAGACATCTTGGCCAACATGAACAACTTGTGCTGAAGGGCCTGTTTCTGTGCTGTATGACTATGACTCTAGGTGGTGGAGAAGAGAACTTGAGTTTATGCAGCTCACGATTCCGATGGAGAAAAGAGAAAGCATGTGATCAATCAAGCAGTGCCTACAGGTTTCCTATTAAGATTGCAGAGCGTGCCTGCTCCTCCAGGCATGCAAGGAATGCCATTACCTAACAGATGGTCATTCCTGCCGGATTTCCCAAGCTCGGAGAAATTCAAGAGAACTTGAATTTAAAAATCAGGATTCATATTTGAAATAGAGAGCTGTTAAGCTGTCACCACCTTTGCTCAAAAATGTGATTAAAATCATAGTACTGTATGATCGTTCAAATGCCAGTATACACATTCACCCCATGCATCAAACTAACTCTGTTTTTGATTTGAAAAAAAAAAGAATTATGGTATTTGGCAGCAGATTTACCAGCAGCTAGAAAGTACTTCACACAACATTTAAGTTACGGAAAGCCAATTAAATAAATGTATTTGTAGGATCACTCAGAATCCAACAGTAAGGGAGACAATGTCAGCTCTGATGGCATAAACCATTTGCATTTTGGAAACCCAGCTCACATTCAGATTGATGAGCAAGCCAAATGCCGGATTACCAGAATTTTACAATACATTATACAATTTTTAACAAATCTGAATGAGCTTAAATGAGTAGGTCTTTATTTTTAATTAATTTATAGGGCAAGGGCATTGCCGTCAAAGCTAGTCATTATTGTCCATCCCTAACTGGCCGCAGGATTATGATATCGCGATGCCCTTGATCTATGACAATCTTTCCAGTGAGGTATTCACAAAGCCATTGAACTGGAAGTTTTTAGCATTTAGTACTAACAATGCTGAAGTGTTAATATATTTCCATTGAGGAAAGGTGAGCGACTTACAGAGGAACCTGTAGGTGGCAGCATTACCATGCATAGGCAGCTGTACCATGGCATTGGAGGTCACAGTGGAAGCAGCGCTTGTTGTGTATCTGCATGTTGCAGATGGCATTCACAGCAACTTTGATACAATGGTGAGAGAATTAAAGTCTAGGATGGTTAATTGGGTAACAATGAAGAGGGATCCCTTTGTCTTGAGCAGCATTTTGTTAGAGCAGCACTCATCTGGGCAAGTGGAAGTGGAATAAGGATGAGAGGGGATCTTATTTATTTATATGTATTACTAATACTCTCATCTTGTTTCTCTTGTTTGTTTGTGTGCCGGTTTGTTCCTATATTCGTGCAAAAACGATACACGATATGCACCACCTGTAGCTTAACCCTTACTAATTCATGCCATTTATAAGGGAGGGGAAGGGAGTGGGAGGGGGGGGAGTGGGGGGGGGGGGGAGGGGGGTTAGGGGTGTGCTGTCCATGTCAGATCCTCTGTGATGTGGACTCCCTTTAACCCACAGTAGTCCCATTTATCTCCAGTGGCTTGTACGTCCTCAGATGTTGAGACTTCTAAAGTCCACAATCAGCTCCTTTTTGTGACATTCAAGAGGAGGCTGTTGTCCTGACACCAGAGTGCCAGATCAGCCACCTCCTCCCGGTAGGCCTTCTCATCGTTATTGGAGATCAGGCCCATCACCACAGTGTCATCAGCAAACTTGATGATGGAATTGGAGCTGAACCTGGTCACACAGTCCTGTGTGTACCGGGAGTACATTACGGAGCTAAGGATGCAACCCTGGGGGGATCCTGTGTTCAGGGTGAGGGGGTTAGAGATATGTCTCCCCATCTTCACCACCTGGGACCTGGAGGCGAGAAAGTCCAGGACCCAGGCACACAGGGGAGTGTTCAGCCCCAGTTCCAGCAGCTTCTCAGTGTCTGGTGGGGACTATGGTATTGAAAGCTGAACTGAAATCAATGAACAGCATCCTCACATAGCGCCCCCCCCCCCCCCCTTTCTGGCTGTCAAGGTGAGAGAGAGTGGTGTGCAGAACCTGGCATCATCCGTGGATCTGTTCGGACGGTATGCGAACTGTAGCGAGGCTGGAGGGTCCATGGTGCGAGTAGGGGCGCTGCGAGCCGGCAGCCCTGCCAGCAGAGTGTTCATTTTTCTACTTTTTATGTTGTTTTAGTGTGTAAATGTTTGTTTTTAATGTCTCTCGGTGGTGGATAGACAATAGACAATAGGTGCAGGAGTAGGCCATTTGTCCCTTCGAGCCAGCACCGCCATTCAATGTGATCATGGCTGATCATCCCCAATCAGTACCCCGTTCCTGCCTTCTCCCCATATCCCCTGACTCCGCTATTTTTAAGAGCCCTATCTAGCTCTCTCTTGAAATCATCCAGAGAACCTGCCTGAGGCAGATGTTTGTGTTAAATTTTTATTGTGTATTGTGTGTTCTTTTTTTATTGTACCGCTGCTGGCAAATTCATTTCACTGCACTTTATGTGCAAGTGACGAATAAAACTTGACTTGACTTGGAAGGAAGGTGCAGATGTGGTTCTTGATCAGCCTCTCGAAGCATTTTATGACAACCAAGTTGAGGGCCACCGGTCGGTAGGCATTCAAGCAGGCTGGAGAGGCATTCTTTGGCACTGGTACAATGGTGGATCTTTTGAAGCAGGCAGGGACCACGGACTTGGCCAGGGAGAGGTTGAATATTGTGGTGAGCGCACAAGACTTTAGTACTTGCCCAAATAAACCATTTGGGCCTACAGCTTTCCCCGTGTTCACACGCGTCAGAGCTCTCCTCACGTCGTGCTCGGTCACCGAGAATGTGTGCACATCTCCAGCGGTGGAACTCTCTCCAGCCTCGCTAGCCAGTACGCTGGCGGTGTTGTTGTTAGCCAGTGAGCTAGGGGTGATGTTGCCCATCTCGAATCGTGCATAAAAAGAGTTCAGGTCATCAGCTAGGGAGGTGCCGGCACTCCCAGTTGAGGGGATGCTGCTCTGGTAGTTATAGTCCATAGCCCCTGCCAAAAGCTTTTGATGTCCATCTGCTCCATCTGCGACTCCATCCTGTCCCTGTAGCTCCTTTTTGCATCTGTCACCGCCCTTCGCAGTCTGTAGGACTCTGCCGTGTAGTCGTCCATATTTCCGGATGCCAGGACGGAGTTGTAAGCAGCGGTGTGAGCATTCAAGGCAACGCAAATGTACCTGTCTACCCAGGGTCTTTGATTAGGAAAGATGCTAACCCTTACCGTGGGGACGGTGCTATCGGCTATTGTTGCAATGAAGTCCGTGACCGCTTCCATGAACTCACTGACGTCTCTTGAACTTGCTTGGAACATATTCCAGTCAACATCGTTCAGTGAATCTTGCAGCATGGCCTCTGAGTGGTCAGACCACCGCTTTACGTGCCTCGTCACTGCCGCTTCCCGTACTATCCGTTGTTTATACTCCGGCAGCAGGAAAATGGCAGCATGGTCAGGTTTTCCAAAAGGAGGGAGAGAAACGGCCTTGTATCCTTTCCTGAACGGTGTGTAGCAGTGGTCCAAAGTTATTTCCTCCTGGTGGCACACGTGATGCGTTGGCAGAAGTTAGGCATGACCTTTTTGAGATTTGCCTGATTAGAATCGCCAGCCACCACCATAGCCGCATCAGGGTTCTTGTTTTGGTATCGACATAACACATTGTGTAGGACCGATAGTGCCACGTCAGTGTCCGCATGCGAGGGTATATAGATGGCTGTGATGATCACTGAGCTGAACTCCCAAGGAAGGTGGAATGGACGGTATGAGATAGTCAGATGCTCCAGGTACAGCGAACAGGATCGAGAAAGCGTTTTAATATTCCTGGGGTTGCACCAGTTATTGTTGGATTTTACGGATTCTTCCGTTCTGTCCGCATGGAAAACAGTCAAGGACTCGGTTGGGCAGATTACCTGATCCGGCACCAGCAGGGTCAACCATGTCTCGGTCAGACAGAAGGTGTTGCAGTTTCTTATGTTCCGCTGGAATCTGATCCTCGCCCTGAGGTCATCCAACTTGTTCTCCAGGGACTGGACGTTAGCCAGAAGAATGCTGGGCAGAGGTGGACAGAAGGCTTGGGCTCTCAGCCTATTCTGAATCCCTTCTCCCCCGCTTACTTCAATGTTTTCTCCGACTTTTTCCCGGAGCCGCGCTCCCATTGTAGTTGCCGCGGCGTGCTCTTGTAATCTCTGCCGGCCACGTTGGATCGGTGAGTAACGTGTCTAAAAGGCCTTGGGTTACTCTAAAGTTTAAACAGTGTTTTTCAATCGTACATTGTTAGTTCTAATGTGTTAGTAGAAAGAAAGACATTTTAAATGAACATACAAGTTAAGAAAATGCACAATCTCCGCGGAGCTACCACTACAGCGACTGGACCCGGCCGCGCCATCTTTCGATAAATGATGGGAGGGGGGAATTCTAACAGGCTTTTTAATATTATGAATGTTATGATATTGAAAAATCTGTATTGTGAATAAAACCTCATTCTAATTCCGAGTGTAAGCATTGTGTAAAACACTAAATATAAGCACAGTTTGCAATTAATGTCCGGAGGACATTCGATTTTTAATCTGGATTTACAGAGTATGACAGAAAGTTGGCTAGCCCCCTCAAGTTTTATATTGAGACAAAATGTTTAATGGCATAAGTAATAATTCGGCATTTAACAACTTAAGACCAAGAATTATCACACGTGACATTAAAATTGTTTTACTGTAGAGATTACTTTTTGGTGGTACCTGGTTGGAGTGCTCAGTCTTACCATAAAAATAACAAACACTACTAATTTATACATTTCAACATAACCTTCTTTATGGCCATGCCATTCTGGAGTAGGCACATCAAGCCAAACATTGCACTTCCTAATATTAATTGGTCAAGTACATAGCATTTAGCTGCTTTTTTTAAATTTAACAAAAACGAATAACGTAACTCAAAAAATTACAGTTTGAGGCCAAACAAATTGTTGGATAAAGATAGTAATTCTGAAAGATTTTATTATTGTACTTACTTTGGAAGCAGCTGTCTTTATAGCCATACTTAACATATGTTCTCTTCTCTGAAGCCTTAAAAGAAAAAAAAAGATTTAGCACGTACACACCCTAGTCATCATCTTTCATCCACGAGAAACATGTTTTCATGTTTCCTGAACCCAATGCTCATAAAAACTACTTATTATTGGCAAACATGTGTTTAGACTTTAAAAGCCTTCCAGTGAGAGAAATAAAAAGTGGAATACCAATCAAAATCATTATTTTTACAAGTTTTAAGACCTAAAAGTCTTAAAAGTGGCAGTGATGCAGTTGAACAAAGGGGACTATGAAGGCATGAGAGGGGAGCTGGCCAAAGTAGACTCGAAAGGGATCCTAGCAGGAATGACGGTGGAACAGCAATGACAGGAATTTCTGTGCATAATCCGGAAGACGCAGGATCATTTCTTTCCAAAAAGGAAGAAAGATTCTAAGGGGAGTAGGAGGCAACCGTGGCTGACAAGAGATGTTAGGGATAGAGTAAAACTAAAAGAAAAGATGTATAACACAGCAAAGAGTAGCCGGAAGCCAGAGGATTGGGAAACTTTCATAGGGCAACAGAAGGAAACAAAACGGGCAATACGGGCTGAAAAGATGAAGTATGAGGGGAAACTGGCCAGGAATATAAAGGACAGTAAAAGCTTTTTTAGATATGTTAAGGGAAAAAGAGTAGCAAAGTCAAATGTGGGTCCCTTGAAGGCAGACACGGGTGAAATAATTATGGGCAACAAGGAAATGGCAGAAGAGTTGAACAGGTACTTCGGATCTGTCTTCACTAAGCAGGACACAAACAATCACCCAGATGTACTGGAGGACAGAGGATCCAAGGGGGTAGAGGAACTGAAATAAATTTTCATTAGGCGAGAAATAGTATTGGGTAGGCCAATGGGACAGAAGGATGATAAATCCCCTGGGCCTGATGGTCTGCATCCCAGGGTCCTCAGGAATGTGGCTCTAGAAATAGTGGACGCATTGGTGATCATTTTCCAATGTTCAATAGATTCAGGATCAGTTCCTGTGGATTGGAGGATAGCTAATGTTATCCCACTTTTCAAGAAAGGAGCGAGAGAGAAAATGGGAATTACAGACCAGTTAGCCTGACCGGTGGTGGGAAAGATGCTGGAGTCAATTATTAAAGAGGTAATAATGGAGCATTTGGATAGCAGTAAAAGGATTAGTCCAAATCAATATGGATTTATGAAAGGGAAGTCATGCTTGACTAATCTTTTGGAATTTTTTGAGGATGTGACAAGTAAAATGGATAAAGGGGTGCCAGTATCTAGACTTTCAGAAAGCCTTTGATAAGGTCCCACACGGGAGACTGGTGACTAAAATTAGAGCACATGGTATTGGGGGTAGGGTGTTGACATGGATAGAAAATTGGTTGGCAGACCGGAAGCAAAGAGTAGGAGTGAACGGGTCCTTTTCAGAATGGCAGGCAGTGGTGAGTGGAGTGCCGCAAGGCTCGGTGTTGGGGCCGCAACTGCTTACCATATATATTAATGATTTGGAAGAGGGAATTAGGAGCAACACTAGCAAGTTTGCGGATGACACAAAGCTGGGTGGCAGTGTGAACCGTGAAGAGGATGTTAGGAGGCTGCAGGGACAGGTTGAGTGAGTGGGCAGATGCGTGGCAGATGCAGTATAATATAGATAAATGTGAGGTTATCCACTTTGGCGGCAAAAACAAGGGGGCAGATTATTATCTCAATGGGGTTAGGTTAGGTAAGGGAGAGGTACAGCGAGACCTAGATGTTCTTGTACACCCGTCACTGAAAGTTGCCGTGCAGGTACAGCAGGCAGTGAAGAAAGCTAATGGAATGTTGGCCTTCATAACAAGAGGATTTCAGTACAGGAGTAAAGAGGTTCTTCTGCAGTTGTATAGGGCTCTGGTGAGACCACACCTGGAGTATCGTATACTGTTTTTGGTCTCCTAATTTGAGGAAGGACATCCTTGTGATTGAGGCAATGCAGCCCTGGGATCCCTGGGCTGGCGGGACTGTCATATGAGGAAAGTTTGAAAAGACTAGGCTTGTATTCACTGGAGTTTAGAAGGATGAGGGGATAATAGAAACATATAAAATTATAAAAGGACTGGACAAGCTAGATGCAGGAAAAATTTTCCCAATATTGGGTGAATCCAGAACCAGGGGTGACAGTCTTAGAATAAAGGGGAGGTCTTTTAAGACTGAGGTGAAAAAAACTTTTTTACCCAGAGAGTTGTGAATTTATGGAATTCCGTGCCACAGAGGGCAGTGGAGGCCAAATCACTGGATAGATTTAAGAGAGAGAGTTGGATAGAGCTCTAGGGGCTAGTGGAGTCAAGGGATATGGGGAACAGGTACGGGTTATTGAGAGCGGACGAGCAGCCATGACCACAATGAATGGCGGTGCTGGCTCGAAGGGCCGAATGGCCTCCTCCTGCACCTATTTTCTATGTTTCTATGTTTCTAAAATATTTTTGATCTATTAGGGCCATTGCATCCATGTTTTGTCTCAATACATTTAGAATCATTCCACTTTCCCTCCGTCATCTCCAATTGTGATTATGATCAGAATTCCCATCATTCTGGGGTTAAATGCACTGTACTTTAAAAAAGAAAATGAATATAGTTTACATTTAATTTAAAAGACCACCCTTGGTTGAAGTCTACTCCACCCGTGCCACACCATGAAAATGTAACAAACTATGTGTCCGCTTTCACTCAACCATTTGGGTACATACGCAAGGTTGTGGTGTAATATTAATTTCCTCTTTATATATTAACTTTTAAGGTGTTGAGAATCGTTGTAATGCCAATTTAGAAATATTGTTTTCATTTCTGATTTTATTATTCAGATTCAGTATATGTGATAATTACGATTACTTTAGGGCCAGTCCCATTTAGCAATTTTTAGGCGACTACAGTCAACCAGGCTGTCGCCACATGGTCGCTGGGGTGTCGCCTATGGTCGTGAGTAGTCTCCTCATCTATTCATCTATTTCAAATCTTATGTCGAGGGGGGGTGTAGAGCAAACAGTATTGCTGATTTGATCCGTGTCTGGTTTTGCTGCTGATGACATGATCCATAATCCATGTCAGGTTTCCACGTCACCTAGTGGCATGCGGGCAGCCATATTGGTTAGGCAGTTCAACTTACGATTTAGAGCCTACAGTACTCATTTCGATGGCCTCTGTATGTATCCTAATTAAAGTAGACAATAGGTGCAGAAGTAGGCCATTCGGCCCTTCGAGCCAGCACCGCCATTCAATGTGATCACGGCTGATCATCCACAATCAGTACTTGTTATGACATATAATGACTCTGTATAAATAGTACTTTGCACATGGTGTCGGAGGTGGGATTTTAGTTCGACTTTAGCTGTTGTTTACAAGGCTTTTCATAGTCTCAGATATGGCTGAAGCTTCGACAGAAGATTCACATGACAGAAGAAGCAACCCTGCAGATGCTCACCCCAGTCATCAATCACTGGTGGCTTGGCAAGCAACATTCGCTTCTGCTTGCTGTTCAGCCTTACTTTTCTGTCCGGGACAAACTGGCCATTGAAGGTGGGGATATCGAAAAGGGCCACAAGGCAGTGGTTCCGGCTTCACTCCAACAGAAGTGCTTCAACCCCGTACACAGAGGTCATCCTGGTTCTGAAGCTACAGTGCAACGAGCGGATAATGTTTTTCTGGCCTGCCATGTCAGACTATATACACCAGAGGGTGCAGTCCTGCGCTGTGTGCAACAGCATGGCTCCAACTCAACAGAAAGAGCCCCTTTTGCAGCACCCGGTTCCTGACTTGCCGTAGTCCATGGTGGCCACTGACATTTTCGACTGGCGTGGCAACCAATACCTGGCCCTGGTTGACTCTTACTCCGGGTGGTTTGAAATTGATCTGCTTCCCACAGCTTCAGTAAGACAATTTTTTGTTTATTGGGCACCTCAAACCCTTGTGTCTGACAATGGTGGCCAATTCACAAGCCAGCGTTTCAAGGACTTTGCACAGGAACGGGATTTTAAGCACATCACCAGCAGTCCAGAGTACCTCCAGTCGAAGGGGCTGTCTAAGCGAGCTGTCCGCAGTGCAAAGGAGCTCATGAGAAGTTCTGCAGGGCCGGGTTTGACATGTTTTTGGATCTTCTCAATCTCCCACACTCGGTTCGCCGGATCAGCAACCCATGTCTAGACAGACCAGGACTAGCCTTCCAGTCACGAAGCAGCTGCTCCAGCCACTGCGAATCCGAGGTGCTTCGGGTGTGACTGCAGCGTAAAAGGCAGACGCAGAAGGCGTACTATGACCATTCTAGTTGTCCTCTCAAACCAATGTCAGAGGGCCAGTTCCATCTTCAAACCCAGAGGGGGTATGACCATATAGGTAAGGTCAAGGAGGTGTCCGGAACCAAGGTCTTATTTGATTAAATCTGGTGGAGGTTTCTACAGACGAAACCAACAACATGTTCTGCCAGTAAATGAGCCGGTGCCATTGAGGCAGGATCAGTATGATGATGCAGATGACCCAGATGATGTGTTATGGATAGAGGATGGAGATGATTATCTGTATGAGGGAAGATAGACAAAAGTGCTGGAGAAGCTCAGCGGGTGAGGCAGCATCGATGGAGCGAAGGAAATAGGCAACGTTTAGGGCCGAAACCCTTCTTCAGATCGAAACGTTGCCCATTTCCTTCGCTCCATAGATGCTGCCTCACCCACTGAGTTTCTCCAGCACTTTTGTCTACCTTCGAATTTCCAGCATCTGCAGTTCTTTCTTAAACATCTGTATGAGGGACATGTGACAGCAGACGGTGAGCAGTTCTGGGATCAGGACTTTGTTTCGGCACCTGCAAAAGTACTGCCAATGGGGCTGCTGCCGATGATGGCGACCCTGTCAAGCCTGTCGACAAATCCCCTGCGAAACCTGTGCTGATTGAGTCATCGCCTGCTAAGAAACTCCCGATGTCGCCTGTGGCGATATCTCCTGTGAGGGGTATGGCTGAAGGCCTGCACCGTACGAGTGCAGGACGGGTCAGCAAGCCTGTGGCTAGATACTGGGATTATGTCGAGAGGCAGATCTTGGACTCAAATTAACTATAACCAACATTATATTACTTACAATATATCCTCCATTGCTTTACTGTAGATGATAGTTAATTCAGCCAGGTGTGCCCAAGCCAAACAAGGCCGCTGGATGACGTGGGATGGCGTTGAGAGGAGGAAGATCACATGGAGAGAGCTGTGACCATGGAGTCAAATAAGTTGAGATTCATTATCAGAGCCACATATGACGTCCTTCCTTTTCCCACAAACCTAAATCTTTAGCTGGGAGAGGATCCAGCCTGCCCCCTGTGTGCAGTTCCAGCAAACCTTAAGCACATCCTGGTCAGTTGTAAGACCAACCTAACACAAGGCAGATACACCTGGCGACACAACCAGGTGCTGAGGTGTTTGGCAGCTGAACTCGAGTGCAAGAGAGTTACCACCAACGCCATGCCTATCAAT
Source organism: Okamejei kenojei (assembly GCA_035221665.1). NCBI lineage: Eukaryota > Metazoa > Chordata > Chondrichthyes > Rajiformes > Rajidae > Okamejei > Okamejei kenojei. Next base: position 26,981,481 of record CM069135.1, on the reverse strand, counting down.
GCCCAGAAAACATTCCCGCAAATACTATCCTTCATCCGGGAAGGAGAGAAACGGAGGACTAACCCCTCGCCTCTCAACTCATGCCCACTGAAAGCAGCCAGGGACTGGGAAATGCGTGTTGACCTAGGCCAGAGGCTTTCGTTCCCAGTTGAAATCGCAGTTACCAACCTGCGACCAGACCTCGTTCTCTGGTCCAACTCCTGTCCGCGTGTTTTCATCATTGAGCCGACGGTCCCATGGGAGGAGGCTGTGGATGAGGCTTATGAAAGGAAAACACTTTTGATATTCAAACCTTGCAGCAGAGGAAGGGGAGAGAGGTTGGCGGGTAAGGTTGTGTCCAGTGGAGGTGGGGTGCAGGGGTTTTGTAGCCAGTTCCACCGCAAGGCTCCTGAGGGAAGTAGGAGTCAAAGGGCAGGCACAAAGGAGGACAATAAAAGAACTTGCCGATGCCGCCGAACGGAGCAGTCACTGGCTGTGGCTGAAGAGGAAAGATGCTGTCTGGGCTGCCACGTGACCATCTAGAGGCTAGCAATAAGACACACCCAGGTCTGATCAACCTGTGGTGGGCCTGCCTCGACTGAGGATGTCTTGTGATAAAAGGCCGAAACACCCAGTGACGTTGAGGTACACAACTGAAGATGTGTCTGATTGTTAGCAAAATTCACCTGCTGGTCATACCCAAGAATGTCAATTGTAGTGAAATCTTAGGGATTGTAACATCCAGTCCTACTAATCTATCTGAACAATTGGATCAAACCAGTGACAGCTGCGAAAGGGCAGCTGACAACCAGGGAAAGACCTAGTGACGGCCTGGAGAGACTGCTGACCGGAGGGAATAGACCCCACCGGGGATGGCATGGACTAGCTCCTCATGCCAGCAGGATCCATCGCTAATCAGCGTTTTGGATCCACCCACATATTGCTACTAAAAAGACAAGACAAAAAAGACCCCTTGAGTCTGCGAGAGCGGGGGCGAAAGATGACTCATCGACAGACCACACGGCAACCGACCTAGGAACGGAATCAACTATGAGTATTACAACTAGCACTGCAATTGACCAACCTAACACAAGGCAGATACACCTGGCGACACAACCAGGTGCTGAGGTGTTTGGCAGCTGAACTCGAGTGCAAGAGAGTTACCACCAACGCCATGCCTATCAATGCCCAGATAACATTCCCGCAAATACCATCCTTCATCCAGGAAGGAGAGAAACAGAGGACTAATCCCTCACCTCTCAACTCATGCCCACTGAAAGCAGCCAGGGACTGGGAAATGCGTGTTGACCTAGGCCAGAGACTTTCGTTCCCAGTTGAAATCGCAGTTACCAACCTGCGACCAGACCTCGTTCTCTGGTCCAACTCCTGTCGGCGTGTTTTCATAATTGAGCTGACGGTCCCATGGGAGGAGGCTGTGGACGAGGCTTATGAAAGGAAAAAGCTTTGATATTCAAACCTTGCAGCAGAGGAGAGAGGTTGGAGGGTAAGGTTGTGTCCAGTGGAGGTGGGGTGCAGGGGCTTTGTAGCCAGTTCCACTGCAAGGCTCCTGAGGGAAGTAGGAGTCAAAGGGCAGGCACAAAGGAGGACAATAAAAGAACTTGCCGATGCCGCCGAACGGAGCAGTCACTGGCTGTGGCTGAAGAGGAATGGTGCTGTCTGGGCTGCCACGTGACCATCTAGAGGCTAGCAATAAGACACACCCAGGTCTGATCAACCTGTGGTGGGCCTGCCTCCACTGAGGGTGTCTTGTGATAAGAAGGCCGAAACACCCAGTGACGTCGAGGTACACAACCGAAGATGTGTCTGATTGTTAGCAAAATTCACCTGGTGGTCATACCCAAGAATGTCAATTGTAGTGAAATCTTAGGGATTGTAACATCCAGTCCTACTAATCAATCTATAGCTTTATATACGTGTTACTTCTGCATGCTTTAAGTTTGCTCTGAACAAAAAAAATGAAAAAAAACCCTAAGAGGGGGGGGGGGATGTGGATCAAACAGTATTGCTGATTTGATCCGTGTCTGGTTTTAGCTGCCGATGACCTGATCCATAATCCATGTCAGGTTTCCACACCACCACCACCTAGTGGCATGCGAGCAGCAATGTTGGTTAGGCAGTTCAACATACAATTTGGAGCTGACAGTACTCATTTCCATGGTCTCTGTATGCATCCTAATTAAAGTACTTGTTATGATATAAAATGACTCTGTATCACTAGTACTTTGCACAGGGGGGTCCAGTCGCCTGTTTTTCGGTGACCTGCTAAGACTATGACAGTCACCGGCAGTCGCCTAAAAATAGCCTAAGTGGGACATGCCCTTTACTCTTTGATAATTAGATTGTCTTGCCTGCAGTCACCAAAAGAGACAAATTGCTGTGATATCTTCGTAAAGCCCTTCGTAAATGGTCATTTTGTATTGGCAAAATATTGTAAATGTATTGAGCAATTTTAGCAATCGGGAACATAGTCCTTCACGATACTCATCTAATTAATTAAACCATGTAGTTACTTTCCAATAATTACAATTGCGTTCTCGTAATTTTGCCGGCCCATCAGTTTCCTGGTAAACATCACCATAGAAAAATTAATGTGTTTTATCATGCAGCAGTCTGTGGGTCCTTAATTGCCTTATGTACTCAAATACAAGAAGTTAATTCAAGATATTCAACTGAATGAGAATTGTTTAATAATGTTACAGAGAATCTAAACAGGGCCGCATACAGCTTTTCATTTATAAGCCTTTGGTGCTTTGGTGTTAGGAGCTGGATTATCAAAAGTGTACATTTAAATATTATTTTACCTTTTAATATCTTCAGGCAGTTCTGCATTGAGAAGGACTTTATTTCTTAAAGGCAGAACATCTTCCAATGTCTTATGCAGGTCGTCCAATTCACTAGGCGATGTGGTTGGTAAAGAAATAAGTTCACTGTCACATGATTCTATTAGTCTGCTTCCTTCTTCTATTTCTATACTCAGCTGATTGTCTCTGGCTTCCAACAATGCAAGCCGTTCCTTAATATCCGCAATTTCACTCTGGTTTTGTGATTAAATACATCAATGGGTTACTTAGCAGCAAGTGAAATACAAACTTATTTTCAGAGCAATATCAATAAGAATAACAGAAATGTAACAATTCATTCAATGATAGGGGGCGCCATCCTGTGTGGTATGGCTGCCCAGCCTGCAGCTGTCTGTGTTTCACTTTTTTTTTATTTTTAGTGAGTTAAAGTATTTTGTTTGGAGTCTATTCTTTTTTATGTGGGGGGTGGAGAGGGGGAAACTCCTTTTCCCGGTCCCTACCTGGTCGGAGAGGCAGCTTTTATCCGGGCTGCATCTTCGACCCGTCCTCGTGGCCTCTCAGCGGGCCTGGAGCAGCATTTCTTGAGGAGACTGCCCAGAACCTCGGCTTCGGCAGCGGCGCAGCGCTGGAGCGCCATCGCGGGGCGGAGCGGGCGATGCCTTGCCTGGGTCGCCGCGCTGGAGCTCCGGTGAGCTGAAACCGCCTACAAAAAAATCCATTGCGGAGCCGCGGGACTGTGGAGCGGCCCGCTGCGGCGCTGACTTCAACATCGAGAGCCAGCGGGGGAGCTCCATTCAGCGTGGCCTTGTTGGCTTCGGATGCCGCGGACTCCGGTAAGGAAGCGGCCGTTCCAGGTGTCCCAAGCCGCTGAGAGGATTCTCCCGATGCCGGGGCACCACCACCCAGCGAGAACGGCCTGGAACATCGGCCCTCCGTGAAAGCGACTGCGGAGGCCTCAACAGGCCTGACTATGGGAGGACATGGGATGGGGACTGGACATTGTGCCTTCCCTCATAATGGGAACCATTGTGGGGGGATGTTTTTTGTGTTTAAAATCTCTTTATTATTGTTGTCTGTATTTTATTTTAATATGCTGCATTGGCAAGAAACATTTCACTACACCAATTGGTGTATGTGACCAATAAATACCTTTGAACCTTTGAACTGTCTGAAAATTAGAATTCAGTTCGATGAGTTACTTTATTCTGATTTTGTCATGTGCTTTATTATTCATTATTTTCCTCCTCCATTTGCCAAATTTGTTTTACAAACAATTTCTAATAGGGATAATATGTGTAAAGAAGACTCCAGGATGGTATGTTGCCTCCCTGGTGCAAAGGTCAGGGATGTCACTGAACGGCTGCAGAACATTCTGGAGGGGGAGGGTGAACAGCCAGTTGTCGTGGTGCATGTTGGCACCAACGATATAGGTAAAAAAAGGGATGAGGTCCTACAAGGTGAATTTAGGGAGCTAGGAGATAAACTTAAAAGTAGGACCTCAAAGGTAGTAATTCTCTGGATTACTACCAGTACCACGGGCCAGTCAGAGTAGAAATAGGAGGATAATGCAAATGAATACGTGGCTTGAAAAGTGGTGCAAGGGGGAGGGATTCAAATTTTAGGGCACTGGGACCAGTTCTGGGGGAGGTGGGACCGTACAAACAGGACGGTTTGCACCTGGAATGGAATGGAACCAATGTTCTTGGGGGAGTGTTTGCTAGTGCTGTCGGGGAGGATTTAAACTAATGTGGCAGTGGGATGGGTACAAGAAGCAGAGAGGCAGGAGGGTGTAAAATGAGGGTAGAAGCATTAGGTAGCAAGTGAAAAGTAAAAAGTGGCAGGCAGACAAAACCAGGCAAAAATCAAAAAGGGACACTTTTCAGCAAAATTGTATAAGGGTAAGTGTGTTGTAAAGACAAGCCTGAAGGCTTTGTGTCTCAATGCAAGGAGTATTCGTAATAAGGTGGACGAGTTGAACGTGCAGATAGATATTAATGATTATGATATAGTTGGGATCACGGAGACATGGCTCCAGGGTGACGTAGGCTGGGAGCTGAACATCCAGGGATATTCAATATTCAGGAGGGATAGAGAGAAAGGAAAAGGAGGTGGGGTAGAGTTGCTGGTTAGAGAGGAGATTAACGCAATGGAAAGGAAGGACATTAGCTTGGAGGATGTGGAATCGGTATAGGTAGAGCTACAAAACACTAAGGGGCAGAAAACGCTGGTGGGTGTTGTGTACAGGCCACCTAACAGTAGCAGAGAAGTTGGGGATGGTATCAAACAGGAAATTAGAAATGCGTGCGACAAAGCAAAACAGTTATAATGGGTGACTTCAATCTACATATAGATTGGGTTAATCAAATTGGCAGGGTGCTGAGGAAGAGGATTTTTTGGAATGTATGCGGGATAGTTATTCTAAATCAACATGTAGAGGAACCAACGAGAGAGCAGGCTATTTTAGACTGGGTTTTGAGTAATGAGGAAGGGTAAAATTAGCCGTCTTGTTGTACGTGCCCCCTTGGGCAAGAGTGACCATAATATGGTTGAGTTCTTCATTAGGATGGAGAGTGACATTGTTAATTCAGAAAACAATGGTTCTGAACTTAAAGAAAGGTAACTTTGAGGGTATGAGACGTGAATTGGCCAAGATTGACTGGCAATTAATTCTAAAAGGGTTGACGGTGGATATACAATGGAAGACATTTAAAGACTGCATGGATGAACTACAAAAATTGTTCATCCCAGTTTGGCAAAAGAATAAATCGGGGAAGGTAGTGCATCCGTGGATAACAAGGAAATCAGGATAGTATCAAAGCAAAGGATGATGCGTACAAAGTAGCCAGAAAAAGCAGCATACCAGAGGACTGGGAGAAATTCAGAGACCAGCAGAGGAGGACAAAGGGCTTAATTAGAAAGGAAAAATAGATTATGAAAGAAAACTGGCAGGGAACATAAAAACTGACTGCAAAAGTTTTATAGATATGTGAAGAGAAAGAGGTTAGTTAAAACAAATGTAGTCCCTTGCAGTCAGAAACAGGTGAGTTGATCATGGGGAACAAGGATATGGCGGACCAATTGAATAACTACTTTGGTTCCGTCTTCACTAAGGAAGACATAAATAATCTGCCTGAAATAGCAGGGACTGTGGGTCAAAGGAGGAATTGAGTGAAATCCAGGTCAGTCGGGAAGTGGTGTTGGGTAAATTGAATAGATTAAAGGCCGATAAATCCCCAGGCCAGATAGGCTGCATCCCAGAGTACTTAAGGAAGTAGCTCAGGAAATAGTGGATGCATAGTGATAATCTTTCAAAACTCTTTAGATTCTGGAGTAGTTCCTGAGGATTGGCGGGTAGCAAATGTAACCCCTCTTTTTAAGAAGGGAGGGAGAGAGAAAACGGGGAATTACAGACCAGTTAGTCTAACATCGGTAGTGGGGAAACTGCTAGAGTCAGTTTATTAAAGATGGGATAGCAGCACATTTGGAAAGTGGTGAAATCATTGGACAAAGTCAGCATGGATTTACAAAAGGTAAATCATGTCTGACGAATCTTGTGGAATTTTTCGAGGATGTAACTAGTAGCGAGGATAAGGGAGAACCAGTGGATGTGGTATATCTGGACTTCCAGAAGGCTTTCGACAAGGTCCCACATAAGAGATTAGTATACAAACTTAAAGCATACGGTAAATTAGGGGTTCAGTATTGATGTGGATAGAGAAACTGGCTGGCAAACAGGAAGCAAAGAGTAGGAGTAAACGGGTCCTTTTCACAATGGCAGGCAGTAACTAGTGGGGTACCGCAGGGCTCAGTGCTGGGACCCCAGCTATTTACAATATATATTAATGATCTGGATGAGGGAATTGAAGGCAATATCTCCAAGTTTGCGGATGACACTAAGCTGGGGGGCAGTGTTCGCTGTGAGGAGGATGCTAGGAGACTGCAAGGTGACTTGGATAGGCTGGGTGAGTGGCAAATGTTTGGCAGATGCAGTATAATGTGGAATAAATGTGAGGTTATCCACTTTGGTGGCAAAAACAGGAAAGCAGAACTATTATTTAAATGGTGGCCGATTAGGAAAAGGGGAGATGCAGCGAGACCTGGGTGTCATGGTACACCAGTCATTGAAAGTAGGCATGCAGGTGCAGCAGGCAGTGAAAAAAGCGAATGGTATGTTAGCTTTCATAGCAAAAGGATTTTGAGTACAGGAGCAGGAGGTTCTACTTCAGTTGTACAGGGTCTTGGTGAGACCACACCTGGAGTATTGCGTGCAGTTTTGGTCTCCAAATCTGAGGAAGGACATTATTGCCATAGAGGGAGTGCAGAGAAGGTTCACCAGACTGATTCCTGGGATGTCAGGACTGTCTTATGAAGAAAGACTGGATAGACTCGGTTTATACTCTCTGGAATTTTAGGAGATTAAGAGGGGATCTTATAGAAACTTACAAAATTCTTAAGGGGTTGGACAGGCTAGATGCAGGAAGATTGTTTCCCCGATGTTGGGGAAGTCCAGGACAAGGGGTCACAGCTTAAGGATAAGGGGGAAATCCTTTAAGACCGAGATGAGAAAGACTTTCTTCACACAGAGAGTGGTGAGTCTCTGGAACTCTCTGCCACAGAGGGTAGTTGAGGCCAGTTCATTGGCTATATTAAGAGTGAGTTGGATGTGCCTTGTGGCTAAGGGGATCAGAGGGTATGGAGAGAAGGCAGGTACGGGATACTGAGTTGGATGATCAGCCATGATCATATTGAATGGCGGTGCAGGCTCGAAGGGCTGAATGGCCTACTCCTGCACCTAATTTCTATGTTTCTATGTTTCTAATATGTGTAAAGAATAGGAATCAAGCTTGGAATAGAGGCCTTCATCTCATGAATCCATAGTGACATATGGTCCAACTTTTGATAATGATCAAGAACCTATGAATGAAAAAAAAACTATGTCTAGGCGTTTTACTAGGACAGATGGGGTGGAAGATTGCAACCTGCCCTGTTTCGACTAATGCAATCAACTCGACGTGCACAAACGGAAGATCAAATAGAACAAGTTTTCCAACAACTTTAGGCTGTGCATGCCACACAAAAGAAGACTAGGACAGAATGTACTTTTATAGCTGATGTTTTGCAGCTTGTGTATTTGTCACTATAGATAAATATTTTCAGTTCAAGTTTTAAAATCTAATATCATATACTTATTAAAACTCTGATTTTGTTTGTGTGTGTGTGTGTGTGTGTGTGTGTGTGTGTGTGTGTGTGTGTGTGTGTGTGTGTGTGTGTGTGTGTGTGTGTGTGTGTGTGTGTGTGTGTGTGTGTGTGTGCGTGCGTGTCTTTACATCTTCGCAAAAACACTATGCGGTAACGATAACATTTTTACATATTCTGATTCACATTTTTCCCCTCTAGGCAGAGGTTACCTTCACTGAACATTTTATGCTTTATTTCTCAACATTACTGATTAAGTGTAAAAAATCAAAAGACTTTCAATTTAAAACGACCAGCTTCAAATGATGATGTCACAATGACTCAGCCAGCAGTGAGCAGCTTCACTGAAGATTTCATCCTATATTTCACGTTATTCGTGATTAAAGCTTTAAAAATGCCAACTTTCACAAGATTTTTACTGTTAAAATCATTCCTGCCAGCTTCTAACACAATTCGGTAAAATGTTGTGACACAGGAACACTCGGAACTTTTCACCTCGCAGGAGGAGGAGGGTGAATTGCTATGGCAACACGCGGGGCAAGTGAAATTGGAATTGTTTTAAAGGGAGGGAGAGGAGTGCTGGAATCGTACGTTCCGGAAAGGCTTGAGTTGGAGGACCACGCCGCCCGTGGGGGCTATGGGTAGGGAACAGGTGCGTTGGGGGAGCAGACCCAACGCGTCTGCACTTGGTCTAGTAGTATTCTTAATACTCTCTGTAACTTCTCTACATTCAACTCCGACAACAAGTGCAAAGAGTTTTCATGAGTACGTTTGTTAGTAGTGTTAATGCTAAGCCGTTTTCTTATAACCATATAACCATATAACAATTAAAGCACGGAAACAGGCCCTCTCGGCCCTTCCAGTCCGTGCCGACCATTTGTTTTCCCCTAGTCCCATCTACCTGCACTCAGACCATACTCCTCCATTCCCTTCACGTCCATATACCTATCCACTTTACTCTTAAAGGTTAAAATCGATCCTGCCTCCACCACTTCTGCTGGAAACTCATTCCACACAGCCACCACCCTCTGAGTAAAGAAGTTCCCCCTCACGTTACCCCAAAACTTCTGTCCCTTAATTCTCATGTCATGCCCTCTTGTTTGAATCTTCCCTACCCTCAATGGGAAAAAGGTATCCACGTTAACTCTGTCTATCCCTTTCATCATTTTAAAGACCTCAATCAAGTCCCCCCTTAACCTTCTGCGCTCCAAAGAATAAAGACCTAACTTGTTCAACCTTTCTCTGTAACATAGTTGCTGGAACCCTGGCAACATTCTAGTAAATCTCCTCTGTACTCTCTCTATTTTGTTGACATCCTTCCTATAACTAGGCGACCAAAATTGTACACCATACTCCAGAATTGGTCTTACCAATGCCTTGTACAATTTTAACATTACTTCCCTACTCCTATATTCAATGCTCTGATTTATAAAGGCCAGCACACCAAAGGTTTTCTTTACCACCCTATCTACATGCGATTCCACCTTCAGGGAACTATGCACAGTTATTCCTAGATCCCTCTGTTCCACAGCATTCCTCAATTCCCTACCATTTACCATGTACTTCCTATTTTGATTTGTCCTGCCAAGATGTAGCACTTCACACTTAATAGCATTAAACTCCATCTGCCATCTTTCAGCCCACTTTTCCAAATGGCCCAAATCTCTCTGTAGACTTTGAAAATCTACTTCATTATCCACAACACCACCTATCTTAGTATCATCTGCATACTTACTTATCCAATTTTCCACCCCATCATCCAGATCATTGATGTACATGACAAACAACAGTGGACCCAACACAGATCCCTGAGGCACCCCACTGGTCACCGGCTTCCAACCTGACAAACAGCCATCCACCATTACTCTCTGACATCTCCCATTCAGCCACTGTTGAATCCTTCTTGCTACTCCGCCATTAACACCCAAAGATTGAACCTTCTTAACCAACCTTCCATGGGGAACCTTGTCAAATGCCTTACTGAAATCCATATAGACAACATCCACTGCTTTACCCTCATCAATTTCCCTAGTTACCGCTTCAAAAAATTCAAGAAGGTTTGTCAAACATGACCTTCCAGGCACAAATCCATGTTGACTGTTCCTGATCAGACCCTGTTTATCCAGATGCTTATATATATTATCTCTAAGTATTCTTTCCATTAATTTGCCCACCACTGACGTCAAACTAATAGGTCTATAATTGCTAGGTTTATTCTTTGAACCCTTTTTAAACAATGGAACAACATGCGCAGTACGCCAATCCTCCGGCACTATTCCCGTTTCTAATGACATTTGAAATATTTCTGTCATAGCTCCTGCTATTTCTACACTAACTTCCCTCAATGTCCTAGGGAATATCCTGTCAGAACCTGGAGACTTATCCACTTTTATATTTTTCAAAAGTGTCAGTACTTCCTCCTCTTTGAATCTCATAGTTTCCATAGCTACTCTACTTTTTCCCCTTAACTCAGAGTTCAATATCCTTCTCCTTGGTGAATACCGAAGAAAATAAATTGTTCAATATCTCCCCCATCTCTTTTGGCTCTGCAGATAGCTGTCCATTCTGGTTCTCTAATGGTCCAATTTTATCCCTCGTTATCCTTTTGCTATTAATATAGCTGTAGAAACCCTTTGGGTTTACTTTTCACCTTTCTTGCCAAAGCAACCTCATATCTTCTTTTAGCCTTCCTAATTTATTTCTTAAGATTCTTTTTACATTCTTTATACTCCTCTAGCACCTCATTTACTCCATGCCTCCTATAATTATTGTAGATATCTCTCTTTTTTTCGAAACAAGTGTCCAATTTCCCTTGAACACCATGGCTCTTTCCAATTTTTACTATTTCCTTTCAACCTAACAGGGACATAAAGATTCTGTACTCTTACAATTTCCCCTTTAAATGTCCTCCATTTCTCTTCTACATCCTTCCCATGAAACAAAGTGTCCCAATTCACTCCTTTGAAATCCTTACGCATTCCCTCAAAGTCAGCCTTTCTCCAATCAAAAATCTCCACCCTAGGTGCAGTTCTGACTCTCTCCATAATTATATTGAAACTAATGGTATTGTGATCACTGGTCCCGAAGTGCTCACCAACGCATACCTCCGTCACCTGACCTGCCTCATTTCCTAACAGGAGGTCCAGCACTGCCCCTTCTCTGGTCGATACCTCTATGTACTGCTGCAAAAAACAATCCTGCACACATTTTACAAACTCCAAACCATCCAGCCCATTTACAGAATGTGTTTCCCAGTCTATTTTTGGAAAATTGAAATCTCCCACGATCACTACCTTGTGCTTACTACTAATATCTGCTATCTCCTTACATATTTGCTCTTCCAATTCTCGCTCCCCATTTGGCGGTCTATAATACACCCCTAAAAGTGTTGCTACACAGTTCCCACTTCTCAGTTCCACCCAAATAGCCTCCCTAGACGAGCCCTCTAATCTATCCTGCCAAAGTACTGCTGTAATATCTTCTCTGTCAAGCAATGCAACACCTCCCCCTCTGGTCCCTCCAATTCTATCACACCTGAAGCAACGAAATCCTGGAATATTTAGTTTCCAATCACAGCCCTCCTGCAACCACGTTTCACTGATTGCCACAACATCATTTATTCACCACCAATGGTGCCGCTACAACATCAACTTTGTATTATGGATGCATCTGTGCTAATTATATTTTCACAATTATGCCTGCATTTATATTCACGAATTTCTATTTTCTGAAATATTCTGCAGGAAGACAAATATTTACTTTAGGCAAAGAATCTACATAAAATATAATACATTTTAGTATGTACATTGCATCACAAACCTGTATTTCTTGTCTATCTTGAATAAGCTGACTTCTGGACCATGATATCTGTAGGTTATCGTAGATTGAATCGGAATATTTATCTTCATTACTTCCCATCGAGAAATTCCCTTCATTCCTGAACATGCATTTAGACATATGGCACATATAAAATATAAGAATGCTCAATAACACAGATAAGCACACAAAATACATTTTTTTTAGGGGGCACCTTGGTAAGCACAAATTAGGGAGCACATTGGTAAGCTTTGATAACATTTAAAGTATTTCATACAGTATAACAATTTAGGGAATCGCAACAAATGCAGAATTTGAATACATCATGTTATTTTGTAATTGTCTGAGACACATATACAGTATTCTTTGCAGGAGATAGTCGTTAACTAAATCAGAAATCTATGAGCTTTTTGTCCTTTTAAGCCATTTTGTTGAAGATGAACGAGCCGATGTGCCCATAGAGATGCACATATAGTCCTCTTTCTTTTTGAGTTTAGCTAATTTAAATTAGTAGACACAAAATACTGGAGTAAATCAGCAGGACAGGCAGCATCTTTGGAGAGAAGGAATGGGTGATGTTTCGGGTCGAGACCCTTCTTCAGTCTCGACCCGAAACTTCATCCATTCCTTCTCTCCAAAGATGCTGCTGTCCTGCTGAGTTACTCCAGCATTTTGTGTCTATCTTCGGTTTAAACCAGCATCTTCAGTTCCTTGCTACTAATTTAAATTAGACTTCTGTAACCCCAGAAAACAGAATGACATCAATGTACTCTGTTCCAGATTCTAATTATTAGTTAGAAACTAGACTAAGTGGGACCCATTGGGTCCCAGTCACACAGGAGGCCTGGTCCAACATAATATTCCACCACTCACCCGTTCCCCCAATGCAACCCGTCCCCCCAGCGCAATATTCCACCACTCACCCATAGACCCTAACTGTGCAGGCGCAGCTCATTTCCCCTCATTCCCCAGCACTCTCTCCCCCTCCTCTTCATGTGTGAGATGGGAGGAGGGGAGGGAAGGGGGAAAGTGGGGTGGGAGGGGAGTGGGGGTGTGTGTGGGCAGGTGTGTGTTGGAAGGGGGAGAGCAGGTGTGGGTGGAAGGGGAGGGGGTTGCGTGGCGGGGGGTTGGTTGGGAGGGGTGTGTATGTGGGCGGGAGGGGGAGGAGGGATGTGGGGGAGGGGGTTGTGGGGGAGAGGGTGTGTGGGCGGGGTGTGGGGGGAGGGAGGATGTGAGAGGGGAGGAGTGAGTGTGGGTGGGGGTGTGTGGGCGTGGGGGGGTTTGTGGGGAGAGGGAGGGTGTGGGAATGGGGAGGTGTGTGGGCGGGAAGGGTGGAGAGAGCTCGGAGAAAAGACAGGCGTTGTGGGGGAGAGGGGGGCATTATGGGGGAGGGGGGCAGGAGCCAGCGAGTGGGGCCTGAGGGGAAGGGGTTGGAGCTGGCGTTGTGATGGGGGCTCACAATGGGCGCTGGTTGCTGGTCGCTCTCCTCCGCCGGGATCAGATTCTCCGCTTCCAGCCCCTCCGAAAATTGTGTCTGGTTGGAAACCTCCACCGGCTATCCTCACCTCCAGTAAAGACGCAATGGGGCAGGAAGGGGTGGACCGTCCCGCAGAGTGACAGGAGAAAAGACCAATCCACAGGGGGACTGGCAGGAGAGATCGATCTGCGCAGACGCGGTTTTTAAGATTTTTAAACCTCGCTAACTTTTACAATAGACCACCGATCGGAACGAAACTTGGTGCACTCGCGAAAACTTGGTGAGCTGGCGAAAAACTGTAGCGATACCGCGTACCATGTTTTTGCGCAAATAGAAAGACCGCGCAAACCGGAAGAACACTAGATTAGAGTTTTACTTATGTATAGAAGGCATTGGTCCCATGGTTCACAATGCAGTGCCCCATGATTCAAAATTTCACCCAGTTGTGAATCTGTGGAATTACCTGCCACAGAAGGCAGTGGAGGCCAATTCACTGGATGTTTTCAAGAGAGAGTTAGATTTAGCTCTTATAGCTAAAGGAATCAAGGGAGACACAAAATGCTGGAGGAACTCAGCGAGACAGGCAGCATCTCTGCAGAGAAGGAATGGGTGACGTTTCAGGTCGTGACCCTTCTTCAGACAGAAAAAGGAATCAAGGGATATGGGGATAACGCAGGAATGGGGTACTGATTTTAGTTGATCTACATGATCATATTGAATGCCAGTGCTGGCTCGAAGGGCCGAATGGCCTATTCCTGTACCTATTTTTCTAAAAACATGGAATGAATGACACTAAAGAGTGGGGGAGCTTTCTTATGAGACGCGTTCATAACGATAAAATATTAAGCTGCAAACAATCGTGGAGGTTTTTTGTACAATTAAATTATTCTATAAAAAGTAGTCCTTTCAAAATTTCCTCTCTAACTAAAATTGACTGGGAGATTTTATTTGTATCCACAGTGGGAAAATGTACATACTTATTTAAAATACGATCATTTTGGTGCTCAGCAACTTGCAGTTGAAGTTCAAGTTTTTGTAGACATTTCACAATATAAGGATGGTAGGAAGGCAGCTGGAATTTTAAGGAACTCTGCTCTCTCTTCAATTCTGCTAGCTTCTTGTTGAACTTGTCAGCTAAAACGAAAGGAAAATAAAAATGTGATAATTGTTATTCTTTGCAAATTAAAATCTGGAAAAAAAAAGAAATTGTATAGGCCAGTACTGATTTGTTCCACCCTTCATCTCTACTTATGTCCAGAGACATTAATTCCGCAAGTCTAAAAATTCATCTATTGCTGTCTCGAATATACTTAAAGTCACAGCTCTGGATTTCAGATTCACAAACCTCAAAATAAATTTCTTTTTTTTAATATATAAATAGATGACCGATTATCCTGAGACTGTGCTGCAAGCTCTTGGCTCTTCCCCCAGGGAGAACACACTGTCAGCATTTACATTGTCATGTTCCCTCAAAATTTAGGTTCTGATAAAGATCACTCTTATATTTCTAAACTCTAGAGAATACAAGCTCTACTGCAAGTCAAAATTGTGTTTCACTACAAACACAAAACAGAAGTAAGAATAGCAAGAGCACAGTGTGTAGATCGGGATCCTCAAAGTCCAATGCCAGGAATGACTCCTACACACATTGACCAAAGTAGTTAGGCTTTGAAGAAGACATCCTTAGTTATTCCTGCAATTATTTTCCTTCTCATCTTAATAAACCAGCTCTCGCCTTAGTCCAAATATGGAAATAAACATTATTTGCAAAAATACAGCACTTAACCATGTGGGACATTGAGGGCTCCTGGTCAAATAGAAGTCCTTTCAATCCAGACTGGCTGGAATCATTACTTTCACAGAGGAAGATGGTAATATTTGTTTGTGGTGATTCATCTCAGCCCTCGAATATTCCAGGAACAGTTCTTCAGAAGACTGTAGTCCTTCAACACCTTTATCAAATAACTTATTTCTATCATCAGTTCAGAATTGAGAATATCCAATGTTAAATGATCAATTCCATTTGCACTTCAGATGAAGAACAATCTGAGCACACCTGCGTGGTTTGTGACAGATTGTAGCTGAAGGTCCATAATCTCCGCCACAGGAAGTCCTATCCTCTGCAGGAGGTACTCAAGGTTCCAAGGCAAACCATGTCCCGCTGCCTCATCTATGACCTTCCTTCAATCACAAGGTCAGAAGTAGGGACATTCACTGGTGATTGCACAATGTTCAGCATCATTTGCGACTTCTCAGATAATGAAGCAGTCCACAACCTATTGCAGAAACACCTGGACAATATGTAGGCCTGGGCTGATATGTGGCAAGTAACATTCACACCACACAAATGCCAGACAATGACAATATACAAGAAGAAAAAATCCAGCTATCACCCCAAGAGTCAATGGCATTACTATCACAAAAACCCCGACTATCAATTTCCTGGGTTTACCATTGACCAGAAACTGAACTGGAGTAACTATAGGGGGCAGTGCAGCTTCAACAACACTCAAAAAGCTCAAAACCATAGAGGACATAGTCACCTGCCTGATAGGCACCCTATCCACAACCATTCACTCACTCTACCGACACACCATAGCAGCAGTTTGTACCATCTGCAGTATGCAATGTTGCAACTCACCAGGACACCTACCCCCAAAAACTCTAACTGCAAGAAGAACATAGGCAGCAAAATATGGGAACAACATCACCTGGAAGTTGCCCTCCAGCCACAAATTCAAGATTCAAGATTCAAGAGAGTTTATTGTCATGTGTCCCAGATAGGACAATGAAATTCTTGCTTTGCTTCAGCACAACAGAATTATAGAAGGCATGAATACGGAACAGATCAGTGTGTCCATATACCATTGTATAAATATATACACACATGAAAAAATAAAACAGATAAAGTGCAAATAAACAGATAATGGGCTATTAATGTTCAGAGTTTTGTTTGAGTTGAGTTCAATAGCTTGATGGCTGTGGGGAAGAAGCTGTTTCTGAACCTGGATGTTGCAGTCTTCAGGCTCTTGTACCTTCTACTTGAAGGTAGCAGGGAGATGAGTGTGTGGCCAGGATGGTGTGGGTCCTTGATGATGCTGCCAGCCTTTTTGAGGCAGTGACTGCGATAGATCCCCTCAATGGTAGCGAGGTCAGAGCCCATGATGGACTGGGCAGTGTTTACTACTTTTTGTAGTCTTTTCCGCTCCTGGGCGCTCAGGTTGCCGAACCAAGCCACGATGTAGCCGGTCAGCATGCTCTCTACTGTGCACCTATAGAAGTTAGAGAGAGTCCTCCTTGACATACCGACTCTCCGTAATCTTCTCAGGAAGTAGAGGCGCTGATGTGCTTTCTTTATGATTGCATCAGTGTTCTCGGACCGGGGAGATCTTCAGAGATGTGCATCCTGTCTTGGAAATATATCACCAGCCCTTCGCGGTCACAGAGTCAAAATCCTGGAACTCCCTAACAACATTGTGAGTATACTCACACCTCAAGGACTGCAGCAGTTCAAAAAGGTAACTCACCACCACCTTCCCAAGGGCATCTAGAGATAAGCAATACTGGTAGAGATACCTGTTCAGTCTGCAAATTCCACATCCTTGAATGATTTTTTTTTAAAGTAACAAGACTAGACAATACTCAGCAGATAGACACAAAATGCCAGAGTAACTCAGAGTGTCAGGCAGCATTTCTGGAGAAAAGGAATAGGTGAGATTTCAGGTTGGGACTCTTCTTCAGTTTCATTGATAAATTTCATTGATAAAGCTGTTGAAGGACTACAGTCTCCTGAAAATCTTCAGTCTGGAAAACGGTCCTGACCGAAAATGTCACCTATCTATTTTCTCCAGAGATGCTGCCTGACCCGCTGTTACTCCAGTATTCCGCGATGAATCCAGCACTGCGCTGCCGCTGCTGAAGCTCTGGTCCGGTCCCCGGTCCTCAGCAGGAAAGGCCGTGCCAATCCAGTTGGTAGGCCACGAGGAGGGGGGGGCGAGGATGCGATTCGGAGAATAGTCACATCCTCGCCAGGAAGTGACCTGGAAATGGTTTCCCCCTTGCCCTACCCCCCTTCCCCACATAAAAAAAAAACTAAAGAAACCTCCAAAACATACTGTTAAGAGGGACTAAAATTCATAAAAGATAGAAAAAAAACAGACACATATCTGGGCTTCTTGGTAGTACAACCATAGTAATAAATTGACGCTCAAATATAGTGAGAAGCTTAAATTAATCAATTCTTGATAATGAGATCATTCAAGACAACGTTCTCCCATTAGCGGATAATTATTATACTGTGGAGCATCAAAAGCACACATCACGCTTTCTGTCTCAATATTTCATCGCTACCCATTTGCTCTCCAGCACAATTTAACAGTTTACCTTTCCACACTGCTCAAATGAAATTTCATTTATATTTTCAAAAGCATCTAATTGATACCATACAATTTTTTTTATGCAATTAAAAAAATCCACTAGAGCTCACCTTTCTCATAATCATCATCCTGAACAGCCTTCATCTGAAGTGTCTGTAGCTTTAAGATCAAAGTTTGAAGCTACAATTATCAAAATAAAAATGCATAAGCTAAAAGGCAGATCAAATGCAGATTTAAACACAATATGAACATTTCAAAGATGAATTACTTACTTCACTGCAGTGAAATTTACTATGACTACAAATAATCTGAATCGGAAAAGATCTTTTGGTATGCACTTCCAGCAACTAAAAATACATTTTATAAACAAATCCATTCAATTTTACGTTTCATAAACATTTCTGCTCTTTCATGGTACGTGCCAGGGGCATGAACTTCAAACATGACAATCACACAGCATTACTTGATTTAGCTCTGTCTGTCTAAATATTGGACTGATGTCAGTAAGATTCTATAAAATATTGTAAACATTGAATCTGCTTATAACATATTAGTAATTGTCAATTATAACATTTAACATTTAGTTCTCCTTAAATTATAACAATTAGTTTTCCTTAAATTTCACTCAGTTCATGAGTTAACGTGTGAGCAGTGTTTGCACAGCCTCACAAGGAGAATCCAAAGAGAGTTCATAAGTATATTAATAGAAAAAGTGTAAAGAGAGAATAGGGCTCCTCAGAAACCAAAGTAGTCATCTATTGGGCCAAGGAGATGGACAAAGTCATCAATAAATATTTCTCCTCTGTTTTTACTGTGGACAAAACCATAAGAAATTTGAAAATGTTCATGGCAATGTCTCGAGGACAGTCCCTGATAGTTGAAGTGATGTCCTAAAATGTATGAAGATAGATAAATCTCAAGGGCATGGTCAAGTATATCCAAGCACACAGTGGGAAGAGATACAGAATAAATTGCAGGTGGCCTGGCTGAGATAAATGAATCATCGTTTGACACTGGTGAGGTGCTGGAGGGTGGCTAATGCTCTCAAGGAAGGGGTACAAGGGAAAATCAGGGAACTATACATCAGCAAGCCTAACCAGTGGTAGGAAAGTTTCTGGCAAGGATTCCGTGATCAGATACACATGCATTTGGATAAATAAGGGATAATTAGGATACATCTAAACATGGTTTTGCGTGTGGGAAGTCATGTCTCACAAATTTTAGTTTTTTGAAGTATTGAAGGTTTATAAGGCCATGGCCGTGGACATAATCTATATAGACCAGCACGGCCTTTGATAAGATTCTGGAACGTAGGCTGCTCTGGAAGGTTCGATCACATGGAATCCAGGCTTACTGGTAGGAAACAGAGGGTGGTGATGGAAGGTTGTTTTTCGAACTGGAGACCTGTGACAAACAATTTGTCAAAGGTATGTGACAAATAGTGTGCCAAAGGGATCTTTACTGGGTCCATTGTTGTTTATCAGCTATATCTGTGATTTGGATGAGAATGAAGTTGCAGATGGCACTAAAATAAGTGGTATCATAGACCGTAAAGTTGGTTATCAAGAATTACAGCAGAATTTTGATCAGCTGGACAAATGGGCAGAGAAATGGCAAATGGAGTTTGATTCAGTTAAGTGTGAAGTGTTACATTTTGGGAAGGCAAAGCAGGGCAAGACCTTCATAGTGAAGGGTAGGGCCTGGAGAGTGCTGTAGAAAAAAAATCAATCTAGGAGTACAAGTAGATATTTTCCTGAAAGTGGCATCACATGCTGGCCTTCATCAATCAGTTAATTGAGTATAGACGTTGAGACGTTTTGTTACAGTTGTACAAAATGTTAACATGGCCGCAATTGGAGTATTGTGCTCAATTTTGGTAACCCAGCTATAGGAAATATGCCATTAAGAAGGAAAGGGTGCAGAGAAGATTTATGTGGATGTTTACAAGACTTGAGGGCTTGAGCTATAGGAGTGGTTGGGCAGCCTAGTTCTTTACTCCTTGGAGCAGAGGAGGCTGAGAGATGATCTCAAAGAGGTCTATAAAAACATGCGAAGTATAGACAGGGTGAATGCACAG
Organism: Okamejei kenojei; assembly: GCA_035221665.1. Taxonomy (NCBI): domain Eukaryota; kingdom Metazoa; phylum Chordata; class Chondrichthyes; order Rajiformes; family Rajidae; genus Okamejei; species Okamejei kenojei. The sequence continues at coordinate 26,961,738 of CM069135.1, read as the reverse complement.
AGTACTTTTCCCAAGGTTGGGGAATCAAGAACTAGAAGCATGGTTTAAGTGAGAAGTGAAAGATTTAATAGAAATTTGAGAATAAACGTTTTCACTCAGAAGGTTGTGGACATACAGAACGAGCTGCCAATGGAAGTAGTTTAAGCAGGTACAATAACAACATTTAAAAGAATCTCCACAGATTCATGGATATGAAAGGTTTAGAGGGAATTGGGCTACACACAGGCAAATGGGACTAACGTGAATGACAAGCATTTTACATTTGCTTCAAAACCAAAGACAAAACTGAAAGTTATGGCAGAATTTACTGCTAAGTTTCAAAGTACTGAAAAAATATATCACATTCCAGGGACAAAGAAAAACTTGTGAAGTTTACAAGCAATGTCTCATTTTAAATGACTGTCAACAGACAACCTGCCATTTTAGGAAACAACTGGACATTTGGATATGGTCTGGAAAAATATAAAAGGGATAGATTAAACCCCGCTAGTTTTTAATGAATAATATTTAGATCAGTGTTGTTCAAATATACTATTTCAATAATTTAACTAAATAGTTTTAGGCAGTAAGCACTGATATCAAATATGGTGTGTATCACAGATTACTGCTGAACAATTTTTTATAATCAACACAATCGGTGGTCTTATTTCATCAAATTAAAGCATGATAATTGTTATTCACATCTTGGTGAAAATCTATTTTGGTGTAATAAAAGTATTAAGGCCCTGTCCCACTTTCCCGAGTTACTCACAAACTCTCCCGAGTTTTCACCTTGAGTCGAACTCGGGGAATGTCGGGTAATGTCGGTAGCGAGCCCGTAGGAGTCCGTAGATGTTTCGTAGAGGCTCGTAATGCCAGCCACGGGAACTTGGGGCATCAGGTAAGTCGGGACGTTTTTTCAACAGTGTGGAAAAATGTCCACGAGTTAAAAAAAAAATAGCCCCGAGTACCTACGAACGGTTATTACCGTAATTAGATACCATATTTGGTGTTACCGTAATTACACACCATATTTGATACTATTAATCAGTGCTTACTGCCTAAAACTATTTAGTTAAATTATTGAAATTATTGACAGGGCCTTTACGGGAGCCACCAAGCAAATGTGCCTCAAATGCACATTTTTCTGCAGTTTACACAGCAGTGATAACATTCCATTGCTGCTCACCATTAAGCATCTGACCAAGAAGAAACAAAAGTAGAATTTCAACTGCAAGAACTTCTTTTGTCTCATGCAACAATTATGTACCAAATGAATGTCAACACACAAAATTAAAACAATGAAGAAAATCATTAAACTGCAACCAACATTAGTTGACACATCTAAAGCCACAAACTATCAATGCCTTTCCACCGATACTGAACATACACATTGTTGCTCCTACTTTTTCCAATATTGTTCTCACAAAATGAAACACTGCTTTTAAAATCTAATAATTTACAACTATACCCAATTATATTTTATTCTTTCAAAATACATAACAATTTACTTGAACAAATGCTCATTATACCAAATAGTTCCAAATGTTTTATGTAATTCTGGAAAAAAAAACATTTTACTTTGTAGACACAAGGAACTGCAGACGATGGTTTACCAAAAAAGCACAAAGTCCTGGAGTGGCTTATTCAGTGGGTTAGGTTAGGCAGCATCTCTGGAGAACACGGATTGGTGACGTTTTAGGTTGTGACCCTTCTTCAGTTTGGTTTCAGGAGGGGGGGGGGGGGGGAGAAAGCTGGAAGACTGGTGGGGGTGAGAGAAAGAGGGGTTTGGATTGGTAAATGGTTGGACCAAGGTGTGATATAAGGAATTAGTGAACCAAGAAGTTGCAGAGGGTGCTGTCTCTGCAGAAAGCAGTGGGGATGGGAAGAATGGATAGTTGGTGGAATCATGTTGAAAGTGGTGGAAATGTCTGAGTTGGATGCGGAGGCTGGTGGGGTGAAAGGCAAGGACATGGGGAGCTCTATCCTTGTTCTGTCTGGGGGGAGGGGAGGGGGAGCAGAACTATGGGGGGGGGAAACCACATTTACTAAAGAAAGAGGACATCTTGTATGTCCTAAAATTAGAAACCTCATCTTTGAATAGATGCAGTGAAGACGGAGAAATTGAGAGCAGGAAATTATATATTTGCAAGATGTAGGGTGAGAGGAAGTGTCGTCCAAATAACTGTGGGAGTCTATTGGTTTATAGCAGATGTCAGACATTTTTCTTTCCTCCTTTGTTACGAAAACAATGCTTGCATACAGGCATCTAGGCATTTTGTTTCAGAACCTAATATGGCATTCATAACATGGCACAAGCAAAAATGAACATTAACTATTTAAAATATTTTAATAATACTAGCCTTCAACTTCATTCTGTTTTCAAGGAGGCAATCTTGAAGAATTGGTTCATATTTCCTTATTAAAGGATAACATTTCTGATCAAGTACCGTGATACTGCTCTCATACCCTGATGTTGCAGATGAATCAGCAGAAGAGCCATCGGAAGAATCAGCTGAACCCAAAAAAGTATCTGTATCTAATGAGAGGGTGTCATAATCCTGAGGTCTGTTCTCTGATTTTGTATCAGCACCACAACTAATGCCAACATTTTGACATGCGTGCAAGCAATGAGTCTCAAAATCCGTCCATAAAGATTTGGGACAGAATTGATTTGTTCCTAATATATTAGTATCATATTGTCTCATCTCTGTGTTAGGAAACGCAAAAACAAATTTATTCTGCTGTAGTTCATCTCTATTTTCAACAATAGTATTGTTAGAATTTGATGATATCTGTATGAAATTGAAGCTGGAAATGAAAGTGTTAGCAGAATCCATTTCTTTATCTTTGCCCCAAGGCTGCTGTCTTTGCATGTTCTCACCATCCACTTGTTTATTTGGTGTAACAGCTAGTGGCTTGTTTAGATCAATACCTCTTTCCTTTTCACACCATTTAAGGCAAGCATCCTTCTGTAATTCACCCGTTGACAAGTGCTTGGGGTAAGTATTAATTCCAGTATTAAATGAGCCCCCTTGACTGTCAGTCCATTGATAGTTAGAGTCAATGGAATGTCGAACCTTTTCTAACGCAATCATAGCTTCAACCACAGGACTTCTAGCAGGTAAGTGATCTGAAACTATATTCTGATATTCTGCAATTTTGTTTTTCTTTGGATGTTTATTATTCAATTTGTGCTTCTCCTGTTTATTAATATCAAAAAACAAGTTTGTACAAGTCTTGGTTTCTTTTCCAATGTTTTGTGATACCAAATTAATACCAGCTGGCTTGGGATGGCTTAACCTTTGTTCACCATCCTTCCGCATATATCCCGGTCTCTTTGACAGCTTCCTTTTGCAGGAATGGACTCCAGTCACTATTGGATCTGAAAACAAAAGTAAAAACACTTCTGAAACAACAAAATAAGATATATTGAGCAACTGCTCTCAAACTGAACTCTTCTTCGTAATCTTTCACTATTACTACTACACTATGGTTTTATTTGGAAGAGAGTTGCAAGGATACTAACATTTATTCAATTCTCTTTTTAAAGTTATAATCAGAATTCACCTCATTTTGGACAGTGCATTCCTTACAGTTACAACTTAAAGTCAAAACATTCTCCTCTTTTTTTCACTTGATTCCTTTTTTAAATTATATTTGTGCTTTCTGAACTCTAAAATGTATTCTCTTATAAACCCTACCAAAATTCTGTTTAATTTTGCACCAATCTATTAATTGCCCCTTTTCCTCTCCACGGAGACAAAGCCCAGCTTGTTTCATCTCCACCTACCTGTGGGTTCCTCAACGTAGATTTCATGACTTTGATATCTTTCCCAATTCATGATTCTCACAATTAGCCGCAGCATGACTAGCTTGTTTTTTTCACAATATCCTCTTTTATACACTTTGCCATTCTTTATAGCCACTTCAAACTCTACTGTATGATAAAATATTTGATAAGATTTACAATTCGCTCTTTAATATTTCTTCTGAGCTGGTATCGCTTTTGCTTTGCAAATCTAATCAGTTGGACGTCAGTTGTTATCAATCTCTTTCTATACCCCTATCTGCTTTGTCCACGTATTACATTCTTTTTGGTTTATCAGTGGTAATAAAACATTTTAATCCTCCCCATGTTTCAAGTCATTTTTGAATATGTGTCTGCTTTCATTCTTGGACTTAAAGAATCAATTCCTCGAATGCCCAATTTTCTCATGATGCTGATGGTTTTTAAGTAAACTTTCCTATTTTACGTATTTCGATTTTACAGCTTCAATTTTACGAGTAAGCTCCAAGCCAAGAAAATCACTCTCCTGTGTCCAAATCCATTTCACCTCATCTTCTGAATCTTGGTGACCCTTAACTTTTTTTTAAAAACTCACTGGTTTTGTGGCAATTAATTGTACACATCTCTTGGCTCTTCAATCCCCATGGAAATACTACAGTAATGTATCCTCCCACATTCAAAAAACAGCCTCATGTTACTCATCCTCATCCATTGCCTTTGTCAACTTAGAACATAGAACAGTACAACACAGGAACAGGCCCTTCACCTCACAATGTCTATGGCGAACATGATGCCAAGTAAAACTAATCTCCTAAGCCTGCACATGATCCGTATCCCTGCATTATCTGTATATCCGTGTGCCTATCTCAAAGTCTCTTAAATGCCCCTACCATATCTGCCTCCATCAACAACCCTGGCAACGTGTAGGCATCCACCACTCTGTGTAAAAAAAATTGCCTTGCACATCACCTTTCTTCTTCTTCTATCACCTTTAAGCTTTACCCTCTAATCTTTGACATTTCTACCCTATCAATGGCCTGTCAGAATTTTATATACTTTCGTGATTAGGTATCAATCAACCCTCAATCACCAACGCTCCAGACAAATTCCAAATTTGTCTAACCTCTCTTTATAACTAGTACCTTATAATTCAGGCAGCATTCTGATAACCCTATTCTGTACCCTCTCCAAAGCCCCCACATAGTTCCTGTAATGGTGCTACGAGAACTACTCACAATACTCAAAATGTGGTTTAACAAAGTTGCTGATGATACTTTATTGTCACGTACCCAGCTACGTGCAGTAAAATTCTTTGTTCTCACATACAAAGTACACAAAGGAACCGGCAAATTTACAAAAAGTACTCATCCCTTCTTCGTTGTCGTCCCCCACCGGATCCATCTTAGTTCTCGACACCCCTCCCCCCCAAGCCGGATCCCCCTTTGTTTTCAGAGACGTGGTCTGTTCATCTTGGCCCACCTCAGTTCGAGGCTCCCACCCAACCTCGTTCCTGGCCCAATGTCGTCCTCGGCCTGACCCGCATCCTCAGCCCGACCTCGTCCTCGAGGATCCAACTCATCCTTGGCCGGTCCCGACCTCATCCAACACTGCACAATTCTCCAACCGGGCACTAAGATCCACCCTGGTTGCAATGCGCCGACACCAGCAGGACCTCGCATTGACTCTCCCGAAACTTCGGGCCTCACTCACCCAGACCTGCAACGGACCCCAACTACACTACATCCTCCGGAAGATCCACCGCTTCAATCAACAATTCCTGTCCCACCTTACCTCCACCAAGGACCTGAAATTAGCCCGCCTCCAGGCCGCTCCAGCCACCGACAATCCCCGACTCGACCGCCCACAGGCCCTGGGCCCCCTATCTGGCCCGAGCCGCCGGCCTGAGTCCCCCAACGCCATCTTGTCCACGAGGAGCGCCTCCAGGACTCACCAGGACGCCGCCTTCACCGACCTCCACCTGCCTACCGATGGGGGGGGGAAAACGCCCAGCCCCGCTGCCTGCCTGGTAACTCTGTTTATCTCCCCCACACCGATTCCAGCGCCCATCACCAGCGCAACGCGACTGCCGAACCTCGCCGTCCCCCGGGACCACCCAACTCCATTGCCGCACCGGGCCCATCCAGCATCGCCGGTGTACTGGCCCCGCCGAAGACCAACAGCCGCCTCACCTTGCATCGTCGCCGCGGACCGGGCTCCCCGAACACGGCCGCCGCACCGCACCCCACTCATCTCGCGCCCTCACGGTCGGTTCACCGACCACCCGTCCACCGGGACCTCCAACGCATCCGCCCCCGATCCCGACTCCACTGCCCGTGGACTCCTACCTTCGGGTTCCGCCGACCCCACGACACTCCACCGTCCACACCGCCTTTCTCCAGCAGCCCGCAGCCGTCGCCTCACCTGCAGACTGGACTCTGCAGTGGGGCCTGAAGCTCCGCATGCTAACTCCTCCCTCCACTCGTCTTTAACGGCACTGGGTCCTAGTGCCTGTCTCCCCAGCCCCAGTAACCTTGTGGCTATTCCACTGGGTCTTCCCCACCCCCCCCCTACCATGTAACCCCAGCTCTTCCCACCCACCCACACAGCCACATACCCCCCCCACCCGCCTGACCACTAGCCTCCTCCCCCCCACCACACAATAAACGGGCTTCGTCCTCAGTCCCACTCACCTGCCTTCCTCCGGCCCACAACCCCATCCTCATGCCGCGTGTTTCACCATCCCCCCTACCTACCCCTCTCCAACATCAAACAGTCTGTCCTCAGCAGACGGTCTCACCTTTTTCCCCCTCCGTCCCCACCTCAATGAGTTCCCCCGCGCGCCCACAACGACTTGGAGCTCTTCCTACCGTCGCCTCCGCCTCACAGCGTACTTCCACGGGAAGAAGCCCTCGCCCCCTACACTGATGATCCCTTTTCCTGTCTCCACAAGTACCGCCTCCACTTGGAACCCCCCTCGAATCCTCCCTTCCCGGCTGTAGAACTATTTATCCAGAACAGCCGTCGGGACATCAACCGCCTCGACTTCTCCACCCCCCTGTCTCACTCCAATCTCTCCAGCCCTGAACGTACTGCCATCGACTCACTCCGCAACAACCCAGACTGGGTTATCAAACCCGCCGACAAGGGAGGTGCCGTGGTAGTCTGGCGCGTCGATCTCTACAAAGCGGAGGCCGCGCGCCAACTCTCGGACACCTCCTCCTACTTACCCCTGGACCATGACCCCACTGACGAACACCAGGCCACCATCTCGAGCACCATAACCGACTTCATCAGCTCCGGCTCCCTACCCCCCCGAGCCTCCGACCTCATCGTTTCCCCCAGCCCCGCACGGCCCGATTTTACCTTCTCTTCTCCCCAAAATCCCACAAACCCGACTGCCCTGGCAGACCCATTGTCTCTGCCTGTTTCGTCGTGCCCCACCGCACAATTTCCACATACCTTGACTGCCATCCTTATCCCCCTTTGTCTTTAAATCCCTCCAATCCCCACCTATGTTCAAGACACCTCAGTCCCCTCTCCGTCGGCTCCGTGCATTCATTCTCCAGGCCCCCATCCTCTCAACTTTACCATGGACGTCCAGTCACTCTACAACCTCCATCTCTCCACCAGGACGGTCTCAAAGCCCTCCGGATCTTCTCGACCAGAGGAGGCAACCCATACCCGTTCCACTGACACCCTCCTCCGCCTAGCATAGTTGGTCCTCACCCTCAATAACTTCTCTTTTGATTCCTCCCATTCCTCCGAACACAAGGTGGGTTTAGCTATGGGCACACGCATGGCCACAGCTACGCTTGCTCCTTTTGTTTGGGTACGTCGAACAATCCTTGTTCTCGGCGTACCAGGGCCCCATCCCCGACCTCTACCTCCGTTACATCGACGACTGCTTGGTGTCACTCCTGCACCCACCGACACAAACTGACTGACTTCATTCATTTCACCACCAAACTTTCAATATCCGGCACTCAAATAAACTTGGACCATTTCCGACATTTCCCTACCATTCCTTGACCTCACCATCTCTATTGCAGGTGATACGCTCCTGACCGACATCCACTACAAACCAACTGACTCCCACTGTTCCAGCTACCTTGACTACTCTTCCTCCCACCCTGTTTTCCTGTAAGGACTCCATCCCTATTCCCAATTCCTCCGTCTACGCCGCATCTGCTCCAGGATGAGGTGTTCCACACCAGGTCATCACAAATGGCCTCATTCTTCAGAGAACGGGGAATCCCCTCCCCCACTAATGGATGAGGCTCGCACCTAGGGTCTCTCCATATCCCGCAACCCACTGCCCTCGCTCCCCATTCCCCCACTCGCAAATGCAAGGCAGAGACCCCCTGGTCCTCACCGTTCACCCCACCAGCCGCAAATACAACATATAGTCCTACGCCAGTTTCGCCCACCTCCAACGTGACCCCTCCACCCGCCACATCTTCCCATTTCCCCTCCCGTCTGCCTTCCCGCAAAGACCGCGCCCTCCGCAACTCCCTTGTCAATTCTTCCCTCCCCTCCCGCTCTACCCCTTCCCCGGGCACTTTCTCCCCCCTTTCCCTTGCAACCGCAAGAAATGCAACACTTGTCCCTTCACACCTCCCCCCCTCCACTCCTTTCAGGGACCCAAGCAGTCCTTCAGGTCCCGACAGAGGTTCACCTGCACCTCATCTCCAACCTCAATCTACTGCAGCGCTGCACCAGAGCCAGATGATCTATATCGGTGAGACCATATCGTAGGCTTGGCGACGCTTCGCCGAACACCTCCGCTGTCGGTCCGCAATAACCAGCCCGACCTCTCCCGGTGGCTCAGCACTTCAACTCTCCCCCTCCCATTCCGCATCTACCTCTCGTCCCCTGGGCCTCCTCCACGGCCAGAGTGAGCAACACCGCAAAGCTGGAGGAACAGCACCTCATATTCCGCTTGGGGAGTCTGCATCCTTTGGGCTTGAACATTGAATTTTCTCAGTTCTGTTAACCCTTGCTGTCTCCTCCCTTCCCACCTCTCCCTCAGCCCTCAGGCCCTGACATTCCCTCGATCTCTATCTCTCTCCCCCACCCCAGTCGCACCAGCTTCTCATTTTCACACCACAAACAGCTTACAATGGCTTGTCCCTTCATCATCGATACTTTTTTGCATATCTTTCACTCATTGTTCCTTATCTCTCCACATCACCGTCTATATCTCTCGTTTCCCTGATCCCTGACCAGTCTGAAGAAGGGTCTCGACCCGAAACGTCGCCTATCTCCTTCGCTCCTTAGATGCTGCTGCACCCGCTGAGTTTCTCCAGCTTTTTGTGTAACCCTCATCCAACCTCAACCTTGGGGCTGCGACCCGACCACCTCACTTTGCTCACTCGCTCCGCACCGGTTTCTCCATAGGCATCCTGTGGGGCAAGTCCTCCTCTGTTGTCTGACCATAGCAGGTGAATTGGGCCTGCTTGCCGGCAAAGTTGCAACATGACTTCCTGACTCTTATACTCAATGCCCCAAGCGACAAAGGAAAGCATACCATTTGCCTTCTTTATCACTATATCAACCCGTGTGGCCACTTTCAGCGAGTCATTGACTTGGTTGCCTAAATCCCTCTGTACATCATTTAGGTATGTTATAAAACTTACCTTCAGCAGCGCTGTAGTTCTGTCACTGGCCGTGTGCGCGACTTTGGTTGCCTTTGAGGGGAGGGGGGGGGGGCGGGGTTAAAATGCGGCTTTCCCTTGCCATCCGGAATTATATTTTCTCGGAGTGCGAGCTTTTTCTAGAGATTCATTCCGACTGCCGGTAAGTGAATTTTTTTTTTTTTTTTAAATCGCCCGACTATTTCAGCGCTGCAGTAAAATAAAAATTAGCTCCTAATGCCGTGAACGCCGACGGATTTTACGTAGGGCACAGGTAAATGAAAGCTGGTTATTTAGATTTAAAAATCATATTATATTGTGAATTCTTGTGTGAATGTTATTTGGATAGATGTTTAGATTTGGTAATTGAAATTTGTAATTAGCCATAATTGGGTAACTAACTAATTATATGCTTTAATTTCAGGTCATCCAAGTAAGATTGTTTCATATTTGTTTCAGAATGCTTCAATCTATAATAACTGAAAAATTCTTTCAGTTCTCTTAATTTTTAAGTTATGGGCTTTTGACTGTCCTGAATCACAACTTTTGTGTTACGTCAATTGAAAAGCAATAGGGAACAAGATGCTAATTTCCGAGTATGAAAATGGCCATAACCTTTTTAATACTGAAGATATGAAAGTGAGTTAGGTGTCAAATTAAACTTCTTTTTATACTTTATCTGATGGGATAAATTGCAGACTTGATTTTTTTAATCTCAAAATTTTGTAACATTGCTACATCATTGCTGTTAAGAGTCTTGCCATTAACCATATACTAGACCAAGTGGGCCCCCGATCCTCCAATGCAATATTCCACGATTCACCCATAGCCCCCAACTGCACTGGCACGGCGAGATTATCTTGGGTTGGCTATTTGTGACTCCATGACGCGAGGTGGTCGGCATTGTCACAGTCTTGGAGACAGCCTAAGTTGATAATGGAAGGAAATACCTCGGGAATATAGTGTAAAAGGATGAACCCCCCCCTCACTAGAAGCAATAATGAAAAGTTTGGATATAAACACTTAGCTATTAAGAGAAGAAATTTTGAAATAGCGTAATCACAGTAATGAGATCCTGAAGAATAAAGAGAAAAGAAAAAAATTGTTTTAATTATTGAAGGTGAGTTATTTTGTGGTGATAAGATATGGGATATTGTCGAATCGACACTGCATTGACGAGCTGGCAAGTGAAAATCAATATATGTAAGGTTGATACATGAAATATAGGACAATGAGTAAGTCCAATAATAGGATATCGGCTGACCGCATGCACGCATACGCAAACAGTTGAGATGTTTTAGTATATATATAGCTCCGAAATCCTCACACACATTCACTTTTTCTTGATTGTTTTATTATGTTAAACAGTGGAATTTAGTGATTTGACGTGCGCGAACTGCACAATACAAAGATTATTATGGAACATCAGTGGAATCACTTCACCTGTGGAAGGCAATTTCTCCAGTCCATTTTCGCCCTCCCTCGACCGCTAAGATAGCCCGGTGGATGTGGTGGGATGCTTCTCCGTCGGGAGACGGACATTCACAGCGGGCGAGGGCGGAACTTTCCATTCGTGAACCGGGTGATCCCTTACCAGGGACCGCATAAGAATGCTTCACGATCGCAGGCCCGCGGAAGACTATCCCAGGACTCCTGAACGCCGCCGGGCGGCCTGCGGCAGCTTCTAGCCGTCGCGTCGGAACATTTTCTCGATCTCGGCAAGGGATCACCCTTCACGATGGAAAACTCCGCCCGCCGCCTGCGGCGTGAAGCTCTGCGGTCTCGGAGGAAGGCCGCGGACCACAATCCAAGCTGTTAGGCATGTCCGTCTGTTGCCCGACGGTTGACTGAAACAGTTTCATTCCCCCCACATCCCGACACTAAAAACGTTCATAGACATCTTAGTCGAATGACGAACAGTGTGGCGAGGCTGCCCCAACCACGATGGACAATGGAGGAGGATTGACTGAACGCTATAGTTCACCACAGTGAAGAATACCATGGGATGTTGATTACGGAGCTCTAAATTTTTTTTTTTTTTGTATTGTGTTTTTTGTTGTAATGTGTGGCTGCATCGTAAATCATACCTTACACTCTTATACGGCAGTGAAAATAAATGTGAACTATACAAGAATTATATCAGAATTGATTAGTGTATTGCACTTTATGTGTTAATTGTAATGTTTATCCATATATTTCGCTGGTATTTTTTTTGTATAATTGAGTGTATGTGTATATTCTCGCCAAAATAAGCATACTCAGATGTTTGGCCCACCTTAATCACCATTGTCCTGGGATGCAAAGAAACGTTGTGTTTGGATTCTATAATTACGAAGAACATTTCCCTTATTCCCAGCTCGTCAGCAGTGTTCGACGTCATAATTTGGGAATATATCATGATATTTTACATGAAAAAATAATTAAAAGTTTTTCTTTAAATTCTTCCGTATTCATTCACAATCAAATCTCATTTACATTAAAACATTATTAAAGAAAAAAAATTTAAATCAAATTCTTCATCATTTTCATTAATAGCTAAACATTGTGTTTAGGTTATTACAAAAAGAAATATGTGGGGGGGGGTTCTTTAAAAAAAAAAATCAAAAATTTTTATTGTGGGGGTAAAGATGGGGGGGGATGTGAGGATCATGGGTTAGAGGAGAGGTGGGGGTAGGGGAAAATTAGGGAGTTTTGAGTCGGGGGAGTGGGGAGGATTAGAGGAGAAGATCCAGGGCATTGGAGAGAGAAGGGGGTATTGTGGGGATCATGAGGAAGGAGTAGGGGAACATTTGGAGCAGGAATTGGAGTTGGGAGGAGCAGGGGGGAATATGGGGAGAGGGGGATTTTTTAGTAAATTATTAGAGGAATAGTCGTAAAAGTGATTCCTTGAGGGTTATTTGTTGTTTGGTATTCCAAGCGCAATGATTAACGGGGAATCAGGACAACGAGATTATCATTTCCATCTACAATTACAATTAGTAAATGAATGTGACAAATGCTTCTAAGTGATTTGACATTTATCATGGCGATATATGTAATTTGGAAAAGATATTATGATAGGTAATGAATTATGAAAAAAGAGCATGGAGCAGGTGGTAGTAAGCTTTCTTCCCTATTTCTGGGCTTATTGAGGGATGGGAAACATTTCACAAAATATGTAAAATGGGCTTTCTGTATTTGGACAAGCATTCTCTAAATTTCACTCCTTTTTCTGATTTCTTGTGTATGCAGGGGTTCGTAGATTTGTAAGTATCTATTCTTTTTTTCTTGTTTATTCTTTGAAATGAAGATAATATTACCTCTATATTTAAAAATTATTTTTCCTTATATTATCCTCGGTTGAGGGGTTTTAAGAACGTTTTAAAATTGTGGCATAGTAGACTAGCTTTGAAATGTTTTCTTTATTGTGGGTCTTCTTTTCAAGTTATCTATAAATTTTCTTAGGTACATTAGCGTTACAGCTAATTATACTATTTTCATGTTAACTTCATTAACTTTTTTCTTTAGTTTTTAGGGCATCTTTACGATCTCTAGAGTCTCCTACACTAGATTTTTTCCTTATCCTCATTTCCACATGCTACCTTTCAAATAGGCACCAACCCAAGATTCTTTCCATCGAATGGAGAATGATTATAATGGAACATGGCAATAAAGATACCATTGACAAATTAGGTGGGGGGAGGGGCAACCCTGAATCTGTTGAAAATCTTCTTTATGTGACACTTAACCCAACTCCCCCCCTCAATACTGGTCAATTATAAAACTTTAAGGATTTAAAGCACGGAAACCATATAACAAAACAAATTGCTTTACACGAGCCTCTAACCCCTATTAACTTCCATTCCTTTCTCCTTTAAGAGTTTGAATGCATTTCTGCTTTTTTCCTGAACCATTCACTAAATTATAAAAGGTCTTTCCCCAAATTGCTAACCTTAATTATTAGAAACTATTAGTATATGTAATTAACATCTTTAAAATTCAGTAACTAAGGAAGTAAACTACAATGACCATAAATCTCTACTCTTCATCTTTCTATGTTAAACACACACACACACACACACACACACAGGTTAAACAGTATTTAGTGTGAAAATGAATAAAGCGATTACATGCTTCAACCATTTATTTGAATGAATATGTTTATTGGCCAAGTATTCACATACAAGCAAGAGGCGATGAAATATGCTTCTATACCAACCAGGATTGGTGCAGCGACATCACGGTACTGTCTAACTTCTGCTCTCCCAACCTAGAATCCTTCTACATAAACTGCAAACCTTTTACTCTTTGAGGGAATTTAACTCCTTTATTCTCGTAGTGGAGTTTAACACCGCCCCCCCCCCCCCCCATGCCTGCATGCACGAGGTGCAAACACAACTCGCTGACCAGGTAATGAGGGTAGAGAGTGACTTCCCGGACACCATGGTCATTGTTTTGGGGGACAAAGCTAACCTCAGCCATGACCTTCCAAAGTACAGACTCCAGGTTACCTGCCCCACCAGAGGGGAGAGAACACGTGACCACTGTTACACGTCAATCAAGAACGCATATCGCTCTGTTCCCCGGGCGGGTCTGGGTCTCTCTGATCATTGTCTAGTTCACCTTATTCCGACCTACAGACAGACACTAAAATCTGCTAAGCCTGTGGTCAGAACAACAAAAAAGTGGACAAGCGGGGGCATTGAGAACCGACAATTCTGCTTTGACTGCACAGATTGGCATGTGTTCAGGGAGGCAACCACAAGCCTCGATGAATAAACAGGCACTGTATCATCATATGTCAGCTTTTGTGAGAACACTTGCATTCCAACTAGGACACGGATCTGGTTCAACAACGACAAGGCCTGGTTTAATGCAGAACTCAGACAGCTCCGACAGTTTAAAGAGGAAGGATACAGGAGCGGGGATGCAGACCTCTACAGGCAGGCAAAATACAAGCTGAGAAGAGGAATCAGAGCTGCCAAGGAAAGGTACTCTGAGTTGAGGAGCAAGTTCTCAGCTAGAGACTCTTCATCACTAGTTTGGATGGGCTTGCAAGAAATCACCAGCTGCAAGAGGAAAGCCCCCCCGCTCTTTGGACAGTCGTCAGCTGACCAATGACCTGAATGAGTTCTACTGCAGGTTTGACAAGCAGAAACGTAACCCTGGTATCCCCCCCACCCCCCTCCCCAACCAACACAGCCAGACCCCAGTCTGCAAAGACTGGACCCTTCTACGCCCACTCCTCTCCAATCACCACTTCACACCTACTTAAAGCAAGACTCCAGTCTGAAAAGACTGGACCCTTTCCCACCCACCCCTCTCCAATCCAACACCAATCCGTTGGAGCCGTTGGAAGAGGAGGAGGGGGAGGAGCGACACCCGACCGGTAAGCTATAAAATCCAGCGCGGGGCTTGTTTTTTCAGAGGCCCACAGGAGCCGTTGGAAGAGGAGGAGGGGGAGGAGCGACACCCGACCGGTAAGCTATAAAATCTAGCGCGAGGCTTGTTTTTTCAGAGGCCCCACAGGAGCCGTTGGAAGAGGAGGGGGGAGGAGCGACACGGCCGACCGGTAAGCTTTAAAACTAGCGCGGGGCTTGTTTTTCAGAGGCCCACAGGAGCCGTTGGAAGAGGAGGAGGGGGAAGCGACAAACCCGACCGGTAAGGCTTCCAATAGCGCGGGGCTTGTTTTTTCAGAGGCCCACAGGAGCCGTTGGAAGAGGAGGAGGGGGAGGAGCGACACCATGTATTTTTCGCCGGTAAGCTATAAAATCTAGCGCGGGGCTTGTTTTTTCAGAGGCCCACAGGAGCCGTTGGAAGAGTAGGAGGGGGAGGAGCGACACCCGACCGGTAAGCTACAAAACCTAGCGCAGGGGGCTTTGTTTTTTTTTTTTTCAGAGGCCCACAGGAGCCGTTAGGAAGAGGAGGAGGGGGAGGAGCGACACCCGACCGGTAGCTATAAAATCGAGCGCCGGGGGCTTGTTTTTTCAGAGGACCACAGGATCCGTTGGAAGAGGAGGAGGGGGAGGAGCAACAACCCGACGGTAAGGTTTAAAAATCAAGCGCAGGGGCTTGTTTTTTACCCAAATCCATAACATTCCATTTTGGGAGAAGTGGGGTTTTTTTTGAGGAAGCGCTGAATTGGTGGGAAGTGGTGACTAGGGAAAGCAGCTGATTGGTGGGAAGTGGACTACGGGGAAAGCAGTCTGATTTACAGTCAGATCCCAGCAGTTTGTAGTGATTTTATATTGTGTTGCTATTGTTGGTTTTTTGTTTGTTGTATCCTGTGTAAGGGGGGCAGTATGAAGGCCAGGGCAGTGTACTGTTCTGGATGTCAGATTGTGGGAGGTCAGGGAATCTGATAGCCCTCCAGACGTACACATCTGCGCCAGGTGTGTCGAGATGGGGCTCCTAAAGGATCGTGTTAGGAATCCTGGAGCAGCAGCTCGACGACCTCCGTCTGGTCAGGGAGAGTGAGGAGGTCATAGAGAGGAGCTACAGGGAGGTAGTCACTCCCAGACCACAGGAGGCAGACAAGTGGGTCACGGTTAGGAAGGGCAAGAGGCAGAGGCAGGGGCTAGAGTATTACCCCCTGTGGACCGTACAACTGGAAAATAGGTACTCGGGTTTTGAGTACGATTGGAGGGGACAGCCTAGCTGGGGGCAACAACAGCGCCGGGGCCTCGGCACAGAGACCGGCCCTGATGCTCAGAAGGTAGCAAAAAGAGGAGGCAATTGTAATAGGGGACTCTTATAGTTAGGGGGTCGGATAGGCGATTCTGTGGACGCAGTCGGGAGACCCGGATGGTAGTTTGCCTCCCTGGTGCCAGGGTCTCGCATGTGCAGAACGTGTCCAAAAGATTCTGATAAGGGAGGGGAGAGGAGCCCGATGTTGTGGTACCATAGGTACCAATGACTATAGGCAGAAAAAGTGACGAGGTCCTGAAGGGAGAATTTAGGGAGTTGGGGGGAAAGTTAAAGAGAGGACCAAAAGGGTAACGATTTCAGGATTACTGCCTGTGCCGCGTGACAGTGAGAGTAGGAATGAAATGAGGTGGAGGCTAAATGAGTGGCTGAGGGACTGGCGCAGTGGGCAGGGATTCAAGTTTCCTTGATCACTGGGACCTCTTTTGGGGAAGGCATGATCTGTACGCAGAGGACGGGTTGCACTTGAACCCGAAGGGGACCAATATCCTGGCAGGGAGATTTGCAAAGGCTACTGGGGAGACTTTAAACTAGAAAGGCTGGGGGGAAGGACTCGGGGGTAGAGGGGGCAAGGGGACAGGGTGTGGGGCAAGAGGCAGAGAAGGGAAGCACTCGGACCCCAAAATGTAGGATGCGAGAAAGATGAAAAAGATAATAGGACAGAGAAAGTTAAAGGATGGTGGGTTTTATAAAATGTGCTTATTTAAATGCAAGGGCATTGTAAGTAAGGTGGATGAACTTTAGAGCCTGGATTGACACGCTGGAAATATGATGTTTGTGGCAATCAGTGAAACATAGGTTGCAGGAGGGCTGTGATTGGAAACTTAAAGTATTCCAGGATTATCGTTCGTTCCGGGGTGATAGAATTGGAGGGACAGAGGTGGAGGTGTTGCCATTGCTTGTCAGAGAGGTATTAACAGCCGTGCTTGGCAGGATAGATTAGAGGCTCGTCTAGGGAGGCTATTTGGGTGGAAACTGAGAAGTGGGAACGGGATGTGAGCAACACTTTTTTTAAGGGGTGTACTATATAGACCGCCAAATGGGGAGCGAGAATTTGAAGAGCAAATATGTAAGGAGATAGCAGATATTAGTAGTAAGCACAAGGTAGTGATTGTGGGAGATTTCAATTTCCCAAAAATAGACAGGTTGGGAAACACATTCTGTAAATGGGCTGGATGGTTTTGGAGTTTGTAAAATGTGTGCAGGATAGTTTTTTTTTGCAGCAGAACATAGATTGGTACCGACCAGAGAAGGGGCAGTGCTGGACCTCCTGTTAGGAAATGAGGCAGGAGGTGACGGAGGTATGCGTTGGTGAGCACTTCGGGACCAGTGATCACTATACCACCTATAGTTTCAATATAATTATGGAGCGAGTCAGAACAGGACCTAGAGGGGAGATTTTAGATTGGAGACAAAAAGGCTAACTTTGAGGGACATGCGTGAGGATTTAAAGGAGTGAATTGGGACACTTTGTTTCATCGGGATTAGAAGGATGTAGAAGAGAAAAATGGATGGACATTTAAAGGGGAAATTGTAAGAGTACAATGAATCCTTTATGTCCCTGTTTTGTTAGGTAGAATGGAAATAGTAAAAAGGTTGGGAAAAAGAGCCATGGTTTTCAAGGGATAAATTAGACACTATTATTTCGAAGAAAAAAGAGTAGAGATATCTACAATAATTATAGGAGGCATGGAGCGTAAATGAGGTGCTAGAGGAGTATAAAGAATGTAAAGAAAAAGAATCTTAAGAAAGAAATTAGGAAGGCTAAAAGAAGATATGAGGTGCTTTGGCAAGAAAGGTGAACAGTAAATCCAACGGGGGGGGGGGGGGGGGGGGGGGGGGGGGGGGGGGGGGAGGGGGGGTTTCTCGACGGCTATATTAATAGCATAAATTGGATAACGGAGCGGCTATAAATTGGACCATTTGGAGAACCAGAATGGACAGCTATCTGCAGAGCCAAAAGAGATTGGGGAGATATGGAACAATTTCTTTTCTTCGGTATTCACCAAGGAGAAGGAACACTTATTGAACTCTGTGAGTAAGGGAAAAAAAGTAGAGTAGCTAACCAGAATGGAAACTAAGAGATTCAAAGAGGAGTGGAAGTAACTAAACACAATTTTGAAAAATATAAAGGTGGGGGGAGGGATAAAGTCTCCAGGTCCTGACACATGATATTCCTAGGATATTGAGGGAAGTTAGTGTAGAAATAGCAGGATGAGCTATGACAGAAATCTTTCAAATGTCATTAGAACGGACGGTGAATCGTGCCCGCCGTGGGGATCGGGATTTGTTGGCGTACTGCGCCCATGTTGTTCCATTGTTTAAAAAAACAAAAAATGGGTTCAAAGAATAAACCTAGCAATTATAGCCCCTATTATTTTGACGTCAGTGGTGGGCAAATTAATGAAGAAAGGATACTTAGAGATAATATACATATAAGCATCTGGAAATAAACATGGGGTCTTGAATCAGGAACAGTCACATGGATTTGTGCCTGGAAGTGGTCATTTGGGTTTGACAAACCTTCTTTAACGAATTTTTTTGAAGCGGTAACTAGGGAAGATTTGATGAGGGTAAAGCAGTGGATGTTGTCTTATGGGATGATTTCAGTAAGGCCCTTTGACAAGGTTCTGTGTGGTATCCCATGGAAGGTTGGTTCACAGAAGGTTCAATCATTTTTCGTGGTTGTGAATGGCGGAGTAGCCTAGACTAAGATGGATTCAACAGTGGCTGGGAATGGGGAAGATTATTTGGTGTTTATGTGTGTTTTCAGAGAGTAATGGTGGATGGGCTGTTTGTGTCAGGTTGGAAAGCCGGCCGTGACCAGGAAGGTGGGGTGCCTCACAGGGATCTGTGTTGGGTCCACTGTTGTTTGTCAGGTAATCAACTTGATTGCTGGATGAAGGGGTGAGGAAAATTTGGAATAAGTAAGTATGCAGATGAAACTAAGAAGGTGTGGTATTGTGGATAATGACGTGAGATTAGATCTCAAAGTCTACAGAGAGATTTGGGCGGCATTTGGAAAAAGTGGGCTGTAAGAGAATGGCAGATGGCGTTTAATGCAGATAAGTGTATAAAGTGCTACATCTTGGCAGGTAACAAATCACAATAGGACGTAACATGGTAAATGTTTGGTAGGGGAATTGAGGAATGTGTGGAACAGAGGGCTCTAGGAAACTAACTGTGGCAAATAGTTCCCTGAAGGTGGAATCGCATGTAGATAGGGTGGTGGTAAAGAAAGCCTTTGGTGTGCTGGCCTTTATTTAAAATCAGAGCATTGAATATAGGAGTAGGGAAGTAATGTTAAAAATTGTACAAGGCATTGGTAAGACAATTCTGGAGTATGGTGTACAATTTGGTCGCCTATTTATAGTGAAGAGGCAGGATGGAAATCCAAGTCAACAAAATAGAGAGAGTACAGAGAAGAGATATTCACTAGAATGTTGCCGAGGGGGTTTACCTCAGCAACTAACCTATGTTACAGAGAAAGGTTGACCACAAGTTAGGTTCTTTATTCCCTTTGGAGCGCAGAAGGTTAAGGGTGGGGACTTGATTGAGGTCTTTAAATGCTTGAAAGGGAAAAGACAGAGATGACGTGGATAAGCTTTTCCCATTGAGGGTAGGGAAGATTCAAACAAGAGAGGGGGGGCTAGGACGCATGAGAATTAATTGACAGAAGTTTAGGGGTAACGTGAGGGGGAACTTCTTTATCAGAGGAGGTGGTGGCTGTGTGGAATGAGCTTCTAGCAGAGGTGGGTGGATGGCAGAATCGATTTTAACATTTAAAAGTAAAAAGTGGATAGTGTAAATGGACGCTGAAGGGAATTGTGGGTATGGTCTGAGCGTGCAGGTAGTAATGGGACTATGGGACGAAAACAATATGGTCGGCTGGGCCACTGACTGGAAGGGCCGAGAGGGCCTGTCTCCGAGTGCTGTAAATTGTTATATGAGGTTATCACCTATGGTAGAAAAAAAAAAAAAAAATAATCACCCAAAAAAAAGACAAAAAGAAAAAAAAAAAAAACTCACTCCCGACAAAACACCCCATTTACAGCCTAACTGCAGCAAAAAGATTGCGGGCAAACTTCTCACTACACGGGCGAGCGGCCCGAAATCGCCGGGGGGGGGGGGGGGGGGGGGGGGGGGGGGGGGTGGGGGTTTGGGGGGGAGGGGGGGGGGGGGGGGAGGGCGGGGGGGGGGAGGGGGGGTGGGGGGGAGGGGGGGGGGGTGCATTGCGGAGAAACATATAAACTAATCTGATCATCATCAACAATAAAAATAGAGGAAGGTGAAGAGGCTGTTCAGAAGACAGAAAACCCAGAAATCAATTCCTCCAGGGACCAGACAATGTTTCCCCCTCTACTCTCAAGCTCTGTGCTGAAACAACTGGCACCGGTGACTACACAGACATTTTTCACAAACCCGTCACTGCCGCACTCAAGATTACAAAGAAAAGCCTGTACTGACCCCCCCTGCCTGCTTCAAAAACGTCTCCACCAAATTATGTCATCGTCCCCGAATCCAAAAAAGGCAAGGATTACAGGCATGTCGCACTGACCTCTGTAGTCATGAAGGCCCTTGAAAGGCTTGTGCTGGCCAAGTTGAAAAATATCACAAACCCCCTGCTGGACCTACTCTGCAATTGCATGTCGGGCCAATAGATATTCTATGTGGGGACCGCAGTCAAAACCCCGCACGAAACACCGGATACACCGTACCTGATCTGCATGGATGAGATCAGTCAACCTAGTGGGTCGGCCTGCTTGGGAGACACTTCATGGCCTCCTAAATAGACAGTGGGCGTATAGTATATTTATACCAGCACAAACCAGCAGGGAGGGTCCCTATGCGATGATTTTATTTGTTGATTTTAGCTCAGGCAGTCAACACCATTGTGCCAGAGCTACTACACTCCAAACTTTCCGAGTTGACTGTGCCCCTCTGTCAGTGGCTATTACCACCTTCCTGGCAGACACGACAGCAGCCTGTGAGGCTGGGAAAGCACATCTTGGACCTGCAACCCTCGGCAATAATAGGAGAACCGCAGGGCTACACCGGTGCGTTCAAAGTGCCTACACCCTCTCCTCTGCACACAACTCCTCTTCCGCTCATCCTCCGTCTGACTGCCCTTATCTCCATCCGGTACATCCGATCCTATATCCAAGTCTATCCCGTGCCATCCCCCTCCTCCCTCCTCCACCTCCTATCTGTCAAGCTTTCTCAAGTTTGTGGATGACCTCACCCCCCTGACAGCCCTGCTCCAGCCTTCAAACTCCCGCCGCTATCCTGATAGGATGAAGCAGGAATGGGGACGAATCTGCCTACAGACGAGGATGTGACACAGCTGTCGTCCCCCTGGTGTCATCGCAACAACCTGGAGCTCAATGCACTTACACAGCAGAATTGATTGTAGACTTTACGGAGAAGCTCCCCCTCCCCTCACTATCGAACAACACCACAGTCACTCACACACAAATGTGGAGTTAATTTTAAAGTTACTGGGAACCATCATCCTCCAATAAAAAAAAGAAGCAACAACAACAAAAAAACCCAAAACACAAAGGAACAGTCTTAAAATGGGGGAACCACCATCGACTCCACAGTCAAAAAGGCACAACAGAGGATGTACTTCCTACAGCAGCTGAGGAAGCACAATCTGCCACAGGGAATGATGGTCCAATTCTATACGGCCATCGTAGAGCCTGTCCTCACCTTCTCCATCATGGTCTGGTTTGGCGCAGCCACCAAGCAAGACATCTGGAGACTGCAGCGAATCGACCGATCAGCGGAGAAGGTTATTGGCTGCAACCTTGACGAACAGTACACTGCAAGGGGCAGGAAGCGAGCGGGTAAAGATCATCTCTGACCCCTCTCACCCTGGCCACAAACTCTTTGGATCACTTCCCTCTGGAAGGCGACTCCGGACTGTCAAAGCTGCCACAGCCAGACATAAAAACTGCTTTTTTCCCCCATGAGTAGTAGCTCTACTCAATAACCAAAAATATGTAGCCTCCTTTTGCTCTGGTAGTTTAATTAATTCACATGTTTAATCAATAATGTTTTATTATTAATGTTGAATGTTTTAGGTATCATTATTAACTGTCACTGTATGTCATGTTGTCACTTGCAGGCGGAGCACCACGGCAAATTTCTTGTATGTGAATACTTGGCCAATAAACGTATTCATTCATTCATTTATTTGTGGTTTTCATCAAATACGATTAATCTTTATGCTATACCAAAGAAGTCACTTTCCGTTCATGGATAATCTATAAATAACATTGAAGTTAACAAAATAACATTAGTTCATTCTTCCCAACCCGAGATCTTACAGGTCATAAGTGTCTTCTCCCTCCCTACCCCAAATATATTTATAAGACCAGTAAAAAAGATACATGGCCCCTCAAATGAAGCTAATCATTAAATATCATGGTTAATTGTTTACTTCAATTAGCTGACTGCATCCAAAAGATTGCTTTGAAAGAACTTGAAATACCCTATCATTGTTCCTGCACAAATATCAGATACCTTGATGGCATAAAACAAATTTTACCCCAAACAACAATAGTTTACCCAATGCTTTCAGTTTCACATATTGGCTCTCAAACCTTAATTATCTGTACATTTTCTGCCAAGCTGTCAACATTCATTGATTATTATTGTTCTAAATAAAACCCGAGTATAGTAATGTTATTTTACAAAACAAAGAAATAGGAGAAGGTTTATGGGGTTATATTTAAAAATAGGAGTTAGTTTAATTTTAGTATACTTTAGTTTATTGTCATGTAATGAGGTACAGTAACAAGCTTTTTGTTGCATGTTACCAGTCAGCGAAAAGACTACATGATCACAACTGTCCAGTGTACAGATACCGGATAAAGGGAATAACGTTTAGTGCTAGATAAAGTCCAGTAAAGTCCGACTAAAGATAGTCCGAGGTACATGCTAGTTCAGGACACCTATCACCTCAACCCCAATCATGGTGACAGCTTGCGAATACCATCATCTTTCAAACATTTATCTACCTTATTTTTAAATACTTCCAATGATCTACATCTTATGAAACAGATCAATGTTTTAATAGTCAGAAAATATTTACCTGCAACTTTCAATAGCTGGATAATTAGCTGTCCTAATGAGGAAATATTATACAATAAAATTGCTCAAATTATGGTTTCTGTGTGAGGAACTCGTGTTGAGTTGCAGTTACACACACCGGAGAACAGATGGCTTATCATAACATGGAAATGTTGATCTGAATAGACATATCTTTATTTATTGCTTTGAAGCAATAACCACGCTGTCAGAAGTTGTATTTGGTTTAGGTTAGTGTTTAGAGTGTTGGTTGTTAATGGGGTTTCTTCCAGAATATGGGCACCATTTGTTCTTTCTCTGTGACACATCTCTGAGTTCTAGTGTGTTACAAGGAGGATTTATGGTTGTCTATATTGGGTCCTAGGCACCAAGCATAAATAATAGAGTCTGTGATTTGGTTTGTGCTGTTTAAATGTATTTATGTTCGGATAAGAGATAAGGCATCGGTGATGGTTGTGTGACCTTTGTATAAGAGTGATTTCTTATGTTTTTAGAAGACTGAGAAAGTAACTCTGTTTAGATCTAAGCCAAACGATTGGGGTCTGCATATAGTAATCTTCTAATTGCTGTGTGGAATGCTATTAGTAAGAAGTTGTAAAGAGGCCTAACATTCCTTTCCTCCAGAGATGAGCAAGGGGGAGGTTAATTCAGAATGAAATTAGACCCGAGCTTGGGAAGAAGCAATCAAGTGTGACAAGTATATGGCCTTTGTGTGCTTGGAGATGGGAATTGTGTGATTAGAAATAACTTGAGTTCTTACCACTTTGTAAGAATGGGGCAAAACTCATAATCTTTGTAATCCATAAGTAACTGTATTTTAACTATGTAGTTGTAAGGAAATTATTTGTGAAGTGTATTGTGTTTAATTAGGATTGTGAGTATTAGACCTTGTTTAAATCTGAGGTTTTAGAAATAACTTTATTTTCCAAAAGTGAAAATATATGTTTTGCGTGTATGTATTGTGTGATTGCTGTATGATGTGTATATTCTGAGAGGTGTTCTCTGAGAATTAGTTTTATATCTGTGGTTTTACTTTATTGAAATAAAATGACTTTGAGCAAAGAGGTTGAAGAAAACCACAGAGGGGAAGAAGGCTGTAAAGGGGCCGGAAAATGGAAAAGCATGTGACTATACATGTTGTCAATCAATGGAAAGGATTTAGTTGATTGGTTAATGCAAATGAGTTAAATGTATGGTAAACCATAATGATTGGTTAATAGTTTGCCACTCCTTTTGTATTATAATTGTCTATCACCTATATAATGTGTTACGTATATACCAAAGTCAGTAGTTCTTTCGACCTGCTCCAGAGTTTTAACTCTGTTGAAAGGTTTATAGAATTATCCAGCGCTGTCAGAATAAAGAATTGATTTTAGCAGCAATGGTTTGAATCAAGTTTTCTTGAATTGGACTGACAAAAAACTCAGTTTAACACTACTTAAAAATGCATACATCTTTGACACAATCTATTTACAAATATAAAGCACTAAATTTGAAAGCAACATTTCATCACGTTCATTTTCAACAATACTCTGAAAATGATTTGATGTAAAAGAAAGCACAGAATACGTCAGTATATTTAAAAAAAAAAGAAAAATTATAATTGCAATTCTCACAAAATTTATATACCAATTTGGACAAAAAATATCTAATTTCAATGGCTGTAACTGTATCGTGATCCATGTGCCTTGCACTCAATAAAGGTTCCAATTTCAAATGGTAATTCAAATCTGGAACAATTATGCATAATTTATTATCCATTGACCATTCAGTCACAAAGCATTTGAAAAGGATGAACGGCCAATATACGTACAATCGGTACATACAAACAAGGGTTTTGGAGGCCAGTGGGATTGATTTGCCAGCTGCTGCAGGCTGCATATCATCTGCCATGTGGGAATTTGGTTCATGGCAATATCGGAATGGTTGTCAAAAGACCTGGTTTCACAGCTTATTGCCCTGAGTTGGCCAATGTTTCTATTTAAATATATTGCTGGGCAGTCGTATTTCCAACTTGCAATCTGTTTAAGTCATGAAATGTAATGCACAAGCTGTAATTTGAGTCTTTAATTACTTTTAAATTGAGATGGTATCACAATACAAATGATAATCTTGCAGATGTATATGGCTAATCAGGTTTATCTTTCATACATAGTTTAATCCATAGCATTATTAGTAAATTTGTAGATGATACCACAATCAATGGTATACACTGCCCTCCATAATATTTGGGTCAAAAACCCATAATTTATTTATTTGACTCTGTACTCCACAATTTGAGATTTGTAATAGAAACAAATCACATGTGGTTAAAGTGCACATTGTCAGATTTTATTAAAGGGTAGATTTAAACATTTTGGTTTCACCATGTAGAAATTAAAGCAGTGACAATAGACAATAGGTGGAGGAGTCAGCCATTCGACCATTCGAGCCAGCACCGCCATTCAATGTGATCATGGCTGATCATCCACAATCAGTGCCCCGTTCCTGCCTTCTCCCCATATCCTTTGACTCCGCTATCTTTAAGAGCTCCATCTCCTGGTCCGAGAACACAGATGCAATTATTAAGAAAGATCAGTGCCTCTACTTCCTGAGAAGATTACGGAGAGTTGGTCTGTCAAGGAGGACTCTCTCTAACTTCTACAGGTGCACAGCAGAGAGCATGCTGACCGGTTGCATCGTGGCTTGGTTCGGCAACTTGAGCGCCCTGGAGAGGAAAAGACTACAAAAAGTAGTAAACACTGCCCAGTCCATCATCAGCTCTGACCTCCCTTCCATCGAGGGGATCTATCGCAGTCGCTGCCTCAAAAAGGCTGGCAGCATAATCAAGAACCCACACCATCCTGGCCACACACTCATCTCCCTGCTACCTTCAGGTAGAAGGTACAGGAGCCTGAGGACTGCAACGACCAGGTTCAGGAATAGCTACTTCCCCACAGGCATCAGGCTATTAAACTTGGCTTGGATAAAACTGTGAACATTAATACCCCTTTATCTGTTATTTGCACTTTATCAATGTATTTATTCATGTGTGTATTTACATATATAATGGTATATGGACACACTGATCTGTTTTGTAGTCAATGCCTACTGTGTTCTATTGTGCTGAAGCAAATAAAGAATTTCATTGTCCTGTCAGGGACACATGACAATAAACTCTTTTGACTTTTGACTTTTAACTCTCTCTTGAAAGCATCCAGAGAATTGGCCTCCACTGCTTTCTGAGGCAGAGAATTTCACAGATTGACAACTCTCTGGGTGAAAAGGTTTTTCCTCATCTCCGTTCTAAATGGCCAACTTCTTATTCTTAAACTGTGGCCTCTGGTTCTGGACTGCCCCAACACCTGGAACATGTTTCCTGCCTCTAGTGTGTCCAAACCCTTCATAATCCTATATGTTTCAATAAGATTCCCTCTCATCCTTCTAAATTCCACTATACAAGCCCAGCTGCACTATACAAGCCCGTTGTACATCCCCCGGGGGATGGCCCAGTTACAGTTTGCCAAGAACTATTTAAAGGAGCAACCACTGTTCTGGAAAAAGGTCTTTTGGACAGATGAGATGAAGATTAACTTATATCAGAGTAATGGCAAGAGTAAAGTATGGAGGAGAGATGGAACTGCCCAAGA
Organism: Okamejei kenojei; assembly: GCA_035221665.1. Lineage (NCBI taxonomy): Eukaryota > Metazoa > Chordata > Chondrichthyes > Rajiformes > Rajidae > Okamejei > Okamejei kenojei. The sequence goes on along the minus strand of CM069135.1, from coordinate 26,934,928 downwards.
TCCAAAGCATACCACCTCATCTGTGAAAACGTTGGTGGGGGTGTTATGGCCTGGGCATGTATGGCTGCTGAAGGTACTGGCTCACTTATCTTCATTGATGATACAACTGCTGATGGTAGTAGCATAATGAATTCTGAAGTGTATAGACACATCCTATATGCTCAAGTTCAAACAAATGCCTCAAAACTCATTGGCCGATGGTTCATTCTACAGCAAGACAATGATCCCAAACATACTGCTAAAGCAACAAAGGAGTTTTTCAAAGCTAAAAAATTGCCAATTCTTGAGTGGCCAAGTAAATCACCCAATCTGAACCCAATTGAGCATGCCTTTTATATGCTGAAGAGAAAACTGAAGGGGACTAGCCCCCAAAACAAGCATAAGCTAAAGATGGCTGCAACACAGGCCTGGCAGCACAAAATCAGAGAAGACACCAACAATTGGTGATGTCCATGAATCGCAGACTTCAAGCAGGCATTGTGTGCAAAGGATATGCAACAAAATACTAAACATGACTACTTTCATTTACATTACATTGCTGTGTCCCAAACATTATGGTGCCCTGAAATGGGAGACTATGTATAAACACTGCTGTCATTTCAACATGGTGAAACCAAAATCTATAATAATGTCCTTTATTAAAATCTGACAATGTGCACTTTAACCACATGTGAGTGTTTCTATTACAAATCTCAAATGGTGGAGTACAGAGGCAAATAAATAAATGATGGGTATTTGTCCCAAACATTATGGAGGGCACTGTAGTGGTTGTGAGAAAGGATATTTAAGTTTACAACTGGATCCAGATTAGTTGGGAAGGTGGGACAAAGAATGGCACAATAGAATTTAACTCAATTTGACAATTGAAGTGCTGCACATTGATACGTCAAACCAGGGCAAGACATACACAATAAATGGTCAAGCTCTGAAGAGTGTTGCAAAACAGGGAGATCTCGGAGTGCAAGTGCATGGTCCCCTGAAAGTGGCAAGTCAGGTGGACAGCATGGTAAAGACAACCATTGGCACACTTGCCTTCTTTGGGAAAAGTATTGAGTACAAAAGTTGAGACATCATAATGCAGCTGTAAAGTGGTGGGTGAGGCCACATTTAGAGTACTTTGTACAGTGTGCAGTTAACATATGATGAGCGTTTGACGGCACTGGGCCAGTACTCGCTGGAGTTTAGAAGAATGTGGGGAACTCATTGAAACTTACCTAATAGTGAAAGGCTTTGATAGAGTGGATGTGGAGAGAATGTTTCCATTAGTGGGAGAGTCTAGGACTAGGTCATAGCCTTAGAATTAAAGGACGTTCCTTTAGGAAGGAGATGAGGAGGAATTTATTTTTGTCAGAGGGTGGTGAATCTGTAGAATTATTTGCCACAGAAGACTGTGGAGGCCTAGGCAATGGGTATTTTTAAGGCATATATAGATTCTTCATTAGTATGGGTGTCAGGGGTCATGGGAAGAAGGCAGGAGAATGGGGTTAGGAGGAAGATGTAGATCAGCCATGATTGAATGACTTGATGGACCAAATGGCCTATCACTTATGACCAGTTCTGGTCACCCAGCTGTAGGAAATTGTCAGTTGGAAAAAGCACAGAAGAGATTCACCAGGATGTAACCTAGACTTACAGGCTTGAGTAATAGGGAGAGGTAGGATAGCCTGTAACTTTTTTTTTCTTAGGAAGCTGTGGTATACAAGATCATGAGGGCCATGGATAAAGAGAAAGCTCATGCTCATGAGGGTAGAGGATTCTAAAATAAGAGGGCGCGTTTAAAGTGAGAAAGGAGAGATTTAAGGCCTTCAGAGGCAACATTTTCATTCAGAGGGTAGTTCATATCTGGAATGAGCTGCCAGAGGAAGCTACAGAAGCAGATACAATTGTGCCCTTCAAAACAGTTTTGGACAGATATATAGATAGGAAGAGTTTAAGAGGGCCTTGGGTCAGATGTAGACAAATGGGACTAGCCCAGATATGCCAACTTTGTCAGTCTGGGCTAAGTGGGCTGACACACCTATTTCTGTGCTGTATAGTTTTCTAACTGTAATGACAACACTCTTTATGTAGATCATTAAGCAGTTTTGTCATTTTGACACGGCATTACAGCCTGCATTGCAATAGCTAAAGTCACTCCATAGTACCAACAGATGACTGCAAATGGTTTCCATACAAGTAGGATCAGATTGAATACCTCACCTCAATCATTATTGAGTGACCCCAGATGGAAATGCAATTGGTTGCTGAATATTGCCCTGCATAACACCAAAACAAACTAGCAAGTGTCAATATCTTACTGCGTGAAGAATGCCATCTCCGTGAAGAAATGTCCTCATTAATTTATAATGACTATCCTCTTTTTAGTTTTTGTCTATTCTCAATCCACAGCAGTATATCCCACATGCTTTGGTTAAGGACCTTGTACGGCACCATAATCAAGGTTCTCCTATAAACCTGAATACACCATATCCTGTTTGCGCCTAATCCATTCTACCAGCCGCAACCCCCAAAAATAATAGATTTGCTAAATATGATTTCTCTTTCACAAATCTATGTTTGATAATTGTCATGTTATCATTATGATCTACCTAAATGCTATTTACCGTTGCCTTAATATATTTAAGCATTTACCCTACTTCTGATGTAGCCAGATTTTTATACCCCCCTCTTTCTTAGAGTGGGGTTACATTTGAACAATTCAATATATGTAAGGCATACTAGGACTTGCAGAATTCTGGATGACAACCAGTGCATACACGATCTTCACTGCCACTTCCTTCATTGGTATGCAGGTCATGAAATCCTGGAGATTTTCCAGCTTTCAGTACCTTTAATTTCCCCGATGCCTTTTTTATATAGATGAATGCTATTTTTTCAGCTTCTCGTTTTCTCTTGACCTGATCTTCTGCACCGTTTCTGGGAGGAAACGTTCATGTTGCAGGTGCAGGCTACATATTGCTCACGTCTCACATATTGATTAAATTACCTTAAACCCATCAGTTTCAAAATATTAATTGCAACAGTCTCGATTATAACGTGGAACACCAACACAACAGTGACAATTACGAAGATATTAATATCCCCATCGTCAACCTCAGGGGATCATACAGGGCAGGCTCGGCATTAAAATGGGTGTGGTTGGAAGGATGGGGCTCAGCCCCGCACAGATTAACCACGGGTTAGCCGAATTGTACCTCGGCCATGCCGCTCTGCTGCTCGAGGCTCGGCCACTACCGTTAACTATTACCTCTTTCCTGCGGCGGCTGTTTTTGAGACCCACGTCCGCTGCTAGGAACGGGACCCAACCGGGAAGGCGAATCTGAGACGGTCATTAGTTGCATCCCGGCGAACATTCTCGCCGCCAGACGGCCGGACCGAGCCGAGTTCCCGCCCTAACGGTTGCCGCGTCCCGGTTCCGCTCGCGCGCTGCGTTCCGTTAGATTTGAATTCGTGCGCCCCGTGCGCTAAAATCCCCCCCCCCCCCCCCCCCTGGCCCGATGCTCCATCCGGTCACGGCAACGCGCCGCCGACGGTTGCCCAGCTTCCCCAGTGCGCGGGGTTTGCCCCCTCCTCACTGAGACGGCATTTCAGCTCCGCCCAACTTCCCGGTCAAAGGACCGCGACCATGGGAAGTTAAAATGTTCAATGACTGCAATATTATGCATAATAATTACCCGTGGCTTCTTTCCTCAGGGGGGTTACACAAAATGCTGGAGAAACTCAGCGGGTGCAGCAGCATCTAAGGAGCGAAGGAAATGTCTTAATTACCCGTGGCTTCTTTCCTCAGTTGTGTTTACTGTGAAATAGTCAAATACGCTCAAATTCTGGACGAGTTTATGTCGGCTTTTTGTGTGAGTCATCTTGGATAGTTCTTCGTAGTCTAACTCGGGATTTAGCATCCCACAACTATAGCATTTAAGAAGGAACTGCAGATGCTGGAAAATCGAAGGTACACAAAAATGCTGGAGAAACTCAGCGGGTGCAGCTGCATCTATGGAGCGAAGGAAATAGGCAACGTTTCAGCCCGATGCTCCATCCGGATACCCACAACTACAGCAGTTGGATAAAGTTGTGTATTGTTTTCCGCCAGTAGATCCTACTGTCATTTTTAGCCCAAATTTCTTAATCTAACAACGTGGTACTTAATATTGCTTTAGTGAAGGTAAGAAGATTTATTTCAACTCCATCATCTGTGATGTGATATTGACAGCCCGAAAGAAAGAAAGATAACAAAGATTGGGTAGGGCCTTTCAAAGGGGAATTTGGTATATGCTCAAAACATGGAGAAATCGCACTACTGGGAGACAAACATAGACTCTATGATAGAGCATAAAGTACAGCGCAGGAACAGGCCCTTCATTCCACAATGTCCACAAACACAATACCAAGTTAATCTCCCATGCCTGGATGTGAACGACATATTCTCCCCCTCCATGCATATCCATGTGTCGATCTAAAAGCCTCTTAAACACCACCATCGTACTTACTTCCACTTTCACCCCGGCAGTACATTCCAATGATCCACCACTGTTAAAAAAAAAAAGACTTGTTCCAGACATCTCCTGTAAACTCTCCCTTCCAACCTTAAAACTATGCCTGCCACAATAAGCGAGTTTGGTTCGGTATTCCGACTGCGCATGCCCACGTCATAGGTCACAAGCAAAAAACACTCTCGGCAGCCGTGCCATGCATGGACATAGACCTGTTCCTCATCCGTACCCAGGATTGATCCCGAGTCTCCGGCGCCACAATTGCTGCCGAACCGCCGCTGGACCATCCTGTCCCCTCTCGAGTGCTTCCCCCCCCCCCCACCCCACGCCGGTCCGGGAGTGGCCAGAGACGACGTCAGCGATGCCCACCGGCAGCGCAGAGAGGCAGTACTAAATCCAGCTCAACTCTGCCTGTCTCGCCGGGTTAACCTGTCAGCCCTGCCTGGACTTACGGGAACGACGGCCAAGGCTTACAGCCAGCGCGGAGAAGCAGCGCTAAATCCAGCTCAACTCTGCCTGTTAACCTACCAGCCCTACCTGGACTTACGGGAACGACGGCCAAGGCTTACAGCCAGCACGGAGAAGCAGCGCTAACACCACGGCTCTGGGCTGGTGTCCCGTCAGTCCAGGCAGGGCTGTAGGTTAACCCAGCGAGACATGCAGAGTTAAGCTGGATTTTAGCCCTGTTTCTCCCCGCTGGCTTTAAGCCTGGGCCGTCGTTCCCGTAAGTCCAGGCAGGGCATGTAGGTTAACAGGCAGAGTTGAATAAGATTTAGCGCTGCATCTATGCGCTGCCTATGGGCCTCCCGTCTGACTCCCGCTTCTCTGGCCGCCCCCGGACGGAGGGGAGGGGGTGCACTCGGGAGGAGACAGGGATGGTCCAGTGGCGGTTCGGCAGCGATTGCGGCGCCTGATTCCCGGGATCGATCCTGGCTGCAGATGAAGCGCAGGTTTATGTCCATGCCGCGGCACGGGTGTCGAGAGTTTTTTTTATCGCTTGTGACCTTTGAGAAAACCCATGATTCCTTACGTTTTTCGGAATACCGAACTCGCTTATTTGACATTTGCACCTTTGGAGGGGGGGGGGGGGGGTAGGGGGAAGGTTTGGACTTGCTACCTATCTATACTAAACTAAACTAAACTGTATGCCTCTCAGAATTTGATATACCAATCAGATCACCCCTCAACCTCTGATACCCCCAGAGAAAACAATCCAAGTTTGACCTACCTCTACTTATACCTAAAACCATTAAGCATTCTGCACCCTCTCCAAAGCGTCTACATCCTACCTGTAAAGTTGAAACACGACTTCCTAACTCTTATATTTAATGCCTCAACCAATGATGGCAAGCACACCGTTTCCCTTCTTTACCTCTCCATGTATCTGTGTTGCCATTTTCAAGAAGCTATGGACTTGGATCCAAGATCTCTCTGTACATCAAATAAAATTAACTATAGCATATTGTAACATATGTCTGGCTGAACCTAGGAGTGGGCCGAGTATGCTGGTGAACACTAACCACAGAATATAAAGAGCTTCAGAGAGAATATGCCACTCTATTTCTGATCCAATTGAGGTATCCTGAAAGGTGGTGTTTTCATGCATGGTTATTATGTTCTGCACATTGTTGCAATTAATCATGTGGATATAGAACATATTTCCCTCTTTTTGAAAATGTATATATGACCTCTCTTCACACAAACGCACAGTCATTACAATTTAGTCTATTGATCACCCTTCGAAAAGAGTCTGGATCTGATAGTATTTCTGATCGTGTTGTTGAAACCTATGCAGACCAACTGGCTGGAGTTTTTGTGGACATCTTCAACCTCTCATTACTGAGGTTTGAGGTTCCCACCTGCTTTAAAAGGGAATCAATAATACTGGTGCCTAAGAAGAGTAAGGTGATGTGCCTCAATGTCTGTCGACTGGTGGCACTAACGTCCATTGTGATGAAATACTTTGAGAGGTTGGTTATGACGCATATCAACTACTTCCTCGACAAGAACCTGGAGCTACTACAATTTGCTTACCGCCACAACAGATCAACAGAGGATACAATCTCACTGGCTCTCATCTCTGCACTGGACCACATACAATAAAAACCCATATATCAGGCTGTTGTTCGTAGACTATAGCTCAGCTTTTAACACAATCATCCCCTGCAAGCTGGTTACCAAGCTCATGGAACTGAGTCTCAGTGCATCCCTCTGCAACTGGATCCTCGACTTCCTCATCAACAGACCACAATCTGTATGAATTGGCAGTAACACTTCATCCTTGATGACCATCAGCACAGGAGCGCCTCAAGGCTGTGTGCTCAGACCCCTGCTTTATTCACTTGCATAGAGCATAATATGTACCGTCTGTGCAGCTGGACACAGTTCGAACTCCATCTTCAAGTTTGCCGAAGCAACCACCGTTATTGAGCGAATTACAGATAACGATTAGTTGTAGTATAGGAGGGAGATCGATCGACCGATCAAATGGTGCCAGAACAACAACCTTGCTTTCAACGTCAATAAGACCAAGGAACTGATTGTGGACTTTGGAAGAGGAAGAATGAGGAGCCACAACTGGGCTTCATTGACGAAACAATGGTGGAGAGAGTCAGAAGCTTCAAATTCTTGGGCATGCATATATCTGAAGATCCTTCCTGGACTCAGCACATTGATGCAATCATAAATAAAGCCCATCAACGCCTCTACATCCTGAGAAGATTGAGGGGATTCAGAATGGCACCTAATACTCTATTGAACCTCTGCAGGAGTACAGTAGAGAGCATATTGATTGGTTGCATCATAGCCTGGTTCGGTAACGTGAACGCCCAGAAATGAAGAGGTTTGCAAAAAGTGGTAAACATTGCCCAGTCCATCACGGGTACTGAGCTCCCCACCATTGGAAGAATCTACAAGACTCGTGGCCTCAAAAAGGCAGCCAGCATCATTATAGACCCACACCACCCTGGCCATGCTCTCATTTCACTCCTGCCACCAGGAAGAAGGCATAGGAACGTGAAAACTAACATCCAGGTTCGGGAGGCCATGAAACACTCAAACCTCCAAAATGGTTCCAAACTACATAGACATGGAGGCATTATTTTTTACTTTTCACTACTGTTGTCTATTTATTTGTCTGGTTTTTTATATATACTGAACTTTTTGTTTGTTATGAGTTTTACATTGTACATTTCTCATATATGTTGTGCTGCTGCAAGTAAGAATTTCATTGGGTTATGACAATAAAACCCTCTTGAGCCTTGAATAGATTTGCATTACATATCCCTTTTGTAGATGTATTCATGTCCTTTGCTCAGATCATCTGATCAAATACTATTGACATTTATTTCCAAAGTGTACAAAATACCTTTACATAGTACATATTATACATACAAGTCTTGAGATATTAGTAAGGAATACTTTGAATACTTATACTTTGAATACTTTACCAAGGTTTTGTTGCTGGGTCTTGCACTTGTTCGTAGGACAGATAATACTGACTCTAACTTTGTCAGAATTGTTTCTTTGTCTTGAGTCATTGTCTTTTACTTTGGTTGCTATTTCCAACTTACTGCCTAAGTTTTTACTTGAGCACTTGTCCAAACACGTCCAACCTTTCACATTCACAGCATCGTGCTGAGGAGAATGACCATGCATTTGATTTAGGACCTGTGTGTGTAAAGATTATGCTTTCATTGCCTATATCAGATTAGAAACATAGAAACATTGAAAATAGGTGCAGGAGGAGGCCATTCAGCCCTTCGAGCCAGCACCGCCATTCATTGTGATCATGGCTGATCGTCCCCTATCAATAACCCGTGCCTGCCTTCTCCCCATATCCCTTGACTCCACTAGCCCCTAGAGCTCTATCTAACTCTCTCTTAAATCCATCCAGTGACTTGGCCTCCACTGCCCTCTGTGGCAGGGAATTCCATAAATTCACAACTCTCTGGGTGAAAAAGTTTGTTCCCACCTCAGTCTTAAATGACCTCCCCTTTATTCTAAGACTGTGGCCCCTGGTTCTGGACTCGCCCAACATTGGGAACATTTTTCCTGCATTTAGCTTGTCCAGTCCTTTTATAATTTTATATGTTTCTATAAGATCCCCCCTCATCCTTCTAAACTCCAATGAATACAAGCCTAGTCTTTTCAATCTTTCCTCATATGACAGTCCCGCCATCCCAGGGATCAATCTCGTGAACCTACGCTGCACTGGATGTCACAAGGATATCCTTCCTCAAATTAGGAGACCAAAACTGTACACAATACTCCAGATGTGGTCTCACCAGAGCCCTACACAACTGCAGAAGAACCTCATTACTCCTATACTGAATCCTCTTGTTATGAAGTGAAATCCTCTTGTTATGAAGTAATCTAAACAGAGTGCTTACATTGGAATTTATGCCTTGGGACTTAGGATCAGGAACAATAAATTTATAGAGAAAGAGAACAAAGAATTGTCCCAGTTAGAATGAATGGAATGTCTTAACACCAAAGGTAATTGCCAGAACTTCCATTCAATATGTCTGTGCTTTAATTAATTCCTGTTTAGAGAATGCAAAGCAATGCTATAAACTTTTCTTGTCCATCATAAAAATTTCTAGATGGTCCAGTCTTTGTGGACAGCGATACTTCGCTCCCCTCTCTCACGTCCTTTTACCGTATGGTTAATATTAATGCCACTTCCTGCACTCGCACATATCGTAGAAAATTCAAAAAGTCCATATCTGATTCTTCTCTTCCCTTTTTTGACTTTCTCTAGCTCAGAGGGTAAGCTAACAGCCAATGTTTATAACAAGGCCTCAAATATCCACAGGCATCTTGACTATATCTCTTCCCACCCCGCTTCCTGTAAGGACTCGGTACACTCTCTCTATTTATCCTAGTTTTATCTGTTCTGATGACAAGAATCTCCATAGCAGTGCTTCTGCAATATTTCCTTTCTCCTTTACTGTGGTTTATTCTTAACCATAGTTGAACCATTTCCTAAAAATCTGCATTTTATCGACCAAAAGAAGGGTCGGGTTTCCCTTGTCATGCTCCCCAACCTTTCTTCCCCCACCCTTTCCACCAGCCTCCACAATCAACAGATTATCATCCATAATTTTCATCACCTTCAAATAGATTATTTCCCTCTCTTTTCGCCATTCCAAAGGAATCGTTGCCTCTCTGATTTTTTGCACCATCATTATCAACCTAGTCCATTTTGCTGGGTAATGCCACACAACCATGGGAGATGTGACCTCTTCCCTTTTAACCTACCCCTTAAATCCTTCAGGAATCCATATAGCCCTTCACTTGAACTTCAGTTAGCATATTTCTTTTGGTATTCATAATGTGGCCTCCTCTATAATGGAGAAACCAAAGCAGAGTGGGTGATCACCTTGCAGGACATCTCTGCTCAATCTACTGTCACATAATTTGTTCATTCCACTCTTATACTGACCTTCCTAGTTTTGGTCTTTTATGCTACCACAACAAAGCCAAACATAAGATTGAACATCGGCATCTACTTTTCTGTCTTGGCACTTTGCAGCATATGGGATTCAAAATTGATTTCAACCAAACATTATACACCCAACCTTCCCTGTTTGTCTCAGACACATGTAAGATCAACCACTTGCAAAAATAACTCATCTTTTCTGTCTTTATGCATGCTACTTGATCAGCTAAGAATTTTCAGAATCTCCATCGTTTTATTTTCCAAGAAATGCTGTCCAGTGCAATACTTTCCTTCTGACACAATATTTTGTCACCATCCGTTCTGCTCTCTGTAATTTAAAACATACTTAATTTCAGAATGGCAATCTATAACTAGTGGAATATCATGGGGATCAGAGTTGGGCCCCCAACTATTTACAATCTATGTTAATGACCTAGAATAAGGGTCAAAATATATTGCAGATACATTTGCTGTTAAAACAAAGTGAGGTGGGATGGAAAGGTGTGTGGAAAACACAATCTGCAAAGGAATGCAGTTTATAAATCTGACGATGTGAGAAATGTGAAGTTATCCAATTTGATAAGAAAAATATAGAGGGAATATTATTTAAATAGCGAGAGGCTGTAGAATAATGCAGTATTGAGAGGTCTGATTCTTTTTATACATAAAATACAAGAAAACAAATGGATGGAGTATAAAGGTATTAAGGTCTTACCAAAACTGCATTCGTCTATCCATACCTGGGGCGATGCACACTGCATGTTGAGGTTTCATAGGTAATGTAGTTGTCTCATAATCTGAACAACGTGGGTTTGATTCAATCAGGATTGAACTCTATCGCTGCACCACTGTGCCGCCCCTAATTTGGTATATCCATGAGGATTCTCTCAAACCTGTACAGATGAATATAGAAAGAGTTCTGACAGGATGAATTAATGGAAAGGATACTTAGAGATAATATATATAAGCATCTGGATAAACAGGGTCTGATCAGGAACAGTCAACATGGATTTGTGCCTGGAAGGTCATGTTTGACAAACCTTCTTGAATTTTTTGAAGCGGTAACTAGGGAAATTGATGAGGGTAAAGCAGTGGATGTTGTCTATATGGATTTCAGTAAGGCCTTTGACAAGGTTCCCCATGGAAGGTTGGTTAAGAAGGTTCAATCTTTGGGTGTTAATGGCGGAATAGCAAGATGGATTCAACAGTGGCTGAATGGGAGATGTCAGAGAGTAATGGTGGATGGCTGTTTGTCAGGTTGGAAGCCGGTGACCAGTGGGGTGCCTCAGGGATCTGTGTTGGATCCACTGTTGTTTGTCATGTACATCAATGATCTGGATGATGGGGTGGAAAATTGGATAAGTAAGTATGCAGATGATACTAAGATAGGTGGTGTTGTGGATAATGAAGTAGATTTTCCAAGTCTACAGAGAGAATTGGGCCATTTGGAAAAGTGGGCTGAAAGATGGCAGATGGAGTTTAATGCTGTTAAGTGTGAAGTGCTACATCTTGGCAGGACAAATCAAAATAGGAACGTACATGGTAAATGGTAGGGAATTGAGGAATGCTGTGGAACAGAGGGATCTAGGAATAACTGTGCATAGTTCCCTGAAGGTGGAATCGCATGTAGATAGGGTGGTAAAGAAAGCCTTTGGTGTGCTGGCCTTTATAAATCAGAGCATTGAATATAGGAGTAGGGAAGTAATGTTTAAAATTGTACAAGGCATTGGTAAGACCAATTCTGGAGTATGGTGTACAATTTTGGTCGCCTAGTTATAGGAAGGATGTCAACAAAATAGAGAGAGTACAGAGGAGATTTACTAGAATGTTGCCAGGGTTCCAGCAACTGTGTTACAGAGAAAGGTTGAACAAGTTAGGTCTTTATTCTTTGGAGTGCAGAAGGTTAAGGGGGGACTTGATTGAGGTCTTTAAAATGATGAAAGGGATAGACAGAGTTGACGTGGATACGTTTTTCCCATTGAGGGTAGGGAAGATTCAAACAAGAGGGCATGACATGAGAATTAAGGGACAGAAGTTTTGGGGTAATGTGAGGGGGAACTTCTTTACTCAGAGGGTGGTGGCTGTGTGGAATGAGCTTCCAGCAGAAGTGGTGGAGGCAGGATCGATTTTAACATTTAAGAGTAAAGTGGATAGGTATATGGACGTGAAGGGAATGGAGGGGTATGGTCTGAGTGCAGGTAGATGGGACTAGGACTGGAAGGGCCGAGAGGGCCTGTTTCCGTGCTGTAATTGTTATATGGTTATATGGTTATAGGATGCACATCAGCATGGGTTGACAACTGCTCTACTCTTGGCTGCCTGAATCTGCAGAGAGTGGTGAATGTAGGCTAGTCATTATGGGCTAGTCACTTGCATCCTTCCAGTTCATAACGCTTTGCAGTAAGAAGCTGAGAGTATTATATTTGCACAGGTGTCGTTTATGTATTCGGTGGCTTTTGTAGTCCCAAATGAAATTAGTAACAATGGAATCAATTTTTTTTAAGAAAGATTTGGGAAGATATATCGGTATTGTTTCCCAAACCAATTTGCAATGTAATCTGTCAGTATACTTTCTATGGTGCATCTGTAGAAGTTTAGACAGGTCGTTGGAGATGTACATAATTTCCTGAGAAAGTAGCGGTGTGTTGTGCCTTCTTGGCTGTCGCTTCAATGTCGTTGATCCACAACAGATCATTAGTAATATTTACGCCAAGGAACTTGAAGCTCTCAACCATTTCCTTATAGCTCAGGCAGTAAAATCCTGACAACATGCTCGTAAATCTTCTCTGCACTCTTTCCAGTTTAATAGCATCTTTCCTATAACATGGTGACTAAGACTGAACACAGTACTCAAGTGCAGCGCCACAAGCATCGTGTACACTTGTACCTAAAACCATCATTGAAGCAGAGTGCATAAATGCTTGAAAAAGTTTAAGATTTAAATAAACATCAATCAGGAGATAAAGATGATGTTTATTTTTTGGAATACTGTGAGCAGATCTGGGCCCCATATCTGAGGAAGGATGTGCTGGCTCTGGAAAGGGTCCAGAGGAGGTTTACAAGAATGATTCCAGGAATGAGTGGGTTAGCATATGATGAGCGTTTAACAGCGCTGTGCCTCTACTCACTGGAGTTTCAAAGGTTGAGGGGGGAACTGCATTGAAACTTACAGAATAATGAAAGGCATTGATAGAGTGGATGTGGAAAGGATGTTTCCACTGGTGGGTGAGTCTGGGGCCAGAGCCCCAGAATCAAAGGGTGCTCTTTTAGAAAGGAGATGAGGAGGAACTTCTTTAGACAGAGGGTAGTTAATCTGTGGAACTCATTGCCACAGAGGGCGGTGGAGGTCAAATCAGTGGATATTTTTATGGCAGAGATAGACAATTTATTGATTAGAACGGGTGTCAAGGGTTATGGGGAGAAAGCAGGAAAGTGGGATTAGGAGGCAGAGATCTGCCATGATTGAATGGTGGAGTAACTTGATGGGCCGAATGGCCTAATTCCACTCATAACTTGTGAATTTGAAGTGAAGGCAAAGTGGTATCGAAATGCAGTCATTCTCATTCTGCATTTACCAATTTTAGCCAGCAGATGTCACTCAAAATTATGTTTAAACCATCCATTGTCCCCATCCCCGAAAAATCTATACCGTACTGATATGAGTAAGGAACTGCAGATACTGGTTTACACCGAAGATAGGCACAAAATACTGGAGTAACTCAGCAGGACAGGCAGCATTTCTGGATAGAAGGAATGGGTAATGTTAGAAGGGTCTCGACGCAAAACCTCACCCATTCCTTCTATCCAGATATGCTGACTATCCCGCTGAGTTACTTCAGCATTTTGTGTCTATATACTGTACTGATTTTGTGTTAGTTCTGGTAATAATGCTTTTAACTTTCCTTTCTCATGTCTAATCCCCATTGATATAAAGTTGTTTTTAAATGTAAACCCCAGTGCCTCACCCATGTGTTAACTTAGATGTTATCTTCATGAATGGTATTCCTTGGGATGAGAGTGTTGTATTGTTAAAGATCCTGTCTTTCGGAAGAGATAATGGCAGTAACTTCTGAAAGTAATCCTGGACCTGATCTTTTTCGGTCACGTTCTTCCACCTCAAATTGAACTGTCCGGCTACAATTTTACCAGACTTTATCACGTTATGTGGTGGCAGTGTTTGTACAGCATCAGCAGATGGTGTCTGTAGCATATCGTGGTTTTCCTTCCACATCCCTTACTCTGCATTAGTTGCTCACAGCTGCGGTATCATGAGAAGTCAGCTGCTTCCTTATAGGAAACAAAATGTCATGGGGTTTCTGTAGTTACTAGTGATTTGTAATACGGAACTTCATATAATTGACCATGAAGGGTGGATACAAGCCTCAAGTCAATGCATGCGCTGAAAAATGAAAATAACAAAATATCCAAATGGCTGAAAGGAAAAAGGTTATTTCCTGTAATGGTGCTCATGAATTTACTGCAAAAAAATCTTTTAAAAAAAAACCTAATCTCCTTTGTTAATATCTTTAAGAAAAATAATTGTTGTCCTTACTGGTCTCTCATATGATCACTTCTTCTGTAACCAATGAATAAAATAATGGGAAAATTAGAGATGGGCAAAAGATAGCTAGTAACACAGCACTTCATGAACCAAAAAACATCATATCTCCTGATTGATATTTACTTAAATCTTAAACTTTTGCAAACATTTATGGACTCTACTTCAATGATGACTTTAGATACAAATCTCCACATTCTAACCCTTCTTGGCTGCTGCATTTCTCATCTAATAGTGATTAATTCATTGGGAAGTATTATGAAATGTTCTTGGGATATATGTTCTGTAAAGGTGGCTCCAAATATTTTTGCTTCTAAACACCAATGATTCAGTTAAATAAGTTTATTTAATTGAATGAAAATCAGAATGTTTTTTTTTTAAATGAAACCTCCCCTATCCCACCCCACCCACAATGAAAATCGTGATTTTTTTTCAAAACATGCAACTCTCAATGAAAATCTTGTTTTTTCTTTAAAATAACCTAAACACAATGTTAGCTGTTAATGAAAATGGAAGAAACATAGAAACATAGAAAATAGATGCAGGAGTAGGACATTCGGCCCTTCGAGTCTGCACCGCCATTCAATATGACCATGGCTGATCATCCAACTTAGTATCCCTTACCTGCCTTCTCTCCATACCCCCTGTGATTCCTTTAGCCACAAGGGCCACATCTAACTCCCTCTTAAATATAGCCAATGAGCTGGCCTAAAGAAGAATTTGATTAAAACTGAGTTTTTTTGAAAATCACAATTTTTTATGTAAATGAGATTTGGAATCCCATTGTGATGTTATTGTAACGTCGAACGAGGCTGACATGCAGGGCAAGTGGAAAAGTGGTTTTGTAAAGTGTTTTTTGTAAAGTTATAAATGTCAATAACTTGTAAAATATAACATCGCTCTGAACGAAACTTGCTACAGCACACCATAGGACAATGGTAAGTAAGGTGGGCCAAAAATTGTAGCGCTATCCTGTACCGTTTTGGCGTAGTTTCCGAAACTCAAACATACGCACGCAAACAAAGAAGATGAGAGATTTTGTAATATATATATAAACTAGACCAGGTGCAGACCCGTTGGGCCCGTCCCCCAACTGTACAGGCTCAACTGACGGGTTCCTGTTGTGATGCCAGAGATCCCCGTTGTGACGCGAGTCACAGCAACCTTCCCCAACTGCGCAGGCGCGACCAGCAAGTGGGAGTGCGACTGCGATGTTTTAAAAGTTGAAAAAAGCACGTACCTGTAAAATATAAGATCAATTTGAATGCAACTCACTCGGCCTACTCAGTCCCCTATTCCCCTCCTCCATTATCCTCCCTCTCCGCACCCTCCACCAACCCTCGGCTGCTTCCTCCCCTCACCCTGCTTTCTCCTCCCCTCCTTTAAAAAGTGGGGTTACATTAGCTACCCTCCAATCCTCAGGAACTACTCCAGAATCTAAGGAGTTTTGAAAAATTATCACTAATACATCCACTATTTCTGTGGCTACTTCCTTGAGTACTCTGGGATGCAGACTATCTGGCCCTGGGGATTTATCGGCCTTTAATCCATTCAATTTACCCAACACCACTTCTCGGCTAACCTGGATTTCACTCAGTTCCTCCACCTTATTTGACCGCCGGTCCCCTGCTACTTCCGGCAGATTATTTATGTCTTCCTTAGTGAAGACAGAACCAAAGTAGTTATTCAATTGGTCTGCCATGTCCTTGTTCCCCATGATCAATTCACCTGTTTCTGACTGCAAGGGACCTACATTTGTTTTAACTAATCTCTTTCTCTTCACATATCTATAAAAACTTTTGCAGTCAGTTTTTATGTTCCCTGCCAGTTTTCTTTCATAATCTATTTTCCCTTTACTAATTAAGCCCTTTGTCCTCCTCTGCTCAACTCTGAATTTCTCCCAGTCCTCTGGTAGGCTGCTTTTTCTGGCTAATTTGTATGCTTCATCTTTTGTTTTTATACTATCCCTGATTTCCCTTGTAATCCATGGATGCACTACCTGCCCTGATTTATTCTTTTGCCAAACTGGGATGAACAATTATTGTAGTTCATCCATGCACTTTGGCCGTTTATCTCCGCAATCAGCAGCAGCAGCAGCTCGATGTGACGGCTGTTGCTTTGTGTGGGAAGAAGCCCCAGCGGACAGCCAGCGTGTTTTAACCCGGAACAGCGACCAATCGAGCGTCGAGCGGGAGGTCGGCGCCAATCAACCGACCCCACGTGGGGGGGGGGGGTGGCGTTGGTTGACTCCCCCCACCTGGGACCCAGACCAATTGGGCATCGAGCGGGAGGTTGGAGCCAATCAATCGACCCCACGAAGGGGGATGCGGCAGGAGCCAATCTGGACCCGCCGGACCCCACGTGGGAGGGAGGTGGCAGAGCAAATCAAATGGCGATCTCAAAAAGGCAACCCTCCCCCCAACTGCGCATGTGCGGATACCAGGCCCTGTGGCGGTGCGCCCAGAAGGAATGAGGAGACGGAATTTGAAATAACTGAATGTCTGGAGGATCTCTGGCGTCACAACGGGAACCCAAGAATAAATTAATAAGCAATGGACAAAGTAGTGACACTTATTGCATCTCAAGGAATAGATTTCACCAATTAAGCAAATTTTGGATCCAACTGGACTTTGTCAAAAGCCTAGCTGAAATGCATACAGGCTACATTAAATACACTGCCATCAAAAGATTATCTCAACACAAAATAAAACAATGAAGATAGTCAAAGATAGCTTTCCCTAATTAATCCAAATTAACTATGCCTCATTAAATTGGCTTTGTAAATGATTTGTTCTGTTCCTCGGTTTATTTCAATAATTTACTCACCACTTAAGTTTAGCTGGCCCTTGATTACTAAGTTTTTTCCTTCCTCTATTTGTCAACAACAAAGCATTAACAGTTTTCAAGCCATCGATGAACATTTAAAAATATTCAGCATAAGAATTAGAATAATGAGAGAATTTTTAAATGCGGGCAAATGTGTAATTGTTTTACCCATTGGAATGGGGTGGAAGATTGCAACCTTCACGTGTTTCGATGAATGCAATCAACCCGGCGTGCACAATCAAATAAGATCAAATATAAAAAGTTGTCCTACAACTTTAGGCTGTGCTCGCCATACACAAGAAGACCCATTGGATTTTTTTTTTTTGTTACGTAATAGTAAGATGGGTAACCAACCACAAGAGGACACTCGTGTGTTCAGCATGTGGACAAAGCCTTTGTGAAACAATAATTTCATTTCCTTTCGAACAGCTGCATGTTGGACCATGGCCTGACATTTCTCAGGGCCGTGAGATTTACATTATTGGCATCTCGGTCAGGGAAAATCTGTCGCAAGGATATTAAAAAATTTGAGATTCATATTCCCCATCACACCATCACTTTCCAACTTTCAAGAGAAACTAAGGCACAAAAACATACTTATGTCTTCCTGCAAAAAAATTAATCAAACTAAATTACTGAAAAGGACAAGGAAGAAGTGGTCCATTAAAATACAATTTAAAACAGCAAAAAAGTAATTGAAAGCACTGATTATATTCCACCTAGCATATTAACAGGATAAATGCCTGCTTCCTGGTTCCTGTACCAAATAGGACACGTCCCAGCTCCTCCAACGACTACAGACCGGTGGCGTTGACCTCGCACATCATGAGGTCCCTGAAAAGGTTGGTGCTCACTCACCTGCGACCCTGGTCAACCCTACCTGAGCCCCCTGCAGTTTGCTTACCAAACAAAGGTGGGGGTTGAGGACGCCATCATCCACCTGCTCCATCGTTCCTATGCTTGCCTGGATAAGCCGGGAAGCATTGTGAGAGTCATGTTTTTTTACTTCTCCAGTGCTTTTAACACCACCCGGCCTGCACTGCTAGGGAGCAAACTGACGAAGATGCAGGTGGATGCTCCATTGGTACCATGGATCACCAACTACCTGACTGGACGACCACAGTACGTCAGGCTACAGAACTGTGTGTTGGACATGGAAGTGAGCAACACAGGGGCCCCACAGGGGACGGTCCACCCTCCCTTCCTGTTCACCATTTACACCTCAGACTTCAGATACAACTCAGACTCCTGCCACCTGCGGGAGTTTTCAGATGACTTTGCAATCGTGAGCTGCATCAGTGAGGGGAGAGAAGCGGAATACAGAGGTGTAGTCAATGACTTTCTCGAGTGGTGTGGGCTGAATAAACCTGCAGCTCAACATCAACAAGACTAAGGAGTTAGTGGTGGACTTTGGGAGGAGAGGAACACCCCTGTCCATATCAGGGGTGTGGATGTGCAGTTTACCAAGGAGTACAAGTACCTTGGAGTTTACCTGGACAGTAAACTGGACTGGTCCAGTTGGTCCACAACTGACTTGGTCCAGAATCACAGAGGCACTGTATAAGAAGGGACAGAGCTCTCTGTACTTTCTGAGGAGGCTCCGCTCTTTCAACGTCTGCAGTAAGATGCTGCAGATGTTCTATCGGTGATGGCCAGTGCCATCTTCTTCGCTGTCTTGTGCTGGAGTAGCAGAGCGAAGGTGGCGAACACCAACAGAATTAGCAAGCTTATCAGGAGGGCTGGCTTTGTCCTGGGGGTGGAGTTGGATTTACTGGAGGTGGTCTTCGAGGGGAGGATTCTCCTCAACCATGGAGCATCTTGGACAGTACACCTCCATGGCACACTGGTCATCTTGAGGAGCACCTTCAGCAACAGACTGATTCCACCAAGATGTAGCACAAAATGCTACAGAAGATTATTTTTCACTGTGGCTATTAGACTGTACAACTCCTCCCCCTTCTGACATGGAGTAGACTGACACCCCCTCCCCGCCCATCCCCTCTCCCCCCACAATCTTTGCACATCCCCAATCCTGGACTATCCACATATAACTTTAATTTCATTTTTCATGTATCTTGGTGTGTTTTATGACTATTGGCAGACCAATTTCCCTCTTGGGATAAGGGTCTATCGTATCATATCGTAAATATTCGGGGACCAAATTTCTGTAATGCTCTCACTTGAGTGTGGATTGTTTGCATAGTTAGGTAACAATATCAACCTTCCTCGAATCACTTGACGTGACTAACTGGAACCGCTGAACCGCAAGAATTGTACCTTGATCCTTATCTCTACTTCTACCAGCATTTACACCATCTACCAGTATTTGAATAAATTTAACAGTAAAATAATTAACAGCTTGTCTACTGCGATTATGGTATGATTAGAAGTCAAATATTTTCAAGTCATCAGCAGTGACATTGATGAGAGAACTTAGTATGATCATTAAAACTGTATAACAATCTTAAATAATATTTTCTGAGGAGGTTTGAGGTTTTTGTTATGATTTTGTCATAATTTTGCCAAAGCACTCATTCATTTTTGATATAGCTTAAATGGTCTGTACCAATTAGGAATGATGTCTGGCTAAACTTTATGTCCAAGCTGTTGCTTTTTATGTTTGCAATGTTTTTACTCAAAACGTTGACTTGAACGTTTTGGCAAATGGTATTTTTAATTGTTTATTTTATGATTACTGTATGAAAGCCTGACAGCCCATAAATGGCCATATTTGACTTTTTACACTCTGCTAGACCAAGTGCAGACCCGTTGGCTCTGTTCCCCCAACGCGTGTTTGCGGGGGGGGGGGGGGGGGGGGGCGGGGCGGCATGCGGCGTCACACACACTAACTACCCGCACACACACACTAACTACCCCCCCTTGATATTATATTAATATTATAAATTTGCTCCTTTTACCCCATAACCCTATCCACTGACGCATAGCCCCCAACTCACAGGCGCGTCTAGAGAGGGGGGGGGAGGGGTAGAGAGTGAGGGCAGAGAGAGAATGGGGAGAGACAGAGAGAGAGGCAGAGACAGAAGGGCAAGAAACAGAGAGGGGGTGGAGGGGAGCAGGAGAGGGAGGATGGGGGTGGGGGAGGAGGGGAGAGAGATGGGAGGAGATAGAGGGGAGGGGAGGGGGGGCTGAGTGGGGGAGGGAAGGGGGTGGGAAGGGAGGGGGAGAGGTGGGGGAAGGGAGGGGGGTGGGGGTGGATGGAAGGGGATAGGGAAGGGGGTGGAGGGAACGGGGAGGGGTGTAGGGGAGGGTGTGGAGGGGAGGGGGTTTAGGGGAGGGGGAAGGGGGTTTAGGGGAGTGAGGGTGGGGGAGGGCAGGGGTGGTGGGTGAGAGGAAGGGGTGAGAGAGAGGGAGGGGGGAGAGAGAGAGGGGCGAGAGAGAGGAGAGAGAGAGAGAGAGAGGGAGAGAGAGAGAGAGGGGGGGGAGGGTGGGAGAGAGAGGGGGGGAGAGAGAGAGGAGAGAGAGAGGGGAGAGAGGGATAGAGAGGGGAGAGAGAGAGAGAGGGGGGGGAGAGAGAGAGAGAGAGAGGAGAGGGGTGGAGCGGCAGCTCGTGGGGGTCCGATCTGAGGACGACGAAAAGCAGCGGGGGGACCAGCCGATCATGGCTTCCGCTAAGCGAAGTGCACCCACCAGCGTGACAGAGCCGGGCCGAGTGGGGGGGGAGGAGGTCGGCCCCTGTGAAGGGTAGAGAGGAGAGGGGAGAGAGGGAGGGAGGTGAGAAGAGGTGGGGGGGGTGGAGGGGAGCCGGGCGAGTGAGTGGGCTGCGAAATGCGGACAGAGACAGAAGCGACCTCTCACTCTATGTGAGAGCTATGTGAAACCCACAGAGGAGAAAACCTCTTCAGCACTTGAGACGCAGCTGAGTTTGAGATCTGCAGAACAAAGATCCTATAGCGGAGCTGAGCTGTAGAATCTTTGTTCTGCAGAACCTACTCAATCTTTCTGCGCCTTTTGAAGAACGGGGGGCTGGGTGGGCTAACGTACCTTGTGGAAAACTGCACATGCGCGTTGACAGCAGCTGCATTCATCCACGGGGGGGGGGGCACGAGCAAGGGCATCGTGAGGTCAGCAGCTGGGCAGTCTTTATATATTTTTTAAATGTCAGTTTGGCAATAATTTTTAGCACATATTTCGGGAAATAATTGACGAAATTTATAGAGGATTGGATTTTTGAAATCATATGGAAAATTTCTACCAGATGTAAAAATGTCACTGTTATTGTAACGTCAGCAGCTGGGCAGCGGTCAGATTAAATAAAAATGTCAGATTGTTTAACAATTTTCATTAAAAAGTTGGGAAAATAATGTACCAAATGTAGAGGATTGGATTTCTAAAATCACAAGGAAAATCTCTACTGAAATATGTACAAATGTCCCTGTTTCGGCGTCTGATTTTCGAGGAGATACATTTCAAAGGCAAAATGACACACAGACACCCACACACAGTTGTAATAGATACTAGACCAAGTGCAGACCCGTTGGGTCTGTTCCCAACATGTGGTTGCAGGGGGGGTGGGATGGCATGCGGCGTCACACACACTAACCACCCACTAACACACACACACGAACTACCGCCCCCCCCCGCACACACGCTAACTACCACCCTTGATATTATATTAACAGTATTAATTTGCTCCTTTTACCCCATAACCGCCCTATCTACTAGCTCCCAACTCGCAGGCGCGTCTAGAGAAGGAGGAAGGGGTAGAGAGTGAGGGCAGAGAGAGAGGGACAGAGAAAGGGGCAAGAGACAGGGAGAGGGGGGTGGAGGGGAGGAGGAGAGGGTGGGTGGGTGAGGGGGGGAAGGTGGGGGAGGAGAGAGAGAGGGGGGGAGAGAGAGGGAAGGAGAGAGAGGGGGAGAGAGAGAGGGGGAGAGAGAGGGGGCGAGAGAGAGGGGGAGAGAGGGGAGGCTGAGGGGAGGGGGAGAGGTGGGTGGAAGGGAGGGGGGAGAGTAGGGGAGGGTGGAGGGGAGGGGGTAGAGGGAAGGGGGTAGGGGAGGGTGTGGAGGGGGGTTTAGGGGAGGGAGGAGAGGAGGGGGAGAGAAAGAGGGGGAAGAGAGAGAGGGAGAGAGAGAGAGAGGGGAGAGAGAGCGGGGAGAGAGAGAGTGGGGAAGGGGGAGAAAGAGAGAGGGGGAGAGAGAGAGAGGGGCAGAGAGAGAGATGGGGAGAGAGGGAGAGGTGGGGGAGAGAGAGAGAGGAGGGGGAGAGAGAGGGGCGAGAGAGAGAGAGATGGGGAGAGAGATGGGAGAGAGAGAGAGGGGGGGAGAGAGGGAAGGGAGGTCGCAAGGTTTTTTTTAAAGGACTTGCGAGCGGCGCGACTTGCAGCGCGTTGGGTTTATAGCATAAGGGAGGGTCGTGACTTCACTCGCTGCGCCGGGGACAGGTTTCCCAGAGGGAGTAATGGCCACGAGGGCCACCTTCTCATCGCGTGCCCCACGCGACGATGACGGCCGCCGCCATGTTCTACCATAGAGAGGAGTGATTTCTGAAATCATAAGTTAAATCCCCACCGAAATATGTAAAAATCTCTGCGTTTTTGCGTCTGGTTTTCGAGGAGATACAAATGGCAAAATTACACACACACACTCACTCTCACACACACACACACACACACTGTTTTAAAAGTATATAGATAGATATGATAGAATGATATGTGAGTAAACATTCCAAACCTACCTTACTGCTGTAACACTTCAGACCTTTGTCCAATCTAATTTTTTAAACCTGTTTTAATCACTAAATCTGGAAGTCAATTCGAAGCCCATTTTCGTGTTCTTTTTTTAGGTCTGCACAGAACTTGAGAGTCTTCCAATTTACAACAGAAGTCTTTAATGCTTTACCCAACGCTGGCAGCAAGACAACTCAAAATGGCTGCACACACACTGTCTACAGACAGGATAAATTATATACAAAACATCTCCCTTTGTCCTGAGCAGCGCCACCTGCTGCATGGTAGGAGCAACAGGTCCTCCCACCCCATACAGTCCACCAAACATCACATTCCCGCTTTCCAGTTTGAACGTCTCCATTTAGCTGGACCTCGCTTCACACTTTTTTCCAGCCTTTTTTGCGTTTCACAATTCTTGCTAAAGGCTCAGAATCAACAGAGTTTTCCCCAGTGTTCTCTTTTGAAGATATATCAGTATTTGTTTATCTGTATGCTGTTCTTTCTCCACTTGGATGTAGTTTTTCTCGGTGGGCGCCATTTGTGAGATTACTGCTTCAAGACCAGACGGCGATGCATCGGCGGCCAACGAGATCGGCTTCATTGGGTCATAGTGGACGAAACGCGCCTTCTGGACGAGCATCTCTTTCAACCTGGTGAATGCATGGTCACACTCTTTGGACCAGTGCCATTTGACGTCCTGTTTTCGCTGGTTGTTCACGCACTTGCTGAAACATGTTGCAATCCGTGGAAGATGACAATGCCATAGTTGATCCATTGTAGATCAAGGCGTTCATGTCAAGCTTGAAAGCATGGATCCAGTCGATGGCGCACAGGGATGTACCTTCTTTACCAACAATGATCAGCGGCAACATCTGTGTCATACCATTACAGGAAACGGCGACAGTGCATTTGCCTTCCGTGGGAATGTACTGTCGTCCGTATCCAAAAAGGCAGATGTTGGCCGGTTTCTGTTTTGGCGATCCGATCCTCTCCCAGATGTCCTGACCCACTAGCGACACAACCGTACCAGTGTCCACCTGGAACTGTAGATCGACGTTCAAGACCCGCAGCGAAATCCTCGACTTGTCGGTGATCGTAGACACGCCGAGCACTTCAATAGAAATGGTCTCCACGATTTGGTCGTCTGTGTTTTGCACTTTCTTGCCCTTTCTCAGCTTCCTTACGGATTGACACACTTCCTGGAGATGACCTTTCCGGTAACAGGCATAACAAACGGATTCAATATATACGGGCACTCACGGTGATGATGAGCAATTGAGCGACACCAATATCAGGTTTTCGATCCTCCCCCCCACAGGGGAACGGCTCTTCTGAAACTGTCCCACCTTCTCCAGATTTGCTCTGGGTCGATCAACTGGTTTCTGGCGTGGCGGACGAGTCTGACGAACTGTACGCACCTCCTGAGGGAGCTTCGACGCTGTTTCGCTGGCCATTTTGTGAAGTTCTTTACTCAGCAGCTCGGCCATCTTAGCAGACTGCAGCACATTCTTCAATGAGGCGTCCGATTCCTTGATAATCGCCTGCTGGATGAATGTGTGCCTGCTGCCCATGATCAGTCAACGCATTGTCTTGGCATTTTATGCAGCTTTGAATTTTAAAAATCACATGCCTTTGCCTTGGTGCGAAGTTCGGCAAGAAATCCGGTAATCGATTGCCCTTCCTGTTGTACCGTCCGGTAGAAATCAAGGCGAGCTGTGAGGAAATTTCGACTTTCTTCGAAATGCAGCTGCAAAGCCGTTGTGATTTCAACATCGGAGGGTTCAGTTACTTCTTCTGTAAGTAAATTTTGAAGCAGTGCAAAAGTTTCTGTAGACATTGATGAACACAAGAGAGCTTTCTTCCTCTGGTCGTAATTGCCATACTTTCAAAATAAATCTCAGCGCGCATTAAATACGACGACCACCTTTCTCGCTCGGGACATGTTAGTTAGTTTTAAAAAATAAAAAAATAGGCTCTTCTCTGGGTTCTTTTTCTATGTCTGCACAAAACGTGAGAGTCTTCAATTTACAACAGAAGTCTTTAATGCTTTACCCATTGCTGGCAGCAAGACAACTCAAAATAGCTGCACACACACACTGTCTACAGACAGGATAAACTATAAACAAAACATCTCCCTTTGTTCTGTGCAGCACCACCTGCTGCACGGATGGAGCAACGGGTTCTCCCAACCCACACATTCCACCAAACATCACACCCTTGCCATACATAATGTAGAGGTTTCTCCTGTTCATTTACACATATTTACGTATCTGACTCTGGATCGATTGGGACTGGACTATTTCTATTTGAAAAGTGAGTGTTGCAGATCCTAGTAATACAGACATTACTGGAAACACTCGGCAGACTAGACAGCAAGAGTTCAAATGTCAGGGAATGTCAGAGAGCATTCCGACTGGTTGCATCGTGGCCTGGTTCGGCAACTTGAGCGTCCAAGAGCAAAAAAGACTACAAAAAGTTGTGACCACTGCCCAGTCCATCACCGGCTTAGACCTCCCCACCGTCGAAGGGATCTATCGTAGTCGCTGAATAATCTTTGAGCTCTGATCTGCAAAAGACTACTATTATTTGTTATTTGCACTATATTTGTTATTTATTGAACTTTTTGTTCCCGTTATGTACAATGTTTACATATTCACATATTCTGTTGTGCTTCAGCAAGTAAGAATTTCATTGTCCTGTCCGGGACATATGACAATAAAACAGTCTTGACTCTTGATTATTGAATATTCAAGCATTTTCTATTTTTAACTTTATAGTTCTGAGATGTTTTAATGGTAGAAGTAACAATGTTCTTAAAACCTAAGGTATTAAGTTCAGCTGTTTTCAGACCACGTTTTCTGTTTTCAGACCATGCCAAACTGTATCTAAAGAAACCAAATGGCACTCAAGAGAGTTTATTGTCATGTGTCCCAGATAGGACAATGAAATTCTTACTTCATTGCTGTTTGCTTTGCTTTAGCATAACAGAATATTGTAGCCATAAATGAATATACAACAGATCAGTGTGACCATATACTATTGGAGCTGTGTATATGTGGGGGGGGAGAACTTTTTAATCTCTTCCCTGAACGGGGATGAGACCTTTTCCCTGTCGAGTCTCCGTTGTCATTGGGGCCTAACATCGTGGAGCCGGCGGCCTCCAACTGGAATCGACCTGAGGCTCCAGTCGCAGAGCCTGCGGACTCACCATCGCGGAGCTGGCTGACTTCGGAGCTTGGAGCGCTGTGGTGGTGCGTGGCTGCGACCCGACTTCGGAGCTTCGGAGGCTTCGGCTGCAGGCCCTATGGATGGTAACATTGGGAGCTCGCGGGTCCCAGGTGGGAGACCGCTTTTTGGAGCTCCCGCAACGGCAACACCTGAATCGAGGGGTTTAAATCAACCCGGAGCAGGGCCTTGCATCGCCCAGTGCGGCTTAAACAGTCGTGCGACTTACCATCACCCGCCGGGGGCTCTAACATCAAGAGCCTCGATCAGCTTGATGCAGCAGTTTCACTGCTTGACTGCAAGAGAACAATAAACAACAGAGAACAGGGAAGAGATAAGACTTTTGCCTTCTATCACAGTGAGAAGGTATTTGGAGATTCACTGTGATGGATGTTTGTGTGGAATTGTGTTAATTGTTATTTTTGCTGTTATGACTGCAGGAACGAAATTTCGTTTGAACGTTGTATGTTTAAATGACAATAAATGGCATTCTATTCTATTCTATCTGCAGTTCCTTATAGACCTCTACATTTCCCCTGGTTGGTGTATCAAGAACCAGTGCTCAGAATATTTTAAAATCTAAGGAAGGAATCTAGACATTCTGGAAAATTAAAACTAATACATTTGCTTTCTCGCTAGCTGTTTCTACGACCCATGATGAAGTCCATGGACTGGTGCAACACGAACAATCATACCCTGAATGTTGACGACACAAAGGAGGTAATTATTGACTTCAGGAGAAACCGGCACAGTTACACACCACTACACATTAATGACATCGATGTGGAGTTGGTCAGTAGCACTAAGTTCCTGGGGGTGCAGATCACGAACAGTCTGACCTGGTCACAAAACATCACATCACTAGTTAAGAGAGCGCAGCAGCGGTTGCACTTTCTGCGCCAGATGAGAAGAGCTCATCTCCCCCATCCCATCCTCACCACTTTCTACAGGGGCACCATAGAGAGCATTTTGACCAGCTGCATCTCTGTCTGGTTTGGGGACTGCAAAGCCTCCGACTGGAAGTCCGTGCAGAGTGGTGAGGATGGCTGAAAAAATAATCGGGACTTCTCTTCCTTCAATCTGGGACATTGCGTGCAAACGTTGCTTGTCCAAGGCCAACAACATTATAAAAGATCCCACACATCTCCATCAAGGACTGTTCACTCTGCTGCCCTCGGGCAAATGGCATCGCAGTATAAGGCCAGGTTTTGCAACAGCTTCTTCCCCCAAGCCATCAGTCTTGAATTCCATATAATGTGCCGCCATTATTATCTATTTTATCTTTTTACCTTTTTATCTATTTTATCTTTTTATCCATTTTATCCTTTTGTTGTTTTATGTTGCACGGTGAGCCACGTGCAACGAAATTTCGTTCTGACTTGCTTTTGTTGGTGTATTTTTGAATGACAATAAATCTTTGATTGATTGATTGAGATACCCGTTAGTCTGCAGCTCCATCAATTTGCACAGTGATTACAATTGTCCCAGCTTCCTCCCTCCTTTCCAGTTCTGAATTTAAAGCTATTTCCTGAATGTTACTTGCAGCCTGTCTAGTCTATACCATTTTTTACACTCCTTATGCATTGTTTTGAGTGTAAAAACGATAACATTTTGAGACAACCATATTGGTTAACTGGGTATTGTCATGCTAACTAACGCAATATTTAAATGTATCATGTGTTACTATGTCAGAATGGTCAGAGGACACATGTTGCGGGGATGTAAAGGAATGGTGAACGAATAAACCAAAGCCTTTATGTTCAGTGTCCTTGAAGTGTTTATTACATTCAGATCTAGGTGAGGATCTGACATTGGTGACAAGGATGAACTAGTAATTGTTTAGTTTAACTTTTGAAGCAGATAGGACAAAGTGCAAAGTTTGGGGAATGGCTAAAGGAATTTGCCTCCTATGCAGAATAGCTTAAGTCTGCTTGTTGAAGGAGCAACGCCGTGCAGCTCACACGACGGAGAGCATTGTTATTGTAGTGCTGGAGCTTCAGTTCGGGACACGTTCAAAACACTTCCAGAGATGGGAGGAAAAGCAGATTACGCAATGGCTGCTGCTGCTTTGAAGAAGCATTATGTGGTGCAAACAAATGCCACATTTCAACGACATATATTCCGGCAATATACACACAGAGAGGGTGAAAGCATTGCTCAGTTTGTGGCACGATTGCGTCAAGTTTCTGACGGCTGCAACTATGGAGCCTGAGTTGGAGAATCAAATCAGGGATCAGGCTGTACAAAGTTGTAAATCAAATGGCTTAAAACGTAAGTTGTTGGAGAAAGGTGGCACGCTAACATAAGGGAAACATTGAAAATTGCCTGTTCATTTGAAGCTGTAGAAACCCAGTTTCAGACCTTGAGATTGGATTGAGGAAGCCAAGTTAACATGATAACATCTACTGGCACAAGCAAGGGACATGGACCTGGCAAAGGTCATTCCAAAGCTGAAGATAACAGTGAGTGTTTTAGATGTGGGAATTTTGGACATTTGCCAAGGATTCAAGTTGCCCTGCCAGGGGTCAAACATGCAGAAGGTGAGGAAAAAAAGACAATTTTGCAAAGAAGTATTGAACCCCAGGGAAACCAAACAGAGATGATGGAAAAATGAATAAATTAAGTGGAAGAAGTTAGAGAACCAAGAGATGCAACTTAAGTAAGGAGTTTTCTTGGTTTGGTGAATTTTTTTGCAAGATTTATTCCAAACCTAGCTACTGTAACAGAGCCACTGAGGAGGTTGACAAGGAACAATGTGTGTTTTGTGTTTGGTCCAGAACAAAGAACTGCATTTCAGATGTTGAAACAGAGTTTGATGAGTGCCCATACGTTGGGATACTATGATCCAAAGGCACCAACCCAAGTTATTGCAGATGCAAGTCTGGTGGGGTTAGGAGCAGTAATTGTACAGAAGGATGCGGGACAATTGAGAGTCATAGCGTATATAAGCAGGTAATTGACAGAAGTAGAAAAAAGATACTCCCCACAGGAAAAGAAGCTTTGTCTTTGGTGTGGGCACGTGAACACTTTCATGCAAACTTGCATAGCATCCAGTTTGAGTTGTGGACAGACCACACAACCGCTGGAGACAATCTATTCCCCTTGATCCAAACTATGTGCCTTGATTGAAAGATGGATGCTTAGACTACAACAGTACAAATGCAGTGATCCACATCGCTGGAAAGAACAATATAGCTGACACATTATCCAGATTGTTGAAAGTAGACAAGCTGCAAGGGTCTACATGGGAGACAGAAGCAGAATCGTTTGTAAGAGGTTAAGATTTGAAATCCTTTAAGACCGAGATGAGAGTGAGTTGGATTGGCTAAGGGGATCAGAGGGTATGGAGAGAAGGCTACTGAATGATCAGCCATGATCATAATGGCGGTGCAGGCTCGAAGGGCTGAAGCTTCTATGTTTCTAAGAGTCGGACAAGGATCCAGAACTACAAGATGTTAGAGAGAGGATCCAAAGCGGTGATTGGGAGGAATATCCACACTGGATATATGCAGCTATCAAAGATGAACTATACACAGCTGGAAGGTGTGTACCATCACAAAGTTACACCAAAGTGGGCGCAAGCTTATGGAGAAGTGGAACGTCAGAACCAATATGTAGAGAGGAAGATGAGAATTGCCCAAGCAGAAGGCTAATAATGCTCTTATCATATGTAGCAGCGTATTGAGCTAAACCACACAGCATTACAGGGAAGAGTCCGGCAGAATTGTTGCATGGAAGGAAAATCCAGACCAAGATACCATGGGTTAGTGACATGGTAAATGATCAATAAGTGAGAGATCATGATGCAGAAAAAGGGCATCAAAGCACTATGCAAAACCAGAATCAAGATCATGAACATGTGGAACAGGAAATGACACATTAGAATCTAGTACCAGCGCAAACAGAGGCAGTGGTCAGACCAAAATGTCAGAGAAGACCACCCAAGAGATACGAGGACTATGAGATGTGAACATTATGCATTTTCGATGTAACGAATGCCATATCCTAAATGGTGTTGGAATGTTCAGTTTACAATGTGATGATGCGGATATTCTTTTTGTTTGATAAGGGAGGGATGTCATGGTAATTAACGTCATATTTAAATATATCACGTGTTATTAGGAGTCAGAAAGGTCAGAGGACACATGTTGCGGGGATGTAAAGGAATGGCAGACGAATAAACCAAAGCATTTATGTTCAGTGTCCTTGAAGTGTGTTTATTACATTCTGATCAAGGTGAGGATCTGACAGGAATGACCTGTTTCTCATTTAGTTAGGGCAATGAAATACCCGAGTCTACTATTTTAGGATTTCAGAGTTTATTATTGAGTAAATAAGTACACAATGTGGAAGAAAATCTTCCTGTAAAAATCTTAATTAAACTTGCGCATTCATATTAACAACTCAAATTCAATCCAGCCTTCACATAGTCAAACCCCAAAATATCAGTCGCCTTAATTTAATTTTATCTCAAGAGTACATAGTTCAGTCCCCTGGTCCATATAATAATGCCAATTAATTATTTCAATTTTAATTAGGATATATAATCCAAAAACAGCATAGAATTAGATTTTGTTCTATTGACATAAACCAAATAGTTTTGATACACAAACACAGAAATTAACCATTAACAGCAGGCTGGAATTCAAACTATGAACAAGACACCATGCCTCAAAACCAAAAGATTGTGGCATTTAAAATGAAAGCATTCAAAAAGGTAACTAGATTGCAGTGGGGAAACATTATCAGTTTGATAAAATTAGGTTATGAATAATCCATCTAAACAAACAATATTGTTATTCATGGAGAATAACATGAATTGTTATTCATGGAGAATATAAATGGATACAGATTTTTTTACTGGAAATACTTCTACTCATTTTAAACATGAGCAGCTTTTGACAGTCTAAAAATTCTGTTCCAAACAACACATTTTTTTGCTGAGATCTCTAGAAAAAAGTCCCCATTATCTCATGCATAGATTTTTCATAACTGAATACATTTTGAAGAAATACATACACAATTAATGATAATAATTTTGCAAGTCATGTAAAACAAATTCATCTTTATACATTCATATTATATTAAGCCAAATAATCAACTTGGAACTGTCAACAGATCAAAACCTTTTCACTTAATATCTTAATAACTACACTCCTTCTTCCTGGTCAATCCTGGATGGTTTTGAGCTGAGTACATCAGCAAGCACGTGTTTTGGAACTTCAGAACCCCTTACAGTTAACATGTAACAGGCATCTTCCACTTTCCCAAGACTCTGTTTCAATGTATAATGCTTCTTGGAAACTTCATATGGTCCAGTATTGCCTATGTAAGTAAAGCCATCATAGATAGCACGTAGAAACTGGCTCACTTCAAAGGGTGTTTCAATATCACCATTTCCTACACTGGTGATACACAAGCGCATCAATTCACCAGTCAAATCAGCAATGCCCAAGAGGTAGTCTGTAGGAGTCACTTGCAGACAGAGAGGTTGCTGCTCCTGTTTCTCATCTTGTGAACAGGATGATGCCAAATCCTAGATGGTAAAAGCAGGATCAAAAAAGGACACATTAAATATTACCTATGGACAAAAGAGGAATTTTAACCAGTTAACAACCAGAAACATAATTACTTATATCTTGTGTTTGATTCTTAATTCCAGTGTAATGTAGCTCTTTATAATGAGTCACATCTTCCTGAACCAGGCACACTGCCTAAAATCATACCCACATCCTCTGCTCAAATGTTGAAGACAAATCTCATGGATTCTCAAAACCTGGGAGTCAAATGGCATGTATGTGGCAGTGGTGTGCCAAGACCTTGCAACTATTGCAATGACAGCCTTTCATGGGAGGTAGAGTAAAAATTGTGGCTTCATGTTCTGCCAAAGCTTCAGGTTTTGTTTCAGTTTTAAATTTCTCCGATATTTGAACATTTAAAATTTGGATGTGACGCAAATAATTTTAATGTAACTTATTAATTAAATTGATATAGCTAGTCAAAATAAGCTCAGCACATAAAACATGAAAAAAAATGTTATTTAAAAAAATCACGTACCTCTCCAATCTCCAGAGAATCCCCCATTCAAATGAATGAAACAAAGAAAATAGGCTATTTGAACCAGCACCACCATTCAATATGATCGTAATATCCAAAATCATTACCCCGTTCCTGCTTTCTCCTCATATCCTTTGATTTTGTTAGCCCCAAGAACAATATCTAACTCTCTCTTGAAAACATCCAGTGAATTGGCCTCCATTGCCTTCTGTGGCAGATAACTCCACAGATTCATAACTCTGGGTGAAAAAGATTTTTATCATCTCGGTCCTAAATAGCCTACCCCTTATTCTTAAACTGTGACCCCTGGTTCTGGACCCCCCAACATTGGGAACATTTTTCCTACATCTAAACTGTCCAATCCCTAAAGAATTTTATATGTTTCTAAGATCCCCTCTCATCCTTCTAAATCCCAGTGAATATAAGCCCAGTCGACCTATTCTTTCATCATATTATCAGTCTCGCCATTCCAGAATTAACCTGGTGAACCTATGCTGCACTCCCTCAATAGCAAGAATGTCCTTCCTCAAATTAGGAGACCAGAACTGCACACAATACTCCAGGTGTGGTCTCACCAGTGCTTTGTACAACTGCAGTAGGACCTCCTTGCTCCTATACTTAAATTCTCTCGCTGTGAAGGCCAACATGCCATTTACTTTCTTCACTGCTTGCTGTAACTGCATGCTTACTTTCAGTGACTGATGTACAATGGCACCCAGGTCTCGTTGCACCTGCCCATTTCCGAATCTGACACCATTTGGATAATAATCTGCCAATCTCACATTTATCCACATTATACTGCATCTGCCATACATTTGCCCACTCATCCAACCTATCCAAGTCACCCTGCAGCCTCATAGCATCCTCCTCGTAGCTCACACTGCCACCCAGCTTTGTGTCATTCGCAAACTTGGAGATGGGGTCTTCAATCCTGAGCCTGACCTGGTACTAGATTGGAGACAAAGCTGGGGACTCTGTAGATTGAGGTATGCTACTGAACTCCATGTGGAGTCAAGCAATAAAATAACAAGCAAATGTTAATTGGACAGATTTCTAGGTACTTTATAATTTTCAGTAAAAAATGGGAAATAATTTGAAGATGACTGCATTGACTAGATTCTGATAATCTGCTTATATAATTGTCATATTCACTGCAAAACATCAGTATTTCAACTGCTATCTCATTCTTTTGTTGGCAACTTACATATTTTGAACATGTGATTTATGTGAATAATCAGAAGACAAGACTAAAGTAATCAGTTTGTGGAGGATAAGAAAAAGATGAAGTTAAGAATCTCACAACTAAGCTAAATTGTTGTGCCAAACATAAACGAGCCATAATTGATTACAGCTTCCACAAGGTGGATGATTTTGTTTTGTAAATCAAATGGCTCTTATAAAATGTAGAAACAATGATGCTGGTTAATATATAATATACAAATAATCAAAGTGCTGGAGTAACTCAGCAGGTCAGGCAGCATCTCCGAAGAACACATGACTTTTCATAAGGTCATAAGAAATAGTAGTAGAATTAGGCCATTCAGCCCATCAAGTCTACTCCTCCATTCAATTATGGCTGATCTATCTCTCCCCCCTAACCCTATTCTCCTGCCTTCTCCCCATGACCTCTGACATCTGTACTAATCAAGAATCTATCTATCTGTGCCTTAAAAATATCCACTAACATAGCCTCCACAGCCTTCTGTGGTAGAGAATTCCACAGATTCACCACCCTCTGACTAAAGAAATGTCTCCTCATCTCAATAGACAATAGACAATAGGTGCAGGAGTAGGCCATTTGGCCCTCCGAGCCAGCACCGCCATTTAATGTGATCATGGCAGATCATCCCCAATCAGTACCCCGTTCCTGCCTTCTCCCCATATCCCCCGACTCTGCTATTTTTAAGAGCCCTATCTAGCTCTCTATTGAAAGCATCCAGAGAACCTGCCTCCACCACCCTCTGAGGCAGAGAATTCCACAGACTCACCACTTTCTGTGAGAAAAGGTGTTTCCTCGTCTCCGTTCTAAATGGCTTACTCCTTATTCTTAAACTGTGGCCCCTGGTTCTGGACTCCCCCAACACCGGGAACATGTTTCCTGCCTCTAGCGTGTCCAAGCCCTTAACAATCTTATGTTTCAATGAGATATCCTCTCATCCTTCTAAACTCCAGAGTGTACAAGCCCAGCTGCTCCATTCTCTCAGCATATGACAGTCCTGCCATCCCAGGAATTAACCTTGTAAACCTACGCTGCACTCCCTCAATAGCAAGGGCTCTGTACAACTGCAGATGGACCTCTTTGCTCCTACATTCGATTCCTCTTGTTATAAAGGCCAACATGCCATTCGCTTTCTTCACTGCCAGCTGTACCTGCATGCTTACTTTCACAGACTGATGTACAAGGACCCCCAGATCCCGTTGTACTTCCCCTTTTCCCAACTTGACGCCATTTAGATAGTAATCTGCCTTCCTGTTTTTGCTACCAAAGTGGATAACCTTCCTAAAAGTACGTCCTTTAATTCTGAGGCTATGACCTCTCATCCTAGACTCTCCCACTCGTGGAAACATCCTCTCCACATCCACTCTATCCAAGTTTTTCACTATTCAATGAAGTCCCCCCTCATTTTTCTAAACTGCAGCGAGTGCAGGCTCAGTGCCGACAAACGCTGCTCATACGTTAACCTCCTCTTTCCTGGGATCATTACTGTAAACCTCCTCTGGATCCCCCGAGAGTCCTCACATCCTCAGATATGGTGCCCAAAATTGCTCACAATATTCCAAATGCGGCCTTAGCTGCGCCTTACAGAGCCTCAACATTACATCCCTGTTTTTGTATGCAAGCCCTCTTGAAATAAATGCTAGCATTGAGTTTGCTTTCTTAACTACCGATTCGACTTGCAGATTAACTTTTTGGGAATCCTGCACCAACACTTCCAGGTCGCTTTGCACCTCTGGTTTCTGGATTCTCACCCCATTTAGAAACTACTAGTCTACACCTTTATTCCGACTACCAAATGTCAGACTCCACACTCTGCTACACTATATTTCATCTGCCATTTCTCTGCCCACTCGCAACCTGTTCAAGTCCTTTTGCAGAGTCCCTGCTTTCTCTACACTACCTGTCCCATCACCCATTTTCGTATCATCTGCAAACATTGCCACAGAGCCTTCAATCCCCTCGTCCAAATCATTAATACACAGGTCAAGACCCTTTTACAGGTTGCAATACTTCATTCTAAAGAAGGGTCTTCACCCAAAACTTTACCTATCCATATTCTCTAGAGATGCTGCCTGACCCGCTGAGTTATTCCAGCACTTTGTTTATCTCTGCGGAAATTTTTTTTTTTTAATTTAAATTATTATTAACATTAATCAGTTTTTTTTTTAATTGTTTGGGAGCAGCCAAGAGGTGTGGCATGGGTGGGAGATACAATGAAAAAAAATCAGAATATTGACAACCTGGGTTTTCCAATCCAGAATTGCTCTTTGGGCTTGGATACTTGAAGTAACCAATGTTAGGGCAAAATATTGTATGAAGCAAAGAATAATTTCATAACTTTTCTCCAAGCCTCTTCCAATCTTACCTCCATGCAAGAAGTTCAGGGTACATTTTCCACTTCTCTGCCCACTCTCCCAATCTGTCCATGTCCTTCTGCAGAGTCCCTGCTTTCTCTGCACTACCTGCCCCATCATCTATTGGTCTGAAGAAAGGTCTTGACCTGAAATATCACCCTTTCCTTCTCTCCAGAGATGCTGCCTGTCCTGCTGAGTTATTCCAGCTTTTTTGTGTCTATCTTCAGTGTACTTTGTTGGACAAGGAACTCACCACCTGACATCCCAAAGCCTTTTCACCCTTTACAAGGCACAAACCAGGAGCATGATAGAATATTTTCCACTTCCATAAGTAATGGCAATTCCAAGAAAGTAAGTCATGCATGGCCAAAGGGGGATTGGGCAGATGAGAGAGAGCAGGCGTTAACTGGAGTTTAATGTTCATACCATTTGGTTGTAGGCTACCCAAAGAGGCATATAAGGTGTTGTTCTTGTAGTTTGCAGTGGAGAAGGCGAAGTACAGACAACGCAGTATGGGAATGTGAACGGGTATTAAAATAGCTAGCAATGGGATGTTCCTGGTAGTCACGGCGGGAATAGCGGGTACACATGAGCATCAACACCTACTGGTTCCCTATCATATTACATACTATTGTGAGTTACCAGTGTTTCATCACCACAGCAGTTCAATCATTTATTTCCCTACCTAATAGATATGTCAGAGTACCTACATCAGAAAGACTTAAGTGGTTTAAGTTTAAGGAGGTCTCTCACAATCTTTGATGGACTTAGTAGTAACCTATGCATGTTGGACTTTCAAATAATGTCCAAATTCCCCAAAATAAGTCAATTTTTAAAATGCTGCTTGAGCTCTACTATGTTCTATCTACGTCCTTCTGCCTGTCTACCCTCTCTGCTTCAAACTTAAAAGATCAAGATTTTGGACTTCTATCCCAATATTTTTTTCTGAAACCTTTAGATGTTTCACTATATAGCATGTGCCAATATACAAACATTGTAACAGAAATAAAGGTCAAATATGTTCAAAAGATGGAAGATTCAACCATTAGAATCTACTTGCGTAACAAAAAATGTGTTTGAAATTAAATAAAGAAGAAAGGAGGAAAAGTAGAAGACATCGTCTGAAGAAGGGTCTCGACCCAGAAACGTCACTTATTCCTTTTCTCCGGAGTTGCTGTCTGACCCGCTGAGTTACTCCAGATTTTTGTGTCTATGATTTAAACCAGCATCTGCAGTTCCTTCTTACATGTTTGATATCACGTCTACTTAGTCATAAGGTCATAAGGAATAGAAATAGAATTAGGCCATTTGGCACATCAAGTCTATGCCATTCAAGCACGACTGATCTATCTTTCCCTCCTAACCCCATTCTCCTGCTTTCTCCCCATAATCTCTGACATCGTACTAATCAAGAATCTATTTACTCTACATTAAAACAAATTTGATAGTTGCATACCCCCAATATCTCATTGCTTCAGTTACAACAAATTATATATAAAAACTGTGACTGTTACATGGACAAATGTAGTAGTCCTTTTGAGTCTAATTGAGATCCTCAAACTGCAATTCTACAATAATAGAGGAAAGGCTAGTGAGCAGGTCATCAGAAGATTTTGAACAATGCCAAATCTAAAATTAGAGATTTCAAGGAGTGCTTAAAAAGAAAAAGAGGTAGAATGAGGATGTTCCAGAGGTGGGGACAAAAACATAACTTTTTTAAAAATTACACACTTTGTGCTTGGCTAATTCAGGAGAAACATTAAACACCCTCTGATCCCTCGATGTTTTCGATCTTTTATCATTGAGTCTCAATGTTCTACGGGTTTTTGCTCTGACCATATAGGCCCATTTCATTAAATCAAAAAGTTGAAATAGATTTTTCAGGAAATCCATAACAATAGTGGCTTCCAGTGCCAGTCACGTTTTTCTAACTTTATTTCAAATAACTGAATTATGTTACAACGTGAATAAATGTATTCACCATCTTAAAAAAGGCAAAATAATTCTCACCTCAGAACATTTTACTTCGCCTGTCTTTGGAGTGAAGATTAATTGGTGATTAATCTCATCAAGACTAATCAGGGTTTTAGTCTTAATGAAATGTTGAAATGAAACAGCTTCAACGTATTCCTGTAAACCTGCAATTTAAAAAAAAAAATTCTGAAGCCCAGTCTTTGAGCATTTAACTTTTTTATAGTGAAGTATCATTTCCAAAGTAGATCCGAGTAGAAAACCGAGTCCAGAAACTGATCTCTTGGACAGGTTAACATACTCCAATAATTCCTCTTCATAAGAAAAAGCTGCAAAGATTCAGAGAAAGATTAACAAAGTCCAAACATTCACACTGAAAAACACCCCTGAACAAATGCACATTACTGAAGCTTAAGATGACTGTATAAGCTAAATTCTTTACCACTTTGGATTTCAGGAATGTTGGGATCATACTTTGACATAAAAAAAGAGAAAAACAATGGCTACAAGGAGCATAAGCATTAGCTATCATGTGGTGTGATGGGACAGAACGGGCTCGAGCAGCAGTATAATCTCTATTCTAATATCTTTCTTGTTAAAAAAAACATAGCCACAAAAATGTTACAAGTGATGAATTTGTAAACATTCATAAACAGCCAAGTGAATTCCTAATGTATGAAATTTATTTTGTTTTATAGAGCAGATATTATCAAATAGCATAGCATGACCATACCAAAACATCACATTTTCATTTTACTGGTTTGTAGACCAGAATTCAAAAATGTTTCCTTACAACTTTGTGGTTATTCTATGCTTTTATTTGTTGCAGTACATTTCCAAGCATAATGTCTACACAGCTAAAAGTATGCAAAAACCGCAAAGAATAATCCAGTCATTTCTCTCACAGTCCTGTTTATATTTTACAAATTGCCTGACAAATAATTCCAATTAAATTTATTTTAGAGTCTACATTTAGGATCTGGTGAGCAGAGAGTACACATTCTGTTCAAAAACTCAGCATATCAGGGAGTGCCTGTGGAAATAAAAGTTAACATCTCAGGTCCAACATTCTTTGTCAGACTATTGCACATTCCTGCAGCTGGTTCATGGCTACAGGCAGCTAGGCTGTTTTATTCATCTTAACTTGCTGCAAAAGTGCAGCGTGATGTTGGGCGTAGTGCAATCAGGTAAATACTGCAGTTTAAAGCTAGATAAACAAATTAGAAAATTGCACTGTTCAAGTTACAGTGTCCTCCATAATGTATCGGACAAAGACCCTCATTTATCTATTTGCCTCTGTACTCCACAATTTCAGATTTGTAATAGAAAAAAGATCACATGTGGTTGAATTGCACAGTCAGATTTTATTAAAGGCCATTTTTATACATTTTGGTTTCACCATGTAGAAATTACAGCTGTTGATATATACTCCCCCCATTTCAGGCCACCATAATGTTTGGGACACATGGCTTCACAGGCGTTTGTAATTGCTCAGGTGTGTTTAATTGCCCCCTTAATGCAGGTATAAGAGATTTCTCAGCACCTAGTTTTTCCTCCAGGTTTTTCCATCACCTTTGGAAACTATTATTGCTGTTTATCAACAGGAGGACCGAAGTTGTGCCACTGAAAGTCAAAGAGCCATTATGAGTCTGAGAAACAAGAATAAAACTGTTAGAGACATCAGCCAAACCTTAGGCTTACAAAAATCAACTGGTTGGAGCATCATTAAGAAGAAAGAGAGCACTGGTGAGCTTACTAATCGCAAAGGGACTGGCAGGCCTAGGAAGACCTCCACAGCTGATGACAGAATTATCTCTGTAATAAAGAAAAAAACCCAAACACCTGTCCGACAGATCAGAAACACTCTTCAGCAGTCAGGTGTGGATTTGTCAATGACCACTGTCCGCAGAAGACTTCATGAACAGAAATACAGAGGCTACACTGCAAGATGCAAACCACTAGTTAGCTGTAAAAATAAGATGGCCAGGTTACAGTTTGCCAAGAAGTACTTAAAAGAGCAACCGCAGTTCAGGAAAAAGCTCTTGTGGACAGATGAGATGAAGATTAACATATCAGAGTGATGGCAAGAGCAAAGTATGGAAGAGATAAGGAACTGCCCAAGATCCAAAGCATACCACCTCATCTATGAAACACGGTGTTGGGGGTGTTATGGCCTGGGCATGTATGGCTGCTGAAGGTACTGGCTCATTTATCTTCATTGATGATACAACTGCTGATGGTAGTAGCATAATGAATTCAGAAGTGTATAGACACATCCTATCTGCTCAAGTTCAAACAAATGCCTCAAAACATATTGGCCGGCGGTTCATTCAACAGCAAGACAACGATCCCAAACGTACTGCTAAGCCAACAAAGGAGTTTTTCAAAGTTAAAAAATGGTCAATTCTTGAGTGGCCAAGTCAATCACCCGATCTGAACCCAATTGAGCATGCCTTTTATATGCTGAAGAGAAAACTGAAGGGGACTAGCCCCCAAAATAAGCATACGCTAAAAATGGCTGCAATCCAGATGGCAGAGCATCACCAGAGAAGACACCCAGCAACTGGTGATGTCCATGAATCGCAGACTTCAAGCAGTCATTGTATGCAAAGGATATGCAACAAAATACTAAACATGACTACTTTCATTTACATGACATTGCTGTGTCCCAAACATGGTACCCTGAAATGGGGGAACTATGTATAAACACTGCTGTAATTTCAACATGGTGAAACCAAAATGTATAAAAATGGCCTTTATTAAAATCTGACAATGTGCGCTTTAACCATGTGATTTTTTTTTCAATTACACATCTCAAATTGTGGAGTACAGAGGCAAATAAATAGATGATGGGTCTTTGTCCCAAACATTACGGAGGGCACTGTAAATTACCATTCATGGGAAAATCAAAACATCGGATCTTCATATTATGTTTTAATATCAATATCTGTAAGTACTTACATAGAAACATAGAAAATAGGTGCAGGAGTAGGCCATTCGGCCCTTCGAGCCTGCACCGCCATTCAATATGACCATGGCTGATCATCTAACTCAGTATCCTGTACCTGCCTTCTCTCCATACCCCCTGATCCCTTTAGCCACAAGGGCCACATCTAACTCCCTCTTAAATATAGCCAATTAACTGGCCTCAACTACATTCTGTGGCAGAGAATTCCAGATTCACCAGTCTTTGTGTGAAAAATGATTTTCTCATCTCGGTCCTAAAATACTTCCCCCTTATCCTTAAACTGTGACCCCTTGTTCTGGACTTCTCCAACATCAGGAACAATCTTCCTGCATCTAGCCTGCCCAACCCCTTAAGAATTTTGTAAGTCTCTATAAGATCCCCCCTCAATCTTCTAAATTCCAGCGAGTACAAGCCGAGTCTATCCAGTCTTTCTTCATATGGAAGTCCTGCCATCCCAGGAATCAGTCTGGTGAACCTTCTCTGTACTCCCTCTATGGCAAGAATGTCTTGCCTCAGATTAGGAGACCAAAACAGTAAGCAATACTCCAGGTCTGGCCTCTTAGCCCTCACTCTTTAAATATTCAGTAACTAAAGTTTAACTAGACTAAAAATTCCATGTTTATTTAAACATTTGTGAATCTGAATCTGATAGGGACCATAATGTACCAGAGTACTTGAAATGCATAGTACCCTCCATTCATTCTAGTATAGAATTTGCCTTGTTTCCAGTAACAAAGGTCATGTTTTTCATTACAATGCTTTTAATCTTGTAACCTGTGAAAAAAAAATAAAGTACTTCCATGCACACCAGGATAATATTTGTAAATCAGCTATTTTATCAGTAAGGACATTAAAATTAATAATGGCTCTGGGAACTCATTCCTCCAACAGCAATTCCGAGGCCATTTAATCGAATCACATAATTTATGACCAACATAATTACCATTAAAGGTTATAAGAGCACCCACACTTTAAAACAAAATTGTTCAAAATAGAAGCAATACATTGGAAATTTGACTATAGGCAAAATTTATGAGAAATTCTTAAAGAAATGGAATCAGGACATTTTCATTCCCATTCAGCTAGACAACTGATGAAACATCTTGCAATTATGTTGATCTTCTCCAAATGCAAGGCAGAACATTGCACATTTGACTCTCTATCCTGGCCCAATTATTTTCAATTGACTTTCTTAACTTGTTAAAGAAGGAACTGCAGATGCTGGAAAGTCGAGGGTACACAAAATGCTGGAGAAAATGGAGCGAAGGAGATAGGTAACGTTTCGGGCCAAAACCCTTCTTCAGACTGATTCTTCATTCTGAAGAACCCTTCTACAGACTGACTATCCTTTATTGTCATTCAGACCTTTCGGTCTGAACAAAATTTCGTCGCCTTGCAGTCATACATATAATAAAAAACAAAACACACAATAAACACATATTTAACATCCACCACAGTGGGTTCACCGGGCACCTCCTCATTGTGATGGAAGGCAAAAGTTTTAAAGTCT
Source organism: Okamejei kenojei (assembly GCA_035221665.1). Lineage (NCBI taxonomy): Eukaryota > Metazoa > Chordata > Chondrichthyes > Rajiformes > Rajidae > Okamejei > Okamejei kenojei. Next base: position 26,892,623 of record CM069135.1, on the reverse strand, counting down.
TTGTCTTCTTCCCTCCTTGTTCTCCCTCTGCGCTGAGGCGATCCAGGGCTCTGATGTTGTCGTCCACTAGGTCGAAGCCGGGTCCACTGCCGGAACACAGCTCTGAAGCCGGGTCGGTACTGGAACGCTACAGCTCTGAAGCCGGGCCCGCTACCAGAACGCTGGAACGCCACACCCACAGCTCTGAAGCCGGGTCCACCGCCGCAGCTGGAACGCTGCCACAGCTCTGAAGCCGAGTCGCCGCTGGAACGTCACAGCTGGAACAACACAGCTCTGAAGCCCGGTCGCCGCCGGAACACCGCCACAGCTCTGAAGCCGGGCCGCCGCTGCCGCTGGAACACCGCCACAGCTCCGAGGCCGCCAGCTCTGCCATTAGGCCTCAGCTCAGACAGAGACGGTGACGGGGGACACGACAAGAAAAGTCGAATCCCCCCGAAGGGAGAGACTAAAACCTTGTTTCTTTTGTTTATCTGACTACACATCTGCTTCTCCTTGGACCCTTAGTGAACATTAAAATGTTACTGTGTCAGGATGGCTTAAAGACGGATGGAGAAGAGGATTAGTGCTGGTAAGCAGGCTATGGGCTCGCCTCCCATACCCTGCCCCCAGGTGCTACGTGGGTTTCAAGATCAGCTGTGGGAGGCGTCCCAGCACACAGAGGCTGAAAGGTGGCTGCGGGACAGTATATTCACGGGTCGAGTTGATGGCGGAGTAGGCCACTGGTAGCCCTGCAACGGCTGGTATTAATCGCCTGAAACAGCACCGAGCAGCGGTGGAGGACACTGCTATCATTGCAAAGCCAGACCAACCCCTGCAAATCTGACCCAGTGCTGCCACCAGGAAAATTGACCTTTAAAGCCAAGATAAGACTCTACATTTAAGAACTTTAAAACTTGAAGGATACAGAATGGCACCTGGTGACTTATGCCTGTGTAATTTATTATTCTTATACTTGTATTTAAGTATGATTGTGTTTATATATAGCAAGATTTTACTGAATTGCATGCAAAAAAAGAATTTCACTGTACTTGGGTACATGCGATAATAAATTACCTTAGAACCATTATTTATACATATAAAATACAAGGCACACAAAATTTAGAGTGTTAAAAGGTAGAGAGGTTGAGCAGGCAGCAGGCGGCATAACTGTAAAAGTCCAAAGAAAAGTGAGTGGAAAATATTGCGAGAGTGCTATTGCTGTGTTTTAAAAAAGTCAACCATATGGGATTAATGGACGACTAATTTTATAAAAGTAATTCAAGTAAATTGAACTTTTTATAAAATCGCCTTCCAATTGTAGAAAAATCAAACATCACACCAGACAGGTAAAGGGAATACTGTAGAATGGAATGTATTGAGTTTTAACTTGTTGCTGAAATACAATGATTACTGCTATGTGTCTGCAATAAAATGTGCTATCCGTCATTTTAGATTTAAATAAGTGTTGCTTGCTTTGCGAGGTGAAAGTCTAACACCAGGTAATGCTGACATTTAAAAACTTTATCATTTACTATTCCCATCACTGTTAACGGTCAGAATTTAAAAAAGAACATGATTTGCAGTTTGTTGAAATGACAGGAAGTACCAGCCCAAGTTATTCTGCACCAGTTTTCTGTTAAAAAGTCATAATTTGAAATGTTAACTGTCTCTGCAGCTGTTGAGACCTGCTGCAAATTTTCAATTTCAGATTTGCAGAACTTGCAGTATTTTATTTGTAGATTAGTCTGTGATGCATCAGTACTATTCTACAGATTTAGCCTTGAAAGCTAGGTAAGCATATGTAGTTACTGTTCTTTCTAAACAGCCTCTCAGTCACTGTGCCAAACAAAAAAGTCAGCAGGGGTATATTTAATTGCAAATTAAATTGAATGGTAATGGTACAATGGTATGGTAATATCCAATTGCCATCAAAACACCTTATATTTTACATTTCATTAATATTGTAGAATGTTTCAATGGATTATAACCAAACAAAATATAACAGAGTCACATAGGGGTAAAATAAAGCAATAGACTAAAACCATGATCAAAAAGATAGGTTTTAATTAGCAGCTTAAAGAGATAGAACGCTTTATGGCGGAGTTCCAAAGCTTAGGCCTCAGCTGCAGAAAGTACAGCATTGAATATGGGATTTGTCTAAATAAATGAGGTAAATGAAGTCCAAACTAAAGTAACGCAGTCAATTACATTTTGGAGAGCCATAAAAAAAAGGAAATTTATAGACATTGGGGTTGTAGATGAAACAGGAGTGGTGCAATTTGTACTGCAGGTGGCCGTGTTTTGGATGAATTTATAAGATGTTGTGGGGAGACCTGATACGTATATAAAATTGTGAAAGGCAAAGATAGGATTGACACACACCCCTTTTCCCAGGATAGAAAAATCAAACATTACAGGACGTAAACTTTAGATTTTATTTTACAGATACAGTGTGGAAACAGGCCCTTGAGCCCACCGAGTCTGTACCAAGCAAAACCACCCCTTACACTAGCACTATTCTACACACCAGTGACAATTTACAATTTTACCAAAGCCAATTAATCTACACACTTGGAGGTCTTTGCAGTGTGGGAGGAAATCGGAGCACCCTGAGAAAGCCACTCGGTCACAGGTACAAACTCCATACAGACAGCACCTGCAGTCAGAATTGAACCTGGGTCTCTGGCGCTATTAGGCAGCAACCTTACTGCCGCACCACTGTGCCACCCAAGGTAGCTTAAAGTTATGAGGGGTAAAGTGTAATGGCGATGTGCAGGGTAACAGAGGATGGCTGCAGATGTGGTGCTATAATGTGAACTTGTTCAATTAGTCAACAACTCGCAGTTAAACAACTCAGATTAAAAATTCCCATCTTTGTTTTCATTGGTCACCAATTATAACAACCTATTTTACTATTGCCCCTAAATGTGATCATTCTAAATGTAATTAAGTAGCTATGTGTCACTTTGATCATTCTCCTGTAAAGACTCTTGCAACATATTTGCATATTAAAAGGGTCTATATAAATATAACAGCAGTATAAGAGCACATATATACAAATAGCAGTACTTTATTCATGTTTTCTTGCATGACTAAAGCTTTCCTGACTTCATTTATCATTCATGTTGTGTTAGTTCTCCCACAGCATCCTCACATAAAGATTACTCCACAAGGGGAAAGAGTCATCTGCACCTACAATATCTCATTTCAAAATCTTAGTAAAATGATTCCATCTATAGAAAATATAACCAAATCTCACATGATTATTCAGTGCCTTAATTTCAGGTATTATTCTGATGATTCATCATAGAATCTCTCCAGGGCCAATGTATCCTTCCTCCAACAGGGTGCCTAAATTAAGTACAGTATCTGAAATGATCTTTGACCAGCGCCCTGGATAATTGCAGTATCATTTCCTTACTTTTCTCTAAAATCTTCTGAAAGTCTATTTGATAGCTTTTTGCAGCCGTTAACAAGTTTGCTATAATCTAATGGATCCTACACCCCCCACATCTACCCTTGCACTGCTTTTCCCATTTATATTGTACTCTTTATTTAATTAAATTGCAACAACATTTTAATATTCATTCAATCAGAACATTTGCAGGCCCTGATCTGTAACAATACTCATAATTTATCTTTTCTATGTTCATATTAGATATTAAAAAACATATTTTCCATAGATAAATTGCTTTTTCTATAGGTATAATGAAAATCTTCTGCACATGTTTACATATCCTTTCCACATTACAATATAATTCTGGGTGAGAAAGTTTAATTCAAACTCAGCAATTGCACAGACTGTCTGTTCTCTGGTTCCTGCACTCTACTGACAAGTTCAAGGAACAGTATCTCATCTTCTTACTAGAATGTTATGATCTTCCAGACCCCACATAGAGTTCAACAATTTCTGACAATGAGCAGTATTTTCTGTTTTCATTTCAGATCTCCTATATCAGTATATTCAGAATCTGCTTCTCTTTACATCTACACCAAACCAAATGTTTGTTTTACTTGCCCCAGTTTTATATTCTTTCTTATTATTTCATTATTCTTGCCTCATCCCAACCTTCCATTTAGTTCCCATCTACCCTCTTGAACTTATTCTGCATCTTAAAATCTAACTTAAAATTCTGATGGAAGGTCCTCAACCTCAAATGTTAAATCTGTTCCTTTCCTGTCAGAACTGCAAGTATTTTCAGTATTTTGTTTTTGTTTGTTTAGCCCTTGGATTTCCTGGGATATCCTTCAGCATCATTTGCCCTTCCTCTTTGTTGGTTGCAATAATCTTCTCAAATGCCTCCATGACTTCTCAGCCTACCAGACTAGGAGTTACTCCCAATTTTGTACCTTTTCATAGAGTCATACAGGACCTTGAGCTCACAAAGTATCCAGCACTTGGTCCATCGCCGCAATGTCTTGGCCATTCAAGATACTACTTGAACATTAAGAGAGTATTTACTTCCATCACTCTCTTAGGTCTCACTGTACCTTGATACTCCCAAGGATATTATCATTCATTACGTATGATCTGCTCTCCCAAATTACAACATATTGCTCTAATCTGGATCAAATTACATCCGCCAGTGTTCTGCCTCCTTTACCAATTGATCAATATATTTTTGCAGCCTTATATTATAACCATATAATAACCATATAACAATTACAGCACGGAGACAGGCCCTCTCGGCCCTTCCAGTCCGTGCCGACCATTTGTTTTCCCCTAGTCCCATCTACCTGCACTCAGACCATACCCCTCCATTCCCTTCACGTCCATATACCTATCCACTTTACTTTTAAATGTTAAAATCGATCCTGCCTCCACCACGTCTGCTGGAAGCTCATTCCACACAGCCACCACCCTCTGAGTAAAGAAGTTCCCCCTCACGTTACCCCTAAACTGCTGTCCCTTAATTCTCATGTCATGCCCTCTTGTTTGAATCTTCCCTACCCTCAATGGGAAAAGCTTATCCACGTCAACTCTGTCTATCCCTTTCATCATTTTAAAGACCTCAATCAAGTCCCCCCTTAACCTTCTGCGCTCCAAAGAATAAAGACCTAACTTGTTCAACCTTTCTTTGTAACATAGTTGCTGGAACCCTGGCAACATTCTACTAAATCTCCTCTGTACTCTCTCTATTTTGTTGACATCCTTCCTATAACTAGGCGACCAAAATTGTACACCATACTCCAGAATTGGTCTTACCAATGCCTTGTACAATTTTAACATTACTTCCCTACTCCTATATTCAATGCTCTGATTTATAAAGGCCAGCACACCATAGGCTTTCTTTACCACCCTATCTACATGCGATTCCACCTTCAGGGAACTATGCACAGTTATTCCTAGATCCCTCTGTTCCACAGCATTCCTCAATTCCCTACCATTTACCATGTACGTCCTATTTTGATTTGTCCTGCCAAGATGTAGCACTTCACACTTATCAGCATTAAACTCCATCTGCCATCTTTCAGCCTCATTATCCACATAACCAATTATTGTGCAAACTTACCATCATACCTCCTACATAAACATTGAAGTCTTAAATGTAAATAACAAACAGGAAGGGTCCCAATACCAATTGTACAAACAAAGAACTGCAGATGCTGGTTTATACCAAAGATAGGCACAAAGTGCTGGCATAACTCAGCGGATCAGGCAGCATCTCTGGAGAACAAGGATGGGCGATGTTTCGGGTTGGGACGCATCTTCAGTCCTTTCTCTCCTGACCCACTGAGTTACTCCAACACTTTGTGTCTATCCCAATACCAATCCCTGTGGTAAACGCTGGTTACAGGCTTCCAATCATAAAAGTAAATCTCCACTACCAGTCAATGCCAAATCCAATTTGTCTTCAATCACAAGATGTCTAATCTTATGGAACAACTTTCCACCTGGGATCTTCTCCAATGCCTTACTCAAGTCCATCACACCAACCACACTACCCTGAGATTGAGATAGATCTATATATATCTAGCTATATCTTTGAAAATCTCAGTCAAATTAGTCACATAGGAACTCCCACCAATAAACCCATGATGACTGGCGCTAATCACTTCACGGTTTAATTAATCCTGTCACTCAGAATTTCTTTTGAATAGCTTTCTTACCATTGACGTAAAACTCAATAGCTAATCCTTGCTACCCTTCTGAAAGAAAGCAACCACATATCTTGTCCTACAGACTTCTGGCATCTCACTAGAAGTCAATTTAAAAAAAAAATCTGCCTTAACTCTAGCCAAGTGCTCCCTTGCTCCCCATACAGCTGGGGATTTATCCACCCCGATGTCCACTATGACCTCCAATGCCTCCTACTTTTTAATGATATGCTCTAGATATCAGCTCTCTCCAGCTATAACATTTCACTTTTTGTCTCCAACAGACGCTATTCTTTCCCTGGCTACCCTCCTGCAATTAATATACTTGTAAAATGCCTCTAGATTTTTGTTATCTTATCTGCTTTTAATATTTCATGACTGCTCTTTGCCCTCCTAATGTTTTTCTTAAGCACCACCTTACATTGTCTATACTCCTGAAGGGCCTCCCTGTACTCTTATACCTACCAAATGCTTTCTTTGTTTTCGTTTGTTAAACTCTAAAATGTCTTTGACATCCAGGGCTCACTGAACTTGCCTTTAATGGAATATGATAGCCCCGAACTCTAATTATTTCAGATTTAAGATCCCCACCCGTCTGATTTACCCAGAAGTGGCTGCTGCTAGTTTACATTTGCCAGGTCCCATTTAATGATGTTGCAATTAGCCTTCCTATAACTACTGTACCTTGAAATTTAGAGTTATGGTCCATTTCCAAAACATTTGCCATTGACAATTAAACAACTTACCAAGATTCACCCTTGAAGAATAGATGGAGAACTGTTTCATCCAGAGTAGGCTGATTAACTGGCACAGAGGCTCACCTGAATACATTTTTTTTTAAAAAACCAACCCACGCAATCCTTTCACCACACTAAGGTGATCCTACGGGAAAATGAGAAATGGCAAATGATGGGAATAAAACTGGGAAAGTTGGATTCTTCTACAGCTATTTCACCTCTAGGCACATCTTCAGGAAATCTGCCAAAATCTTATCTCTCCACATCACCGTCTATATCTCTCGTTTCCCTGATCCCTGACCAGTCTGAAGAAGGGTCTCGACCCGAAACGTCGCCTATCTCCTTCGCTCCTTAGATGCTGCTGCACCCGCTGAGTTTCTCCAGCTTTTTGTGTACCCTCTGCCAAAATCTTGAAGGTTTAGCGCAGCGTTTCGCAACCGGGGGTTTCCCGGAACGCTAGGGTTCCGCGAGAGGTCGCTAGGGGTTTCGAGAGAAATAGTGATAAACTAGACCAAGCGTGGACCCGTTGGGTCCCCCTTCCCCAACACAATATTCCCCAAGTAGCATACACCTATACACTATTCTGGATGTTAAATTGGCAATCCCGGCCCAGCAATCCTCCCCCAACTGCACAGGTGCGGCTGACAGGTCCCCGTTGTGACAGAGATCGCCGTTGTGACGCGATTCAAAATGGCAATCTCAAAATGGCGGCGGGCCAACTGCACAGGTGCGGCTGATGATCCTAAAAATGGCGACGGGCCCAGCAACCCTCAACTCCGGGGTTCCCTGAGACATGAAAATTATTTCAAGGGTTCCGCAAGGGTAAAAAGGTTGAGAAACGCTGGTTTAACGTCCCCACACACCCATGTCTGCTGATATTAACAATTCTCACTTATTTATGTGGAAACAAGGAACTGCAGATGCTGGTTCACAAAAGACAAAGTACTGGAGCAACTCTACCGCTGCGCCACTGTGCCGCACATAATTTATTTAAGAAACCTTTTGCCTGACACACTGAGTGACTCCAGTACTTTGTGCCTACTTCTTTGATACCGTCTCCTTCCATTAAATCTGCTTTCACCACCACCCTCTTCAAAAATAGTTTAAATCCCATTTCTATGTGTAAACAACTTTCTGTATGCATTCATCCTATCCATGATCCTTTAACATGTGCCTTCTCCCAAGGCTATGGCTATCTTTCTCCTATCTGACTTGTTAGCAGGCAACAAAAAGCTTTTCACTGTACCTCAGTGCATGTGACTAAACCAAACTGAACTAACACCAAGAACAGACTTTTTTCCAATTAAACACTGCAAGGTTATAGCCATTTGGTGATTCTGCAGCCTTAATATACTCTTATATACTATGAAGTACACAAGTATGAACTACTAAATACATAATAATCTTGACTCAATTTTGCATTGTTTAAAGAATAACACAAGGGATCAACATAGGAATAGGCTGGTCGGCCCAATTTGAGTTTGTTTTTGTGACCTTTTAACTTTGTTTCCCTTGCAATCTTGAATATTTTTCCATCAGCTTCTAATGTCTGCCAACTTTTAAAGGAAATGCTAATGTACAAAATATTTTATGCAGTTATCTAGGAGCCTTGAAATTACTTGTAAACAAAATCGTGAAGTTATTTTTTTTATAATCACAGTAAGAATGATTAGTTGTTCCCAAAAGAAATCCTTCTGATGAAAGATGCTTATTAACCTTTTCATAATCTTTTAGTCTGAAGACTCACCCATATCAGAAAAGCACCCGTTTTTAGTAATGGGGTCAATTCTGCTTTTCTGGCCTGGAGCAGAAATGTTTCTGTTTTTTAAATAATCTTGGACCATAGATTGGGACCAATTATCCTGATTCAAGCTGGAATGGGAACGCAAAAGGAGTAGAAGAGGCAGTGATTGACATGACACAAGCTCCAAGAAGCACCAATAAGTGCCATTTAATTATTTTATTTTATTTTTTATTTAATGCTTTTTTGCACATTTAATAATTGCTTTTTTGCACGTACAACCCTAAATATTGTTAACCTAATGAAATTGAGCAAAATTTAACAAATGTACCTCCATGATGGACAATCATTTCTAATTATATTTTTATGGCCTACCATAGAGAAACTTCTTACGTCAAGCGTTTGATTGTCGTAAGTACTAAAACGGAACAATTAATTTTTACTTTTGTATAACAGCAGATTTTGCCTTAAGATCAAAGATGACATGCAGGATGTGAATATCTGTTCATTTTCATGGGAAATTGTTCATGGGGAGTGTTGTAGAGCAAAGGGTTCTAGGTGTAAAAGTACATAATTATCTGAAAGTCGTGTCACAGGTAGATAGGACGGTGGAGGCGGCTTTTAGCAATTTTGCCAACATCAGTCAGGGAATTGTGTTTAAAGTTGGGACATTATACTACAGTTATATAAGACAATGGTAAAATTATATTTGGAGTGTTCAGTTTTGTTCACCCTGCTATAGGAAAGATACCATTAAGCTGATTTACGAGCATGTTGCCGGAATCGAGGGCCTGAGCTGCAGGGAGAGGTTGGGTAGATTTGGACTTTATCGCTTGGAGCAAAGGAGGTTGAGGGCTAATCTTATGGAAGTGTATAAAATCATGAGTTTTTTTACCCCCAGTAAATCAAGTGGGGAAATCAAAAACTCAACAGCATATGTTTAAGGTGAGAGGAGGTTGGTCGGTGATTGGAATGAACTGCCATAACATTTAAAAGATATCTGGACAGATACATGGATAGGAAAAGATTTAAGAATTTGGTTTTTAAGAATGATGCCTGGATCAGGGGTATTAACGACAGGGAGCGGTTGGACAGACGGATTGTTTTCTTTGGAATGCTGGAGGTTGCGGGGGGGGGACCCGATAGAAATATATAAAATTATGAAAAGCATAGATAAGATAGACAGGGAGAACCTTTTTTTTCCCCCAGACGGAAAAATAAAATACCAGAGGGCATAGCTCTAAGGTGAGACGGGCAAACTTTAAAAGACAGGATGTTTTTTGACAGAGAATGGGGGGGGTTGAGGCAAATAATAGACTTTACATGGCACGTAAGAGACTTTTGGATAGCATATGGATATGCAGAGAATGGAGGGATATGGAATATGTTCAGGCAGATAAGCATTGATCTTGGCATCTGGAGTGGAAGCAAGTCATTCTCAATTTGGAAGCACCTTTTAATGAAAAGGTGATAATTGAGAGTTGAATTATGGTTCAGTAGCTAACTTGGAATTGAGCTACTTGTCACAGGCAGGACACAACTGTAATTTTTAGATAAATGCTAATTGAGTCACTGAAGAACTTAGCCAAATATGTGATTAGTTGTGGAGTTAATGTCTTCAGTATTACAACCAGCAGACTTCCCCGTCCCATTGTCTTTGCTGTATCTAATGCTCTTAGCCATTTCTTGCTATCACATGGAATGAATTGAAATGACTGAAGATTAATCTCGGAAGAAGGGTCTCGACCCGAAACATCATCCATTCCTTCTCTCCAGAGGAAGAAAGGTCACGACCTGAAAAGTCACCCATTCCTTCCCTCCAAAGAAGGGTCTCGACCTGAAATGTCACCCATTCCTTCTCTCCAGAGATGCTGCCTGTCCCGCTGAGTTACTCCAGCATTTTGTGTCTACCTTTGACTGAAGATTGAATTCTGTAATAGCAGGGATCTCAGAAAAAAAAGAGGTTGCAAATGCTTTTGTCTTATTTTTTATCACTCAAATATCAGGCCCCATTATCACCAAGTACAGGGGGTGTTCTTGAATTCTTCACTTACTATTGATAGTTCAATAGTTCACCACTAGATATAACAGGACGACAGGGTGTTGATGTAATCTGAGGATTGTGGCATCACCTAGTCCTTTCTACATGCTGTTTGTGCATACTATTTAACATATAAGTAGTTCTGTCTCAGAGCTTGACCAGATTGTTAAGAAGGTCAACTGAAGTTGCTACTGGTATTGATATTGGTTTGTTGTTGTCAGACATCAGAGATCATGAAAAACTTTGTTTTCCATGCTGAGGTAAATCATACCATACGTTAGTACTGTACGTCAGGTAATGCAAATGAAAAAATAAACAGTGCAGAATGTAGTGTTACAGCTGCAGTGAAAGTACAGATAATAAAGTGCAAGGGCTGCAAAGAGGCAGATTGGAAGATAGGAAATTCATCCCAAGCTTATAAGAGGTTGGTTGAAGAATTTGATAACAGCAGGGAAGAACCTGTTCTTGAATCTGGTGGTATGTATTTTCAAGCTTTAGTATCTTCTGCCTGGCAGGAGAAGGGAAAAGTGAATATGACCAGAGTTGGAGTGGCTGCTTTCTTGCAACAGCCTGAAGTGCAGATGGAGTCGATGGCTGGGAAGCTAGTATACGTGATGGACTGTGCTGTGTTCACAACCCTCTGCAATTTCTCAGACTTGAGCAGAGCAGTTACCATATCAGCTATGAGGCATTCAGATGGAAAGTATTTTATGTTGCATTTGTAATGGCCTGTCCTTTTGCATTTCTCATTGAAACGGGGTTAATTTCCTAGACTGAATATAATGGTCAATGAGACATAAGCTGGACCATGGGTTTACAAAATTAAGTGGAATACATTGCTGCAGATGGTTGTTCAAAATAGAGTTCCTACCAAGCCTCTCTTCATAGTGAATGCTAGTTTAGCATCTTTGTGGTAGATACTAAAATTCCAGAGTGAATTCCGTGCTCTTGCTACTTTTGGTGAGGAACACTGAGTTAATCAGCTGAGGGCAGAGAGTGGCTTGAGAGTCTTGTACAAGTTTGTCCAGATGCCCGAACTTCATAGGGTCTGGAATCAAATTTGAGAACTCCCAGGATATCCCCCTCATATACACCATATTATTACTTCTAGTAGGGGATCAGTACAGGATGCAATGAGCTACTGTCAGGAAAGTGTCTGGCCTTTTGTTTGCAATGTACGATTTTGAGAGCTCATCTATGTCAGCCTATACTAAAATAATCTCTGGGACAGCTCTCTTAATTCAGTAATTTAATGTGCTAGGATACAAATGAACTGTTTGGTGATTACCTTCTGTTGACGTAAAATATTTAGGTTAAGAATACAAGTTTTGTTTACTGACACATTGGGAAATGGGATAGTCAAGAACATCGAGAGAGGAAGTTGAACAATAGGTCAGGATAGGAAACATGTTTATAGCTGTAGTAATGTGGAACCATCTTATTTCTGGATGTCTTGGTTTAGGTAACTTGTTACACAGTAATAAATCATCTAATACAGTGTACATCTGGAGTATCCTTTAAAGATCTTGAGATTTCTACATTATGTAGAGGATGTTCAGACTGAAAATAAAATGTTGCAGGCTACATTTATAGTCAGAGACCAATTTATTTGCTTCATGCTTAAAGACATTTATGTATCTAGGCTTGATTTAATTTAATTTAATCAATTTAAGTAATTTATAAACTGCCTATAGTCTACTACAGAACATATTCAAATTATTTAGAAATACATAAATTAAATTTAGGCTTTTGATTCAAATATTGTTCACATATTTCAAGTCCTAAATGTTCAAAATATATTTAAATTGGTTTCCTACCTGGAGAAAATGCTCGATGAAATTGGCAAGTATCTTCACCAATCAGTTCTTGAGCAATTTGCTGGATCTTTAATCTAATGTCACCAAACTTGACATCAGATTCATGAAGTAATTCACCAACATCACTGACACTGTGAAGGGAAACTTTGATTAAAGATAGTAATTAATTAACTATCAGTAGCAAACTTTTAAAAGTTATTATTGACTTGAATTTGACATCAAGAGTGGAGTGATTAAAATCAAGAAACCATAGGAGGCCAGGATCAAAGGTAGTGAGGTAGTGATGATGATGATGATTGCAGTGAAGAACTTGAAAGCTAAGATGAGGATTAGAGCTGGAGTTAACATAGATCAGAAAACCTATGTATAGAGAGAACACGAAATGAGTTGCAAGTTCAGTGAAACCAGCACAATTTTGGGTGAGCATGTTTATGTAGGACTGGAAAATGAGAGGATAGTCAAAAATAGTATGAAAACAGTGAAGACTAGAGACAAGCGTACGAATGGCGGCTTGAATTAAGGTACAAGTAGATGACCAAAGCTACGCAGGTGAAAATATGCTGTATTAATAAGAGAACAGACATGGTAGACACAAACTAAATACTCTAAAAGCAGTAAAAAAATGGTTCAGTTTACACCGACACAACAGCTGCAGAATAAGACATCACATACTCCATATCACCACTATGTTGCTGTCCCTATTCAGTTCCATTCACAAATCCTCAACGAATGAAGCAGACCACATGTTTGCAGAAAGATGTAAATAATATTCAGACTTCGGCTGATAAACGGCAAGTAAATACATGCCACAGAAAGTACCATTGACCATCCCCATCAAGAAAAATGGCAATTGCCTGGCATCCCTGATGTTCAATGGCATTACCAGATCAGCTATGAGTACCATGCCTATAGGAGTATTTCAGTGGATCCATATTCTGCAACTGACTCTCTGCCTGATACCCCAAAGTCTCTTCACCATTTACATAACACAAGTGAGGAGTGTGATAGAAAACTCTACATTTGACAGGGTCAATACTACTTTAACTCTCAAGCTCGACAACATTCAGGATGAAGCAGCCCACAAAATTGGCACCCCATCTACCTCCCTAAACATTCACTCCCTTCGCTATCAGCACAAAGTGTATGATTATCTACCAGCCACAAAATGCACTGCAGCTACTCACAGCTATTTTGGCAGCATCCGTTTAATTAACAACGTCTATAACTATGAAGATCAAGCCACAAGAATACCACCACCCACAGATTACCCCCTTCAAGTTCCAGGCCATCCTGACATGGTCCAAACCTGCCATATCTAAACTCTGGGACTTCCTCTTCAATGACAGCATGGGATAATCTTCCCCAGAAGGACTATAGCAGTTCAAGAAGATGACACACAACTCACCACCACCACCAGGGCAAATACTGATAGGCATGTTGGACTTGACTGTTATGTCCAGTTCTCAAAGAGTGAATAAAAATCCACATTAAAAACTTGAATTTGCTCCTTGAATTCAGTTACAAACCAGATTTTATAAACTTAGAAACTGGTGAAATAATCTAGAAATGCTGACTGGTTCTCAGGCAGAGAATCAAAGTCAGTAACACATCAATTTGCAAAGTCTGATCTAAACAACAATTACACCAATAATGGTTCTGTTTATTTAATGTTTTTGCTTTGGGCCTTAATGACTCGGGTCGAACAGCATGAAATATGTCCTGTTCTAATTAGGCAACATTCATTCAACTTCATGTGAGCAGCTCTGTGACACATTTGATTTAGAAATGAATAGGAATTTTCATTTATTAATTTAAAAAAGCTTTAGAAAATCTCATACCTGATTACCCTGTGCAGAAGAAAAATAGTACGTTTGCTTTCAATAGTAACATCCCGACTGAGTTTTACAAGCCTCTCATATTTATCATGCTTTGCATCAAGTTCCTTCTGAAAAGCTATTCAAAATAAAAATGAGGACAATAATTAGTATTGGCAATCACAATTTTAGTTTCTGTGAAAACGCCATAGTCCATTCATTGCAAATATGTCATCATCAATAACAATAGAAATTGTTGCTTTTTTCACCTGTTTTTAAAAATAATATTTTTATTAGCATATACATATAATAGCGGAACACGATTTGTTTACCAATTACATATATACAAAGCTTTATTCAGTTAACATTGAAAACCACTTATTGAGAAATCCCTTAGGCCGAGAATGAATCCTGAGGTAACCTCCATAGCAGAAATTTATTCAAACCGTTTTATAAATCAAAGTTTCTTTCCTGTTAACCACAAATCAGGCAACCTAGAAAAAGGTTAAAAACATTAAACACTTGATTTATTCCGTGGTTCATTCAGATTTTAACACCAAATGCCATATAAATATATATATTCTCCATACAAACAACTAGAGTTACAAAGAACAAAATCTTATGAAAAACTTATAACTGACTTCACCCATGTATATACAGTGGCTTGCAAAAGTTTTCAGACCCCTTGAACTTTTCCACATTTTGTCACGTTACAACCACAAACATAAATGTTTTTTATTGGGATTTTATGTGATAGACCAACACAAAGTGGCGCATAATTGTGAAGTGGAAGGAAAATGATACATGGTTTTCACATTTTTTTTTTACAAATAAAAAACTGAAAAGTGTGGCGTGCAAAAGTATTCAGCCCCCTTTGATACCCCTAAATAAAATCCAGTGCAACCAATTGCCTTCAGAAGTCACCTAATTAGTAAATAGAGTCCACTTGTGTGTAATCTAATCTCAGTATAAATACAGCTGTTCTGTGAAGGCCTCAGAGGTTTGTTAGAGAACATTAGTGAACAAACAGCATCATGAAGCCCAAGGAACACACCAGACAGGTCAGGGATAAAGTTGTGGAGAAGTTTAAAGCAGGGTTAGGTTATTAAAAAATATCCCAAGCTTTGAACATCTCACGGAGCACTGTTCAATCCATCATCCCGAAAATGGAAAGAGTATTACACAAGTGCAAACCTACCAAGACATGGCCGTCCACCTAAACTGACAGGCCGGGCAAGGAGAGCATTGATCAGAGAAGCAGCCAAGAGGCCCATGGTAACTCTGGAGGAGCTGCAGAGATCCACAGCTCAGGTGAGAGAATCTGTCCACAGGATATCTATTAGTCGTGCACTCCACAAATCGGGCCTTTATGGAAGAGTGGCAAGAAGAAAGCCATTGTTGAAACAAAGCTACAAGAAGTCCCGTTTGCAGTTTGTCACAAGCCATGTGGAGGAAGGTGCTCTGGTCTGATGAGACCAAAATTGAAGTTTTTGGCCTAAATGCAAAACGCTATGTGTGGCGGAAAACTAACACTGCACATCACCCTGAACACACCATCCCCACTGTGAAACATGGTGGTGGCAGCATCATGCTGTGGGGATGCTATTCTTCAGCAGGGACAGGGAAGCTGGTCAGAGTTGATAGGAAGATGGATGGAGCCAAATACAGGGCAATCTTGGAAGAAAACCCATTAGAATCTGCAAAAGACTTGAGACTGGGGTGGAGGTTCACCTTCCAGCAGGGCAACGACCCTAAACATACAGCCAGAGCTACAATGGAATGGTTTAGATCAAAGCATATTCATGTGTTAGAATGGCCCAGTCAAAGTCCAGACCTAAATCCAATTGAGAATCTCTGGCAAGACTTGAAAATTGCTGTTTACAGACGCTCTCCATCCAATCCGACTGAGCTTGAGCTATTTTGCAAAGAAGAATGGGCAAAAATTTCAGTCTCTAGATGTGCAAAGCTGGTAGAGACAAACCCCAAAAGACTTGCAGCTGTAATTGCAGCGATAGGTGGTTCTACAAAGTATTGACTCAGGGGGGCTGAATACTTTTGCGCGCCACACTTTTCAGTTTTTTATTTGTAATACAATTTGAAAACCATGTATCACTTTCCTTTCACTTCACAATTATGCACCACTTTGTGTTGGTCTATCACATAAAATCCCAATAAAATACATTTACGTTTGTGGTTGTAACGTGACAAAATGTGGAAAAGTTCAAGGGGTATGAAAACTTTTGCAAGCCACTGTAATGAAACATTCGCAAATATAGTGAGAAAATATAGTATGAGGATGTACTATATTAATACTGCATTAATAATGCTAATTAATAATAATGAATGTATACATCAATATGGAAATCCTGAATTACTTCACATAATAAAGTATTTGTGAAGTAGATATTATTCTTATGTGGGTGAATAAAGCAAACAAATACACATAAAGCAAGCTCTCATCGATAGTTCAAACGATTTACATATTGTTCCGTGAGAGAGGAAGTTTGGCCAGAATAGAATTCACATTCTCCTACCCTAGCTTTCACCACTCCAATCCCGCTGCCAATATCAAGAGTGCCGACTTACTACAGGGATTGAAACATCAAGTCCTCTTAGCTCTACTGCAAATAGAGCCAAGGAATCTTCATACGATCCAGGACACATTATATTCAAAGCCTGACACCCTCAGTACAACAATGAAGGCCAATCTGAATTATTTGTTCCCATTTGAATCCACAACCTTAAGTACGTTATTAGTCGAGCAGTGAGATATAGAAAAGGAGTGTGAATGTGAAATTGATCAATATGCAAAAGAAAGCAAATAGAAAGTGTGCAGAATTGAAATTAGACAGATGAAAGTGCAAGAGCAAAAAGTGAGAATACAAAAAAGGAGAAATACAATTTGAGAATAAGAGATGGAAGGAAATGTTAAAAATTGAATAAAAACAAAGTCAGATAATAATGCACTGTAGTCAGAGACTGTACAGCAGATTCATGCTTTTGAAAACAATTAAAGCATATTTTCTGAACTTTCATAACCCTTAGGCGTCTCAGAATGCACACATTATACAAAACCTATCAATTACCATTCAAAAATAACAAAAACGTTCAAAATTTAAGAGAATGAAAACAATGCACATCATTTACATATCAGAATATTATAATACTAATAAAAATATTATCCTGGAAACAACAGGTCATCGCACAACCACTGTCTACAATATTGGTATCTCCTCTAATAAGTTGGGTCTACTCGAAGGCTATAGATGAACACTCTTGAATTTAATCGATGCCAATCAGGGTCACGTGTGATGTACAATAAATCAACATTCTTATTCTCACAAAATACCCAGAAATTCCTACATTGAATGTGAATGTAAAGCAAGGACAGGACTGGACTCAGTTGTGACTTTGCTGTGGTTTACAGCCTTCAGATATTCACCAACAAGTCTGCCACTTGGGTGAAGTATTAATTGGTAGTCATTCACGTAAAAATATCTTAACAGAAAATCACACCTTCAAGAAGATAAAAGTAAAACTTTTCTTTGAAGGAAAAAGCTCTCAGAGAATAACAGTAGGCAGATGAGATTCATGATATAACTACAATTCATATTTTGTGTGCATTTTATTCTTGTGGTAACATTATTAACTGCTTAAATTACTGTTAAAACACAAAGTATTTGTGCTATAAAAACACCAGGATACGCGCTCAAAGAACAAAACCAAGCACAATCAGGGCTCGAAATTAACAGTTGCCCGGGTGTCAATGGTCACCTAAAGTCCTGACGGGCAACCGAAAAGCCGTGTCATTTTGCCCGGCTTGTCAAGCACCCGGGACACCTATCGTTCAACTCTGAGCGGGGGCCCCTTCACTATCTCTCTCTCTCTCTCTCTCTCTCTCTCTGTCACTCTCCGTCTCCGCCCGCCATCCGTGTCTGGGCCGCCAGGTCTCTGCTCTCCTAATCTGCCCGCACGGCTGGCCGCCTTGCACATGCGCACTGTCACGGCCAGCACATCATCGGCCGCCCTGCACATGCACACTATCATGGCAACTGGTCTGCGCCAAGCACCTTTTCCCTCCCTTTGCATTGTGGGAGATCTGGCCGCTATTGTTGTCTGGTCACCGCCTCGCCGCGACCACTGAAACCCAACGCAGAATCACTCCCTGGAGCTGAAGTAACTCCCTGGAGTAACTCTTGCTTCTTGGTTTCCTGGTCCTCCAAAAATTTTACAAATGGAATTTAAACTGGAGGTGGTGGAGGGTCCACCACCAAACTCTAAACAATAACAGCCTATTAAACTTTATTTATTTATTGCGTATTATTTAAATATATATATATATATATATATATATATATATATATATATATATATATATATATATATATATATATATGGTCTATGGTATATAGACACACTGAACTTTTATCTCCTGTTCTGTGTTATGTTTACATATTCTGTTGTGCTGCAGCAAGCAAGAATTTCATTGTCCTATCTGGGACACATGACAATAAAACTCTCTTGACTCTTGACTTGGACTTAAGCAAAAAAGGGTTCTTGGGGAAAAAAGAGCTACCTTAAATTTAGTTGCGTCTGGTTGGGTAACTATGGTAGGGTGAAGACTATTCCATGCTTCAATTGAGCAGGGGACTCCATGGAGCAGCCAGCATCTCTGGATAGAAGAAATTGGGTGACGTTTCGGGTAGAGACCCTTCTTTAGACTCCCTCTGGCTTTAATGTTTTTAGTTTAATTTATAGATATAGCGCGGAAACAGGCCCTTCGGCCCACCGAGTACACGCCGACCACCAATCACCCGTTCCTGCACACCTTTGGAATGTGGAAGGAAACAAGAGAAACCGGAGAAAACCCATGTGATCAAAGGGAAAAGGAGCAAACCATATCGGCAGCACCCATATTCAGGATTAATTCCGGGTCTCAGGCACTTTTAGGCAACAACTTTTGGCCAATGTACTGCCCCATAGTCTTGAACTGAATTAAAACATACAGTAGCTGTAATGGGGGACATAGCATGACTTGGAGATTTAAGACTGAAAATGGATTGTTTATTTTTTAGTAATCAAAGTTATCAACGTATAATTTTGTGTGTGTTGGAAAACAAAATATAGTGGCACAGCTGGTACTTGTAGCCTCACATGCCAGAGATCTGTGTTCGATCCTGTCTGTGTTGAATATGCACATTCTCCCTGCAAAGGTGTGGGTTTCCTCCCACATCCCAAAGACACATTGGCTTTGTAGGTTAACTTGTCTCTGTAAAATTGCCCCTAATGTGTAGGGAGTGGTTGAGGAAAGTGGGATAACAGAACTTGTGTGAATGGGTGGCAGACAAAAAAGCTGGAGAAAATCAGCAGGTGAGGCAGCATCTATGGAGCGAAGGAATCGGTGACGTTTCGGGTCGAGACCTTTCTTCAGACTGATGTCGGGGGGGGGGGGGGGGGGAAGGGGGCAGGAAAAAGAAGAGGCGGAGACGGTACGCTGTGGGAAGCTGGATGAGAGTGGAAGGAGGGAGAAAGCAAGGACTACCTGAAATTGGAGAAGCCAATGTTCATACTGCTGAGGTGTAAACTACCCAAGCAAAATATGAGGTGCTGTTCCTCCAATTTGCAGTGGGCCTCACTCTGGCCATGGAGGAGGCCGAGGACAGAAAGGTCGTATTCGGAATGGGAGGGGGAGTTGAAGTGCTGAGCCACCGGGAGATCAGGTTGGTTTTTGCGAACTGAGTGGAGGTGTTGTGCAAAGCGATCGCCATGGCTGCCCTTGGGTCTCACCGAGGTTGATCATATGCTGAATAATCCAACCACATTTTTGTTTGGAAGTGGAAAGAAATAATAGAAATTGCATTCATTGCAACGTGTAAAAAGAGTTGAGATACTGTATTATAATTTTGCTGCATTTCATTGTGGTGTATTGTTGATTGGTGAATTTGTTTAGTTTGTGACTTTATTTTAAGCAAAAATATTTGTGAATGCTTCGTTGAGCATAATTCCGACTGGTAACTAAGCACTTTGTTGGAGTACATTATCGCACGCGTCATGCAAGCCTTCTTAAATGACCACCTAAACTGTCATTTGGCAACCTAAAAAGCTGCCTAGGTTTCCCGGTTGGAAACAGAAAAAAAGTTAAGAGCCCTGATGATGCCAGTGTAGTATCTACACTGCCTATACACACTTATGGAGCTATAGGACAATAACTCCACATTTAGTAATAATCTATCTACATATTAATGTACACAAGCTAAATGTTTAACTAAGAAACCCAATCCCAATGCCACATGAGAATCTAAAATGTCTTTATACTGTTAAACTATGGGACAATAAAAAATAAGCATGTAAATGCCATTATATCATTGGGGTTAACAAGTGGATACCTCCATACACTGGTTTGTGGTTGAGTTAGGCCCACGACGCCTCAGAGGATCAATAGTTTCGTTCTGGCGTCCCCGAACCACCCCCCCTCAATACCTGCTATTTATGCTGTCTGCACTATTAAGCAACTAACTATGTAAACGTATTGATCAATCTTCTTGTAATTCTATTTCTGAATGCTCAACGTTACATTATGTTTTTTCATGTCTCTCTTATCGTTCCTATTTATCCTGTTCCTTGTCTGTTGATCCGTTGATCCTGAAAGGTTGTGCCAACAATGGCATAAAGTTGTTCTTAACTCGCGCTGAGCGCTAAAAATTGGATGCAAGTAACAATGAAAGTTCTGGGTGAGTAGTGCATACTTACACTCGAAAGATAACAACACAGGTGTCGATGTTACTGTACTTTGTCCCTCCTCTTTTTGGTTACGAGGCTGCATGTTGTCATGCTTTCGTTTTCGAAATCTACCTGAGTTCAAAGGAAAATCCAATAATTACTAATAGGAAGGAACAGCAGATAGGCACAAAATGCTAGAGTAACTCAGCGGGACAGGCAGCATCTCTGGACAGGCAGCATCTCAGTCAGGATCACAGCGGATGCACAATTTTTTAGTGTTCCTAATCTCAGAGGAGGGGAGGAGGGGGTGTAGGGGAGGAGGGGATTGTATGGGTTCCCAGCCCCGGCTCCAGACACATTCTAGCAAGTAAGTAAGTAAATTTTATTTATATAGCACGTTTAAATCAACTCGCATTGAAACCAAAGTGCTTTACATAGAAAGAAATAATTAAGTTTCCGTACATCCATAGAATAATAACAAAAATAAAAAAATGACACAACACATTGTAGAATTAAACATGAACGTCCCCCCACAACAGAATCAAAATTTTCCACTGTGGGGAGAGGCATCAGAAAGTTTCAGTCCTCTTCCTCTGTGATCACCCGAGATCGGAGCCTGTTTGTGGTCTCCGCAGTCAGTCCGATGTTTTCAGACCCTCTTGCCGGGAAGATGGAACTCCGGCTCGGGTGAACACTCCTCAGCGGCATGGAAATGTCTGAAGCGGCCGCTTCCTCCCCAGAGACTGCGGCACCTGAAGTCCTCAGGCCGCACTGGCTGGAGCTCCGACTCTGGTGATCTCGAATCCCAGTCTCCGTGGTGTTTTAAATCCAGTGCCGCCCGCGGCTGGACGCCCGCAGCCACAGCTCCTCGGT
Organism: Okamejei kenojei; assembly: GCA_035221665.1. Classification (NCBI taxonomy): domain Eukaryota; kingdom Metazoa; phylum Chordata; class Chondrichthyes; order Rajiformes; family Rajidae; genus Okamejei; species Okamejei kenojei. The sequence goes on along the minus strand of CM069135.1, from coordinate 26,870,802 downwards.
TGTTGGAGTCGGCAGTCACAGCGCTCCGGAGCTTACCGCACGGCGACCCGGTAAGGCATCGCCCGCTCGGTGTTGGTGTCCCAGCACTGTGTCGCCACCGCAGCTGTTGTCCCGGCCGATCCCGACAGGAAACGCCACTCCAGTCCGATGGTAGGTCGCGAGGAAGGGGCGAAGAAGCAGCTCGGAGGGAAGCCGCCTCTCCGACCAGGTAGGGACTAGGAAATAAAGTTTCCCCCTTCCCCTCCCCCCACATAAAAGAAGACCTCCAACAAACATTTTGTTGTAACAGGACTAAAAATAAAAATGAAAAAGGGTGAAAGGACGGACTGCAGGCAGAGCAGCCATACACAACGGCGCCCCACTCCTGCAGTCCGCCATCTTAGTCTACCATTCTGTGGCTCCCGTTCCCAGCGCCTGTCGCGCTCACAGCCCCCGCCCGCAAACACAGCCAGCCCCCGCCCACGTGATTGACAGCGGGTGCCGGAAGGGGCGTTGCCAACCCGGCGAATAACAGACCAATAACTTTTGTAATATTTCACCGATCGGAACAAAACATAGTGCCTTGCAGTCATACATATAATAAAAAACAAAACACACAATAAACACATGTTTAACATCCACCACAGTGAGTTCACCAGGCACCTCCTCACTGTGATGGAAGGCAAAAGTCTTAAAGTCTTTGTCTTCTTCCCTCCTTGTTCTCCCTCTGCGCTGAGGCAATGCAGGCCTCCGATGTCGTCGTCCACTGGGCCCGCGGCCGATCCCGACAGTAAATGCCGCTCCAGTCCAATGGTAGGCCGCGAGGACGGAGGGAAGTCGCCTCTCCGACCAGGTAGGGACTAGGAAATAAAGTTTCCCCCTTCCCCTCCCGCCACCCACCACATAAAAGACCTCCAGCAAACATTTTGTTGTAACAGGTCTGAATGACAATAAAGGATACTTTGACTTTTGAGATAGATAGAAGATAGATAGATAGACAACATTGAACAAGCTCTTGTTCATTCCCTTCCATGACTAAGTGTCAAATTATGTCTAAGATACTGCAGTAAAGCACACTCGGAAATAGTGCTGTTCTAATGATACTATCCTAATAGAAGTTGCTGGTTGATGATGGATATGAATAAACTGCCAAAGTTAATATTCAATTTATTTAAATCCCATCAAAGATGAGTGATGGTTCGGAGTTCAGGTCACAAAGCAATTACTCTGGTGGATTGTACCTGTGGTACACAAGATTAATCTTGTCAGCCAGAGTACTCTTGTGAGAAGTCTAGATAGCACATATATCCTGACTCTTATTTATCTCTCAACCAGCTACCAGAAGCAGGTAGTCTGGTATCAGTGCATTACGTGGTCATTCATGGGAACTCACGTTGGCAAATTCACATTTTGTTTGAAACATAAAATGGTACGTTATTTGGTGTTTCAAGCCTGCTTCATCATTCAATACAATCATAGCTGATCCTTTGTCTCAAGATAATTTTCCCATACCCCATTGATGCTTTGTGTCTAGAGATTTACCCATCTTTTTTGTAAATGTTCACGACAATTCACCCTCCACAGTCTTCATTGACAGAGAATTTAACAAAGTTCCAATCCTCAGTGCAGAATATTTTCCAGAGTCCAAAATGTCTTATCCAATGAATTGTGACTGTGACCTATGGTTCAGGATACCACTCCATCCATTCCAACATCTCCCTGTCATCCAGCCTGTCAAGATCCCATCACATTCTTCAAAACTTCATAAAACCAGCCTAGTTGATCCAATCTCTGCTTGTACAATCGCCCTACTAAAGCAATATTTCAAACATTGCTACATCCTATGATAAGTATTTATTTTCATAGGTAAAGAGTCCGAAATTGCACACAATACTCCAAGTGTGATCTCACCGAGGCCCTCTATAATCACTCCTGCACTCAAAACATGTAGCAATGAAGGCCAACATGTCATCTACCTTCTCGACTATTTGCTCCTTCTGCTTGTTTGCTTTCAGTGACCAGCACAGAAGGGCTCTACACAATAGACAGACACAAAGTGCTGGACAAAACTCAGCAGGTCAGGCAGCATCTCTGAAGAAAAGGAACAGGTGACGTTTTGGGTCAATCCATCACTATTTAAATAATATTTAAATAACTCCGCCTAGCGGAGTTGGTCCTTACCCTCAATAACTTCTCTTATGACTCCTCCCATTTCCTCCAAACACAAGGCTTAGCTATGGGCACACGCATGGGCCCCAGCTACGCCTGCCTCTTTGTCGGGTACGTCGAACAATCCTTGTTCCCGGCGTACCAGGGCCCCATCCCCGACCTCTACCTCCGTTACATCAACGACTGCTTTGGTGTCACCTCCTGCACCCACACACAACTGACTGACTTCATCCATTTCACCACCAACTTCCATCCGGCACTCAAATACACTTGGACCATTTCCGACATTTCCCTACCATTCCTTGACCTCGCCATCTCTATTGCAGGTGATACACTCCTGACCGACATCCACTACAAACCAACTGACTCCCACAGCTACCTGGACTACTCTTCCTCCCACCCTGCTTCCTGTAAGGACTCCATCCCCTATTCCCAATTCCTCCGTCTACGCCGCATCTGCTCCCAGGATGAGGTGTTCCACACCGGGTCATCACAAATGTCCTCATTCTTCAGACAACGGGGATTCCCCTCCCCCACAATAGATGAGGCTCGCACCAGAGTCTCCTCCATACCCCGCAACACTGCCCTCTCTCCCCATTCCCCCACTCGCAAACAGGGCAGAGTCCCCCTGGTCCTCACCTTTCACCCCACCAGCCGGCAAATACAACACATAGTCCTCCGCCAGTTTCGCCACCTCCAACGTGACCCCTCCACTCGCCACATCTTCCCATCTCCCCCCGTCTGCCTTCCGCAAAGACCGCTCCCTCAGCAACTCCCTTGTCAATTCTTCCCTTCCCTCCCGCTCTACCCCTTCCCCGGGCACTTTCCCTTGCGACCGCAAGAAATGCTACACTTGTCCCTTCACCTCCCCCCTCCACTCCTTTCAGGGACCCAAGCAGTCCTTCCAGGTCCGACAGAGGTTCACCTGCACCTCCTCCAACCTCATCTACTGCATCCGCTGCTCCAGATGCCAGATGATCTATATCGGTGAGACCAAGCGTAGGCTTGGCGATCGTTTCGCCGAACACCTCCGCTCGGTCTGCATTAACCAACCCGACCTCCCGGTGGCTCAGCACTTCAACTCCCCCTCCCATTCCGTATCCGACTTCTTGGTCCTGGGCCTCCTCCACGGCCAGAGTGAGCAACACCGCAAGTTGGAGGAACAGCACCTTGGGGCTCCGCTTGGGGAGTCTGTATCATCTGGGCTTGAACATTGAATTTTCTCAATTCTATTAACCCTTGCTGTCTCCTCCCCTTCCCACCTCTCCCTCAGCCCTCGGGCCCTGGCATTCCCCCTCTCTCTATTTCTCCCCCACCCTAGTCGCACTAGCTTCTCATTTTCACACTACAAACAGCTTACAATGGCTTGTTCCCTTTATCATCGATACTTTTTTGCATATCTTTCATTCATTGTTCTTTATCTCTCTACGTCACCGTCTATATCTCTTGTTTCCCTGATCCCTGACCAGTCTGAAGAAGGGTCTCGACCCGAAACGTCGCCTATCTCCTTCGCTCCTTAGATGCTGCTGCACCCGCTGAGTTTCTCCAGCCTTTTGTGTACCCACTATTTAAATAATACTATCCTGTTGCTTTTCCTACTGAATTGAATAACTTCATATTGGTATCCTGTATCTACATTTATCTAATCAGTCACTTTCTCAATTGCTTTGAACCCTGTTTGCATCTTCACCTTATCCCAATCCCAGCCAATTTTATATCCTCAAAAAAACTTATTAGTCAGTTCCTTCATCTCAACCATTGGTTAATATTGTGAAGCGCTTGGGCTTAAGCACTGATCCCTGCAGTGCCCCACAAATCAATTGTGCTAACAAGAGGCATTTATTAACCTACTCATTGATGCCCAGTTTGGACTTCATAATTTTCACTCAATTCCAGATCTCATCACAGCAATGGTCCAAAAACAAATAATAGTGAGCTGCAATCTACTTCATTGGAGACCGTCGGACTATCTTTAATTGGACTTTATCTTGCATTATATGTTATTCCCTTTATCCTGCATCTGTACACTATGGACTGTAATAATCTGTACTAAAGGGGTTAGTCTTTCCGCTGACAACCTAGTCCGCAACAAAAAAGTTTTTTGCTGTACCTCTGTACACGTGACAAACTAAACTAATAGCATTCCACTTGATTGTCACCACATTCAAACTCCTAAACGTTTTATTCCTCACACGACTGAAGCGCATTGCATGTTGCCGGAATGTAATTTGTTTTAATTTAATTTCTTGTACTTATCTATAAATGCGTATCGATCCAATTTTATATTATTCGACCAACGGCCATAGAAACAACCAACATATTACGTCTGAAAGTAAAATACCTTCTTTACTCATCTTGCCTGCTCTCGATAGTCAGACAAGCCGTGTGCCTCCAGCAGTGAGTTTGATTTTTACTCAAACTCAAGCGGTTCCGGTCCTGAGAGTGAGATTGTCGGCCTAGCTCCCGCCTTGCCTGCTCTCGTCTGGTCTGCTGAGGTTGAAACCCTGACTCGTCTGATCAAGCTTTGTCAGGGTCTTGTACAACACCAATTCGGGTTCAGGCTGGTTCCGCGACCTAAGCTCGGTCTAGATTTAGGTCAATACTTGGATAAAGCCCTTCACTCCGGACCTAAACAGCCTTCGGGTCAGACTGCTACCGCACCAGGACCCCGCAGGTGTAACCACATGGTATCCTGAACCGCCTTCGATTCCAAAACACATTCATATTTTTATATTTAAGGTACAAAAGTTAGAACCTAAAATTGACAGTACTGCAAAACAATAACATGCCATTAGACCGCTTTATTGAGTAACGAGGACTCAGGCTAGAGCGACAGCCACCTCTAACTACGTTACATTTAACCCTTGTATATTCTGCGGATCGCATAGCACTGTTACATCTGTCTTGTACCCTGTGCAATCACATAGCAAAGATGATGGCTTTCGTCTCAAATCGTATGAGTGCAATATACATTTGTTCGTTTTTACTTCATCAGCGTGTGTGAGCAAAAATATTCCTTTATCGGTGGAGCAGACGAGATGTGTGGGAACGAACTGCAGATAGACACAGAATGCTGGAGTAACTCAGCGGGACAGGCAGCATCTCCGAAGAAAAGGGATAGGTGACGTTACGGGTCGAGACCGTTCTTCAGACTGGTCTCGACCCGAAACGTCACCTATTCCTTTTCTCCAGATATGTTGTCTGACCCGCTGAGATACTTAAAATTTTAACATTTAAATTACAGTTGAATGTCTCCTCTACTATATGCCACTTACTCGTAGATGTGCATTCCAAACACGATCATTTGCTGTTTTAAATATAAAACAAATCAGTATCTTTGCTATGAGAAACATTGTTTCGCTTTCCACATAAATTCCACAGAACTACTTTGACAGTATGTTCTATTTTTTCAGAATTCCAGCGTTTGCAGTTTAAAAAAATAATAATTTGCTGCATAAGTATTTTCCTAATATTAGTTTTAGTTATTTTGCCAATTATCTTAATTATATTTGCTCTAGTTCAAATTTATTACCCCAGCAAGGGGGGTATTGCGTTCATTTATACATCAGAACTGCTCAAACCTCTTCCAAGAAATGAGGTCACAAACAATAGGATTCAATGCAAGATCTATGATTTATTTCCAGAATTAAATATAAATGAAGAACAACCAATTAAGAAGGTAAATGAAAATGTGCTTCTTTGCATGGAATTTAAGTGAAAGGTAAGGAAGTTTTGTTCATATTGTACAGCTTTGGGGAGACTTCAAACATCAGCATTTTATCCCCACTCCTTTCATTATAGTAAATGCAAAAACACTGATGAAGCAACCAAAAATGATTGGGCCTACATCACTACTCTGAGGAAATCCCATCTTGGTTTGATTGACCTCCAAAATCATAATAATTTCCTTTCTGCAAAGGATAACATAGCTATAATATATAATTACAACTTTTGGAGCTTTTCCCCATTGATCCCCCTGGACTTTGGTTTAACCATGGCTCCTTAATGGCACAGTTGCATAAATGCTGTCGTGATAAAGTCTGTTGTTCACCTCTTATTTTTGAAATTTAATTCTGTGGTCCATTTTAGCTGGACCATTATGGTTGCAGCTTGCATTTTCCAACCCTACACACAGACACTCTCACTCAATCCTTCTCGCCTCAGCTGCCTTAATACTTTCTGAAGTTTAGAGAACAAAACCAATTGATGCAACAAGTGTTCAACCTATAAAGTATGTCTCTCATGGACATATTTTTTAAATATACACATCATTGAATACAATTATTGAAAAATAATTTATCTGGTGTTACTTGAAATATATATATTTTTAAACATTATTAGAAACTAGAGAAAGAAAAAGGTCTGTGCACTTAATTCAAAGTTGAACCTAAAGGAGGCACAAGAGACTGCAGATGCTGGAATCTTGAGCGCAAAACAAAATGAATGAATACAAATTTTATTGGCCAAGTATGTATACATACAAGGAATTTGCCTTGGTGCTTTGCTCGTAAATGGTAAAAACACACTATACAACAGACAATTAAAAATAAAACATTATAATTTAAACATGTGAAAATAAAGTACCAGAGTAAAAAGAGGCTACAGACTTTTGGCTGTTGGGTAGCGCTACTGCTCGTGGGAAGAAGCTGTTTTTTATGTCTGACTGTGACGGCTTTGATAGTCCAGAGTCGCTTCCCAAACTCAGGGAAGTATTTCAGAGTTTGTGGCCAGGGTGAGAGGGGTCAGAGAGCTCAGCAGGTTGGGCAGCATCTGTAAAGAGAATAGACTGATGACATTTCAGGTTGGGTGTTTCTTCAGACAGATGGAATACAAGGGAGAAAGCTGGAAAAGAGAGGTGGGGCAAAATCTGGCAAATTATAGGTGGATACTAGAGAGGGAGGATGATTGGTAAATGGGTGGAGATGGTGACATAGGCCAGAGGTGAAAAAGATGTCAGATAATGATAGAGGAGTAAAATGTAAAGCCAGAAGAAGGGATATATGGTGGGTGGGTGTAAAAATTAACCACAACTTCTACATGGTATAGGATGCATATTCTACTCATGCTACCTTGCTAATCATTAATTTTGTAGCTTGTAATTTATTATGCACAAATTAGGTAGTAGAAAATAATCACAAGCACTCACCGATCTACAGTGTCTTCTGCCAATTTGAATTTTCCAATGTCACACTTACAAACCACTGTTGCTGTTCTGCTCTCCCACCTATTCATATATGTTGCCTTTCTAAATATATTAAGTGCCAGATCTGCACTGTTTTTCAAATCATAGGGCCACTAATCCACACTTCCAGCGAGAAAGAAAATGCTTCATGAGGATGACTCTTTATTTTTAAACACTGACCCCTAGTTTTAAATTCTGCACAATTGGGGTATCTTCTCGAAATCTACCCTATCAATAACTCTCAGGAGCTTAAGTGTGGTTTACCATATACCTATCCAATTTACTTTTAAATGTTAAAATCGATCCTGCCTCCACCACTTCTGCTGGAAGCTCATTCCACACAGCCACCACCCTCTGAGTAAAGAAGTTCCCCCTCACGTTACCCCGAAACTTCTGTCCCTTAATTCTCATGTCATGCCCTCTTGTTTGAACCTTCCCTACCCTCAATGGGAAAAAACGTATCCACGTCAACTCTGTCTATCCCTTTCATCATTTTAAAGACCTCAATCAAGTCCCCCCTTAACCTTCTGCGCTCCAAAGAATAAAGACCTAACTTGTTCAACCTTTCTCTGTAACATAGTTGCTGGAACCCTGGCAACATTCTAGTAAATCTCCTCTGTACTCTCTCTATTTGTTGACATCCTTCCTATAACTAGGCGACCAAAATTGTACACCATACTCCAGAATTGGTCTTACCAATGCCTTGTACAATTTTAACATTACTTCCCTGCTCCTATATTCAATGCTCTGATTTATAAAGGCCAGCACACCAAAGGCTTTCTTTACCACCCTATCTACATTCAATTCCACCTTCAGGGAACTATGCACAGTTATTCCTAGATCCCTCTGTTCCACAGCATTCCTCAATTCCCTACCATTTACCATGTACTTCCTATTTGATTTGTCCTGCCAAGATGTAGCACTTCACACTTAACAGCATTAAACTCCATCTGCCATCTTTCAGCCCACTTTTCCAAATGGCCCAAATCTCTCTGTAGACTTTGAAAATCTACTTCATTATCCACAACACCACCTATCTTAGTATCATCTGCATACTTACTTATCCAATTTTTTCCACCCCATCATCCAGATCATTGATGTACATGACAAACAACAGTGGACCCAACACAGATCCCTGAGGCACCCCACTGGTCACCGGCTTCCAACCTGACGAACAGCCATCCACCATTACTCTCTGACATCTCCCATTCAGCCACTGTTGAATCCATCTTGCTACTCCGCCATTAACACCCAAAGATTGAACCTTCTTAACGAACCTTCCATGGGGAACCTTGTCAAAGGCCTTACTGAAATCCATATAGACAACATCCACTGCTTTACCCTCATCAATTTCCCTAGTTACCGCTTCAAAAAATTCAAGAAGGTTTGTCAAACATGACCTTCCAGGCACAAATCCATGTTGACTGTTCCTGATCAGACCCTGTTTATCCAGATGCTTATGCGATGCAAAATGTTTTGGAAATGTACCAAAATGATTCCAGGGATGAATAAATTTAAGTGAATAGACTGGAGAAGTTGGGATTGTTCACCTTGGAATAGAGGAGGTTACCAGAACTTATTGAAGAGATACCCAACATCATTTAAAGCAGTGGTTCTTACCCTTTTTGGCCCCACGACCTCAACAGATATTCTTGGTCAGTACCATGACCCCCTAAACAAAAATTGGAAAAAAAAGCCCGATTTATTAAAACATGTCTGCCAATACGCAGTCAATGGGATGGCTGAAATTGCTTCACAGCCATCAGGCGCTCAAAACGAGGACGAATGCTCAACAGGCAGCACCTCATATCAGCACCGATCACAAGCCTATTGCGTGTCTTCGTTTTCAGAGTTACCATGGTTGAGAATCCAGCCTCACAGCGATAGGTTGAGGGGGACTGGACCAATAAGGTCAGGGCCCTCTTCGAAAGAACAGGACAGTCCTTCACTTTCAGCCAAAACGTGGCGAGCTCTTGTTCCATTAAGTCGCTCATGAGCTGCGCATCTTCATGAATTCGATAAAATTCAACCTTTGCAGCCATGCCAGTATCGCTGATGGCACTGTCTTCAAAGGAAAAGGGTCGGACGATCCACTCCTCACGAGAGCGGTCGTCCAGTCCAGGGAAGTAACGTTCGATGGCTTCACTAATTGCCAGAAGGTGGGTTGAGATCTCCTCGTGAAAGTGGCATTCAGCATCTGGCATTGCAGCCAGGAGAGTCGTCATCTCAGGGAAGATAGTCGTGTCACCGTCCTGGACTCTTCTCTGGTAAAGTTGAATCTTCCTCCTGAACGCTGGCACTTTGTCAAGAGCCTTGTGTAGCATTGGGAGGTTTAAGGAATTCACCTCAGTGAAAAAGAGAGCCAAGTAAGCAACCTTCATCATGAACAGTTCATCCTGCATCTTTTCATGAAGCTGATTTTCCTTCTCGGTACACCCTCTCTCCATGAACAGCGCTATTTCCTCTTGAAGTTGAATAAGACGATTGAGAACTTTACCACGCGAAAGCCAGCGCACCTCTGCGTGGAATATCAAAACAATGCAATCGGCTCCCATTTCTTCATACATCGCTTTGAAGATTCTTGAGTTTATTGCGCTCCCTCGGATGTGGTTCACAATCTTCACCACATCTGAAAGCACTTCTCGAAGACTAGGAGGGAGAGTCTTCATCGCTAAAGAAATGGTGATGTATCACGCAGTGGGTAAAGGAGACATGGGTTGTGACATCCTTCAGGAAAGCTTTAAAGCCAGATCTGCATCCAACCATGGGAGATACCCCATCTGTACACACCCCAACAAATCAAGTTCACAGCCAAGCTCATGTTTGATGAGGAAGGCTTCCAGCATTCTGAACACATCTTCTCCCCGAGTGGTAGTGGCCAATGGCTCTGAGAACAGGTACTCCTCCTTCATGGCTTCTCCGTCGAGGTAACGAACGTAAACTAGCAGTTGGGAACGAGGCAACATCTGTTGACTCATCCAGTTGCATCTGTTGACTCATACACTGGTCTGCTCTTTACAGCGCTCACTACTTGCAGCAGAATATCATTACTCATATCCAAGATTCGACTTTTGACTGTCATTCGAAAGGGAAATCTGCCTGAACTTGTTTGACTGCACCAACTTCGCTGCTTCGAGAAGGCATGGCTTGATAGGCTCTTCACCGATGCTGTGAAGTTTCTTAGTCTGTGCGATTCGATAAGCAATCCAGTATGAAGCCTCCAGCGCTGCTTCATTTTGACGAGCGCAGTGACCCTTGAGTGCGGCTTCTTTTCATTTGAAATAGTCCAGGCACTTCCCCGCCAGGTCGCTGTGACAAGACTCCAGATGGATCTTCAATTTGCTGGGCTTCATGCTCTCGTTGCTCAAAACCTTGGCACAGATAACACATTGCGGCTTGGCCACGGATTTTTGAACAATGCTAATGAAGCCGAACTTGAGAAATGCTTCACTATATGACCGCCTCTTGGCAGACATTATTCACAGTTAATGTGCGTATACGTACACGCATACGCAAACAAAATACTGTGTGTGGTATGTACCTTTGTTAGGTTCCTAAAAATGGGCTCAACAAATTAATATGTTATTTATGACCTCTTCATGACCCCCGGAAAAACCCAAACGATCCCCATGGGGATCACGACCCCCAGGTTAAGAACTGTAGAGGCACAAACGTTGTGAATAAATTGATTCTTTATTCAGGCATAGTAGGTTAGATATACAGTGGCTTGCAAAGGTTTTCATACCCCTTGAACTTTTCCACATTTTGTCACGTAACAACCACAAACGTAAATGTATTTTATGTGATAGACCAAAACAAAGTGGCACATAATTGTGAAGTGGAAGGAACATGAAACATGGTTTTCATATTTTTTTACAAATAAAAAACTGAAAAGTGTGGCGTGCAAAAGTATTCAGCCCCCTTTACTCTGATACCCCTAAATAAAATCCAGTGCAACCAATTGCCTTCAGAAGTTACCTAATTAGTAAATAGAGTCCACCTGTGTGTAATCTAATCTCAGTATAAATACAGCTGTTCTGTGAAGGCCTCAGAGGTTTGTTAGAGAACATTAGTGAACAAACAGCATCATGAAGCCCAAGGAACACACCAGACAGGTCAGGGATAAAGTTGTGGAGAAGTTTAAAGCAGGGTTAGGTAATAAAAAAATATCCCAAGCTTTGAACATTTCACGGAGCGCTGTTCAATCCATCATCCGAAAATGGAAAGAGTATGACACAATGCAAACCTACCAAGACATGGCCGTCCACCTAAACTGACAGGCCGGCAAGGAGAGCATTGATCAGAGAAGCAGTCAAGAGGCCCATGGTAACTCTGGAGGAGCTGCAGAGATCCACAGCTCAGGTGGGAGAATCTGTCCACAGGACATCTATTAGTTGTGCACTCCACAAATCGAGCCTTTATGGAAGAGTGGCAAGGAGAAAGCCATTGTTGAAACAAAGCCATAAAAAGTCCCGTTTGCAGTTTGCCACAAGCCATGTGGGGGACACAGCAAACATGTGGAGGAAGGTGCTCTGGTCTGATGAGACCAAAATTGAAGTTTTTGGCCTAAATGCAAAACGCTATGTGTGGCAGAAAACTAACACTGCACATCACCCTAAACACACCATCCCCACACACCATCCCCACTGTGAAACATGGTGGTGGCAGCATCATGCAGTGGGGATGCTTTTCTTCAGCAGGGACAGGGAAGGTGGTCAGGGTTGATGGGAAGATGGATGGAGGCAAATAAATGGCAATCTTGGAATAAAGATTAGACTGTTAAAGTCTGCAAAAGACTTGAGACTGGGGCGGAGGTTCACCTTCCAGCAGTACAACGACCCTAAACATACAGCCAGAGCTACAATGGAATGGTTTAGATCATAGCATATTCATGTGTTAGAATAGCCCAGTCAAAGTCCAGAGCTAAATCCAACTGAGAATCTCTGGCAAGACTTGAAAATTGCTGTTCACAGACGCTCTCCATCCAATCTGACTGAGCTTGAGCTATTTTGCAAAGAGGAATGGGCAAAATTTTCAGTCTCTAGATGTGCAAAGCTGGTAGAGACATACCCCAAAAGACTTGCAGCTGTAATTGCAGCAAAAGGTGGTTCTACAAAGTATTGACTCAGGGGGGCTGAATACTTTTGCACCCCACACTTTTCAGTTTTTTATTTGTAATAAAATTTGGAAACCATGTATCATTTTCCTTCCACTTCACAATTATGCACCACTTTGTGTTGGTCTATCACATAAAATCCCAATAAAATACATTTATGTTTGTGGTTGTAACGTGACAAAATGTGGAAAAGTTCAAGGGGTATGAAAACTTTTGCAAGTCATTGTACATGCACGTTTAGCACTCTAACATAATAGTCATTGTTGTTGCTGTTGTGGCTGTTGCCTCGTGGGCTCGGTTGAGCTCCTGCTGAGCTGGCAGGACACTCTCATGAAGAGAGAGGAAGGGGAAGTGAGCGAGAGAGGGACCCCTATATCATGTGACACCTTCCCGTGGCTGCCGAGGATTCGCATAGCAAGAGTGGCTTAACCACTAGGTGCCGCTACAGGACCCCCCCCCCCCCCCCCCCCCCCCCCCCCCCAGAACTGGAGGCAGACCATGAGGGCAGACATTGAATAAGGGGTGCGGAAGCATGATCGAGGACGGCTCTTGCTGTGAGGTCGGTGGCACCCCGGCTATGAGTCGGGGCGGAGGGGCCCCCGTGCACAGTCGATGCTCCAGCTGTGGGCGATCCCGAGGTATGCCGAGGGGTCCCAGAAGACCAACGCAAAAACCACAGGACGGACGAGGGATAAACCAGTGACGTTGACGAGCAGGAGATCGTGAGGAAGACGTCAGCAACAACAAGAAACTAATAGCAATATTAAGCTAAGGCATTATTTAAGCTAAGCAGATTAAAATGGAACAAAAAACTACAGTGAGCAAACTACAAATATACATCAAAGTCCAAAGTGGTCGGATGCGGAAAGTTCCATGGTTCGAATCAAGCAGGGTGGGATGGGAAACCAGAGTTCGAAATATCTAATGCGCAATGAGAAGCTGTGCTTGTAACCGGAGGCTTTCGTAACACCAACCGACCAGGAGTGGCGCTGTAAACAAAGTGTTAAAGAAGGAACTGCAGATGCTGGAGAATCGAGGGTACACAAAAGGCTGGAGAAACTCAGCGGGTGCAGCAGCATCTAAGGAGCGAAGGAGATAGGCGACCCTTCTGCAGACTGGTCAGGGATCATGGAAACGAGAGATATAGATGGTGATGTGGAGAGATAAAGAACAATGAATGAAAGATATGCAAAAAAGTATCGATGATAAAGGGAACAAGCCATTGTAAGCTATTTGTAGTGTGAAAATGAGAAGCTAGTGCGACTAGGGTGGGGGAGAGATAGAGAGAGAGGGAATGCCAGGGCCCGAGGGCTGAGGGAGAGGTGGGAAGGAGAGGAGACAGCAAGGGTTAACAGAATTGAGAGAATTCAATGTTCAAGCCCACTGGATGCAGACTCCCCAAGCGGAATATGAGGTGCTGTTCCTCCAACTTGCGGTGTTGCTCACTCTGGCCGTGGAGGAGGCACAGGACCGAGAGGTCGGATACAGAATGGGAGGGGTAGTTGAAGTGCTGAGCCACCGGGAGGTCGGGTTGGTTATTGCGAACCAAGCGGAGGTGTTCGGCGAAACGATCGCCAAGCCTCCGCGTGGCTGTCGACGTCAGTCAGGCTGCATAAATGCCACTCAACCAGTGGTGGCGCTGCTGAGGGCGGTCGAGCTGCAGAGTCGCCACTTGACCAGAGGTAGCACGGCTGACGGCCGTCGGGCTGCAGAGTCTCCACTGCACCAGAGATAGCGCTGTTGATGGCAGTCAGCAGTTCGTGTGATGCATGAGGCCGGCCGCGGCAGCCATTTTTGTAGTCGCTGGAGCGGCCATTTTTGTAGTCGCTGCGATGGCCATTTTGTAGTCGCTGCGGCGAAATCCGCGCTGCGCGAGGAGAAGACAGATGTCTTTGGGCTGCCGCCCCAGGTAGACCTGCCCTATCAGATGGCTAGGCCTTGAGCAACGGCCAGCGGGGTAATGGACGTGCTCGCTCTCTCCTTCCCCACTCCTGAAGCCATCAGGCGGCAGTAGGTGATGCTGGGGGCGGAGGGCTGCTACACTTGCAGCCCCTGCAGCAACTGGTGGGGGAACGGAGGCAGACGTGGCCTCTCAGCCCCGGAGGGCAGCTCCGGGCAGGTCCCGTGGGCGAGAAAACGAGGGCCAGGCTGCTGCGTCGCTGACTGCTGTGGGACGCGGGCGGGCGACCCTGTCGGCCTGCCATCAGCTAGACCAGGCATAAGCAGGAATCAAGCAGCCCAACCGCGGTGCAAGGGCCCAAGGTGGCGTCCGGTTGCCGCGCAGAGTTGATGGCTGCATACATAGCGTTAATTACCGTAGAGCTGGGCTGGGCTGTCGGCCGCAGACATCAAGTCACCACCAATTTGAAATCAAAAATATACCGTTTTGGAACGTCGGGGTCACCAATGTAGAGGCACAAACGTCGTGAATAAATTGATTCTTTATTCAGGCATTGTAGGTTAGATATACATGCACGTTTAGCACTCTAACATTATAGTCATTGTTGTTGCTGAGAGACTGTTGCCTCGTGGGCTCGGTTGACACTCAAGGTGGCAGGACACTCTCATGAAGAAGGAAGAGAAAGAGAGCGAGAGAGGGAAGGTCAGTTCTTAAATACTAGGGCACACCCCTATATCACTTGACTCCTTCCCGTGGCTGCCGAGGATTCGCATAGCAAGAGTGGCTTAACCACTAGGTGCCGCTGCAGAACCACTGATTTAAAGGAATGACAAAATGGGTTCAAACTGTTCCCCTTGATGGAAGGGTCAAAAACCATTATAAAAATAAAGGTTATTCACAACAGAACCAAAAGTGATGTAACTTTTTAAAAAACAAAATGAGCAGTGAGGGCTCAGAATCTACTACCTTATTAATACTGGAGGCAGATTCAATTGCATCAATCAAAAATGAACTGGATTAGTATCTGAAAGGAAATAAATTGTTAGGGATAAATAAGGGATATTGAAGGCACAGTGGAGATGGATACATTTATCTTACAGACCTCCTTCCATGCTGTTGCCATTCAGCAATCTTTATACATCCTCATTTTCCATCTCCTATCCCTTCTGGTTCTCATTGATTGCTTCTCTCCTCTTTTATTTTCATATTAATTTTCCTTTTCTTTTTGAGTAGAAGGTCATGGATGATATGTGTATGAAGAAACTGCATATGATGGCTTAAACCGAAGATAGACACAAAAAGCTGGAGTAACTCAGCAGTCTGAAGAAGGGTCTTGACCTGAAACGTCACCCATTCCTTCTCTCCAGAGATGCTGCCTGTCCTGCTGAGTTTCTCCAGCATTGTGTGTCTATGTGATGGATGATATCTTATTCTCTAGTAAAGACACCCCTCTTGAATTATGCATTCTGAGCAGGAATTGGTAGAATTATACAGCGTTCTGTGATTTATTTCTTTATCAGCACATGCTGAATTCTTGTATGGAAAACAATTTATTATTACTGTTTTGAAATTCATCTCTCTTCTTTGTCTTCCTCCAACCTCTTGCAAACATTATCTGTTCCCCCATACATTTTTTATTCTTGTATCCTTATCTTTAACTTGCTCCACTATCAGTGTAATAATGTTCACCCTCTATCCAGAATCCCAACTCATAAAAGATGAATCTTTATATAAGAAGGAACTGCGATGCTGGTTTAAACCAAAAATAGATACAAAAAGCTGGAGTATCTCAGCGGGTCAGGCAGCATCTCTGGAGATGGAATGGGAGACATTTCAGGTTGAGACCCTTCTTCAGACTAGTTAGGGGTAAGGGAAACAAGAGATATAGACGATTATGTAGAGAGATAAAGAACATTGAATGAACGATATGCAAAAAAGTAACAATGATAAAGGAAGCATGTCACTGTTAGCTGTTTTTATTGACTTTGCTAATTTCAGGTAGTCCTTGCTATCTCCCCCCCTTCTCAGCCCTCTGGCTCCACCTCTTCCTTTCTTCTCCCCCCCCCCCCCCCCCACCCTCACATCAGTCTGCAAAAGGGTTTAGGCCTGAAATCTCCCATTCCTTCCCTCCAGAGATGCTGCCTGTCCCGTTGAGTTTCTCTAGCATTTTTGTCTACCTTCGATTTTCCAGCATCTGCAGTTCCTTCTTAAACATTGTTAGCTGTTTGTTGGGTGAACATGAGAAGCTGGTGTGACTTGGGTGGGGGAGGGATAGAGAGAGAGGAAATGTGAGGGCTACTTGAAGTTAGAAAAATCAATATTCATACCACTGGGCTGTAAGCTGTCCAAGTCAAATATGAGATGCTGTTACTACAATTTTTCATTTAGCCTCATTCTGACAATGGAGCTGACCTCGGACAGAAAGGTCTGTGTAGGAATGGAAAAGAGAATGAAAGTGTTTAGCAACTGGGAGATCAGGTAAGTTCAGGTGGACTGAACAAAGGTGTTCAGCGAAACAATTACCCAGTCTACTTTTCGTCTCACCAATGCATAAGTGCCCTCATCTTGAACAATGGATACAGTAGATGAGGTTGGAGGAGGTGCAAATGAACCTCTGCCTAACCTGAAAGGACTGTCTGGTTCCCTGGACAGAGTCGATGGAGGAGGTATAGGGACAGGTGTTGCATCTTCTGCGGTTTTAGTGGAAGGTACCTGGGGACGGGGTGGTTTGGGTGGAAATGGATGAGTTAACCAGGGAGTTGCAGAGGGAAAGGTCTTTGCGGAAGACGGAACGGGGTGGAGATGGGAAGATGTGACTAGTGTGGGATCCCGTTGGAGGTGGCGAAAATTACGGCGGATTATGTGTTGTATGCTGATGGGGTGAAAGGTAAGAACTAGGGGACTCTGTCTCTGTTGCGACTAGGGGAAGGGGATCGAGCAGAGCTGCGGGGTATCGAGGAGACATGAGTGAGGGCCTCATCTATGATGGAAGAGGGGAACCCCCGTTCCCTTAAGAATGAGGACATCTCGGATTTCCTGATATGGAACACCTCATCTTGAGTACAGATGTGGCGTAGATGGAGGAATTGGGAGTAAGGGATAGAATCTTTGCAGGAAACAAGTTGGGAAGAAGTGAAGTTGTGATAGTTGTGGGAATTAGTGGGTTAGTCGATAGTCTATTTCCTGTGATGGAGACTGTGAGATCAAGAAAGGGGAGATAGGTGTCGGAGATGGTCCAAGTAAATTTGAGTGCAGGATGGAATTGGTGAAGTTGATGAAGTCTATGAGTTCTGCATGGGTGCAGTAGGTAGCACCAATGCAGTCATCAATGTACAACGTAAATGTCAGTCGTCAATCTTTATATAATACTGATTCACCTATCCATTTTCTCCAGAGATACTGCCTGACCCACTGAGTTATTCTAGCACTTGGATCCAACCATCACTGCCCCGTTTTCCAGCTTTCTCACCTCCACTACAATCAGTTTGAAGGATCCAGGCCAAAACGTTGTGTATCTATGTTCTCTGTAACAGAAACGACTGTAACAGTACTAGTACAACACTGTAACACTATATTCTACACGCTGGTATTTTTCCTCTTTACTACCTGGTGTACCTTCCTCTGCACTACCTGGTGTACGGCTTGATTGTACTAATTTATGGTATGTTTTGACTGGATAACATGCACATTTTTTCACTGCATCTCGGTACATGTGACAACAATAAACCAAATAAAAGCAAGTCCTGAAGTGTTAAATTCAGTCTCGGGAACAAACGCGTTCACAGTGTAGGTGTCGTTTAAGGGCCTGTCCCCACTGCGGCGACCTAATTCGCAAGTTTAGAAGAGTTATCCCTTGACTCATACTTGCAACATGGTACACATGAGAGCCTAGGAGGTCTTAGTAACTCTCCTTCATGCTCAAGAGTAGTCCCCGCGTACTCAAGGCCACAGCTAGGTTGAGGCGTCTTTTTCAACATGCTGAAAAATGCCCGCGAGTAAAAACAGGTCGCCATGGAAAAAATTGATATTTTTTTACTCGTAGGTTTAGTCGAGGTAGGTCGTAGTAGGTCGTAATGCTATCGGAGGTGATCAAAGTCAATCGTAGGTAATCAAAATCAATCATAGAAACTAGGTGCAGGAGCAGGCCATTCGGCCCTTCGAGCCTGCACCGCCATTCAATATGATCATGGCTGATCATCCAACTCAATATCCAGTACCTGCCTTCTCTTCATACCCCCTGATCCCTTCAGCCACAAGGGCCGCATCCAACTCCCTCTTAAATATGGCCAAACGAACTGGCCTCAAGTACCTTCTGTGGCAGAGAATTCCACAGATTCACCACTCTCTGTGTGAAAAAAAACGATTTTCTCATCTCGGTCCTAAAAGACTTCCCCCTTATCCTTAAACTGTGACCCCTTGTCCTGCACTTCCCCAACATCGGGAACAATCTTCCTGCATCTAGCCTGTCCAACTCCTTAAGAATTTTGTAAGTCTCTATGAGATCACCCCTCAATCTTCTAAATTCCAGCGCGTACAAGCCGAATCTATCCAGTCTTTCTTCATATGAAGTCGTGCCATCCCAGGAATCAGTCTGGTGAACCTTCTCTGTACTCCCTCTATGGCAAGAATGTCTTTCCTCAGATTACGAGACCAAAACTGTACGCAATACTCCAGGTGTGGCCTCACCAAGACCCTGTACAACTGCAGTAGAACCTCCCTGCTCTTGTACTCAAATCCCTTTGCTATGAATGCCAACATACAACTCCCTCTTAAATAATCGAAGGTAGTCGAAGGTAAAGCTCGTTGAGAAAAAAAAGGTAAGTAAAGGGGCTGTCCCACTGCGGCAAGCTAATTGGCGACTTTAGAAGCGTTTAGGAGAGTTTGAAAAAATGTCATGTTGAAGACCTCCTTCGACTATGTGGAAGACCTCCTTCGACTATGTTGAAGACCTCCTACGACTAACTTCAACTATGTTGAAGACTAGCTTCCGGAAAATTGGACTCCGAATAGTGGAGAGTGAAGACGACCTCCTTCGACCTCCCTTTGACTATGTTGAAGACTATCTACGACTACCTTCGATTACCTTTGATTACCCTTGATTACCTATGAAAAACATGCCGACCTACTACAATAAAAACATAGCCTACCTCGACTAAACCTATTTTATTTCCATGCCGACCTTTTTTTCCTCACTGGCATTTTTCAGCATGTTGAAAAATACGCCGCAACCTAGCTGAGGCCTCGAGTACGCGGGGACTACTCTCGAGCATGAAGGAGAGTTACAAAGACCTCCTAGGACCTCGTGTCGACCATGCTGCGAGTATGAGTCGAGGACCATCTCTTCTGAACTCGCAGATTAGGTCGCCGCAGTGGGACAGTCCCTTAAACCGACCAGTAATGTTAAATGCCCGCTAAACTTTAGTCAAAGTTGTCTGGCTTCTTAAAAGTGTCTCCACTCCTTCTCCCCCCCCCCCCCCCCTCTCCGTGCTCTCGAAAGGACGGTCGATCCAGCTCGAGCTTGAAGGTCGAAGACAGTCGCTAAAAAATTGCGTTGGTGGGACAGGCCCTTTACTGTGGTTACACCAGTTGCTGTCAGGCAGGCTCCGCCCGCCACATCGTTGAGATAAAGAAAGGGAAAGGGAACGCCGTGTACTCTTGTATCAGTCCGGTCAGCGAAGGTTGAGATCGCCCGCAAACGCTCCACCATGGGAGTCCATCGGCGGCGGTCTTTTCATAAGCTAAGGGAGGGCGACGGCGGCGGCGGCAATGAATAAATAAATAAACCTGCTATCATCCAGCTCAGCCGCCGAGCACGGTGCTGCGCGAGGCGGCGGTTAGAATTTAAAGCATCTTGACAGCGGCCATCCAGGGGTGGACACGGCGCACGTGCACCCACAACAGACCCGCGTGTGCGCGCGCATGCCTGCGAGCCAGCGTGGGAGGGAAGACTGAGACGAGCGTATTGCTGTCAAGAAAGGCGGCGGAGGGTTTCCTTCTTTTCCCCACCCTCCCTTCCTCTCCCTCTCACCCCTTTTGCCACCCCGATCCACCCGTGCCTCGGCCGCCCCCATCCCCTCTTCTCCTTCCTTCTTTCCTCCCTGCCTTTTTTTCCCTTTACGAACATGGCAAGCGAAAATAGCCCGGCGCCTGAATCTCGGCCGCCGCCGCCCGTCGATCCTGACCAAAGCTGCGGTCTGTGCGGCAAAATGGAGAAGCTGCTACTGTGCGGGCGATGTAAAATGTCTTTCTATTGTAGCAAAGAGCACCAGAAGCAGGACTGGAAGAAACACAAACAAGTCTGTAAGGAAACGGCGAGCCGGCAGGGCCGAGCGACGGACGAGGGTACGCACAACACTTCAGCGAACAGTAACCACCAGCTGCCGCGGCGGCCGCTCACACGGGATCCCGTCAATGGGCAAGAGCCAGAGAAGAACCAAGAAACTCAAGGAACGGCAGGCCACCTGCTCACCGGAGCAGGCATCAGAAGTTGGAGTCATTGGGGGCCGCACGGACTGAGCGGCGGCTCTCAGAAACTGGTTCTGGAGTACATTGTTCCATGCATGAACAAGCACGGCATCTGCGTGGTGGACAACTTCCTGGGCGAGGACACGGGCGACAGTGTGCTGAGGGAGGTGAGGGAACTGCACCGCCGGGGCCGTTTCACTGACGGCCAAGTGGTCAATCAGAAAGGAGACTCCTCCAGGGACATTCGCGGCGACCAGATTACCTGGATTGACGGCAAAGAACCGGGCTGCACGCAGATCGGGATCCTAATGAGCAACATGGACGATCTGATCAGGCACTGCAACGGGAAACTGGGCAACTACAATATTAATGGCAGGACGAAAGTGAGTAGACAATAGACAATAGGTGCAGGAGGAGGCCATTCGGCCCTACGAGCCAGCACCGCCATTCAATGTGATCATGGCTGATCATCCCCAATCAGTACCCCGTTCCTGCCTTTTCCCCATATCCCCTGACTCCGCTATCTTTAAGAGCCCTATCCAGCTCTCTCTTGAAAGCATCCAGAGAACCTGCAGAGAATTCCACAGACTCCCAACTCTCTGTGAGAAAAAGTGTTTCCTCGTCTCCGTTTTAAATGGATTACCCCTTATTCTTAAACTGTGGCCCCTGGTTCTGGACTCCCCCAACATCGGGAACATGTGTCCAAACCCTTAACAATCTTATATGTTTCAATAAGATCCCTCTCATCCTAAACTCCAGAGTGTACAAGCCCAGCTGCTCCATTCGCTCAGCATATGACAGTCCCGCCATCCCGGAATTAACCTTGTAAACCTACGCTGCACTCTCTCAATTGCAAGAATGTCCTTCCTCAAGTTAGGGGACCAAAACTGCACACAATACTCAAGGTGTGGTCTCACTAGGGATCTTGCTCCTATACTCAACTCCTCTTGTTATAAAGGCCAACATGCCATTTGCTTTCTTCACTGCCTGTTGTACCTGCATGCTTACTTTCATAGACTGATGAACAAGGACCCCCAGATCCCGCTGTACTTCCCCTTTTCCCTTGACGCCATTTAGATAGTAATCTGCCTCTTTGTTTTTGCTACCAAAGTGGATAACCTCACATATCTCCACATTAAACGTCATCTGCCATGCATCCGCCCACGCCCCCAACCTGACCAAGTCACCCTGCATTCTCATAGCATCCTCCTCACAGTTCACACTGTCACCCAGCTTTGTGTCATCTGAAAAAATTGCTAATATTACTTTGAATCCCTTCATCCAAATCATTGATGCATATTGTAAATAGCTGCAGTCCCAGCACCAAGCCTTGCGATACCCCACTAGTCACTGCCTGCCATTCTGAAAGGGACCCGTTAATCCCCACTCTCTGTTTCCTGTCTGCCAACCAATTTTTTATCCATGTCAGCACTCCACCCCCAACACCATGTGCCCTAATTTTGCCCACTAATCTCCTGTGTGGACCTTATCAAATGCTTTCTGAAAGTCCAGGTACACTATTGGCTCTCTCTTGTCCATTTTCCTAGTTACATCTTCAAAAAATTCCAGAAGATTAGTCAAGCATGATTTCCCCTTGGTAAATCCATGCTGACTCGGAGCCGATCCTGTTACCGCTATCCAAATGTGCGACTATTTCATCTTCTATAATTGACTCCAGCGTCTTCCCCACCACCGATGTCAGGCTAACTGGTCTATAATTCCCTTTTTTCTCTCTCCCGCCTTTCTTAAAAAGTGGGATAACATTAGCTACCCTCCAAGTCACAGGAACTGATCCTGAGTCTATAGAACATTGGAAAATGATCACCAATGCATCCACAATTTCTAGAATCACTTCCTTAAGTACCCTGGGATGCAGACCATCAGGCCCTGTGGTTTTATCAGCCTTCAATCCCATCAGTCTACCCAACACCATTTCCTGCCTAATGTGGATTTCATTCAGTTCCTCTGTCACCCCAGATCCTCTGGCCACTACTATATCAGGAAGATTGTTTCTGTCCTCCTTTGTGAAGACGGATCCAAAGTACGTGATCCTCATCTGCCATTTCCTTGTTCCCCATAATAAATTCACCTTTTTCGGTCTTCAAGGGTCCAACTTTGGTCTTAACTATTTTTTTTCTCTTCACATACCTAAAGAAGCTTTTACTATCCTGCTTTATATTCTTGACTAGCTTACCTCATCTTTTCTCCCCGTATTGTCTTTTTAGTTATCTTCTGTTGCTCTTTAAACATTACCCAATCCTCTTGTCTCCCGCTCATCTTTGCTATGTTGTACTTCTTCTCTTTTATTTTTATACTGTCCCTGACGTCCCTTGTCAGCCACGGTCGCCCCTTACTCCCCTTGGAATCTTTCTTCCTCCTAGGAATGAACTGCACCTGCACCTTCTGTATTATTCCTAGAAATACCTGCCATTTTTGTTCCACTGTCATCCCTGCTAGTGTATCTTTCCAGTCAACTGTGGCCAGCTCATCCCTCATGGCATTGTTCGGATGTATTTTAGCGTAATGAAACATTTAACTAATGTTATCTTCAAGTAAGTTTTTTGTCTTGTCATTGTTCCAGCGTTATTGTCTTCAATGTGCAATTTCTCTGAATCTCTTTAATTTAAGAATTATAGTTCTATATAAATTTTGTTGGTGAACGTGGTTTAGCTAAATTGATTATTTTTTTAGAGGAGGTGGAAGAACACGTGCATTGTGGCTGATCATTCCTGAAGTGTATTTTAAATGTTGGTCTTCAACCTCTTGCAAACACAAAGGACAAAGGACATTTATTGTCACATACACCAATTGTTGCAGTGAAATTCGACTTGCCATGCAGCACAGAAATAAAGATAAGACACAACATTAAAGAATTAACAATAAACATAAAAACATCCCTCCACAATGGTTCCCACTGTGAGGGAAGGCACAAAGTCTAGTCCCTATCCCCTTGTCCACCCATAGTCAGGCCTATTGAGACCACTACGGTGGCCCGACGTTCCAGGCCGTTCTTGCTGGGTGATGGTGCTCCGGCGTCGGGAGAATCCTCTCAGCGGCTTGGGACACCTGGAACGGCCACTTGTTTACTGGAGTCCGCAGCATCCGAAGCCGACAGGCCGCGCCGGATGGAGCTCCACCACTGGTGATCTCGGCCAGAGATCCCAGGCTCCCGTTGTTAAAGTTCAGGGCCGCCGCCCGCGGCTGGCCGCTCCACAGTCCCACAGCTCCGTGATGTTCAAGCTGTCACAGCTCACCGGTGTTCCAGCGCGGCGACCCACGCAAGGCATCGCCCACTCCGCTCCACGATGGTGCTCCAGTGCTGTGCCGCCGCCGAAGCCGAGGTTCTGGGCGGTCCCCTCAGGAAACGCGGCTCCAGACCTGCTGGTAGGCCGCGAGGATGGGTCGAAGTTGCAGCCCGGAGAAAAGCCGCCTCTCCGATCATGTAGGGGCCAGGAAAAGCAGTTTCCCCCTTCCCATCACCCCCCCCCCCCCCCATAAAAAAGAATAGACTCAAAATAAAACACCTTTTAGACACTAAAAATAAAAGAAAGAAGTTAAAAGACAGACAGCTGCAGGCTGGGCAGCCACACCAACTGGATGGCGCCCCCTTCTATACACCAATTTACATCCTGTAGTATACTAAATATATCAAAATTCAGATGTTGTTGCACAGGTTTGTTATATGTAGGTTGTACAATGGAACTTATTTTGAGAGGAATAGATCGGGTAAATGCACAGTCTTTTGCCTAGAGTAGGGGAATCGAGGACCAGAGGACATAGGTTCAAGGTGAAGGGGAAAAGATTTAATAGGAATCGGAGGGGTAACTTTTTCACACAAAGGGTGGTGGGTGTATGGAACAAGTTGCCAGAAGAGGTAGTTGAGGCTGGGACTATCCCATAGTTTAAGAAATAGTTGGACAGGTACATGGATAGGAGGTTTGGAGGGATATGGACCAAGCGCAGGCAAGTGGGACTAGTGTAGCTGGGACATTGTTGGCCGGTGTGGGCGAGTTGGGCAGAAGGGCCTGTTTCCACACTGTTTCACTCTATGACTCTATGAGTACCTGGATTCTAAACAGCAATAGGGTTCCTCCAGCAGTTTGTGTTTTTTTTTGCAAGGTTCTGCAATCTCTTGTCATCAAATAATTATTGATAAGTTTTTAGTGTTGTCCCTGTGTTTACCATTTCCATTTTAATCAGCATATCTAAAACTGTTAGAATAATTGGAATTACAACAGAGGGTTAGGAAACAATTTCAGGAATTGGAGAGAAAGAAAAGTTAAACCTATTTCTAAGATTTGTTGGTAGACAAAAATGCTGGAGAAGCTCAGCGGGTGAGGTAGCATCTATGGAGCGAAGGAAATAGGCAACGTTTCGGGTCGAAACCTTTCTTCAGACTTGCTGTTGGGAAGACAGACTTTTTTCAGTTGGCATTCTAAAAAGGATGCAAATTCCAAGGCCACTTTTACCATAATTGTTGTCGTATATGACAATGATGCACAAAGCTTCCAAATTTAATGTTGCTCCTTTCTGTTTCTTGTTAACATACTGCCAATCCTCTCATCTACGGTAGTGTAACCAATTTTAATGCACTCCTATCAAGCTTCCCATTCATCATATCGTAGAAACATCTGCTGAAACTTTGCTCGTTTTTTATTCTGTTGTATTGCTTGCTCTAACCATAACTTGTATTGATTTGTGGCCTCCCATTGATTTTACACAGCGTGGTGGGTGCCCCGAACTTGCTACCATGAGGCAGATACGACAGGGACATTCAAGAGGCTTTTAGATAGGTACAGAGAATGGAGGGATATGGATCATGTGTAGGCATATGAGTTTTTTCTTGGCATCATGTTTGGCTCGAACATTGTGGGCCAAAATACCCGTTCCTCTGTTTTACTTTTCCATGTTCTATTTCTCATCTTTGTGTTTAAATAATTAATTATTTTTGCCCAACCCCTCACATCCCATATCCCACCTTTTATTTTTTAAATCCTCTTCCCAATACATCTTGATTAATGCCTCATTCTTTATCTCGCACTTCCAACCCTTCTTGCGAACCAGGAACGTGTTTTTAATGTATTTCTGCATTAAAGTGGAAATTGTCAAACGCCTATTTAGACAGCAGAGATACAGTATTTTATACTTCAATCCAGTGAACATTGGATGATGTGATAAGCTGCTCGGGGCTGTTCTGTAATATTTTGGATCTTTTCTTAAGTGTTCTTGTTGTCTTAAATGATACTGTGATTTGGTTTCTTCTGAGTTAAATGATTTTGTTTAAGGAGATGGGAGATACCATAAAGGTTATTGCATTCAAAGTGAGTACAATTGTGATTATGTTTAATTACCATTCTCTTTCATTATTGTCTGCTAATTGAGTTGAAATTAATAACATGCTCAAATATTCCCACGGTATGTGAGAGAAGATGTTTGGAAAAAGTCTTGAACCAGATAGTGAAATCAAGTACAAGAAAAACTTAGTCCTCACCTGGTCATCTAGTATGTGTTAGATTTCTAACCTTCCTTTGTTCTGACAAAAGGTCATTAATCCAAAACATTTATTTTCATTAAATAGTGCCTGACCTGTTGAATATTTCCAGCATGTTTGGTTTTTATTTTTAGATTTTCTGCATCTGCAATATTTTGTTTTTATGTGCCTGGATTATTGTGCTTTGCACAGATTGTACGTTGCCTTAATTATCCAGGATAAACTGCAAGCACTGCACCCGAGGATTATACTTTTCACCCCATAATGCCTTTGTGAGTTTCTAGTTTCTCTTGCCTTTGAGTGGAAGAGATTGTGTGCTTCCCAGCTAAGAAATAGTGACAGACTAGTGTGTGGACCCATACTTTGAGGCTAATCAGCCAATGAGATCTTGCTACTTTAAGACTGAAACCTTGTTATTTGAAGCATCATATCTAAAAAAAAAACTGAATAAACAGAGAGTGATTTGTAATAGTTACTATCTTCATCAAAGGTTTCAAATTACAGAATTTCCTTTTAACCGTATCAGTGATAGTTGATAAATCCAAATAATCTTTTAATTTGTCAGCAAGCTGGTACACATAGATTTGGGTGTGTAGTCATTTTGTATATTTCATTGCGTGCTGTCATAAAAAAATAAATGTTACATCACCAGTTAAACCAGCTTCTAAATATCAGGTTGAGGTTTGCTTTTGTTGACCTGCAAAATATGGATTGTATACTTAACTAAGGAAGGTTTCTGTTTCATTTAATTATCTGCTCATTGTTGCTAAAAAAAACTTGCCACAGATATTCCAGACCCCTTCATGTTGGCAAAACCAAGACCTATTCAGCTTTTGTCAGGTATTTGCAGTTGGAGTCTCTTTCTTTCCTTTCTGAGGTGCTCCTTTTGGGCGAACACAACATTATACAGCTTTGGGCCTGAGAAATCTCAACCACCTATTTAATTCATCAATTATTTTCAGAGCAGAGGACAAAAGAAAAAGCAAATTAGACCAAGCAAAATCTTGCTTAAAATCTTAAAAGCAAAGAAATTTACAGAACAGAATGGGTCATTCAGTTCATTTTTGTTGCATTTACTTAACTGTTGCGATCCAAGTACTTTCCTGTTACCCCTAACCAATGTTAATGCACCAAATGATCTGTTTTTTGGCCATAAATGATCACTCTCATCTTCCCATATCAATTCTTCCCTTCCCTCCCGCTCTACCCCTTCCCCGGACACTTTCCCTTGCAACCGCAAGAAATGCTACACTTGTCCCTTCACCTCCCCCCTCCACTCCTTTCAGGGACCCAAGCAGTCCTTCCAGGTCCGACAGAGGTCCGACAGAGAACCCTTGCTGTCACCTCCCCTTCCCACCTCTCCCTCGCCCTCGGGCCCTGGCATTCCCTCTATCTCTATCTCCCTCCCCCACCCTAGTTGCACTAGCTTCTCATTTTCACACCACAAACAGCTTACAATGGCTTACACAAAAAGCTGGAGAAACTCAGCGTTAAAGAAGGAACTGCAGATGCTGGAGAATCGAGGGTTCCCTTTATCATCGATACTTTTTTGCATATCTTTCATTCATTGTTCTTTATCTCTCCACATCACCGTCTATATCTCTCGTTTCCCTGATCCCTGACCAGTCTGAAGAAGGGTCTCGACCCGAAACGTGGCCTATCTCCTTCGCTCCTTAGATGCTGCTGCACCCGCTGAGTTTCTCCAGCCTTTTGTGTAACCCACTCTCATCATAAAGCCTCCTATAGAATAATAGTGCGTGTGAAAATTGTTTTCCAAATTGTTCTGCTTAATCTTGGTGATACTATTATGTAAATTATTTATGGATGCTTATTTCCCAACAAAAGGAAACAATCTTTTTTATTCAAACTAATGTCCCAAGGCTGTTGAAATAAATTATACTTGCAGTAGGCATATGTACAGTAAATATTTATGCAAGAACTAAAACACTTTAAAGTTAAAATTTTGACACAATCTTACTCTTCACCAACTGCTAATATATAGTGACTGCATTAAAGAATTTTTTTTTATTGCCTTACCCATTTTTATTTCCAGTAATTTTTTTTAAATCAACAAAATTTAGGTATTCTTGAATTTTTCAAGTAATTTTATTTATTCTACAATTGCCTCTTAATACTACATGATTAGCCTAACTAAGAATTGCCTATCTAGAGTTTACTAATCACTTTGCATTTTGTACCACCAGACTAAAGTAATTTTGGTGCTTTTGATTAGTCAGTTTGGGTGTTTGGTTAGATGGTTTCAGAACTGAAGCTGTGTTAATATGCTGGAGTTTGAGGAGAGACCAGATAGAAGTACATAAAATTATGAGAGGCAAAAAAAAGGTGGACAGAACATTTTTCCCACGATGTAAATAAAAAAAAACTAGAGGCATGGTTTAATGTAAGAGGGGCAAAGTCTAAAGGAGATGTGCAGAGGAAGCATTTTTACACACAAGGTGGTAAGTGCATTGAATGCACTGCCGTGGGTGGTGGTGGAGGCAGATGCAATAGTGGCATTCAAGAGACATTTGGAGAGCCACATAGATATGCAGGGAATGAGGAATTAAAGACCTTGAGGTTTCAAAATATTGATCTAGTCATCACTTGTTATTGATTTTTTTAAAGTGGTTAGGAGATGTTGGGTACATGATGTCACCCTTGTGGTAAAACTGATAATATTGGCCTCTAATAACATTGTTATTTAAATGTATTTACTTTTCATGAATATAAATCTAAGTAAGCTGTGCAGATTAAATTGTATATTATAAAACCTACACTTGGATTTGCAGACTTTCATGTTAATCACTCTACTTAATGTGATAGGAAATGGATTGAGTTGTGAAAAATTAATAATGATTTTATATAGTATCTGATGACGTAATTATTTGTGTCCGGAAAACATGTATTTGGGAAAATGGATTATTTTCACTCTTGTTTATAAAGTCAATTTTATAATTGTGCTGAATACTTTAACAGTCGGTAACATTTGGCATTCATTATAAAGGCAAATTGATGTGTTTTTTTTTTAAATAAGGAAATTATAGTTAGGAATTTTTATTGAGGTTGAGGTTAATGCAAATTGTCTGGGTCAGAAAGAGCTGGCTTGAAAACATCAGGCATTTAAATTGTTTGGCCTGAAAATGCTCATTGCTGCAAAGCACAAAAGCTGAAAATTGATTAATACCTCAAAAAAAAATCAGTTTGATTGTAAAATAGCCTTTCTGAAATACTTAGTAGGGTGGATAATTTAGTATATTGAACTTAGATTTCGTTATCAGCAGCTAAATAGCACATCTTTCCTGTATATTTTCAATTTCCAATATACTTGACAACATGAAAAGAACTAAGCACTGAAGTGAATTAGTGAAACATATGCTAGTAGATGTCTAGACTTTTTGATTGTTCTATAGTAATCCAACTGTTTTCACATTTAGTCTCTAACATTTTGAGGCACTGGCAATTCTGGTAACAGGTAACAGAAATGTCATCCTAACAGAATTTACAATTCACTGACCAAAATTTTGAGATGGGGAATAAAATGTTCTCGTACTGAATTTATGAGAAGAACAGTAATTAAATATTTTTATACTCCCATTTTTGGACACATGCACAGATGAACTCGTAATATGGTTGCAAATGTGGCAGTTAAATTGGCCAAGAACACTCTTGTGACAAATTACCAAATATTGTATCTTTGGAATGTTTGGTGTAGACTTGGGGGAAATTCTTTCAATAGCATCATTGGATCAATTGTATTCCACACTTATTGGAAAGATGTTCCCATTAATAGTGATTCATAATATTAAACTGAAATGGCAGTTAATACTGAATTTTCAAGTCTTTGGATTTTAGATATGAAAGTGACCGTCAGCTTGCAGTGGAAAAACTAACCGTCGTTGATTTCTGCCATATCCCTGCTGAATTTGAAGATAAATTAGATTTATTTTAAACATTAATGATGTAGTACCTAGGAGCTGCTGCACAGTCTGACTAAGCAAATGTTAAATCCCTCATCCATGCTCTCCATCTTCACAAGAATATAATTTTATTTTCCATTTGCCATATTCTATCATCAATACCTTGTGTTCCATTGTTCAATCACAATTCCTTTATCTATTTTTTTTTTTTAATTCCAGTCCATCAGGACCATTTCCCTTTTAAATTCCAGGACATTAACTTATTTCCAATGAAATATTTTTATATATGAACATTCAAACAGGAATAGACCAGTTAGTTCCTCATACCAGATCTGCCATTCGGCACAATTGGAACAATGTCCCTATTACTTCAGTGTCTTTTGAGATATTCAAAATCCTATTAATCTGTTTAAAATAAAATAAAAAGACTTGACATCAAATGTCATTTGTGGAAAATAATTTTCCACAATGACATTCATTATAAAGGCAATGATATAATATCATCACAGAGGCCCACAGGAGCCGTTGGAAGAGGAGGAGGGGGAGGAGCGACACCCGACCGGTAAGGTTTAAAATCAAGCGCGGGGCTTGTTTTTACCCAAATCCATAACATTCCATTTGGAGAAGTGGGTTTTTTTGAGGAAGCCGCTGATTGGTGGGAAGTGGACTAGGGAAAGCAGCTGATTGGTGGGAAGTGGACTAGGGAAAGCAGCTGATTTACAGTCAGATCCCAGCAGTTTGTAGTGATTTTATATTGTGTTGCTATTGTATCCTGTGTAAGGGGGGCAGTATGAAGGCCAGGGCAGTGTACTGTTCTGGATGTCAGATGTGGGAGGTCAGGGAATCTGATAGCCCTCCAGACGTACACATCTGCGCCAGGTGTGTCGAGATGGGGCTCCTAAAGGATCATGTTAGGAACCTGGAGCAGCAGCTCGACGACCTCCGTCTGGTCAGGGAGAGTGAGGAGGTCATAGAGAGGAGCTACAGGGAGGTAGTCACTCCCAGACCACAGGAGGCAGACAAGTGGGTCACGGTTAGGAAGGGCAAGGGGCAGAGGCAGGGGCTAGAGAGTACCCCTGTGACCGTACAACTGGAAAATAGGTACTCGGGTTTGAGTACGATTGGAGGGGACAGCCTAGCTGGGGCAACAACAGCGGCCGGGCCTCCGGCACAGAGACCGGCCCTGATGCTCAGAAGGGTAGCAAAAAGAGGAGGGCAATTGTAATAGGGGACTCTATAGTTAGGGGTCGGATAGGCGATTCTGTAGACGCAGTCGGGAGACCCGGATGGTAGTTTGCCTCCCTGGTGCCAGGGTCTCGCATGTGTTAGAACTTGTCCAAAAGATTCTGATAAGGGAGGGAGAAGAGCCTGATGTTGTGGTACACATAGGTACACATAGGTACCAATGACATAGCAGAAAAAGTGACGAGGTCCTGAAGGGAGAATTTAGGGAGTTGGGGGGAAAGTTAAAGAGAAGGACCAAAAGGGTAACGATTTCAGGATTACTGCCTGTGCCGCGTGACAGTGAGAGTAGGAATGAAATGAGGTGGAGGCTAAATGCGTGGCTGAGGGACTGGTGCAGTGGGCAGCGATTCAAGTTTCTTGATCACTGGGACCTCTTTTGGGGAAGGCATGATCTGTACGCAGAGGACGGGTTGCACTTGAACCCGAAGGGGACCAATATCCTGGCAGGGAGATTTGCAAAGGCTACTGGGGAGACTTTAAACTAGAAAGGCTGGGGGGAGGGACTCGGGTAGAGGGGGCTAGGGGACAGGGTGTGGGGCAAGAGGCAGAGAAGGGAAGCACTCGGACCCAAAATGTAGGCGAGAAAGATGAAAAAGATAATAGACAGAGAATAAAGGATGGTGGGTTTATAAAATGTGCATATTTTAATGCTAGGAGCATTGTAAGTGAGGTGGATGAACTTAGAGCCTGGATTGACACCCCGGAAATATGATGTTGTGGCAATCAGTGAAACATGGTTGCAGGAGGGCTGTGATTGGAAACTAAATATTCCAGGATTTCGTTGCTTCCGGGGTGATAGAATTGGAGGGACCAGAGGGGGAGGTGTTGCATTGCTTGTCAGAGAGGATATTACAGCAGTGCTTTGGCAGGATAGATTAGAGGGTTCGTCTAGGGAGGCTATTTGGGTGGAACTGAGAAGTGGGAACGGTGTAGCAACACTTTTAGGGGTGTACTATAGACCGCCAAATGGGGAGCGAGAATTGGAAGAGCAAATATGTAAGGAGATAGCAGATATTAGTAGTAAGCACAAGGTAGTGATTGTGGGAGATTTCAATTTCCCAAAAATAGACTGGGAAACACATTCTGTAAATGGGCTGGATGGTTTGGAGTTTGTAAAATGTGTGCAGGATAGTTTTTTGCAGCAGTACATAGAGGTACCGACCAGAGAAGGGGCAGTGCTGGACCTCCTGTTAGGAAATGAGGCAGGACAGGTGACGGAGGTATGCGTTGGTGAGCACTTCGGGACCAGTGATCACAATACCATTAGTTTCAATATAATTATGGAGCGAGTCAGAACAGGACCTAGAGTGGAGATTTTTGATTGGAGAAAGGCTAACTTTGAGGGAATGCGTGAGGATTTTAAAGGAGTGAATTGGGACACTTTGTTTCATGGGAAGGATGTAGAAGAGAAATGGAGGACATTTAAAGGGGAAATTGTAAGAGTACAGAATCTTTATGTCCCTGTTAGGTTGAAAGGAAATAGTAAAAATTGGAAAGAGCCATGGTTTTCAAGGGAAATTAGACACTTGTTTCGAAAAAAGAGAGATATCTACAATAATTATAGGAGGCATGGAGTAAATGAGGTGCTAGAGGAGTATAAAGAATGTAAAAATTAATCTTAAGAAAGAAATTAGGAAGGCTAAAAGAAGATATGAGGTTGCTTTGGCAAGAAAGGTGAAAGTAAATCTAAAGGGTTTCTACAGCTATATTTATAGCAAAAGGATAACGAGGGATAAAATTGGACCATTAGAGAACCAGAATGGACAGCTATCTGCAGAGCCAAAAGAGATGGGGGAGATATTGAACAATTTCTTTTCTTCGGTATTCACCAAGGAGAAGGATATTGAACTGTGAGGTAAGGGAAAAAAGTAGAAGCTATGGAAACTATGAGATTCAAAGAGGAGGAAGTACTGACACTTTTGAAAAATATAAAGGTGGATAAGTCTCCAGGTCCTGACAGGATATTCCCTAGGACATTGAGGGAAGTTAGTGTAGAAATAGCAGGAGCTATGACAGAAATATTTCAAATGTCATTAGAAACGGGAATAGTGCCGGAGGATTGGCGTACTGCGCATGTTGTTCCATTGTTTAAAAAGGGTTCAAAGAATAAACCTAGCAATTATAGACCTATTAGTTTGACGTCAGTGGTGGCAAATTAATGGAAAGGATACTTAGAGATAATATATATAAGCATCTGGATAAACAGGGTCAGATCAGGAACAGTCAACATGGATTTGTGCCTGGAAGGTCATGTTTGACAAACCTTCTTGAATTTTTTGAAGCGGTAACTAGGGAAATTGATGAGGGTAAAGCAGTGGATGTTGTCTATATGGATTTCAGTAAGGCCTTTGACAAGGTTCCCCATGGAAGGTTGGTTCAGAAGGTTCAATCTTTGGGTGTTAATGGCGGAGTAGCAAGATGGATTCAACAGTGGCTGAATGGGAGATGTCAGAGAGTAATGGTGGATGGCTGTTTGTCAGGTTGGAAGCCGGTGACCAGTGGGGTGCCTCAGGGATCTGTGTTGGGTCCACTGTTGTTTGTCATGTACATCAATGATCTGGATGATGGGGTGGAAAATTGGATAAGTAAGTATGCAGATGATACTAAGATAGGTGGTATTGTGGATAATGAAGTAGATTCTCAAAGTCTACAGAGCGATTTGGGCCATTTGGAAAAGTGGGCTGAAAGATGGCAGATGGAGTTTAATGCTGATAAGTGTGAAGTGCTACATCTTGGCAGGACAAATCAAAATAGGACGTACATGGTAAATGGTAGGGAATTGAGGAAGGCTGTGGAACAGAGGGATCTAGGAATAACTGTGCATAGTTCCCTGAAGGTGGAATCGCATGTAGATAGGGTGGTAAAAGAAAGCCTTTGGTGTGCTGGCCTTTATAAATCAGAGCATTGAATATAGGAGTAGGGAAGTAATGTTAAAATTGTACAAGGCATTGGTAAGACCAATTCTGGAGTATGGTGTACAATTTTGGTCGCCTAGTTATAGGAAGGATGTCAACAAAATAGAGAGAGTACAGAGGAGATTTACTAGAATGTTGCCAGGGTTCCAGCAACTATGTTACAGAGAAAGGTTGAACAAGTTAGGTCTTTATTCTTTGGAGCGCAGAAGGTTAAGGGGGGACTTGATTGAGGTCTTTAAAATGATGAAAGGGATAGACAGAGTTGACGTGGATAAGCTTTTCCCATTGAGGGTAGGGAAGATTCAAACAAGAGGGCATGACATGAGAGTTAAGGGACAGAAGTTTAGGGGTAACGTGAGGGGGAACTTCTTTACTCAGAGGGTGTGGCTGTGTGGAATGAGCTTCCAGCAGAGGTGGTGGAGGCAGGATCGATTTTAACATTTAAAAGTAAAGTGGATAGGTATATGGACGTGAAGGGAATGGAGGGGTATGGTCTGAGTGCAGGTAGATGGGACTAGGGGAAAACAAATGGTCGGCACGGACTGAAGGGCCGAGAGGGCCTGTCTCCGTGCTGTAATTGTTATATGGTTATATGGTTATTCTATATTTCTGTTATCTCTTTATATCAAGAAGCAAATTTTTCTTCTAAACATTCCAGCTTTTTTTGAGGTGGATGGCTCCGTCCTTGACTATCAAGCAGCAGAAATAACTTATCTCTGTCGATCTCTTAAGTTCTCCTCAATATTCTGTAATAGCTCCTTGCAATTTAACCCTTCAACTGTAGTTATCAGTTTGGCGTTTTTATGCCGTTCTCCTTCAAAAATCAATTTTTATTGGCCTGAACCTTAAGTAGAAATGGCAATAGTTATATCAGCAGTTATGTGCAGAACTGCCAGCATGTACCTCCATCCGTATTGGTGCGGTGGATCATTGCTCAAACGCAAAGTCACAAACATCTGCACAGCTAGTGATTTTCGTATTGGTGCTCCCACATTGGACTGGTGGAGTTCAGTGAGGTTGAACATGTGTTTTTCCTAACTCTTCTGTTCCTACGTTTTTAAATTTATAATTTATAACAAGCTAAACAACCAGTTTTAACTATGTTTATTAAGATTGTGTTATCCTTCTACAAAAGCTATTAATGCTCTTGCAATTATTATGAATCACTTCAACTAATTTAAGATTGTGCCAATGAATTACGCTCAAACTGCGTCTGATAGTCACCTGACAAATTCCCCTCTTAAATTGATAGTAGGGTTTGGACTGATTCAACCTAGTAGAAATGTACTTTCTTGATTCCACTGCCTGAATCACTGACTACTCTATTATAGCCATGATCTATTACATTCCGCTCTTTATCCTCAATTCCATTTTAATTTCTCGACTTAGCCATTTGTATCCAGAGGATAATTCGACAGATCTTGCACCAGTATCTTTCATTGCTTACAACTTAAACATTACAAACATGTTACCTTGCACGAGGGTGGATCTACTCCACGTGATTCTAAACATTCTGTAATATAAATGAATCACATACAGGTTTACAGCAAAATCCATTTATTAATATCGATTAATTTTCATAAGGTTTCTCAGTTGAAGTGCTCCAACTGGTTTGAAGTATTAAATAACAAAAATAATAATGCATTTTGATTTTATTTCTTAAAAATCCTATTGTAATACAGCTGTCTCATTTCACCTGTGTTTTGCTAACCTTCAAATTATTTGTTCTGTCTCATTGTTTGGTCAATTTATTTGTATTATGTTTCCAAAGGTGCTCGATCTTTCTAGAATCTATTTGATAGAGGGAGTAAGTGAATAGGATGGATATATTGTGTAACAGCTTTAATAACTTTGATCTTGCAATAAACATTTACATTTGGATCAGTGTACTTGTAGACCAGGATGGGAAACATGCAACTTCCCATCATTGTTATTTTAGTGGCCTTAAAGCTTAAAGTGTATCATGAATGTGTCATCCCAAGTTTAATTATCTGAGCATCAATATAACTATTACATAGTTAAATCATGATTATTGAGTGTGAAACTACGTGCCTGAAGAAGGGCCTTCACCCGAAACGTCACCCATTTTCTCCAGAGATGCTGCCTGTCCCGCTGAGTTACTCCAGCATTTTGTGTCTCTTAATATCCAAACATACATTTCATTTGTTCACGTTATACAGATATATACTGTATTTTTCCATGAATTGGATGAGATTAATGGGAGCAGCAAATATACAAGCATTTCAGACCCCAGTTGCACTCTGCCCTTGCGGTATGGCTGCAAACTACGCAGTATAATTATTTTTCCTAGTGGCCAGGAATGCAGTTGAACCAAGTTTTATGTGTGAAGCAGACATGAAAGACCAATGGTCTACTGTTACTCTGTTACAAACTTTTTGTTTGTGCATACTGCTGCTTTTAAATTGTAAACTGGCCTGGTTTAAATTTTTATCCCTTTGTTCTTCATTATCATTGGATCTAAATCCTGGCATTCCATTTACATAATTTAGGAGCACCTTCAGCTGTAGACCTGCACTGATGCAATAGCTAACTTACCAATATCTGCAAGTGAAACTTTAGTATTTGATTTCAAATTATTTAAAATATATGTTTTACTTATTTGGGGAAAAATGATTGATTAAGAGAAAGCCACCTATGTATAGTTTTGAAACATTAATCCATCCATATTGATTAGGGGAGCAAAATGTTTATAATGTTTCAGGAACATCTAAGATTATACGTCCATCAGATATTTATACTACATTTATTTAAACCTGTATAAAGATTTTTCTAAAGTAACAGGACTCAAGGGCCTAGCTAGAGGTTGAGCAGGCTAGGACTCTATTCCTTGAAGCACAGGAGGATGTTCCAGAGGTATATAAAATCATGAAAGGAATAGATCGCGTAGATGCACAGAGTCTCTTGCCCAATGTAGAGGAATCGAGAACCAGAGTATATATGTTTAAGGTGAGGGGGGAAAGATTTAATAGGAACATGATGGGTAACTTTTTCATACAAAGGACGATTGGTGTATGGAATAAGCTGCCTGAGGAGGTAGTTGAGGCAAGTATTATCGCAATGTGTAAGAAACATTTAGTCGGGTAAGTGAAAGTCAAAGAAATTTATTTGTCACATGCACCAATGAAAGTGCAGTGAAATGAATTTTCCAGGCAGCGATACACTTTAAAAAAGAACACACAATACACAATAGAACTTAACACAAACATCCACCACAGCATTCTTCACTGTGGTGGAATGCAACAAAGTTCAGTCACTCCTCCTCCTTTGTTCATTTGTGGTCGGGGCCATAAAACCCTCCGTAGTTGCCGCTACTGACGGCCGGATGTACAGGTCTTCTCGTCGGGTTGATCTAAACTCCAACATCGGGACGGTCGAAACAAACTCCACGGCTTAGAGTGCCCAAATTGCCATTGCGGCTTCAGGATGTCATAGGCCGCAGGTCGCGGTCGGAGCTCCTCTCTGGCGATCCCTGGCAAGGGATCCCAGGCTCTGGATGGTAAGTCCACGCCAAGCCTGCGGCTAGAAACTCCGCAGAGCACAGCCCCATGATGTCAAAGTCACCAGGCCAGCATTCGGAGCAGTCCTCTCTGACGACTCCCGGTAAGGGTTCACCCCCGCTCCGCGATGGAAAAGTCCATGCTGTGCCCGCTGCTGAAGCTCATGGACTGACTCTGGGAAAAGCCGCTCAAATCCAAGCTGTTAGGCCACGAGGGAGGCGACATAGAGAAAGTCGCCTCTCCGTGGAGGAGGCGACTGAAAAGCGGTTTCACCCCTTTTCCCCCCCAGCAGCCCCTACACAAGACATATGGAGAGACACCTAAACTAACATTAGGGCACCAAATAAAACCAAAAAAGAAAAAGTCAAAATAACGAACACGCCGCTGGCAGGGCACCCGACTCGCAGCGCCCCCAACCGAAAGGTACATGGATAGGACAGGTTTATGAGCCAAACATAGGCAGGTAGGACAAGTGTAGATGGGACATGTTGGCCGGTGTGGGCAAGTTGGGCTGAAGGGCCTGTATCCACACTATTAGACTGATAAAAGTATAGTATTTACCAGAAGCATACACAACTGTGTCCCACTTTGGGTCTGTCTGGGTATGCCCCCCATTTTACCTCCTTTGCTAGAATGTATGTGACTGGTGCATTATGTTGATGAATTGCAGGTGAATATCCTGATTTTCTGTTCCATTATCAACTTGTGGATCTGTTCCATCTGATAAATTGTCAACCGTATAAAGATATATAAAATATGGGGCCTGGGTAAGGTGAATGGCCATAATTTGTTAAACTCTGTTCATTGTGTGTTCTGTTGTTTTATTTTTTTTTGTTATGACTGCAGGGTACGTAATTTAGTTCAAACTGGAGATGGTTTGAATGACAATAAAGGAGACTTGACTTGACTTTTCTTTAAGAGGCCATAAGTTTAAAATGTGGGGGGAGTATTTAAAAAGTGCCCTGAGGGGCAACCTTTTCACACACAGGGTGGTGTGTGTATATGCTCTGCGCTGCCATAGGAAGTTGTAGAGACAGATACAATTAACACATGTATAAGACATTTGGACAGAAGGCAAGGATAAGAAAGGTTTGGATGGATGTAGACCAGACTCGCGCAAGTGGGAGTAGCTTGATTAGGCAACTTTGTCGGAATGGATGAGTTGGGCTGAAGGGCCTGTTTCTGTGCTGTAGAGCTCTATAACTACCCTATCGGGTTCCTTTTGGTCTTTTAAGCATAATATTCCTTTCAGCTGCTGCTCTCTAGCATCTTTTTCCAAAATCCATCAGTAATCAGTTAATTGCCACATTCTTTCCTCCGTCCGCTGTTCCAACCCTGTAGTTTGTTCCTTGTCAACTGTTGCCTACTGTTCCAGTTTTAATGGCCACATTGCTCTTTCAGTGCCATTTGCCCATACTTCCTCCACAGTGCTTCCATCTATACATAACTAAAACTCTGATCTTGTTATCTTCCGGTTTGGTGGTCATTCTCTTTTGCAAAAATGGTACGTGATAGCGCTATGAATTTACACCAGCTTACTCGCCGTTTTCCTGTACAGCGATTTCACCAAATTTCGTTCCGATCGGTGGAAGCTGGTAAGAGTTATCGAGGTTTAAAAAATCTTAAAAACCGTGCATGCGGTTGCCGATTGCCTCTCCTGCCAATCGATTGCCTCCCCTGCCATTCAGCGCCGCTCGGATTGGTCCCTTCGTCTGTTACTCCGCGGGATGGTCTGCCCCTGCCTGTGCCATTGCGTCTTTACTGCAGCTGCAGGAGGCTCTGGATGGCCGGCGAAGGTCTCCAACCAAACACAATTTTCGGAGGGAGGGACCGGAAACGGCCCAACCCGGCGCGGAGTCGGAGATGACGCCGATGTCGCCAAACTAAAGCGGAGACGCTGATCCTGGCGGAGGAAAACGACCAGCGAAGCGACCAGCGCCTGCTGTGAGTTCCCATCGCACCGCTAACCCCTTCCCCTCTGGTCCTGCTCGCTGGCTCCTGCCCCCCTTCCCCGTGATACAGCACTCTTCCCCATGGCTTTTCCCCCGTCTTTTCTCTGACTCCCTCCATCCCTGACCCCACATCCCTCCACCCCCGCCCTCACACACCACCCCCCCACCCACACACCACTCCCTCCCCCCTACAACCCTCCCCCCCACGCACCCCTCCCTCCCCCATCGCCTCCATCAGACGGAATTCCTGCCGAGCTAGACAGAGCTTGTCCAGTGCAAGACGGCGCGCTCTGCATGCACGGGCAGGCCAGTAGTCAGAATACGGTGCTCCACCCCATGTTTGGGGGCGGAGGAGCGGGTAGGGTTCGAGGATGTCCGGAAAATCCACCAGGATGCGTGCGAAAGTCGCATCCACGGACGACGGGACCATCAGTGCGTGCAACCGTATCACCAACGCGGAGGAAGACAGGCTCCCGCGTCTTCAGGCGATGCCGCTTGACATCCACGAGGAGTGAATGGGCTCGACAGAAGTCGGCGCCCAGCAGTGGCTGGGAAACGTCGGCGATGACGAACCCCCACGGAAAACAGCTGTGGCCAAAGTTGAGGGGGATGGTGCAAACTCCATAGGTGCGAATAACGCTCCCATTCGCCACGGTGAGGAGAGGGCCACGTTTGCCCTCACGGATGTCATCGATGGAGGGAGGCAGCACACTCACCTCTGCCACCAGTGTCCACGAGTAACCGACCCCCGGTGTGGCGATCCCAGGCGAAGACGCAATGAATATGGCTGGCCGTCGAAGGAATAACTGACGACCGGCCCCTGCGTTTCCCGGGAACGCACAAGGCGGGAGACATTCCCTGGCTGCAGCTGCCCAGCGGCGGTGATAATAGTGCCAACCCCCTCTGCTGGCGTCTGGTGGAACTGCAGGCAGGCCGTGCTGGAGAGACGTGCCTGCGCTGGAATGCCCGATGGCAGCCAGATTCCTCCGCGGAGGTCGTCCGGGAGCAGCGGAGACGCGGTGGATAGCGGCCAGCGCTTCCAGGTCCAGGGACGGGACATCCACAGCTGGTCGGCAAGCTCAGCCAGCGCCTGCGTGTCGATAAAGGGGTCGGTGCAGGCGGATGTCGGGCGGGAGGTGCTTAAGGTAAGCATATTTAAATAAAAAACAGGGTTCGCGGTCACCCATAAGGGCGAGCATGTCCTCTTGGAGGGCCGACGGCTGGCGATCACCTAGGCTGTCCATTCGGAGAATCCGAGCTGCCCGCTCAGACTCGCTAAGGCCAAACCTCCTGATAAGCAGGGCCTTGAGGTCGCTATATTTGTTAGTTAACGGGGGGCGCTGAGGTAAGGTTTAACCCGCCTCGCAGTCATCTGGTCAAGGGCGCTGACTATGTAAAAGTACTTAGTTTCATCTACCGTCACCCCTCGCAGAGCAAACTGTGCCTCTGCCTGCTGGAACCAGATATCAGGCTCTTTGGTCCACAAAGTCGGGAGCATCAGCGCAACGGCGTTGTTTTCCATCACGATGCATGATGAACGTCGGGGATGACCCAAGGAGTGGCCTAACCCCCCAAGGACTGCCACAATTGCTTATTAATCTTTCTTGTAAAAGTAACTATCGAGCAACAACTGACATGAGAAAGTCGAATTCCGTGCTGCATAAATGGTGGCTTATTTGCAAGATAAGCAATTAGTGTAGTTTAAGTACATTGAAAAAACTAAGCCCAGTCTGTTCATTCCCAGTTAAGAGATGGAACTGGGAAAGGCACATTTTAGGGTTGTTAATAACTTCTGCTGAGTTTTGATAAAGACCTAAGCCTATCTTTGCCAGCCATTTGGACATAGTAAGCTTAGTTCAGCTTCACCTCAGAATTGGATCATAAGATAGTATGTTAGTTCACACATTAACCACAATGTTAGTAATGGTTTCATCATGATTAGAGACTCAAACTAAAGTGGGATTATTTAATTGTTAGTTCCATTCATGTACTGAATAATTAGTGAGCGGTTTCACTTCCCATCCTGTTGGTTGTTAAAACTCGATAGATAGCTGATAACTGTGAGTTTAACAGAAACTGTCTCATGTAACAAGAGCCCCACTGTTAAACATCAGTTAATATTATTGTTCATTCCATATTTCGCACCAACACAATATAATCTCTTGTATCATGATTTTTTCAGTAAAATTTTCGAACATGCTCCACAGTAGTTTTGAAATTTTAATTGACAAAGCATTCATGGTTTGGAAATTCCATCAGGCCTCAAGAAGAAAACAGTTCAACAGGCAGCAGGTGGTCAATGTCCAACAAAAGCCTTGAGACATAAAGAACACGTGGTGAGTGGAAATAGTGCGGGAGATCCAGTATCTCGGATGTCTATGAAAAGTGTGGATTCTTCAACAATGTTAAGGTTATCAATAGCTCCACACCGAAAGGCCCAGCATGCTGAGAGGAGAGTTTATCAAAGATGGAGAGGTAGTCAGCACCCATTGGAAGGAGCTTGTACAATATTCCTTAACTAAGGTTCTATTCCTCCGGTGTTCTTGACGCTAATCCACAACACATCTGTGTTTGCGGTGAGGGGGGAAACATTTTATAGAAACCTGAGGGATAACTTTGTTACACAAATGGGTGGTGGGTATATGGAACGAGTTGCCAGAGGAGGTAGTTGAACCAGGTACTTTCGTAACATTTAAGAGACATTTGGACAGCAAAAAAAGGTTAGGTTTAGAGGGATATGGGCCAAGCATGAGCAGGTGGGACTAATGTAAATGCGGCATATTGGTTGGCATGAGCATGTTGAGAAGGGGCCTGTTTCCACGCTGTGAAACTATTTGACGTCTACTGGTTCAGTCTCACTGTAACACCATGCCAACAAATGCAAGAAACCACATCAACTGAATAACAAGGATTCTGTAACAGATTTCCCTGCTGAGGATCTAATATTAGGCAGAGAGGAGTTTCACATAGACCTTGGCAGCTTTATCGTGCCACTGCAGGGAGAAGCTCAAGGCTTCAGAAAACAAGGAGGCAGAACTGATTACAGAACTGCTGAGTGGTCTCTATTCTGTCTTTGAAGCTCCTGTCAGTAGCCATTCCATTGTGTTTTCAAGAAGCATCATACATGAGAT
This sequence comes from Okamejei kenojei, assembly GCA_035221665.1. NCBI lineage: Eukaryota > Metazoa > Chordata > Chondrichthyes > Rajiformes > Rajidae > Okamejei > Okamejei kenojei. The sequence goes on along the minus strand of CM069135.1, from coordinate 26,827,822 downwards.
ATTTGCCATTTGAAACTCCAAGGGAGCAGAGCCAACCACTGTCCAAGATCTCTCAAAACACCATGAGGAGAATTGTGCAAAAACCTTCTCGAATTTGGCTGCCCTTAGGAATTGGTCCTCATTCTATGCCTGCTACATGGTACCATCATGTCATAAGGGATAGGAATAGAATTAGGCCATTCGGCCCATCGTCTACTCATCATTCAATCTGGCTGATCTATCTCTCCTAACCCCATTCTCCTGCCTTCTCCCCATAATCTCTGACACCTGTATAAATCAAAAATCTATCCATCTCTGCCTTAAAAATATCCACTGACGGCCTTTGCAGCCTTCTGTGGCAAATAATTCCACAGATTCACCACTGACTAAAGAAATGTCTCCTCATCTCCTTCCCAAAAGAATGTCCTTTAATTCTGAGGCTATGACCTCTCGTCCTAGACTCTCCCACCAGTGGAAACATCCTCTCCACATCCACTATCCAAGACTTTCACTTTTCTGTATGTTTCAATGAGGTCCCCTTCATTCTTCTAAACTCCAGCGAGTACTGGCCCAGTGCCGACAAACGCTCATCATAGGTTAACCTACTCATTCCTGGGATCATTCTTGTAAACCTCCTCTGGAACCTCTCCAGAGCCTGCACATCCTTCCTTAGATATAGTGCAGGGCTCGAAATCAACGGTTGCCCGGGTGGCAATGGCGACCTAAAGTCCCGCCGGGCAACCTAAAAGCCATGCCATTTTGCCCGGCTTGGCAAGCACCCGGGACACCTATCGTTCAACTCTGAGCGGCCCCCCCTCGCTCTGTCACTCTCCGTCTCCGCCCGCCGTCCGAGTCTCCGCTCTACGCTCGCTCCTCATCCGCTGGCATGGCCGGCCGCCTTGCACATGCGCAATGCCACCAAATATCCTATAGCGGTGCAAGGATCTTTGCTGCCATGGCCTGCACATCCTCCCCCTGCACATGCGCACAACCACGGCCCATGCGCACTGCCACGGCAACTGGTCGGCGTCGGGCACTTACTCCCTCCCTCTTGATTTGACTTGGACTTAAGCAAAAAAGGGTTCTTGGGAGGAAAAAAGTGCTACATTAAAAAAAAGTTGCATTTGGTTGGGTAACTTTGCTAGGGTGAAGACTATTCCATGCTTTTTTTGTGCGAGGATCTCCATGGAGCAGCCAGCATCTTTGGATAGATGAAATTGGGTGACATTTCAGGTAGAGACCCTTCTTTAGATTTCCTCTAGTTTTTGTGTTTTTAGTTTAATTTAAAGATACAGCGTGGAACCAGGCCCTTCGGCCCACCGAGTCCAAGCCGACCACCGATCATTCGTACACTAGTTCTATCCCACACATTAGCGACGTAAGTTAAGAGTCAAGAGTGTTTTATTCTCTCACGTCCCAGTTAGAACAATGAAATCCTTACTTGCAGCAGCACAACAGAATATGTAAACATAGTACTCTGTAAACTATGTTATAAACGAGAAAACAAAGTGTATATATGAATATATAACTATATAAAATACACACACACACACACACACACACACACACACACACACACACACACACACACACACACACACACACACACACACACACACACACACACACACACACACACACACACACACACACACACACAATTTCCCACCTGGGATTAATAAAGTTCTATCGTATAGTATCGTGTGTGTAGGAAGGAACTGCAGATGCTGGTTTAAACTGAAGATAGACACAAAAAGCTGGAGTAACTCATCAGGTCAGACAGAATCTCTGGACAAAAGGAAAATATTACGTTTTGGGTTGGGTCTGAAAAAGGTTCCTGCACACCTTTGCAATGTGGAAGGAAACAAGAGCACCCGGAGAAAACCCATGTGATCAAGGGGAAAAGGAGCAAACTCCATACAGACAGCAGCCATATTCAGGATCAATTCTGGGTCTCTGGCACTTTTAGGCAGCAACTTTATGGCTAATGTACTGGCCCATAGTCTTGAACTGAATTAAAACAGACATTAGCTGTAAAGGGGAACATAGCGTAACTTAGAGATTTAAGACTGAAAATGGGTAGTTTCTTTTATTTAAGTAACCAAAGTTATCAACGTATAATTTTTGTTGGATAATAAAATATAGTGGCATAGCTGGTGGACTTGCTGCCTCACACGCCAGAGATCTGTGTTCGATCCTGTCCTCGGGCACTGTCTGTGTTGAATTTGCACATTCTCCCTGCAAGTGTGTGTGTTTCCTCCCACATCCCAAAGACGCATTGGCTTTGTAGGTTAACATGTCTCTGTAAAATTGCCCTAATGTGTAGGGAGTGGGTGAGGAAAGTGGGATAACAGAACTTGTGTGAACATAGTTCACACAATAGGGTCAGGGGGTGTGTGAATCAGTGCGGGGTAGATAGATGGCGGGGGGGTGGGGGGGGGGGAGGCAATCGGTGCGGAACGGATGGATTGAGGCAGGTGAATTAGTACGTGTTGGTTGGCGTATGTAAAATTGTGAGGGGAGAGCACGGGGGATGTCAGTGGTGTTGAATGCGGGGATCAGTACGGGATGGATGGGGATCAGTACAGGATGAATGGGGAGGATCAGTACAGGATGAATGGGGGTAGACAAAAATGCTGGAGAACCTCAGCCGGTGAGGCAGCATCTATGGAGCGAAGGAAATAGGCGACGTTTCGGGTCGAGACCCTTCTTCAGACTAATGTGAGGGTGGGGGGTGGAGGGGTAGGAAGAGGCGGAGACAGTGGGCTAGGGTGGGCTAAGGGAGAGCTGGGAAGCGGAGGAGAAAGCAGGGACTACCTGAAATTGGAGAAGTCAATGTTCATACCGCTGGGGTGTAAGCTGCCCAAGCGGAATATGAGGTGCTGCTTCTCCAATTTACGGTGGGCCTCACTCTGGCCATGGAGGAGGCCCAGGACAGAAAGGTTGAATTCAGAATGGGAGGGGGATTTGAAGTGCTGAGCCACCGGGAGATCAGATTGGTTATTGCGAACTGAATGGAGGTGTTGTGCGAAGCGATCGCGAAGCCTGCACTTGGTCTCACCGAGGTTGATCATACGCTGAATAATTCAACCAGATTTCTGTTTGGAAGTGGAAATAAATAAAATAAATTGCATTCATTGCAACGTGTAAAAAGAGATGAGATACTACATTGTAATTTTGCTGCATGTCATTGTGGTATATATCACGCCTTGATTGGTGAATAGGTTTAGTTTGTGACTTTATTTGAAGCAGAAATAATATGTGAATGCTTCATTGACTATAATTCCGACTGGTAACTATGCACTTCGCCCGAGCACATTATCGTATGCGTCATGCAAGCTGTCTTAAATGACCACTTAAACTGTCATTTGGCAACCTAAAAAGCTGCCGAGGTTGCCCGGCTGGCATCAGAGAAAAAAAGTTAAGCGAGAGCCCTGTAGTGCCCAAAATTGTTCAGAATATTCCAAATGCGGCCTTGCCAGCGCCGATTCGACCTGCTGATTAACTTTTTGGGAATCCTGCACATACTCCCCAAGTCTCTTTGCTGGATTTTCTGGATTCTCCTGACATGTTGCACCTTGTCTGAATGAATGGTGAAACTATTCAATTTATGTCGCCTTCTCTCTAGAACTAAGGGTAGTTCTAGCTTCTGTGATAGTGCTACTAGAACAGATTCTCATGTTTTCTTATGGCTTTGAAGGAGGCCGTTTCACTTGTTGATGTTATGCCGATTCTAATAACAGTACTATCAATCCTGTGCCTTCTCTTATTTCCTTTAACCCCTTTTCTCAGCTGCACACCAAGTCCAGCCTGATTCTCCTACCACCCATCCACACTGCAGAAAATTTAGTGTAATGAATGTATCTGCCAAGCAGCTTGTCTTTGTGCTGTGGGAGAAAACCAGGGAAACCCAATGTGAATGTGGGCCACATGGACCAATCTCTACTCAATACAAATATGAGAACATATTTTTAATCAAAGCATTGCGCATTTTATTTTTAAATTAAGTAATAATGGCAACATTTCTTTTTGAAAATTATCTATTTGTCAAACTCCACTATTATCTTGTGTTAATTATAGGGCGCAACTTTAAGTATCCCATTGACTAAATGATAGCCTTCATCAAAAAAACTTGCCACAATTATTAAATTATCAATTTCAGCGACTTTAGTAGTATGAAAATTCATGCAAAAGACAAGATCATTTCAAATCGTGCACATTAAATTGGGACATTTTACCAAACTGGAAAAAATGCTCTACAGTCACTCAAATAAGCAAACTTTTGACCAGCTTTGACATTATTGTGTTAAATAAAAAAGAAAGAATAGCTCTGGTAAAGTTTGATCCCTTAATGGATGAGATGAGGGAGTTAACAATGGGAATTCCTTATATGGAATCCCCTGAGGCAGAGAATGAGGAATTGGTAGAAACGTTGTACATGTATCAAAGGCTAACATTGAGGGAATGCGTAAGGATTTTAAAGGAGTGAATTGGGACACTTTGTTTCATGGGAAGGATGTAGAAGAGAAATGGAGGACATTTAAAGGGGAAATTGTAAGAGTACAGAATCTTTATGTCCCTGTTAGGTTGAAAGGAAATAGTAAAAATTGGAAAGAGCCATGGTTTTCAAGGGAAATTGGACACTTGTTTCGAAAAAAGAGTGATATCTACAATAATTATAGGAGGCATGGAGTAAATGAGGTGCTAGAGGAGTATAAAGAATGTAAAAAGAATCTTAAGAAAGAAATTAGGAAGGCTAAAAGAAGATATGAGGTTGCTTTGGCAAGAAAGGTGAAAGTAAATCCAAAGGGTTTCTAACAGCTATATTAATAGCAAAAGGATAACGAGGGATAAAATTGGACCATTAGAGAACCAGAATGGACAACTATCTGCAGAGCCAAAGAATGGGGGAGATATGAACAATATCTTTTCTTCGGTATTCACCAAGGAGAAGGATATTGAACTCTGTGAGGTAAGGGAAAAAAAGTAGAGTAGCTATGGAAACCTATGAGATTCAAACGAGGAGGAAGTACTGACATATTTGAAAAAATAATAAAAGTGGATAAGTCTCCAGGTCCTGAAAGGACATTGAGGGAAGTTAGTGTAGAAATAGCAAGGAGCTATGACAGAAATATTTCAAATGTCATTAAAACGGGAATAGTGCCGGAGGATTGGCGTACTGCGCATGTTGTTCCACTGTTTAAAAAGGGTTCAAAGAATAAACCTAGCAATTATAGACCTATGTTTGACGTCAGTTGCGGGCAAATTAATGGAAAGGATACTTAGAGATAATATATATAACGCATCCTGGATAAACAGGATCTGATCAGGAACTGGAAGATCAACATGGATTTGTGCCTGGAAGGTCCATGTTTGACAAACCACCTGAATTTTTTGAAGCAGTAACTAGGAAATTGACTGAGGGTAAAGCAGTGGATGTTGTCTATAAATGGATTTCAGTAAGGCCTTTGACAATGGTTCCCCATGGAAGGTTGGTTAAGAAGGTTCAATCTTTGGGTGTTAATGGCGGAGTAGCAAGATGGATTCAACAGTGGCTGAATGGGAGGTCGGAGAGTAATGGTTGATGGCTGTTTGTCAGTTTGGAACCGGTGTCCAGTGGGTGCCTCTGGGATCTGTGTTGGGTCCACTGTTGTTTGTCATGTACATCAATGATCTGGATGATGGGGTGGAAAAATTGGATAAGTAAGTATGCAGATGATACTAAGATAGGTGGTGTTTGTGGATAATGAAGTAGATTTTCAAAGTCTACAGAGAGACTTTTGGGCCATTTGGAAAAGTGGGCTGAAAGATGGCAGATGGAGTTTAGTGCTGTTAAGTGTGAAGTGCTACATCTTGGCAGGACATATCAAAATAGGACGTACATTGTAAATGGTAGGGAATTGAGAATGCTGTGGAACAGAGGGATCTAGGAATAACTGTGCATAGTTCCCTGAAGGTGGAATTGCATGTAGATAGGGTGGTAAAGAAAGCCTTTGCATGTGAGCTGGCCATTGATAAATCCAAGAGCAATGAATATAGGAGTAGGGAAGTAATGTACAAGGCAATTGGAGACCAATTCTGGAGTATGGGTGTACAATTTTGGCCGCCTAATTATAGGAAGGATGTCTAAAATAAGAGAGAGTACAGAGGAGATTTACTAGAATGTTTGCCAGGGTTCCAGCAACTATGTTAACAGAGAAAGGTTGAACAAGTTAGGTCTTTATTCTTGGAGCGCAGATGGTTAAGGGGGGACTTTGATTGAGGTCTTTAAAATGATGAAAAGGGATTGACAGAGTTGAACGTGGATAAGCTTTTCCCATTGAGGATAGGGAAGAATTCAAACAAGAGGGCATGACATGAGAATTAAGGGACAGAATGTTTATGGTAACGTGAGGGGGAACTTCTTTACTCAGAGGGTGGTGGCTGTGTGGAATGAGCTTCCAGCAGAAGTGGTGGAGGCAGGATCGATTTTAACATTTAAAAGTAAAGTGGATAGGTATATGGACGTGAAGGGAATGGAGGGATATGGTCTGAGTGCAGGTAGATGGGACTAGGGGAAAACAAATGGTCGGCACGGACTGGAAGGGCCGAGAGGGCCTGTTTCCGTGCTGTAATTGTTATATGGTTATATGGTTATATTTGGTATCGTTCTTCATTCCAATAATTATCTGGGAGAATCTGGGAGAGAAATGGTGAGATGAATTCAAAAACTATCACAATCATAAAAGATAGGAAACTTAATGACACTATACACTGACAAGTTTCCTGGATGTGATAGCCTGCAACCTAGATTGATAAAATAATTGACTGCAATATTAGTGGATGCATTTGTTGTGATTTATGAATATTTTTGAAGTCTGCCAAAAATGACCCAGCAAACTGCAAAACTATAAATATAATATTGTTCCGTAAACCAAACGGCATCCGTAGAAATTCGAACGTCCTGAATAGAGTGACCACAGAGTGAACACCATATTTCCGTTGTTTCCAGCAAATGCGATGGGTGTTGCCTCAGCCCCGCGCCAACCCCCGAGGTTTGCGTTAAACCTGAAACGGGGATGGTTCTGCTGGGCTGCCAAAGCCTCAATGTGCGCAGTGAGCATTACAATTTGCTGTTCCTGCTGTGTATTTTCCAGCTTTACTGTTGTTGCATTAACCACAGTCACCTGCAGTGCAGTGGTTGTCACCTTGACAGTGTCGGCCTGTTTTGCGAGCTTGTCTATGCTGGCCAATTGAAACATACCTATCAGATGCCCCTGCACCTGAGTAGGCATGCAGCAGAGAAACGTCCATTTCCAGACATCGCTGTCAATCTTTTTGACTACAGCCAGCTTTCGCCATCTCTGCAGCATTTGTGATGGCCTCCAATCGCCAAGATTGTCATCTCCCAGCAGCTCCGAAATGCAGGCTTGCTTTGAGGGCTGCATTCGTTCCAAGATAGCGGATTTAAGCACGTCATATGGTGTTATTTCTTTAGGATTAAGGAGCACATCCTCTACTTCCCAAACGATCTGCTCTGGAAGAGGAGCTGCTAGGAACGCGAATTTTGTCCATTGGCTTGTGACATTGAGCGAGTAAAATCGAGCTTCTAGTATTAAAAACCACGCTCTCGCGTTGGTTGTAAAAAGAGTTGGGATGTCGAGTTTTACTTCATCGACTGACGTGTCACTTCTATCATCATACATTTTATGAGTGAGTGGAAGTTTGCGTGTAGCAACGCAGTCACCAGTAGTAGGATCGACTGAATCTCATGACAGAAAGCAAAGAACAAACGACACTTAGCTAAGCCAGACACATTATGCCACGTTTATTCCAGAAGCCCCTTTTACCTACATTCACACCAATCATAACCCGTGTGCAGATAAGGCCAATTAGTGCGTCTGACCTTGGGATTGTTATTGAGCTCTTGTGGCCCGACCCTCTAGTGAGGTTGCTGGCGAGTCGCCAGCGGTGACAGGCTGTATGCAAAACCAACGTGGGTGTGAAGGTGCCACATTACTACAAAAATAAATCAATGACTAATTTAATTATAAATTTAGTTGTATTCTTTAATGTTGTGCAGACTAATTCAATTTTGGATATGTGCTTAGAATATTTTAGGTGAAACTGACATTATTTAGCAGGGTAACTTACAATGACCCTTTGGATATTTTTACTACGTATGAGTTAATTGTGGTCAGCCTTAAATATAATTTCCAGTTATTTTTAGATTTTTAGGAACAGAAGAAAATTAGAGAAAAATAATCAATTTGAGGACATTAAAAATATTTCCATGTTTTGACTGGGTTTCTACAAATGTACTTGATTTAGACCAGTTAATGATTACAAGTATGATTTCAGTATCCATATTTGGTTGAACATATAGTAATTTTATACATGTGATTTCCTGGTCAAAGTGTAGTCAGGACTTATCTATACAGTATATTGTCATTTTATTTGTTGGTTTATTGATATGTTGAAACATTCCAAAAATGTAGGTTGTTATGTTCAGCTACCCACACTGTTCTGACATTGATTGATATGTTTACTCATCCTTGAGATTTCCTCTCAGTGCCCGGCATAGTTGTAGATCAGCAGTAAGCTTCCGCACGTACTGCACGTAGCAAGATCATTAAGAACGGTGCCTGTCTGGCACACTTCCAATACCAGGAAGTTCACACAAGTTCATTTTAATCTGGGGTGGTGGCTAAATTCGCATACAATAGTGCACAAGAAGAAGAAAACAGAACATCTGTTGCAAAAATAGTATTATTTCACAAGATACTGTTTTTATATTTTGGGGGGGGGGGGGATAGTTTTATTGAGATTATTGTGATGCTAGCTTTGTAAGTTTGTGTGTTATTTAGAACAGATGATAATTGTTTTGAAAAACATTTATTTTTCACATCAAATAAATCTTTACCTGTGGCTTTTTCAGCTGTCTACTGAAAGAGTTTTAATGGACTTGAGAACAATTTTATTCCCCAGGAAGTGCGTATAAAAGCTACATGCTACTAGTTGTAACCGTACCCGTGACAAATTTTGTAATCTGAACTTTTAAATAAAACTAGACCAAGGGGGACCCGTTGGGTCCCGTCCCTACAACGCATGGTTGCCGGGTGGGGGGGGGGGGCGCCTTCGGATGACACACACACACACACACCACACACACACCACACACACACACACCAACACACACACACACACACACACACACACACACACAAACACACACACACACACACTCACACAACCCCATTGCTAATATTAATGTTATTCATTCGCATTCCTTTTATCCCATCCCCCACCCTAATCCACTCATGCATAACCCCCAACATGCGCAGGCGCAACTAGAGAGGAGAGAGGGGTAGAGATTAAAAAGGGGTGGGGGGGGGGTGCGCGTCACAGGGGAGGGGCTGGGTTCCCTTCTCTCCCTCCGTCTCTCCCCTCCTCATCGTCCGTCTCCCCCTCTCTCCCCTCATCCCCCCTCTTCCTCCCCTCCCTCCTCTCTGCTCTCCCCCTCTCCTCGCCCCCCCCCTCTCTGCCCCCTCCCCCTTCTCCCCCTCCCTCCTCTCCCCTGCCCCCTCCCCCTTCTGCCCCCTCCCCCTTCTGCCCCTCCTCCCCTTCCTTCTGCTGCCCCCCTTCCCCCTTCTGGGCCCCCTTCCCCTTCTGCCCCCCCTGTAGATGGTTTATATGCAACCAATAATATAGTTACCTCAGTCCCATTAACCCCGCCTAGTTAACATCAATCATAACGCCTTCCTGGAGCACCAGTTCGTCGCGGACCAGGAAGAAAGGCTGTGTTTCAGACGGCGCGGCGGAGCGCTTTGTTGGCCACCCTGCTTTAATCACAGAGGTAAGCCGCTGCAAAACCGGATTGGCAGCGGTGTGCTCGGCCAAAACCTGTAGCTGCTTGGTGGGAATAAAGTTAACGCCCAGTACGAGCAAGTCCTCTGTTTCGTAGGGTTGGCGAGCGCAGGAGGTCCGCGGGGCGCGCGAATAGGGTCATATACCTGCCAACCATATCCGATTTTGGCGCGGAATTCTTTCCGAGTGATTTTTCCATCCCAATTCGACCGAATTCCCATTCCGATTTTTTCCTTCGAATATATTCCGAAAAAAATTGGAATTTGGAATTGGGATGTGGAAGCGTGCATGCGACCCATGGCGGCGGCGAGGCGGCGAGGAGACAGCCGCGAGAGAGCAACACCGCACGCCTCCGCCGCTTTATGGGGCACGCACGGGTGTACGTCACACGCAGCCGCCAGCATTGACCCCGCCGCCTTAATATACCGCCACAGTGGCGTTCGGCGTCACAATTGCCCCCCCACCCTCGCACTGACTGTCACTTTCCCGCCCTCACTGACGTCACGTACCCCGCCCCCTTACTGACGTCACGTACCCCGCCCCTTACTGACGTCCACGTGCCCCGCCCCTTACTGACGTCACGTCCCCGCCCATCACTGAGACGTCAGACTAATAGATTCCGATTTTTCATTCTCACAAGTTGGCAGGTATGTAGGGTGTCCGCAATGTGCAATCTCGGCCCTATCTCTGTAGATTATATCAAAAAGTCGAAAACGCTGGAGCTGCAGCATCATACGCTGCAGCCTGGCAGGGGGCAGCGTGAATCGGCTTGTTAAGGATTGTCCACCAGTGGCTGGTGGTCGGTTTCGACCGTAAATCTGCTGCCGAACAGGAAGTCTCTGAACTTGGAGCAGGCGAACACCACCGCGAGCAGCTCTTTCTCGATCTGAGCGTACCGCTGCTCTGTTCCGTCATGGTGCGGGAGGCATAGAGACAGGATGTAACGATCCATCGACAGACTGAAGGCAAGCCGCACCCAGAACTTGGAAGCGTCACAGCTGCCCCCTCCCCCCTCTGCCCCCTCCCCCCTCTGCCCCCTACCCCCTCTGCCCTCCCCCCTCTGCCCCTACCACCCCTCTGCCCCACCCTCTCACTGCCCCTCTCTCCTCTGCCCCCTCTCTCCTCTGCCCCCTCTCTCCTCCGCCCCCTCTCTCCTCCGCCCCTCTCTCCTCCGCCCCCTCTCACCTCCCCCCCTCCCTGCATCCCCCCCCTCTCTTTCTCTGCCCCAGGGAGGGGGTAGAGAGGGAGAGGGAGGACGTAGAGGCAGCACCTACCCAGGTCGTAGAGCAGAAGCCTCCCCATTAGCCGGGTCCGAGCAAGGCTGTGGCCAGCGTGGACCAGAGCGAGTCACGGAGAGATCTGAGGACAGTGAAATACAGTGGAGGGCCGGTCGATCGTGGCTTCTGCGAGGGTAAGCCCACCCACGCAGCGTGACAGACGATCAGGCGAGGAAAACGGAGAGGAGGTCGTCCCCTGTGACGGCCGCCACGGCCACTTTTCCACTGCACTTGTCCACGCCCGCGCTGCGATAACGACTGCTGCCGCCATGTTGTTGAACTTGAAGGAGCCCAGCGGTGGATGCAGCATGACGTGATGACGTGTTCAACGGCTTAAATCCAGAGCCGTGGGGGTGGAGAGGGCAGCCGGGCAACGTAACTCGCAGCTCGTGGAAAACAGTGCCCCTGCGCGTTGAAAATTCTGCGCAGCTTGCCACGAGGAGCAGAAACATTGTGACATCATCCAGCTCACTTCAGGACATTAGAGTTTTAAAATGTTAGAATGGTGAACAATTTTAGTAAAAAAACTCAGGAAATAATGAATCAAATTTTCAGATGAATGGATTTTTGAAATCATGAGGTAAATCTCTACCGGAATATTTCACTGTTACCGCGTGGGGTTTTCGAGAAGATGTGAATCAAAGAGAAAGTTCAATCAAGTAAGTAAACCCACAAGTAACATCCAAGATCAGACTTTTAATAGTTACTAGGCCAGGCGCAGACCCGTTGGGTCTGTTCCCCCAACGTGCGATTGCGGGGGAGGGGGCGACATGTGGCGTCACACACACTAACCACCCCCCCACACACACTAACTACCCCCCCCCCGCACACACGCTAACTACCCCCCTTGATATTATATTAATATTATTAATTTGCACCTTTTAACCCCATAACTGCCCTATCCACTGACGCATAGCCCCCAACTCGCAGGCGCATCTGTGGTGGGGGGGAGTGAGGGCAGAGACAGAAAGGGGGGGGGAGAGAGAGAGAGAGAGGCAAGGGAGAGGGGGGGAAGAGAGGTAGGGTTGGGGAGGAGAGGTAGGGTGGGGGAGGGTGGGGGAGGAGGGGAGACGAGATGAGAGCGGAGGAAGAGTGGGGGGGAAGCGAGGAAGGGGGGAAGGGACGAAGGGAAGGATTGGGAGGGAAGGGGGTGATGGGGAGGGTTGTTGAGGAGAGGTGTGAGGGGTTTAGGGGAGGGAGGGTGGCGGAGGGGAGTGGGGGGAGAGATAGTAGGAGGGGAGGGAGGGGGAGAATAGGAGGGACGTAAATAGGGCGGGAGAGAGAGGCGAAGGAGGGGAGAAGGGTGGGGGGAGCGGGAGGGAGGGGAGCAGGGCGAAAGAAGAGGGGGGATAAGAGTGGAGTGGGGCGGTAGAGTAAAGAGCGAGGCCCACGAGTCATTCCGAGGAACACAGATCCTATAGCGAGGTATTATGCTCATGCTGAGGACGCCGTAGCAGCCGTGGAGGACCAGTCAATCATGGCTTCCCGCCAGTGTTACGGACGATCGGTGACGCGGGCCCGAGAGGAGTCATCTCCTGTGACGGGGAGCGAGGGACTGGAGGCGAGGAGGAGGTGAGAGAGAGGGGGGGGGGGAGCGGTGAGCGCAGGGGATCCGGTACGCGAAATGGGCTTTGAACAACAGCGGAGACAGAATCGCCTGACTCTCTGGAAAAAACCCGCCAGCTGGAATGACGCGGGGTCGGGGGGGGCCGGGGCGGAGCGGTCGGGAGAGGGGTGGGGCGTGGTTTCACAAGCTGCACCGACAGCGAGGAGAAACTTCTTCATCGCGTGAGCGCCGCTGACCTCGCAATCTGCAGAACAAAGATCCTATAACGGAGCGGAGCTGTAGGATCTTTGCTGCAGAACTTTCTCGTTCTTTCTGTGCCTTTTGATGAATGGGGGGGTCGGTGGGGTAGCGTAACTCGTGGAAAACTGCGCATGCGCGTTGACATCAGCTGCATTAATCCAGAGCGGGGGGGGCGGGGCTACGAGCGAGCTGGGCCACGAGGAAAGGCATTGTGAGATCAGCAGCTGGGCAGCCTTTGTATTTTTAAAAAAGATGTCAGTTTGGTGATAAATTTTAGTAAATATCTCAGGAACTAATTCACCAAATTTACAGAGGAGTGGATTTTTGAAATCATAAGGAATATTTGTACCAGAAGATGTAAAAATGTCACCGTTATTGTAACGTCAGCAGCTGGGCACCGGTCAGGTTTTTTTTAAAAGGGTCAGATTGGTCAACAATATTAATAAAAAAGTCAGGAACATAATGTACCGAGGAGTGGATTTCTAAAATCACAAGGAAAATCTCTACTGAAATGTGAAAATCTCCCAGGGAGAGAGAGAGGGGAGGAGGGAGAGAGATAGGGGAGGAGGGAGAGAGGGGAGGAGAAAGGGGAGGAGAGAGAGGGAGGAGAGGGAGAGGGGGGCTGGGGGGGGGGGTAGAGAGAGAAGGAATGGGTGATGTTTCGGGTCGAGACTCTTCTTCGATTTAAACCAGCATCTGCTGTAACTTCATACACAACTATTAGGGGAAGATAATTATGAAGTCTCTATCTTCAATAATGGATGGGTTAACCATGTAAAGTCTCGATCCGAAATGTCACCCATTCCTTCTCTTCAGAGATGTTGCCTGTCCTGATGAGTTACTCCAGTATTTTGTATCTACCTTTGATTTAAACAACGTCTGCAGTTCTTTCTTACACATAAATTATAAGAAACCCCCAGTTCTGTGAGAGATATACCTCTGAAAAAGCTGTAGGCTGAAACTCTGTAACTTAAAAGGTTGCCTATGGCTAAGGATCTGGAACCACTGTTATACGTGGTTCAGAATAAAGGGATTCTTAAATATAAAATAATGGATTTGTCTTATTATAGCCTTTATTCATAAATGTATTCGTTGACTTTTGAGTTTGGTATCATCGAGATGGCGGAAGGCTGTTTTTCGGACTGGAAGCCTGTGACTAGTGGAGTGCTTCTGGGATTGGTGCAGTGCTAATTGCTGTTTGTGCCTTATTAATGATGGAGATGAGAATGTGCAAGGCATAATTAGTAAGTTTGCAGAAGACACAAAAGTAGGTGGTAGTGTAAACAATGCAGAAGGTTATCAAAAATTACAACAGGTTCTTGATCAGCTGGGCAAGTGGGTTGAAGAATAGCTAATAATGTTCAATGCAAATAAGTGTGTAGCAGTTTAGGTACTCTAATCAGGGCAGGACCTTCACAATGAATGGTGGTGCCCTGGGAGTGTTTTTGAGCAGAGAGATTTAGGATACCTGAAAGTGGACAGGGAGATAGGATGGCAAGGAATGCTTTTGGCCTTAATGAACCTTAATTTGTCAGGGTATTAAGTACAGAAGTGGGACATCATGTTGCCGTGGCCCAAATATGCTTAAACAGACAGAAACGCAACTAAAATCAGTGATCAAGCAGTACAATCTTTATTTCGCCGGGCGGGTGGAGTAAAACTCTTAACAGTATGCAGATTAACAACTCTGCACCTTGGTGGTTGCCAGTCACCCCTTCCCCCAGTGAATGATCTCCCCCCACCCCCCCCCCCCCGAAATTTGCACTACTGCTACTGTATATACATATATATATATTTTACTGTTCCATTATTCTGTGTTCGCACTTCTGGGTGAGATGCTAACTGCATTTTGTTGTCTCTGTACTTGTACACTGCACAATGACAATAAAGAATCTGAATCTTCAGACTAAAGCATATGATTTAGTTTTGTTCGACATCACTAGCCTAAGATTTTACTTCGGAGTCACGTGAGTGACTACGTGAATAGAAGCCCGTACAGCCGTTGGTGCGTCATGACGTCAGACGCTGGTGCAGTCGGCGCGGTGGGGCAGCAGCAGCGCTCCTCCGAGCGGTAAGTTTAAACCGCGGGTTATACGAAAGGCTGGAGAATTCAGCGGGTGCAGCAGCATCTAAGGAGCGAGGGAGATGGTCGATGTTGCGGGTCGAGACCTCCTTCTTCAGGACTTCACCCTCGATTCTCCAGCAATTTGCAGTTTGTTAACAAAGTTCAAACAGGTAAGGTTTTTTAAAAACTTTTACCGCATGTCCATTTTTCCGCGACAGTTTGGGTAGAGAATGTTTGCAGAAAGGGAAGAAGGTGTCGGCGAGGGCGCTCCGGGGGTAGAAAGGTAAAGTGGGCAGGAGAGTGTTGAGGATGGAGGCCCGTCTGGTACACCTGGTCCGGTGCCTCTGGCTACACAGCCAGTGGTTGCGGAACCCCACAGCCGGGGGGCAGTGGAGGCTTGTCAGTAGGGGGAGAGGCCGCTGGCAAGTCTCTGTGGCCCGTAAATGAGTCGGGCCTGGAGGTTATACCCTCCATAGGAGAGTCCGATTGCTCACGGCTCTCCCACGTCGAGATTCTATTTCAAAAGAATGCTCGCCAGGGACCAGCTCCGTGGGGAGGAGTGGTGCCCAAAGCCAGGCTGATGGGAGAGCTTGTGCTAGCAGCACCTGTTCAGGCTGCAGAAACTATCCTGCCTGTGAGGAGGATGTTCGAGCTCCCGTGAGAGGAGTGATGCCCCAAGCCAGGCTGATGGAGAGCGTGTGCTCCGCAACGCACGCAGCACCTGGGGTTTCAGGGCTCAGAACTATCCTGCCTTGTGAGGAGTATTTCGAGCTCCGTGAGGAGGAGTGAGCCAAACGCCAGGCTGATGGAGAGCTTGCTCGCAGCACCTGTTTCAGGGCTGCAGAACTATCCTGCCTGTGAGGAGGATGTTCCAGCTCCGTGAGGAGAGTGATGCCCAAGCCAGGCTGATGGAGACTTGTGCTCGCAGCACCTGTTTCAGGGCTAGCAGAACTATCCTGCCTGTGAGGAGGATAGTTCTATCAGGCAGTTTGCTGGGGAAGAGCAGTAAAGGTGTTCGGTTGGTAAGGTAATAAAATCCGAACATTGCTGGGAAGTTTGCTGAGTGTAAGAGAGGCAGGAAAGGCGATTGCGATGAGTAGAATTGGCTGAAGCCATTCATATATGCTCTCCCACAGTTTTACAGGAGCTAGCTATGGATGAAGTAGCAAAAAACTATAAAGGGTCCTGTTAATTGTGATCTCCTGAAGGTACTCGGTGGTTAATCACCAAATTTGGTCATAGATGGGTTTGCCTGCTAGGGCCCAGGAGATGAAGTTTTTAAAAAAGTGCTTAAACTGTTGTCAGCAGGTATTACAGCTGTGGTGAAAGTTATTGATACCAAATGATAATGGTTGAAGCACCAGCAGGAAGAACTGGAACTCCTTTGTAATCCAAGCGCACTTTGCGAAACCAGTGTACCACCTACAAAATCTGTTTGTTTGGTTGGTAGTCTAACCTTGCAAAAGGGTCAAAGACTGTTATGAGGTTGTTATAACCATGGGCCCTCATTAAGCCAGCTGGAAGCAAGGCAAAAAAGATTTCACTACAAGAAGTCCGAGGACAACAAGGCCGCAAGGAAAGATGCTGGTAAGAAATATACCATTGCGAGACAGACGATGAATTAACTGATGTTTCCTGTTAAAATTGGGGAAGGTAAAAATTGTTTCTCAAACAATGGCCAGCCGTTTTGACAAATCAGATTTGTTCATACTTAGTGTATTGAAGGTCGTGAAAAATTGGATTATTTCCTCAACTAAAAGGACAGACCCTCACCTAGTCAACATCTTTCCTAGTTCGTAAAACTTATATTTTCAGATGAGGAAAATGTGCTATTCAAGCAGATTCACTGTCGTTACGTAAGAAGGGGTAATGAGCCTTCTGTATATCAAATGTCAAACAATTTCTGTCAGTATATTTCCCAGATCTAAAAAAGACTGAGGGATGTAGAATTATTCTGGGCGCTTATCCAATTTGAACAAATTTGTTTGTTATAGGCATTTCAAAATGGAGACCTTTACCCACGGGCAAACATCTAGTGACCAAAGGGTATTATATGGCAACCGTTGATTAAAGAATGCGTATTACACAGTGTCTATTCTGGTCATGATAGAAGATATTTGAAATTTATTGGACTGAGCGAGCTGTAGGCAATTCAGGTACCATTGCCGAATGGGATTAACTTCAGCTCCTAGACTATTTACTAAATTGGTAAAACCTGTGTTAAGCACATTACTTAGAGCTTAGGGCATGTGGGGTAATGGACATTTAGATGATATTCTGATTAGTTGGAAAGACTCATGCTGAAACTCAATCATCAGTTTCAGTTGTTAAAATCACTCTTTTGAAACAAATGGATTGTTATTCACCCAGATAAATCTAAATTTATTCACCAGTCCAATTATTGACTATCTTGGATTTACCATTAATTCCAATCACATGTTGGTAAACTTTAGACCCAGGGATAAATTGAATCAGTTAATTGAGGACTGTGCTAATCTCGTTGGAGAACAACGGCCTTTGATTAGACAATGTACTCCAGTTTATTGGGAAGTTGTTGCCAGCCTTTCCAGCTGTGCAGTATTGTCCTCTGCATTATCAACAATTACAACCATCAAAGGAACAGCACTGAGAAATACAAAGGGGCTATTTTTGATAGGCCTATGCAGTTGTCAGCTGGGCGATTGCTGACAAACCAATGGTGGATAGTACATGTTTCAAAAAATTTAAGGAATGTTTCACGTGGATCATCACCGTCACTGATATTACAACTGATGTGAGTGCACTGGTTGGGGTGCAACAGATATGGTCTTCTAGTTGTGGAGGCAGATGGAATGTGGATGAGACATCGCTTCCTCAATTAAGAGGGATTGATTATTTAGAGTTGTTGGGCACCTGGTAATGGTTCAAAGCTTATTGTTCTACAAGGAGGGATCTGCATGTGCAGCTCAGATTCACAACACCACCAGCAGTGGCATATGTACACCACATGGGTGGAGTTAAGTCACAGTCTTGTGATAGACTGGCTAACCAGATTTGGAGCTGGTGTATTGACCAAAATATCTGGCTTTCAGCACTTTATTTGCCAGGAAGAGGTCACGTCAGTTAATGACAAACATTGAATGGATGTTTAAATCAGGATGTGTTTAACCAAATTGATTGATCAGTATAGGCATTGCCAGATATTGACTTGTTTGCATCTCGATTCAATCATCAGTTACGTTACCTAGATATGTATTCATGGTAAAACCATCTCTGGGTCTGGGCAATTCTGGGGCAGTAGCAAGTGGATGCATTTTTGCTGCATTGGGGGAGGAAAATGTTTTGTGTATGTATTTTCCTTCCTTCATATCAGTCTCATCAGCAGATGTGTGCAAAAGATCAAGGAGACAAAACAAAACCGCTTCAGGGGTATTGGTAGTGCCAAATTGGCCTACACGAGCATTGGTTTCCCGTTGTATTCATACAAATGGAGCTAGGGAGCCTTACATGCTTATGCCCAAGAATAAAAAGCTACTGGTAAATCCATCACTGGGGATCAACGTTCTCCTTTATATAGGATCGGATTGTCTGTTACTTTGCAGATTTTTTAAGGAGGCCATATACCTGGGGAGAGGACTGTCTCATCGGACGGTGGTGTTCTCACGTCGGCCTCTGCAGGGATAGTACACCAGCACAATATATCTCACTATATAAGGAAGAGTGGGAGCAATTCCTGCCTACAGCAGGATATTGTAATATCACACGGCAGGTGATCACGAAGTATTGGAGTTTTTACAAAAAATGTAAGTTACAGTGGCAATTAATTCAGCCAGAAGGTGCTCTGTCTTCTTATTTTTACTATGAATGCAGAATTGCATACAGTAGGGACAAACATCCGTTAGTTCACACGATTCATGAAGGGAGTTTTCAATTCAGTATTTCCTCCCCTAAACTCAGGTGATGCCGGTATTTGCAATGTGAGTGAGGTTTGCTTAAATGCTTCTTCGCCAGTGGGCTTTTCGCGGTTTACAAGCCTATCTATAGCCAAAAATTAACTATGAAGAGTGTCATGCTTCTGGTGTTGGTTTCAGCCCAACGTGTACAAACATGGCAAAAAGCTACGGCTAAGATAGAATGCATGTGTCGCTGATGCCATTATATTTATGTCTATGATTTGCATAAACATAATAAAAGAGGCATGACAGGAGGAGATGATACGCTTCTGTATAGTCTACATTTATCTCTTTACATTGAGATTACTAAACCTCTGGAGGGAATAGAGTTGGCTTTGTTTATTAGTCACAAAAAAACCACACAGTAAGGTGGTCGGTGCAAACTATTTCAAGGTCCCACGCGGCCACAGGATGGTCCAGTGAGCTAACCTTTTCAGAGGTTTTGTCACAAGCCGATTTCAAGGCTCGGGTGTTTGCTGATTCTGGTGTCAGTACTGTTACACTTTTTTTCCCCTGAGTTAGAGGGGTCTTTGTTATGATATGTTTGTAAATAAACTGTTATTTCATTTAACAAAATGTATTACTGATGCATGATTGATTGTTAACGACTTTTTGAGTCAATCCAGGCAGTGTGCACGGCGGGATTTGAGTCGGCGGTGTGAATTCACAGTGCTTGAAGTCTTCACGTAGTCACTCACCGTGACTCCGAAGTAAAATAGTAAGATTAAACGAGAACGTTACCCAGTTTTTGAAGTTTTGATCTTTATTTTATGAGGAGTCGAGTTGAGGGACTACGTGCCTCCGCTCCCACCCTCATAGATCTCATCTGTAGTAGTCTTAGTTTTTATCATCTTACCGTTATACTTCGGTCATTGTTAGCTGCGAATATCAAAATTCCGCTGCATTGACGATATTGGCGCAACAATGACAACGGCTGTACGGGCTAATCTATTCACGAGTCCCACATACCTTCGACTCCTCATAAAAAAAGACAAACTTCAACTGTAAGTTCTCGTTTTAATCTTACTCATACTCTGAGGGAAAAGTATCGCACCCACTCTTGGAGTTTAAGTATCGAGCGGGTTTTTTTTCCCTGAGGTCAGAGATAACTATTGAGCATCCTTTACACAAAGTGGGTATTTTTAATTTCCACGACTCTGCAATGACAGTACTATAATTTCCCTGGAAATGCACGCATGGTGTCTGCTATGCGAGCGGAGCGGGGCGGCTGCGGATTGTATGGGAGTGAGTTAAGGGTGTT